>CAWUFW010002359.1:1205000-1805000 GCA_963921515.1 Calotriton arnoldi
TTGTAGGCAAGCAGGTACTGATCCAACTTTTCAGGAACTTAGATAAATCATTCATAGACTGAGCCCAAATTTCTAGCTCCCTCCACACTGCATGAGTTTAGTTCAAAACTTACCAAGTTATATATTATCTCTAAATGATGAATCTTTTTAAGAAGGTAGGGATTTGGTAATTAATAATCGGAATCTATACCGTGATTATATTCATACCATAATAACAACAGGCACTTTTTCTGTTAATAACAATAATTTTATCTAAATAATGTGATGCTCATTAAGCGCAACACAGCACAAATCAGGGTAAATCGTACAAAAGTACATTCAGTTTCAATCAATAACACTATACATCTCATGAACAGCGTAATAAGAGAGTGGATAGGTAGAGAGACAAAAGGAAAGTAAACATTTGCAAATAATTATGCAAATCCAAGATGGAGTATATTTACCTATCATTCAAGTTTTAACCCCTTTGCGGCCAGGCCTTTCCCCCCCTGTGCTAAGCCTTTTTTTTGGCTATTTGGGGTAGTTCGCGCTTAGGCCCCTGTAACTTTTTGACCACATAAGGTATCCACGCCAAATTTGCATCCTTTTCTTCCAACATCATGGGGACTCTAAAGGTACCCAGGGTTTGTGGATTCCCCTGGAGGGGACCCAGAAATTAGCCAAAATAGAGCTACATTTTTTTTGGGGGGGGAAATCGGAAAAAGGGCTACAGATGAAAGCGTCTGTTTTTTTCCCTGCAAATGGCATCAACAAAGGGGTTGTGTGCTGAAATAACCATTTTCCCAGCTTTCAGGGACACGCAGACTTTTGTCAGAAAACCAACATTTTTTACACAGTTTTGGCATTTTGCTGGGACATAGCCTATTTTTGCTATTTTTGTGCTTTCAACCTCCTTCCAGTTAATGGTAGAAATGGGTATGAAAGCAATAATGGATCCTGGAAAGCTATACATTTTAGAAAAGTAGACAAAATTCTGAATTCAGCAAGGGGTCATTTGTGTAGATCCTTCAAGGTTTCTCTATAGAAACTAACAGTTGAATATAGGAAAAATTGAAAATTAGTTGAAAAAAACAGCCATTTGTGTCAACGTTTTCACCTGTAACTTCTTCTAATTATGACAGCTGTTTGAAAGCAATATACCGTTACATCCGCTGGACCTTTCTGGTTGTGGGGATATATAGGACTTGTAGGTTCACCAAGAACCCGGCGAACCCAGAGCCAATAACTGAGCAGTGTCTTGCAAGGGTTTTTTATTATGTACCGGGTATATAGCAATTAATTTGGGAAAATATATACATGGAGAAATCGGTATGAAAGACACCTATGTATTTCTGAAATTGGAACAAAATATAGAGTTTAGAAACAGTAGATATTTGCACATTTCCGAAATTGTGAGTACCCATACTAGCATGAGAATTATAAGTCATTTTTAGGTCTCGCCTGAGCCAGCGCGCATGCGCTGCTCTGCGAGGCTTTTAGTAAGGGCTTTAAACTCAAAACACATGCTCGTGCTTTTTTTTTTTAATCTCCCGCTTTTGGCCTTTGCATGCGTCTTTCTAAGAAAGACAGCACGCAATTGGCCCAAGGCGGGTGCATGTCCCGTCTTCTCTGTCCCCTGGCCTAGGTAGCTCGGGAGCGAGCAGCAGCGCGGCCGGGTGCCAGCTGCATACCTCGCATTCCTTGTTTAATTAGCAGCGCATCTGTTGTGGCTCATGTTACAACAAATGCTTTCACTTTTGCGGCCGTGTGCACACACTGGTATTTTATACATTAATTTCCCGTCTGCTGGTTTGGTCTCGGCATCCTCAAGTAGGGTTCTTCTGTCCTTCCGTGGTCCATCTCAGCTGGCAGATAATGGCAAGGCCTGGAAACGGTTACTTTGCACTTTGTAACATTCGTCTCACATAGCTCCATAAAACAGCCATGTGGCGACGACGCTTTTGTCTCTGCCGAGTCTGTTCACGGTCTGCTGCGAGTGCTGCATTAGGGAGAGTCCCAAACCCCATGCATCGCAGTCCGTCGATACCACACGTACACAGCAGTCCGGGAGTGCGCGTGCTCCTTTGAAGCACCCCCTTCTTCCAGGCACGCGGTGTCCTTCACGGGGAACGTGAGCCCAGCTTGAGTCAAAGCTCCATTGTGGGGCCCTGGGTGCGCCAGGCTTTCGAGGGGGCGTGGAGCTCCCAGTGGCAGCTGCGATCATTGTGCAGAGCTTCCTCTGGACAGCTGTTCCGTGGGTTCGGAGCATCTTTGGATTTTGATACACCCTTCCTCCCAGCCGAACAGCTGTCCCGTGATTCAAGAGGTAAAGACTCCGACTTCCGCAAATCCCACACGAGTGTTTAGCATGCATCTCTGGCGTCTAAAGCCCGACCATGGACAACCCAGGGAGGGGTCCCTGCCCGGCTGTAATTCATGCACAGAAGCGCGTGCAAGGGTGAACACTTTGATCGCACTTCCAGAGTGTCTCTTTCTACTGCTGGGCTGCAGTGGCGTCTCTAGGCCTGATTTTTGGGAGAGTGGGGCTGGGCACAGATAAAACAGGGCTACCTACAAAAGGCGATCATGAAGAGTGGGCGCAGGTGCGGTATGCAAAATATATATACACACACACCAGTAGTTTAACCCTTTCAATCAAACTGTGCATCAAACATTACTGTGGACTGCAAAGTAGAAAGTCATCTGAGCGTCTCAATCACTTCCTTTCTCCTCTTCACACCACTCTCTTGTGCAGTCTCTCTTTGTGCCTCAGAGTCGGACTGACTCAGCATCTGCGCCATGACTCTGGCTTCATACGATCACCTCTGTGGGTCTCAATTCGCTGGCTCTGGTTGCAGAGCCAGGCATGAATTAGCAGCTGCGCTGCGACTCTGGCTTTAGAGTCTGGCCTCTGTGTGTCTCTCCTCTCCAATTCTTGCTCAGCATCTGTATTGTTCTATTTCTCCTGTTTCCTGGTCTCTCTGGAGCACCAAAACTCATTGTGGTTGCTAAACGGTCTAGCTTTCTGCTGCGTCTCCCATAATGCAGAGCCTGGGTCTTTCTCTTACACTGGCTGGGGTGCCTGGTTTATCAGCCTGGATTCTTCACCCCCTCTTTCGCTACCATCCTTGATCTCACAGTTGCACACTCCCTTGCCACTCAGGCTGCCAAATCCTCACTGAGTCTCTGCTCTGTCACACCTACCGTGGAGCCTCGGCTCTCTGGGCTGTCAACAGAGCATGCCACTTCCTGGATCTCTCCCCATCCCACAGTCCCCTCCTGGCTGTGCTTGAAACCTCATAGTCTTGGCACTAATTAATATTTCTAGCATGTAAATCTTGATTTTAGGTCTTCTTGCTAACCCTCTTGTACAACAAGCTTCATTTGCCTTCATCTTGCCTTTCTTCAATTCTGCAATGTATTTGATCAGGGGCGGCTCCTCCATAATGGCGGGCGATCATCGCCCCACTGGTCAGAGTCAGTCAGCGGAAAATAAAATGATAATAAAACAATATTATCATTTTTTTTCTGCTGACTGAGCCAGGGAGTCTTGGGCAGGGCCTTGCTACTGAATGCAATATTGGCGATTAATGCAGTTAAATTAGGGAAAGCGCCCGGACCTGATAAAATCCCGGGAGATTTATTTAAGCATGATATCAGTGTCTGGGGCCCCTACATTAACTATTTATGCAACGCCATAGGAGCGGGCGCAGACATTCCAGAAACATGGAAAGGGGCGGAAATTTTTACAATTTTTAAAAAGGGTAATCGATATGACCCAATAAATTATCGCCCTATTAGTTTAATTGATATTTTACAGAAAGTTTTTGCAAGGCATATTTTAAATCGTATAAATATATGGATTGAGGAGAACACTATACTTTCTAAATATCAGGCAGGTTTTAGACTAAAAATCAGTACAATAGATCAGGTCTTTAGATTTTCTTGTTTATGTTGGAAATATGTGAACTTAAGAAAGGGTCATCTTTATGTTACCTTTGTAGATCTAAAGGCTGCGTTTGATCTTATCCCACGGGCTTTGTTATGGGAGTCACTAAAATTTCAAGGGTTGCCAGCTAACTTACTCGAACAGATTATGAGGTTACATGAAAATAACTACGCAAAGGTTAGATGGGGTCCAAGTGGCGAACTAACAGGACCAATCCTCATAAAACGGGGTGTTCGCCAAGGATGTGTACTGGCACCCACATTATTTTCATTATACGTCAACGATATTCCGAAATTTTTGAATGACTGTAAACATGATGCACCAAAATTAAGAGGTGAATTGGTGCCAGCACTTTTATACGCTGACGACACTATATTAATATCGCAAACACCGAAGGGACTACAATGCTTAATAGATTCGTTCCATACGTATTGTAATCTTAAAGGCCTTGAAATTAACATTAGTAAGACTAAATACATGGCTATAAATCCCCATAACACTTTTCGGGAAAATATAGTATTGAATGGTCAAAAGTTGGAGTACGTACAGAGTATTAGCTATTTGGGTATATCCTTGGACACTAAATTATCATGGAAGACCCAAATAGAAAAAAGTAAGATAACCTTGACACAAAATGCGTTGCCTATTATGAAAAGGCATGGAAATAGTTTTACTAAAGCTGTTTCTCCAGCATTGGAGGTGTTCAAATACAAAGCCCAATCTGCAGCATTATATGGGGCTGAAATATGGGGACCCGCCTGTAAAAAGAACTTTGAGGTGGGAGGAAAAAATTCTATAGAGCACTTTTAAGTCTTGCGGTACGCACACCATTAATCCCAATCATTTTGGACCTGAATATAAAACGGACTGATCACTATGCAATTTTAAGACCTCTTACATTATGGGTAAGACTTTGGTCAACACCGGAGTTGTTAGATTATAAGGTCGGTTTAGAAGAAATCATAAAATTGGATCAGAACAAAAGTATCACATGGCTTAGACATGTTTGTTTATGGTTGAAAAAGATTGGCGTATCCCAGTTTTGGGATGAACAGTCTCTATTGACCCAAGCCTCAAAAAAAGTATTAAAATCTACTTTCTGGGCCTACAAAGTAGCATGCTACAAGATTCAGTAGGAGGGGCGTTAACAACAAGGTTTCTTTTGTTCAAAGATGTGGCATATTTTGAGCCTTTCTTGGACGAAGTACGCCCTCAACTTGCAAAAACATTATATATGAAATTTAGATATGGTATAATGAACATTAATACAGTTGTAGCAAGTTGGGCTAGCAAACACACTGGAAATATTGATGATTTGTGTACTTTAAGTCCAGGTAAAGCCAAAAAAAATGAGTTGCATATTCTTTTCTTCTGTCCTGCATATGCTAGGGCTAGGAAAAAATGGATTAAACAGATTTGTTTAAACCTGGGAATGAGATCATGTAAAGAGGCGGAAAGAATTTTAAAGACTGAAACTGCAAAGGTCATAGTCTTTGGTGTTAGTAGATTTTTGCTAGCAGTTAGTTTTTTAAGACCTAAAGCAGGTCTTAAGCTGTAGTCTATCGTCTGTATTTTCTAGGAATCTTTGAAACAACATAGTTGTCTATAATGAAAAGAAATAGGGAATGGTACTGCACTATGTACTAGTAGACACAAAATTACTTATTGTCTAATTTCCAAAACAATATTGGAGTTTTTAAAAAAAGGACGTGGAATGCAAGCCTAATAATATGAGTTTTCCTCTTTTTAATTATTGATGCCTTTTTAGTATATTTATATTAACATTCATGTTTTAACATAGTAGGGACATACAGATCCCTTTTCATTGTATCTCTTTGTATAAACCGCTCGCATAGGTTTTTATTTGGACTATTTATATTTAAAATTGTATGTATTTTGATGCATCTTTTATGGTTTAAAGGAACCGAAATAAAGATTTAAACTGAAACTGAATGCAACATACACTCCACACAATACCACTCAGTGCCACATAATTATATGCTACATAATTACACTGCACTCAATGCAACATACACTCCAAATAATACCACTTAGTGCCACATAATTACACGCCACATAATTACTCTCTACTCAATACAACATAAATACACTCCACATAATACCACTCAGTGCCACATAATTACACTCTACTCAATGCAACAAATACACCCCACATACCACTCAGTACCACATAATTACAAGCCACATAATTACACTCTACTCAATGCAACATAAATACACTCCACATATTACCACTCAGTGCCACATAATTACACGCCACATAAATGCACTCCACACCATGACACAATTTCACTAAGCATAATTTCACTCAACACCACAGTTCCAGGCCACACAATTCAACTCCACACATTTCCAATACACCCCGCATAATTACACACCAAGCAACATATTTCAACTCCACAATCCACAACGTACCTCCAATCCACACCATATAGTGTCACCACCTGAGCACCAAACATCATTCACCACCACCATTTTGCATCAGTGCGCCACCTAAGCATCACGTCAGTCTGCCCTTGGAATCTGGCATCTGTTGATTCTCCCTTAGTGTCCGTCCGCTGCTCGTGTTCTAATTAAATTACTGTTTTCCAACCTCCACTCCCCTGTTATTTATGTCCCGCTCCCCCATAACAAAAAAAATTATAACAAACAAGCATGAGAACAGGCAGGAAGAAGTTGCCAGCAGTGCAAGTACAAAAAAACTAGAAGACTTTTTATGTTAAAATCTTTTTTTAATCAGGTTTTTCAGTTTATATAATGTCTTCATTTGTATAAAGGTAACAAAAATGCTTAACACTTTTTATTATAACTTTTCAACATAACGCACAGCAGCCACAATGCTCTACAACATAGCCAAAAGTTCTGGTCCCAAAGGCGAGACCTATTGGCTATGCCTATGCTTGTTCAAAATGACTTTTTAGGTCTCGCCTGAGCCAGCGCGCATGCGTTGCTCTGCTAGGCTTTTAGTAAGGGCTTTAAACTCTGAACACACGCTTTGGCGTGTGCTTTTTTTTTTTCATCACCCGCTATTGGCCTTTGCATGCGTCTTTCTAAGAAAGACAGCACGCAATTGGCCAAAGGCGGGTGCATGTCCCGCCTTCTCTCTCCCCTGGCCTAGGGAGCTCGGGAGCGAGCAGCAGCGCCATCTGTTTCCAATTATCGGGACCGCGCTTGGTCGCGTTAATTGGAAACAGATGGCGTTCACTTTTGCGGCCGCGCGTTTCGTGGTCACTAGCTTCCCCTTTCACGGTCACCGTCACATTTTGCACGCAGTACCTGTTTCACCAAACACTTTGCTCGCTTCCTTTTTCCCGCCATCAGACATAGGCTCTGTAACTGTTTGTGCCACAAATTTCACCTTGAAGCCTAAGAAAAGTACTCGACAATGCCAATATCCACTTGTTAGACGTATGACAAAATAAAATCTTTAGTAGTGCCAAGAGTTGCGCGCGGAACTGATTCTCAAAGCTTTGCGCCAACATTTTTAGTGTGCTGTGCACTATTGCCTGCGGGTGTTGTGTCAAAAAACGCGCATAATTCTTAATCTCGCGCTGTCGCGTATAAATACCTTGTGAATTATACTGCTGCCACTCCCGATACAGAAATGATGAAACTGGTATAACTGCACCACTCGCTTGAAGCGCCGTTCAGTTGAAGCATTAAACTCCATTAATCACGAAATGCCCGATGCGCCGCTCACCTGAGGTGAAGCTGGTGTGCACGCTTCATACATCCATTGCATTACTGCAAACACAATACATATATTTTAAGTGTTTACATACTCCCAAGATGGCGGCACGTTTTGTATGTTGCTTGACCAGGTCACGTGTACAGTGCGCTATCCGGTGTCACTAATGCGCACCGTGAACTACTGCAGAGTCTTTCTTTAGAACGGTGATGCAGTTTAAAAGTACCACTGCCGCAACCACCACAGTGCTTCTATTGAAGGTAAAAATCGTACTTACAGTCACAATCCCTGATTTTTCCTTGTAGGGGTACCAGGCAATATTTCTAGTTCCCAGGTAACGCTATTGGACAGTTTAATGTGCTTGACTGTTTCTGTGCGTATCGTCATCATTTCTGCGCCGGGGCTGATCATCTGTTCTCTTGAGAATTTCCATCAGTTTTTATTTCGTAAAGAATGTACCACGCTTAGTTGAAGGAAGGTTCCTTTATTCAGCCCCAGCAATAACACAGCAGCGGTAGACACATACACCTCCAACTAGCTGCGCAGTCCCTTCAAACTCCTACTCGCCGTACATTCGGTCTACGTTTCATTATTCTGCTACTGCGTTTCCGTATTCTAATTTTGCGCTTCTCCATTCTTATTCTATTGCTTACCTCACCACACAAAGCTTATCCAATATAATAGAGGTTTAAGGTTTGCTACACAAACTACTACTATTTAAAGCCAAATCCATGCGTAATGGTGTCAACGGGGCACTCTGTGGTAGACTAACGTGAGCATCTCATGAATCCGTTTTTAGCCCAAGACCGCTTCACTGAATTACAGGTTCCCCACATCTTGGGAGCCATATAACGCAGCCCCAATGGCTTTGGCATGGTAACTCTCTAAAGCGGTTGAGAGGGCAAAAACATACACTCCACACAATACCACTCAGTGCCACATAATTATATGCTACATAATCACACTGCACTCAATGCAACATACACTCCAAATATTAGAACTCAGTGCCACATAATTACACGCCACATAATTACACTCTACTCAATCCAACATAAATACACTCCACATAATACCACTCAGTGCCATATAATTACACGCCACACACTTACACTCTACTCAATGCAACATAAATACACTCCACATAATACCACACAGTGCCACATAATTATATGCTACATAATTACACTGCACTCAATGCAACATACACTCCAAATACCACTCAGTGCCACATAATTACACGCCACATAATTACACTCTACTGAATGCAACATACACTCCACACAATACCACTCAGTGCCACATAATTATTTGGTACATAATTACACTGCACTCAATGCAACATACACTCCAAATAATACCACTCAGTGCCACATAATTATATGCTACATAATTACACTGCACTCAATGCAACATACACTCCAAATAATACCACTCAGTGCCACATAATTACACGCCACATAATTACACTCTACTGAATGTAACATACACTCCACACAATACCACTCGGTGCCACATAATTATATGCTACATAATTACACTGCACTCAATGCAACATACACTCCAAATACCACTCAGTGCCACATAATTACACACCACATAATTACACTCTACTGAATACAACATACACTCCCCATAATACCAATCAGTGCCACATAATTACACGCCACATAATTACACTCTGCTCAATGCAACATAAATACACTCCACATAATACCACTCAGTACCACATAATCACACGTCACAATTACACTCTATTCAATGCAACATAAATACACTCCACATACCACTCAGTGCCACATAATTACACACCACATAATTACACTCTACTCAATGCAACATAAATACACTCCACATAATACCACTCAGTGTGACATAGTTACACGCCACATAATTACACTCTACTCAATGCAACAAATACACCCCACATACCACTCAGTACCACATAATTACAAGCCACATAATTACACTACTCAATGCAACATAAATACACTCCACATATTACCACTCAGTGCCACATAATTACACGCCACATAACACTCTACTCAATGCAACATAAATACACTCCATATAATACCACTCAGTGCCACATAATTACATGCTACATATTTACACTCTACTCAATGCAACATAAATAGACTCAACATAATACCACTCAGTACCACATAATTACACGCCACATAATTACACTCTGCTCAATGGAACATAAATACACTCCACATAATACCACTCAGTACCACATAATCACACGTCACAATTACACTCTATTCAATCCAACATAAATACACTCCACATACCACTCAGTGCCACATAATTACACGCCACTCAATTGCACTCTACTCAATGCAACATAAATACACTCCACATAATACCACTCAGTGTGACATAGTTACACGCCACATAATTACACTCTACTCAATGCAACAAATACACCCCACATACCACTCAGTACCACATAATTACAAGCCACATAATTACACTCTACTCAATGCAACATAAATACACTCCATATAATACCACTCAGTGCCACATAATTACATGCTACATATTTACACTCTACTCAATGCAACATAAATAGACTCAACATAATACCACTCAGTACCACATAATTACACGTCACATTACACTCTACTCAATGCAACATAAAAACACTCCACATACCACTCAGTACCACATAATTACACGCCACATAATTACTCTCTACTCAATGCAACATAAATACACTCCACATAATACCACTCAGTGCCACATAATTACACGCCACTCAATTGCACTCTACTCAATGCAACATAAATACACCCCACATAAATGCACTCTATACCACATACCACCAATCAACATAAAAGCACTCCACACCGTGACAATTTCACTAAGCATAATTTCACTCAACACCACAGTTCCAGGCCACGCATTTCAACTCCACACATTTCCAATACACACCGCATAATTACACACCACACAACATATTTCAACTCCAGAACTCCACAATCCACAACGTACCTCCAACCCACAACATATAGTGTCACCACCTGAGCACCAAACATCATTCACCACCACCATTTTGCATCAGCGCACCACCTAAGCATCACGTAAGTCTGCCCTTGGAATCTGGCATCTGTTGATTCTCCCCTAGTGTCCTTCTGCTGCTCGTGTTCTAATTAAATTACTGTTTTCCAACCTCCACTCCCCCGTTATTTATGTCCCGCTCCCCCATAACAATTTTTTTTATAACAAACAAGCATGAGAACAGGCAGGAAGAAGTTGCCAGCAGTGCAAGCACAAAAAAACTAGAAGACATTTTTTATGTAAAAATCTTTTTTTTAATCAGGTTTTTCAGTTGTATATAATGTCGTCTTCGTTTGTATAAAGGTAACAAAAATGCTTAACACTTTTTATTAGAACTTATCAACATAATGCACAGCAGCCACAATGCTCTACAACATAGCCAAAAGTTCTGGCTAAACACATAAGGTCCCAAAGGCAAGACCTATTGGCTATGCCAATCCTTGTTTACACATGGTCTTTCATTTGGAAGGCAGAAATGCATCGAAAGTCAATAGATAATAACAGTTGCTCTACAATTCTGTGTTACCCTAAGTCTCCCGATAAAAATGGTACCTCACTTGTGTGGGTAGGCCTAGTGCCCACGACAGGCAAAGGCTCAAAATGCAACGTGGACACACTTTATTTTTACGGTGAAAACTGACCCTTTTTTTGTAAAGTGCCTAGCAAGACATTTTGAACCCTAGCTCTGCCGGCACCTAGGGAAACCTAGCAAACCTATACATTTTTTAAAACTAGACACCCAGGGGAATCCAGGATGGGGTGACTTGACTGGCTCACACCAGGTTCTATTACCCAGAATCCCTTGCAAACCTAAAAATTTGAAACAAGCATCCTGGGACCGGTTTCGGGCTAACAGCCCTCATCAGCCAGGCTTGCTTGATTCCGGTCCAGGGAATACATGGCTTGGCATTTCGGTCTGGACTGTTCCCATGAGGCACAGGGTCAAGACTGATTTGCATATAGCTATGTCTGAACTGGGGTGGCAAAGTGAGCTAAAGAATGATGATGGATTCAACCTAGATCTGTGACTGGGGGTGAGTGTTTGAAAAGTTTCGGCACTCCGCCCATCATCTCCTTGTGTTTGCTCTGTTACCCAGAATCCCTTGCAAACCTCAAAATTTGTAAAAAAAAAAACAAAAAAAACACACATTTACCTCACATTTCTGTGGTGGAAACTTCTGGAATCTGTGTGGATCCACAAAATTCCACCCACCCCGCATTCCCCAAAGTCTTCAGAGAAAAATGGTACCTCACTTGTGTGGGTGGGTCAAGTACCCGCGACAGGCAAGGGCCTAAAACCTATTGAGGCGACATCAAATTTACCTATCACAAAACAACCTGGTTTTGCAAGGGAGGGGGGGGGGGTCACCTGGGTTTTTGGCCCTGTTGGGGGATCAACGCAAGCCATACCTTCCTGGACTCCCCCAGGTCTCTAGTTTTCAGAAATGTGTGGGATTGGTAGGTTTCCCTAGATGGCCGCCAAGCCCGGGACCAAAAACTCATGTGACCCCCCGTGCAAAACCAAGTCATTTTCGGATACATAGGGGGCATCTGCGTTTTTGGTCCCGGGGTCAGCAGCCATCTAGGGAAACCTACCAAACCCACACATTTCTGAAAACTAGACACCCCGGGTAGTCCAGCGAGGTATGGCTTGTGTGGGTCCCCCATCGTTTTCCTATCCAGAATCCCCTGCAAACCTCAAATTTTGATGAAAAAAATCACTTTTTTCCCAAATGTCTGTCTGGGAAAGTTCTGGAATCTACGTGGATCCCCAAATTTCCTACCACCCAGCGTTACCCCAGGTCTCCCGATAAAAATGGTACCTCACTCGCGTGGGTGGGTCAAGTACCCGCAACAGGCAAGGGCCCAAAACGTATTGAGGAGACATCAAAATGACCTATCACAAAACAACCTGGTTTTGCAAGGGGAGTTCACCTGGGTTTTTGGCCCCGGGCTCGGCGGCCGTCTTGGGAAACTACCAAACCCACACATTTCTGAAAACTAGACACCCGGGGGAGTCCAGCGATGTATGGCTTGCGTGGGTCCCCCAACGTTTTCCTACCCAGAATCCCCTGCAAACCTCACATTTAGCTGAAAAACATCACTTTTTCTCAAATTTCAGTCTGGGAAAGTTCTGGAATCAACGTGGATCCACACATTTCCTACCACCCAGCGTTCCCCCAGGTCTCTCGATAAAAATGATACCTCACTCACGTGGGTGGGTCAAGTACCCGCGACAGACAAAGGCCAAAAACACACTGAGGAGACATCAAAATGACCTATCACAAAACAACCTGGTTTTGCAAGGGGGTCACCTGGGTTTTTGGCCCCGGGCTCGGCGGCCATCTTGGGAAACTACCAAACCCACACATTTCTGAAAACTAGAAACCAGGGGGGTCCAGTGAGGTATGGCTTGCGTGGGTCCCCCAACGTTTTCCTACCCAGAATCCCATGCAAACCTCAAATTTTGCTGAAAAAAAATAATCACTTTTTCCTCAAATTTCTGTCTGGGAAAGTTCTGGAATCTACGTAGATCCACAAATTTCCTAACACCCAGCGTTCCCCCCGGTCTCTCGATAAAAATGATACCTCACTCATGTGGGTGGGTCAAGTACCCGTGACAGGAGTACCATCTTGGGCAGCCCCCACCCCTAAATCATGTGTAAAAAAATCCCTGGCTTCGAGTGGGCTTTCTGTCCCCCCCCCCTGGGGTCAGATTGGGGGCTACTGCCTCCGTCTGCCCCCGGGGGGGCATAAAGACTGGAATTTCTATGGGGGTTGGGTGGGGGCATTGTCATGCACATTTTGGGCAGCCCCCAACCCTACATTGCTAAAAAAACAAATCCCTGGTTTCTAGTGGGCTTTCTGCCCCCACGGGGGTCAGATTGGGAGCTACTGCCATCTGCCCCCCCGGGGGGGGGCAGAAATACTTTAATTTCTCGGGGGGGGCATGGTCATGCCCATTTTGGGCAGCCCCCACCCCTACATGAAATTAAAAAAAATCCCTCGCTTCTAGTGGGCTGTCTGCCCCCCAGGTGGGGCAGAAAGACTGTAGTGGCCAAATGTAATTGGGGGGAGCAAAGGCCCTTGCCCAAGGGGCTGCTCCCCCCTCCCTGGTGTCATGTGGGTGGATCCCTGCTTGGGGATCGCCCTCTGTGGGCTGGGTAGTGCAGTGAGAGTGAAGAGTAAAATAGGTCTAGGAGAACCCTAACATAATGTGTTTATTATCATGGGACCCTAGCCTAACTAAAAGTATGGGCACTAACTGGAATTTATGATCCTATAGGGCTGATGTGGTGCATAAGGTCAACATGTTTCGTGCCTAGTAGCCCCTAGCGGGTCAAGTGGCACTACATCAGTACCAAAGTGAATAGAAAAAGTACTCTAGCACTATAGCATTACTGGTTTACCACTTGGCCAATTAATAACCAGATGCGGATAATGCCCCGGGTAAGCGTGTTCCGAGGTGGAAGACCCCAACCGATTATGGTTAAAGGCCGACGGGGGTGGCAGAGCAATGCTCTGATGGTAGGTCTACAGAGCTGCTGACTTTGATCCTACCCTTACTCCGGGTCCGCACTATCCAGCCCACACACCCGCACTCACCCACCGGCTTCATCACCAAAAGACCTCCGCTTAAGAGCCCCTTCGCGGGTGCCCGTCGGGCATTGCAGCGCCGGCCCGACGAGGAGCAGCCAATGAGTGAAGCATGACATCCTTCGGGGTGTTTGAGGGCACTATTGGAAAAGACCTCCCCTTCCCCGATCCTAGGAACTGCACGCCTCTGTGATTAATCAAGATACTTTTGTAAAGACAATCCCCATGTAACAACAACCATACCAATGTGCAGGCAATCTATAATAGACATTTTTACCACTCACATAATATATTCCCAGAAAAACTGGGTCAGTACCACCCTTTAATCCCCATCCACCAGTTATTAAGAAAACATGATCACATTCACTAGAACCAATGAAATAAGTATTAAAATCTGTTTTCTGTCTAAGTAAACAAAGCTTTCCCTTGTGATTCCAATCCAGCATCATTGCAGCATATGTCTCGCCCTTCTTATAATTTCCTTCCCTAAAAGCCCATGGAGGTATATCAGACTTTTGGTTAGCTGTTTTCTCTCTAAAGCTTTGTCTTCTATCCTCCACTAAATCTATGAATTCAAGTTAAGTCAAAGAAGCTTAATTCGACTGTGCAAGTTATAAAAGCATTACAGATAAAAACTTTAAAAGTCAAGAATACAAAAGCTAAAATCTGGGTTAAAACATTGTGCAAAGAAGCAATCAGAGCTATCATTATGTCATTATTATACGTTTGTGCAAAAAAGCAATCGGGGCTGTCATTATATCAGACATAGCATGACAAAACAAAGATAACAACATCAAGTGCGAAGAGTCTCAAGCGCCTTGACAGACGTAATGAGCCCCGCATTGCCTGGTATGCCCACATGTGCCAACACAGTATTGAAAAATGTCATCATAGTCATTTGCCAGCCCTGATTTGTTTGGAGCGTATGTGCCACATCCACCTCAAGAATTTTGCCACCAGGATTACGTACCTAGGTGATGGATCGGAGCAAAGGATTTGCAGGGTTGTGCTGTGTGATCTTGTGCCCAGGTTCTTACAGAGCTGAGCCAGCCAGGCTCTCCGCGGGCCAGCATATGCAGGGCAAACAAAAAGCACATGTGAATATGATTCTATATAATTGGCGCATGCATGACATTTGTTGTCCCCGGTGGGAGACCATTTGGATGAAAAACACTTCAGGGGCAGAGATCCTGATCTGAATTGAAAATAGAGTTTCCAGTTCAAAGGCTTTTTAATAATGTCCCAATAAGGCTCGAGACTTGGGCATGGTTCTATCTGAAGAAAGAGCCCCGATAGTGAAGTGGGGTCATAGCGCCTGAACTCTTCATGTGCAACCATTACCCGGTAAATTTCTTTGAGGCTATTTTTTGGCGGGAACAATGAGGTAGAAGGGGAATCACACAGGTGCAATAAGCCCATTTTATTAATCAGACTTCTCCTATCTCGCAGCCAACCAATTTTGTGAAAGCGATCCAAATTAATGATATCCCTTACTGCCAGTTCCTGCGTACACCATATTCTATGCCATAATAGAATTGGCCGTAGTCTGGCTAAATCCTTCAGGGCTTTCCTGCCTAGGTCCTTCCTTAGGGGGAGGGTGGGTGTACTCTGTGGAAAACTAGTGATCACGCGCAAAAATGCATTCTCGGCTGTTGTTAGCTGGGTCAGGTTTTCTAAACCCCACAGCTCAGCCGCATAAAGGACTGAGCTCACCACTTTGCAGTTGTAAATTTGAAGTACTGGGCTAAGGGGCTTTGTCAGAGAGGTTTTAAATTCCTTTCTCAGGTACCAGCTAACTGCTGATGCTTTAGTGCCATAACTTCGATGTGTGGCTTCCACCTCATGTCCTTCTGCAGTTTGATGCCCAGATAGACAAAAGCATCAACCTGCTCCAGGGAAAGCCCATCCATCATCATTTTCCCCTGAATGATCTATGCTGATTGAATGCCATAAACTTTGTCTTCGGGGCATTGATTTTGAGACCCCTCAGGAGACAAAACTCTTCATAGAGATGGAGGGCACGCTGCAATCCACTTGGTGTTTCGGAGATTATCAGCGTGTCATCCGCAAACATCAAAATGGGGATTTTTCTTCCAGCTAAGACAGGAGCATCAGTGGGGGTGACGTCAAGGAAGTTTGCGACTCCATTTATGAAAAAAGAAAACAATGTGGGAGCCAACACAAATCCTTGGCGAATGCCCTTTCGCACAGGAAAGGGTTCCGTCTTATTTCCTGCCGCCCCCCAGCATATTTGTGCATAATTATCCTCATGAAGGCGGGCGATCAGGGAAAGTAAGTTAAGTGGCATCCCCATCTCCTTTAGGACCTCCCACAATTTATTCCGTGAGACCAGGTCAAAGGCAGATTTGAGGTCGACAAAGGCAGCATACATGCTACCTTTGCAGAGAATGATTGTCCGCCAGTATATAAGAACAAAATCGAAAGACCTGGTCAATTGTGCTAATATGGGCCCTTAAGCCTGCCTGGAGGGGGGTGAGGATGGTATTAGCCTCAATCCAGACCTGGACCTTGGCCAAAACAAGCCTGGCCACCACTTTCTGTATGGAATCTATAAGGCTTATTGGCCTATAGTTACCAGGTATGGATTTATCTCCCTTTTTATATATGGGAATTATCTCCGACCCCCGCCAGGTATCCGGAATAGGTGCTCCTTGGGCTATAGCGTTAGCAAGTAGTAGTATGTAGTTGGTCCATTTCGGTCTGTCATACAAAAAGAGGTTGGATGGGATACAATCTAACCCTGGAGCTCTACCGCCTATTAAAGCACTAAGTGCACCACTAACATCTGCCTCATCGAATACCATGCCAGTGGGGAAGGGATAGATCGGGAATGGTAGTTTATCGTCTGCTTCATCTTCAGCATTTTGGGGGGCAAAATGGCTAACCCACACATCGGGGTCAACAAGATTTTCCGGTGGCTGTGCTGCTTTACCCCTACCCCATTTAACCACATTCCAAAACCACTTGGAGTTGTTGCTATCACACGCACATTTTAATTCCTGCCATCTGTCCTCATCCCAGGATTTTTTGGCACAGTGAATAACATTCTTGTAGGTAGTCCTGGCAGTGCGCACACTAGCCACAGCACCCGACTTAATTGCTTCTCCAAGGACTTTACGGGCACGTCTACAATCCTGATTGTACCAATGATGTTTGGGCGTGGTATCTTTCGCTCTGGGTTTATTCTGTTTTTGGAAGTGCCCGCGGATTTTAAAAAAAAGTAAGTTGTGCAGCTGTGTGAGTTCTTTAGCCAATTCATGGGAGGGATGGCATGACTCCATCAATCTGACTGTACTCTCAAGCTCGCTACTTATGGTGGGTAGCGTTTCCGGAGATGCTAAAATCCTTTGCCATTTAACTCTGTGCATATTGTTAGAGACTAAAAGATCATTTGTGGTGGGTAAGGTAGCCGGATGTACTGGTACACTTAGGTCCCCAAATATGAACCGTGAGCAGAGCGGATCATGATCACTCTCTAGACGTGCCTGAACGACCATATTATCAAGAGTGTGTCATAGGTTCAAACTGACTAGGAGGTAGTCAATGTGGGTAGAATGGTAACCGTTGTTAAAAGTGTTTGACCCTAGGCTGTCGGAAGTGGATCGGCCATTGGCAGCCCTTAAACCACGCTCCAAACAGAGAGCTTTTAGTTGAATTGCAGCCTCGGTCCAACGTTTGATCGGATGCAATTCCAAGAATGGGACACCCCAGTGTTCATCCTCCTCCCTCGTTAGGTCATTATCCTCACTATCAAGTGGTTCGAATGTTGTATTTAGATCCCCAGCAACTACAGCTCCAGCTTCCCCTGGGAGAGGGTCTAAGACCCCACCTAAGGCTCATGACGTAATCTACATGTTAAGTTATTTCTATGTGCATATACCGTGTCAATTGTATTAGTTGTATGGAAGAAATCTCCAAAATACTCTGCATCTTTTGCACTACTCACTCTATTCATATTCTTTCTAATAGGTACTTCAGAAAAAATTAAATTGTAGTTAGAGTAATAGTACTGTAGACTATCCTTCTCATAAAAGAGACTTGTTAAAACATTACATGAGGCACCATACGTTAGAGGTAAGTGATGATACGTCACTCCCTCGGACACAGACAAAGGTAATTGCATGCACACAGAACAGTCTCTTGCGTTCATTATATTAACAGTCATACAATAATTTCGTAAAAACTTTTAACAAAAAGTCATTAATTGATTTATCATGATACATGCTATCATCTGTTAGTTTCTCTATGTTAGTTTGTGGTTCTTCTTCTTTAAGATTTCCCACAGTAATCTTTTCATTCGTTCCATCATTAGTAATATTACCTTCAATAGGGTACATAAAATAAGGCACTACAACAAGTGTTAACCAGACGAACATTAGTAGTAAGATACTTATGAAACAAGCCTTAACACATCCACGTCTACAACCCTGATTTTGATATCCAGTCTCATATTTTATTTCTGCCATTTTAGAAAAATTAAAAAAATATATATATATATAGTGTATCCAAACACTACTTAAACCTACTTCTTAACCCCTTTTTTTTTTTTTTTTTTTATTTCACAGCTCTTGATTTCAGTTCCAGTTCAATTTTCTTTACTCTTTAGAGGTTTCTTTTAAATCTTCTGCACCCTTAATTTGTTTGACAGTTCATTTAGGGTGGCTCATAAAAATGCTCACAACTTGAACCTGCCACAACTTTTTCTTGACTTTGATCCTTTTGCTTGACCTTTTCAGTCACCACATATGTCCATTCAGGTGCTGTATACTTTTTGTTTGGTACTTTTACTCTCTTTGTTCTTCCGAACTGTCTCGTCTTCTGAATCACTTTGTTCTGTTTGGCTCGATACTTCTATTATTGGATTTGGAACTCTCTTTTTCAGAGTATATTTCAGTCATTTCACCCCTTTTGGCCATACATCTCCTTTTCTTGCCTTTTCACTTGCACAGAACCACCAGATTCAAGACAATTCTCAAAACATCTTTTGGTCGATTCTTACTTTTGAACTTTTCCTTGGACTGGAATCTGTTCTTCTTCTTCCTTGACAACAGTCTCAGCAGTTTCTTGGGACCCAGTAGCTGTTGCCCACTCTATTCGATCACTTTCAGACTCTCTGCTATTTTCAGCCTGTTCTTGATCTCTTTCTTCCGTTTCCAGTGGACTTGGGACTCTTCTTGTGTGGCTTACATGAATTCAATTTGGTAAGCCACCACACTTCACTGCTGTTGTTGTCGTCACCGGTATCACTTGATATGGCCCATGCCAACGTGGTTCCAAACACAACTTCCTCACATGCTTCTTCACCAGGATCCACTCACCTGGACTTAGGTCATTTGCTTGTTCTTGCTGTGTTGTGGTTGCAACTTCTCCAACCTGATGAAACATAGAACGAACCACATCAGCCAGTCCTTTGCAATAATCGAGCCCTAGATCATCAGTTATTGTCATGAATTGATTCGCTGGAACTATTGGCTGTCTCATTGCTCTCCCCATAAGTACTTCATGAGGGGACAATCCAGTTTTCTTATCAGGAATATTTCTTAGACTCATCAAAACTAGGGGTAAAGCATCTGGCCATTTAAGTGCTGTGGATGCACATACTTTTGCCAATCTGGATTTGATAGTGCCATTAATTTGTTCGACCACTCCTGAGGCTTCTGGTCGATAGGCACAATGTAAATTTTGTTCAATTTGCAAAGCTTCACAAATCATCCAAATTATTTCATTATTAAAGTGCGTCCCTCTATCCGTTTCTAAAGAGACTGGAAATCCAAATCTAGGTATTATCTCGCTCAGCAGTAATTTAGCCACTGTTCGACTATCATTTCGTCTTGTTGGATAAGCCTCCACCCAACGAGAGAACAGACAAACCACCAACACATATTTTAGTCCATTACAAGGGGGTAGTTCAATGAAGTCGGTCTGTAATCTGGTAAATGGACCTGCTGCTTTTCCAATTCGTCCCCAAATGACAACTGTTTTTCTCTGTGCGTTTTGTTGTTGACACGTCATGCACCTTCGGCAAAGACTCTCTGCAATGAACCTGAATTTGGGATTATACCATGTCTGCTTAAAAAGTCTGATCCTGGCATCCCTACCTATGTGTGTTATGCCATGATAAATTCTTGCCATCTGTGACAGCAAACTATCTGGCATTGTTGGTTTTCCATCACTGCATACCCACACCTCGTCTTCTTCCCTACATGTGCAACCTGACTTAGTCCATAATTATTTTTCTTCATCACTAGCTTCTTCCTGCAATTGTCTAATTTCGTCCCAAGTTTCAACAGAAGAAAATATTAGATGACAACTTGCATCAGATTTCTGGGTACTTTTGTTTATTAAAACACAAAAAGAACAACTGATGGACAGAATGCAGAACAATGTCATACATTCACCACAGTACAGAGACCTGGGGCCTAAAGCCATCGTTTTTTTGCTCCCCATGCCATTCCAGTTTGGACCCAGCTATATGCAAATCAGTCTTGATCCTGCGCCCAATAGGAGCAGTCCAGCCCGAACTGCCAGGCCAGGTCCTCCTTGGACTGGAAACAAGCATCCTAGGACCGGTTTCGGGGTTTCACCCCTCATCAGCCAGGATAGCTTGACTCCAGTGGCATGGAGAGCACGGGACCCACGTCTGGGCATACCTGTCCCACTCGGGGTGACAAACACAAAAAGAACAATTGATGGACAGAATGCAGAACAATGTCATACATTCACCCCAGTACAGAGATCTGGGCCTAAATCCATCGTTTTTTTGCTCCCCATGCCATTCCAGTTTGGACCCAGCTATATACGAATCAGTCTTGATCCTGTGCCCAATGTAAGCAGTCCAGCCTGAACTGCCAGGCCAGGTCCTCTTTGGACTGGAAACAAGCATCCTAGGACCGGTTTCGGGGTTTCACCCCTCATCAGCCAGGATCCAATCCTGGCCTAAATCCATCGTTTTTTTGCTCCCCATGCCATTCCAGTTTGGACCCAGCTATATGCAAATCAGTCTTTTTTTTGTAACTGTTTTTATTTATTTTCAAAAGAATCAGCCAAAACATCAGCAGGTATATCACATGTGTTACAGAAATTAGGAGTATAAGCTTTAACCAGTATTTGTAAAAATGCAGGCCAAACCATAACATAAGTCCTTTTGACATTTCCCTCCCATCGTCACCTCCCATATATTAAACATGTCTTATTTAGGTTATCTCCCTGATGGACTCGGAACGTACTACCCCGCTTGTGTGGACACCATGTGTGCTAAACCGCGTCGCGGTAGGGCCCTCATCTCCCGTCTCTAGTCTATAATAGGCCAGCCACGGCTGCACTACCCCAGTATTTAGCAATATCTCTCTTGGCGGCAATCAGCCCTAGGTTACTCAGTAGGAGTTTATGTCTGGGAATGTCAACCTCTGTGTGTATGCCTAGAAGAATATATTTTGGATCAATTGGGATCTGAGATTCGAGTATATTGTTAAGCTCCGCTACTATCCGTAACCAATACCTGCGTATTAAGTAGCATTCCCACAATGTATGAATGTAAGAGCCCTTATCCGCCCTACAGCGTAAACATTCTGGGGTCTCTGCTCTACCCATGGCGTGGAGTCTGGCTCTATCATAGTATGTCCCATGTAGGACTTTGAACTGTATTAGGCGTAACCTCAGCTTAATCGCCACTTCTCTGGGATGCATTAGTGCCATTTCCCAGTTGATGTCTTCTAATACGCCAGTAGTTACCTCCCATTTGCTTCTAAGTGGAGATAATGTGTCAGGGATATTATTAATTATCGTTTTGTACGTCCAGGACACTTCCTTTTCCGGTATTTCTTCCTGTAGAAGGCGTCCTTCTAGCGGGGCATACTCGGGGATATCTGTTATCTCAGGTTTTTGCGCTCTCCATGCATGCTGGAGTTGTATGTATCTGTATTGCTGTTTTTTGGACAAACTGTACTCTTTTTGGAGCTCTGGGAAGGTTATGAATTCTCCTTTCCGTATAATATCTCCTAGTGTTGTGATCCCAATTGTATTCCACTCTCTGAAGCCCTGTAGTTTTGCGAACTCTGGCAGTCGCTTACCCTCCCACAACGGTGTGGATTTAGTCAGTCTCTTCTCCCATTTCATCTGCCTCTCCGCCCCTCTCCAGGCTTCGATCACTCGCTGTGTTGCGGGTAATATGCTTCGAATTCCGGGGCCCCCTTAAATGTAATGCAGATAGGAGTACTTATGGAATTGTAGCCTCTCCAGAATGTACGTGGGGAAGTCAGCAGGTACATGTCCCCATTCGTTAATAACTATCAGATGTGCTGCTCTATAGTAGGCCAGTATGTCCGGGAGGGCAATTCCCCCGTTATACTGACTGCGCTGCAAAGTTTGGAGTGCCACTCGAGGGTGGCCACTGTCCTATAGCAATGTTCGCACCTCATCTGTTATTGCCTTGAAGATCATATCTGGGATTTTGTAATATGTATTTTGGAGGATATAAAGCAGTTTGGGGAGCGTAACCATTTTATACATGGCCGCCCTCCCTAACAATGTCAGGAGGAGACGTCTCCACCTGGCAACGTCTTCTCGGAATTCCTGTAGGACCCGCTTAATGTTATGTGTAAGGCATTCAGCTTCATTCGTGGAGATATACAGTCCTAAGTATTTGAACCAATCTTTAGCAATGTGTAAACGCTCCGGTACAGAGTGCAAGACCGTGGTGTGTCCAATGGGGTATAGACTAGACTTACCCCAATTAATATTATACCCTGCATATGTGCCAAACTCTTTGACCAGGTGGAATATAAGAGGCAGCGTTGTGTCAGGCCTAGATACGTATAGCAGGATATCATCCGCATAAAGAGATATCCGCTCATCTATCATCCGCCCTTTGGCGTCCTGAAACCCCTTTATGTCTGGATTAGCTCTAATTGGGCACGTCAGTGGTTCTAAGACCAGTGCAAAGAGTAGGGGGGACAACGGGCAGCCCTGCCTGGTACCTCTCTGGATTGAAAAATCTGCTGACTTTACTCCATTGACCTTAACACTTGCCCTGGGGTTTGAATATAACATATCCACCCAGGTCCAGAAGTCATCCCAAAGCCAAATTTTATATGAGTACCTGCCTCATAAATGGCCAATGAACTGTATCAAAGGCCTTTTCGGCATCTAACGACAACAGCATCAAAGGTAGAGGACTGTCTTTCACTGTGTCAAGCCAGTTCGCTAGTCTACGGAGGTTTAAACGCGTTGCCCGTTTGGGCATAAAGCCTGACTGGTCTCTATGGATCAGTGACGTGATTACTGTTAAGAGTCGATTTGCCAGTATGGAGGCCAAAATCTTGGTTTCAATATTTAGTAGAGAGATGGGACGGTATGATCCGCATCTCTCTGGGGGTTTGCCAGGTTTTGGAATAACCACCACTGTGGCGTGACATAGGTCCGGTTGTAGCGACCCGTCTTCCCTTGCCGCCCGAAACATATTTAGCAACCGGGGAGCCAGCAAGCCACCATTTTTCTTAAAAAACTCCGCCGGTAGCCCATTTGGTCCCTGTGTTTTCCTGGATTTTTGTTTATTAATGGCCTCTTGCACCTCCGCTAGGGTTAGATCTGCCTCCAGGGCCTCGCTGTCCTCTGGACGTAATGTAGGCATCTCTATGCCGCTCAGATAAGTCGTTATCTGAGCATCTTCCACTATCGTCTTAGCCTCATATAATTCACCATAGTAGCGTGCGAAAGCTTCCGTGATGCTATGTGCTGTTGTATAGTTCTCGTCTGCTTCCACTATTTGGCTCACCCAATTCGCCTCCCTTTCTTTCCAGTTCAGCCAGGCTAGGAGTCGCCATGTCCTATCGCCCGTCTCATAGAGTCTGTGTTGTGTGGTTTGAATTTGAGACTTAACTTCCCCCTGTGCCAGTGCCCAAAGCTCCCTTTGTGTCACCTCGAGTTGTCTAAATGTAGCAGTCTCAGTCCCTGGGGTAACGTTTCCCTCCAATTCCAGCAGTTTAGTCTCTAAGGTTTCCATTTGGCGTGTTTCCTCCCTTCTTTTTTGCACAATTTGGTCTTGTAGCCTGCCCGAAGTACTGCCTTGTATGCTTCCCACAAGATTGCGTCTGAAGACACTGAGCCCTCGTTTCCTTGAAAAAACAGGCTAGTGTCCGCTTTTATTGCCCCTTTCACCGCTTTATCCTGAAGCTCCCATGCATTTAGTCTCCAGTCCGAGCGCTGTCTATACTCCCTCCTTCCCACCGTCAGCCTATGCAAATCAGTCTTGATCCTGCGCCCAATGGGAGCAGTCCAGCCTGAACTGCCAGGCCAGGTCCTCTGTGGACTGGAAACAAGCATCCTAGGACCGGTTTCGGGCTGGACTGTTCCCACAAGGAACAGGGTCAAGACTGATTTGCATATGGCTGGGTGCAAACTGGGGTGGTGTGGTGAGCAAAAGAATGATGAACTTAACCCAGATCCTTGTGACTGGGGGTGAATGTTTGCATTGTCCAGCAATCCGTCCATCAATTTTTTCTTTGGATATGTTGCCCTAAGTGGGACGGGTATGCCCAGACTTGGGTCCCGTGCTCAGTACACCACTGGTTTCAAGCTAGCCTGGGTGATCCCATGAAACCGGTCCCAGGATGCTTTTTTCCGGTCCAGGGAGGACCTGGCTTGGCAGTTCGGGCTGGACTGTTCCCACAAGGAACAGGGTCAAGACTGATTTGCATAAGAATGGGTCCAAACTGGGGTGGTGTGGTGAGCAAAAGAATGATGTATTTAACCCATATCCTTGTGACTGGGGGTGAATGTTTGCATTGTCCAGCATTCCGTCCATCAATTGTTTCTTTGGATACTTTTTTTTATTGAGACCGAATTTCATGCACAAAATCGTGCAACCTGGTCAGCATATTTATTACCAACTGTAATGTAATCATTTCCAGATTTATGTGCAGAGCATTTTACCACTCCAATTTCTTTGGGCAACTGTAATGCAACCAGTAAATCCTTTACAAAGTTACTATTCCGAATTGGTGAGCCTGCTGAAGGTAAAAATCCACGTTGCATCCACAGTTGTCCAAAATCATGCACGACCCCAAAACCATATTGACTATCAGTGAATATGGTCACTCTTAGATTTTTTCCAATTATACAGGCTCTGGTTAGCGCCACGAGCTCTGAAATTTGCGCTGAAACTGTTCACTTCATGCATGAAGCTTCAAGAACCATTGCCACTGTACAAACTGCATATGCAGCATGCAAGGAACCTTTTTCATCTCTTATGCATGATCCATCCACAAACATCACACAATCTGACTCAGATAAAGGTGCATCTTTAAATCTGGCCTTGGTTTTGTACACAATTCAGTCACATCCAGGCAATCATGTTCTGCTTCATCCACCACCTCTTCACAACTTGGACTCGGTAACAGTGTTGCTGGGTTTAGATTTGTACAACTTGTCACTGTTACGTTTTCCGCACCCAAAATCACTCTCTCATACTTAGTCAGACGACTACTAGTGAGATGCTGTGTACGAGTCCTGGTCAACAAAATCTCCACAGAATGAGGCACATACACTCTCAAAGGATAACCCATAACAATGGATTCACTCTGCTCCAAGCTCACACATGTAGCAGCTACTGCTTTCAGACAACCTGGCAATGCTGCTGCCACAGAATCCAATGTAGCAGAAAAATATGCCACTGGTCGGCGTATTGTTCCATGTGTTTGCGTCAAAACTGAAAGTGCACAACCATCTCTTTCAGAGGAGAATAATGCAAAATTCTTGCTGTAATCAGGCATTCCTAATGCAGGTGCTCGACAAAGACTGTCTCGCAACCCTATGAATGCCCTCATGCATTCTTTACCCAAATCAATTGGATCGATCAAATCTTTGTGTGTCAATCTTTGGAAGGGCTTGGCAATCTAGAGAAAACCCACTGATCCATTGTCTGCAGTATCCAACCATGCCCAGAAACATTAAAATTTCTTTCTGTGTTCTGGGAGGACTCATGTGCAAAATCACATTTATTCGATCTTGTGATATTTTCCTGACTCCTTTTCCAATTTTGTGTCCCAAATACAAAATTGTAATCTAGCTGGTGACACTTTATGCCCTCCTACTGTCAAATGGTTCAGTGGAGCAATGGTATCTGTCACACAAGCTTCTTTCGTTTTTGATGCAACAAGTAAATCATCTATATATTGCACCAGTATCGAATTTTCTGGCATTACCAATGACTCCAAACATGTTTTCAATTACTGATTGAAAATTGAGGGACTCTCTGTATACCCTTGAGGAACTCGGCATCATGCCAAAACACGGTCTCCGAACCGGAAAGCAAATAAATATGGACTATCCGGATGTAAGGGTATCGAGAAAAATGCTTGACACAAATCAATCACAGTGAACCACTCCGCATCACATGGGATTTGATAAAGTATCACTGCTGGATTTGGTACAATCGGACAGCAAGGTATCACTATCTTGTTCACCTGCCTCAAATCTTGTACAATCCTATATTTTACGGGTGAGTTACAAGGAATTCCCAGTATTTCTTTTAAAATGCCTTGTTCAATTAAATCAAATCAAACAAGCTTTATTCGGTGCAAAATATATCACCATAAAAGCATTCTAATCAGAGGGAACGGTTACAATTTTTATTTTTAAAAATAGAAGTATACAATCAAATTTAAAAACAGCGGGGGGCGCTAGAGGGCGCCAGGCAAGATGGCCGCACGTTAGTGTAGCTCTGCCAGGCTGATCGCCAATCCGCCTATTATCCGCCTGATCAATACTGCATCTCTGCTGCAAAACGTGGTGCTGCAGAGCGATACTCCCCCCGCGACTGGTGGGGACCTGGAGAACGGCTGGGGGAGCCGACAGCGCGGTGAACACTGCACCTCGGGGCTTGGCCGGTGCGTAGCAAAATGGCGGCTGCCGTTCCTGAAAGCTGAGGAGCGGACCGACTGCGGCGCCGGCGGGCGAGTGAGGAGAGGGGGCTGCCGGCTCGCGGTGCCCTCCTGTGGAGGCGGCGCGATCTGGGTCTCTGTTGCTGGTGATGGAAGTGTGCTCCTCGCTGGGCCGCTTGTGAACAGCTGCCGGCCTGCTGCGGAGTGCGGAGCCCTGCGTGGTGGGGCCCCGGTGGCGAGGAGAGCGCCCGCGACGGCGGACGATCCCCCCCCCCCTCCCCGGCGGGAGTGCGGACGGCCGCATCTGGCGAGTACCTGATCCGGGCGCAGCTGCTGGTCGAGACCCCGTGTGCGCTGCCGAGGAGAAAAGTGCCTGCTGCGGGCTGCGGTGAGTGGGGCACAGCTGAGCTGGGGCCTGCTGCTGCGGAGGCGGGAGTGGGCCGGTTCGCTACGCTGCGGCCTGCGAGCTGGGGCCTGTGTGTGGGGCTTGTGGTGTGCTGCAACGGATGGGTGCCGGCGGCCACCCCGGGGGGACTGGCCTCGGACTGGAGCGCTGAGTGGGGGCCAAGAGAGGGACGTGGCTATCTGGGAGCCCCATTCCACCGACTATCCGACTATCCTGCTGTGCACCCCATGGCCCGCCTGCGGAGGCTAGGACCATAAGAAACGGACCCTGGGGCACCCCCCCCGGCATACCCCGGTGAGATCGGCTGATGAGGACTGGTCCGGACCCTTACTGAGATAGTGCGCTGGTATAGATGGGCCTCTGCTACACTATAAATTAGTACTATCACGAGGGGACTGCATCTGGGGGCTATGTCGGGCTGCTGAGTGGATCGGAGGCTATCGACTGCGGTGCGCACGCTCCTGGGAGTGTAGCATACAAATTCCGGTACACGAGTGGTGGACATGTGGAAAACGGATAAGACACAGCCTCGCCTCACGTTTGAGGCGCGAAAAACTACGAGGCCGCAGCAGAGGGCCGCGTCGGACTCTGAGGCAGATGCTCCGGGAGAGGGAGCCTCCGTGCTAGAAACAACCTTGCTCGCCATGCAAAAGAGTCTTCAGGCTATCGTGGGGAACATGGCGGCAATGAACCATAGGCTGGACCACGTGGCATCCCAACTGGAGAAACAAAATGCGAGAATGGGGGAGATAGAGCAGCGTGTCTCCACAAATGAAGATGGCCTTAGTGAAGTGGCGGACAAGGCCCTACACATGGAAAAGGTCCTGGCGTTGATTGAGGCAAAGAACGAGGACTTGGAAGCCCGGTCGCGCCGCCAACAACATTCGCGTCACGGGGCTGCCGGAATCCACCAACACCGGCAAGATGGAGACTTTCATGGAGTCCATGTTTAAAGACATCTTCGGCCCCGAAAATCTCTCCCCCATGTTCATAGTGGAGCGGGCGCACCGCTCGCTGGCGGCGCGACCGGCAGCTCCCCCCGCCCTGTAATAGCCCGCCTGCTGAACTACCGAGACCGGGACACTATACTGAGACTGGCGAGGGAGAAAGGCACTATCCAACATCAGGGGAACACACTGTCTATGTTTCCGGATTTCACTGTGGCCGTTCAGGCAGCACGACGAGAATTTGGCCCCGTCAAAAAAGCCCTGCAGACCGTGGGTATTCCCTATGCCATGCTCTATCCGGCCCGTTTACGGGTCGGCCAAGATGGAGGCAGCAAGATCTTTACTACCCCCAAAGCAGCAATGGATCACGTTAAACTGTTGAAGAGGAAGAGAACAGCGCCAGCCGCAAATATGGACGACAAGGAACAGTAACATGGTGCCTGGGGTGTCATATGTCTCCTGCCGCAGTGGGGGTGTGGCTGATAGGCTTAAATGGCTGTCGCTGCGTCCTCTGGACCTTGCTGCGGTTGAGCTGCACTGTGTCTCAGCAGTCACCCATGTTTCGGGGTTGGACTTTGCTGTGTGATGTCCCCTGTGCGACGTGCCTAGCTACTTTTGATGTATGCGATGATTAATGTCGGCATTCCCCTAGAGTACTCCTGTTTTTTTTTGGATGACACCACATAGTAATGGCAGTAGGTTAGATGCAAGCTGTTAGATGTATGCTAGTAAATCCTTGCACATTTCCTATACCTGATCCGCCTCCTCCCGCTTTCTGGGAGGTTTGTAGCTCTCTGGTTTCCCCCCACATGGGTGTTCCCCAAACAGGAATTTACATATGTTGCTCCCCATGTAGGGGACTGTTTTTGTTGGGATGGGATGGCTTTGGCATGTTCGGGTCGCTGAAGTGGGTGGGGGGTTATGGGGGTGGGTTAGGTGGGTTACTAGGCGCTCCATTCTTGATACCATGGCGTGCCCCTTCGGATGCATCTATAGTCTCTCTTTCACACTATCTCGTATATCAGACCATACCATACCATGGGAGGTAAAGTAAAGTTCCTCACCTGGAATGTGCGCGGTTTAAATAATCCTAAGAAGATACGGTCAGTGTTGGCACAGCTAGACAGACTTCAGGCCCAGGTAGTATTCCTACAGGAGACACATCTTACTCACCTATCGGAAAAGAATGTAGGCTCCCGATGGGCTGGGCTGAGGGTGGCTTCCTCCTACTCCTCTTATGCCCGGGGGTGATGATTTTGGTGAGGAGGGGGTCCCTTTCACCGTGCTGCACACAGAGACTGACACTCAAGGCAGGGTTGCGATTGTCCATGGGCGGCTTGGGGGCATGGAGGTCCTTTTAGTAAATATCTATGGCCCAAATGTGGACTGACCCTTCTTTTTTATTGATGTTTGGCGCCGCATCTCCAGATTTTGATCGGCGGAGTTGATTTGGGGGATTTTAATGCCTGCCTGGACGACCAACTGGACAAACAGGGTGTGGAGCGCAGCGTCATAGCCAGGCGACTGAGGCAATCCTGGGGTTTCTGGATGCAGGGAATATACGGGATATATGGCGAGTGAGGCATCCCGGTATGAGGAAAGTACATTTGTGTCCACTGTGCATGGATCTTGGTCCCGCCTGGACTACTGGCTCCTCTCTGAGATAGCATGTACCTGGGTGCTCGATGTACACCACTTAGCCAAAACCTTGTCGGACCACTCCCCCGTGCTCTTGGAGCTGCAAGTCCCAACCTGTGCGTGCCCCCCGTTTCAGTGGCGATTACAGCCCTCCTCACTTACGGACCAAGTGTTCAGAAGTACTGTTGGCGTGGCCATCAGCGACTTTTTTAAGGAAAATGCTGGTTCAGTCGACAGCCCTGGGACATTATGGGAGGCATTTAAAGTTACTATTAGGGGTACTTGTATGGGCGCACAGGCCGGGGTTCTAAAAGCTCTACGACACCGTATGAATAAACTTACTGATGAGATATCTGCTTTAGAACGCGAATACACACAACACCCTACTCCAAGTATACTTGCTACCATTCGGGGGTTGGTAACTGAATATAATGACACTGCGGATCAGGAGATAGCGCACAAGTCAAGACGCTTCACAGCGCGGTATTATGGGGAGGGAGGCCGTCCAAGCCGCTCGCTGGCCCAGAAGCTAAACACGCCTCGGACTCCGGTGTACCTTACGGAAATGCTGGACTCGGGGGGAGTGCCGCGCTATACCACCCCAGAGATCAGTGAGGTGGTATTGGATTACTATTCTGACCTGTATGGACGGCGGGGGCAGGTGTCGGCCACTGATATGCATGCTTATCTAGATGACATAGCTCTAGGCTGGCTATCACTCAACCAACGTGAATACCTCACCCTACCTTTTGATGTGGACGATGTGAAAAATGCCATCAAGTCCTTGCCCACCAGTAAAGCTGCCGGACTGGACGGGCTCCCAAGCGAAGTTTACAAGGCTTACTCTGACGAACTGGCGCCTAGGCTCCTGGACGTCTTTGCGGAAGCATATGAGAGTGGTACGCTCCCTCCATCTCTAAAGAGGCCCTCCTCGTTATGCTCCTTAAGCCTGACAAGCCAGCTAACAGCTGTGACTCCTATCGCCCACTCTCCATTATAAATATTGACGCTCAAAATCCTGGCGAAAATGATCGCCAGTAGACTCCAGCCCTTGATCCCCAATCTGGTCCTCCCGGATCAGTCCGGCTTTGTCCCTGCCCGCTCTACCGCCCACAACTTGCGCACTATCTTCTCTACTCTACATTATTTTGAGGCCGACTTTCAGGCAGCAGCGGTGCTGCTTGATGCAGCCAAAGCATTCGATTCTTTGCAGTGGGAGTTTATGTTTGCAGTGTTGCTCAGAATGGGGCTGCCCCCCTTCTTCCTGAAATGGATTCGCCTTTTATATGAGGCACCGGCCGCACGCATCCGGGTCAATGGTTGGATATCTGCCGCATTTTTCATCCAACGGGGCACGCGGCAGGGCTGCCCCCTTTCACCGATGCTCTTCGCGCTCGCTCTTGAACCGCTGGCTTGTAAGCTCCGCCAAGGCCACGCGCGGGCGGCACTGCGGTTTAGACAGCGCCCTTTGGTAGTCTCAATGTACGCCGATGATATGCTGCTGTATGTCCGGGAACCCGAAACATTTCTCCCAGAGGTACTTCGGGAATATGTGAAATTCGAACGATTCTCAGGGCTCGGTATCAACTGGGCAAAGTCAACGGTGCTGCCTCTTACAACGGGCACGCGTCGTATGGAGCTGGATTTTCCTTTAACTTGGTCCACCGACCCGGTGAAGTATTTGGGGTTTGGCTCACAGGGATCCAGAGGTGGTCGTCTCCGAAAATTATGGTAGGGCACTAGTACAAATTACCCGAGCGAACTGCGCGCTGGGCAAAACTCCCTCTCTCATTGGCGGACCGCATAGCAGTAGTTAAAATGACGATACTGCCCAAACTTCTTTATTTATTCATTAATATCCCTATTCGCCTCAATCTGGCGCTGTTTCACTCCTTCCAGTCTGCGCTACTCTCCTTTGTATGGGGTGGTAAGAAGCCCCGGTGTAGCTGGGAGACCCTAGTATTGCCATTCGAGCGGGGGTTTTGAGGCCCCTGACCTGCGCTTGTATTATCTATGTGCACAGGCCCAGTTTGCCCATTACTGGTTCTTCCCACAACGCTACCAACCGCATGTTGCTATCGAAGCTGACGCAGTCCACCCAATGACCCTGGCGATGACAGCCCTGTCCGGGGAAGCGGGGGACCACGAACTGAAATTAACCCTGCACTATGCACGGCATGGGCGTGGAAAATACTTGCTACACGTGCACAATTGCCGTACCTCTACGCCCCACGGCTACCACTAGCAGCACACCCGGATATCTCTGCTGCTAGAGAACCTGCAGCTCTTAAGGTATTGGGCGCGGTGGGGGTAACCCAATTAGGGGATCTCTACAAGCAAGGCCAGTTTCGATCTCTTGCTGACATACAGGGTGGTAGGGACCGGGGGTTCATGTTTGGGTTCACTTATGTGCGAGTGAGGCAGGCAATACGTGCTAGTTACCCTGATTACCCTGTAGAACCCACGCCGTTGTTAGCACTGCAGGCGGTGCTAGCGGGCGCAGACCGCACTGGTCTAATAACGAAACTATACACTACGTCCCTCAGAGAAAGGGAACAACTGGACACCCCTGCGTACAACAGATGGGCCGCCTTACTTGGGACCTCGCTGACACCGGAGATGTGGAGGTTCTGTTGCATACTTACTGGCAGACTCACTGCTAATTGCAATCTCCGCATCATCCATTTTAAATATTTGCACCAGCTATACTACACCCCGCTGCAATTGATGCGGTTTGGTCTGCGGGATAGCTCTGGATGTGTGAGATGTGGGCAGGGGGATGCGGGCTTCCTACACCTTACATGGTCCTGTAAAAATGTATATGGCTTTTGGGGTAAAGTTACTGACCTGCTCACGAAGGTTGTGGCTGAAACTGTGCAGTGTACACCTGAGGGTTGTCTATTGGGCTGGGTACAGTACTTAAAGCCTTGCAATCGCAAACTGGTGGCAGTCTCGACCTTGTTGGCCAAGAGAGCTGTGGCGCAGTGCTGGGGCTCTAGACTCACCCCAACCCTACATAAATGGGTTCGAGACTTACTATATTGTAAAGAACAACTTGGGACATACGCTGAGGAATTGCCTGAAGCCTCTCGCCCCAAGGACTTTTGGGCTCCACTTACTGTATATCTCCTTACAAACCCGGATATGTAATGAATGCTGTAACTGATGTTTTTTTTTAACTGTGTTAAATCTTGGGATTCACAAGTGATATATGAATATAACAGAGACGTGATGCGATGTCGGGGTTGTAAAGTCGCCTACAAGTGCCACTGGAGGGGAGGGGGTTGTGGGATCTGGGAGTTTCTTTTTCAGTTATTTGTTCTTCCTGTTCTCAATCAAAAAATTGTGCTTGTAATGACTCCACCGCTATCTCTATATGGCCTCCTGTGCGAGGGCCCAATGTGTACTTTACAAGCTGCTCAATAAAAAAAAAAAAAAAATTTAAAACGGCAAAACTTCATTCTCAATCAATACATCAAGGTACAGCACACATTTGCATAATACATAGTGCAAATAAGCAGGATGACCTATGTCGTATAGATACAAAAAGTGCAAAGTGCTATTGTATGTCCCAGTATAATACACAGTACAAAATAAGCAAGGTGACCTGTATCATATAGATACATAAGGTGCATAGTGCTGTTGAATGTCCCAGTAAACGATACATGACGTAACTACATACACTCGTCTGGCTTTTCATATAACAGTGCGTCCAAATGTGAATAGATCTTTCTTCTTATTGCCAATAATATAAACAAGATGACAGCGTTCATAATTTTCTCATTTTCCAGGCCACATACCAAATTAAAAGCATGTTTATAATGAAAAAGCATATTGGATAAAAATAGAGGTTTTAAAACTGATTTTCGGATATCCCTATAAAAACTACAAAAGAGTATAAAATGCAGCGTGGATTGGGGGGACTTTCCATCACACAGGCAATTTGGGAGTTTATGATTCCATTTTTCCATTTTAGGGAATGCTATAATATAGTGAAGTGTGCCAAACCTAAGCCTCGTTAAGTAAAATCTGTGTTGAATATTTCTTACCTGTGTTAAATATATTTGTATGCCCCTTACAGATGGGCATTCGCAGTAAGAGACAACACTATATTTTTGGCTAACTTCAACCTCTCTTATGCATTCCCTAGCATTCATATATCTTAACTTCAGATCACTTTTGCTGCAGTCCTGGATAGATGCAGGGTTCTTTCTATCAGTGTCTACCTTGCAGCATGATAAAAAGGGTATAAATGTGCTCTAACCAGGGGATTTTCCTACTGTGGTCGAGGGCCAGGCAGTCCAGGATTAAATCCCTTGTAAATTTGGTCTCATCTTTGGCCCATATCCCTTGCCAAAAAGTGATCCCTGCCATATTTATTAAATCACTTAAGTATGGTACGGATAATTCTTTGTGTACTATGTAATTCGCTGTAGTACTAGGGACTGCCAACAGTCTTTTCAAGAATTTATTTTCTTGGATTTGTAGGGAAGCAATATTGGCTCTCCCCCATATGGCAGCCCCATAACATACACCTGTAACAAACTTGCTTCGAAAAAGGGCGAGAATTTCCCGTATGGGTTTAGTTCCTATTTTTGCTGAAAATCTTTAAATACCTTCAGTGGACCTTAAAAATTTTAAGTTACAAGATTCTAAATGTGTGTTTCCAAGCACCGCTCCTGTTAAAAATCAGACCCAAATATGAAAAAGTTAAAACTCTATTTATGACTACCCCCCCCCACGTAATGTTGTCTATCCTTCAGCCTATTGCTCCCGCATGTCATAACAAACGTTTCTTTATGATTTAATTGAAGATCTTTTTCGGACATATACAGGGCGAAGTTATCTATTAGGCAATGCAGAGATAACAGGACGTCGTCGTCTACATATAAAAGTACGGGGGTGGGGCGTGCCCCAACTTTTGGGGCATCAGCGGCTTGGTTTTGTAAAAAAGTGTCAACATTATTAATATATAGGGAAAATAAAATCTTTGTAAGGGCTTGGCAATCAGTGAAAAACCACTGATCCATTGTCTGCAGTATCCAACCATGCCCAGAAACATTCAAATTTCTTTCTGTGTTCTGGGAGGACTCATGTGCAAGATCACATTTATTCGATCTTGTGATATTTTCCCCGACTCCTTTTCCAATTTTGTGTCCCAAATACAAAACTTCTCTTTTACAAAATTGTAATCTAGCTGGTGACACTTTATGCCCTCCTACTGCCAAATGGTTCAGTAGAGCAATGGTATGTCACACAAGCTTTTTTCGTTTTTGATGCAAAAAGTAAATCATCTATATATTGCACCAGTACCGAATTTTCTGGCATTACCAATGACTCCGAACATGTTTTCAATTACTGATTGAAAATTGAGGGACTCCCTGTATACCCTTGAGGAACTCGGCACCATGCCAAAACACTTTCTCCGAACCGGAAAGCAAATAAATATTGACTATCCGGATGCAAGGGTATCGAGAAAAATGCTTGACACAAATCAATCACAGTGAACCACTCCACATCACATGGGATTTGATAAAGTATCTCTGCTGGATTTGGTACAATCGGACAGCAAGGTATCACTATCTTGTTCACCTGCCTCAAATCTTGTACAATCCTATATTTTACGCTCTGTTTTTTAATACCCAAAATAGGTGAGTTACAAGGAATTCCCAGTATTTCTTTTCAAATGCCTTGTTCAATCATTTGGTCGAATACTAGTGTTACTCCTGCAATTGTTTCAGGACTCATTTTGTATTGCGGGATTTCTGCAACTTCTGCTCCTTGTTTTACTGAAATTTGAATTGGGTCAACTCCCGTCATCAGCACAATATCCTGTCCTGTGAAATCCCACACATTCATCATCACTCTGTCTCTCAATTCAACTGGCAAATCTTTCACAGTAAACAAAGGGAATTCATCATTCACTTCTGTCTCTTGTCTTGCCAACATTAATTTAAAAACAAAATCTTCATCAGGTATCTGAAATGCTATTCCATCGGGAGTACAATTGATGGTGCAATTCATTTTGGAAAGCAAGTCTCTTCCTAACAAATTTACTGGACTCGAATCACACACCACAAAACGATGCGAGTCTCAAAAATCTCCAATGTGTACCTTCATTGGTTTTGTCACTGGAGTTTTAATCAGCTGATTAGATACGCCAACAACCTGGATTGTTTCTCCCGAGAGGGGTAGTTTTGGAATTCCCGCAGTTCTTACTGTGGAACGGGTAGCACCAGTGTCTACAAGGAATGTTACTGCATTGCCTTCTACTTGTCCATCCACAAAGGGACCACACTGATCTACCTCAAGAGATGCGCAGAGCACGCACTACTTCTCCCCTCTCAGGCACGGTCATTGAGATGTATCTGATTCACTCTCCTGACACTGCAGCCAATACTGTGAAGACATTTGTATATTTTGATTATTTCCATTCTGTCCCCCTGAATGAAAACCCATATTTGCACTGTATTTTTGTACTTGAGCATTCACATTACCTGGCATCGGGGCTTGTGATATCTGTGCCTGTGTCACTACTTGCTGTTGTTGTTGATTATTATTCACTACACTTTGTATCTGCTGATTGAAATTCTGATCCATTTCATTTATTTTCCAGAACAAGCCTACACTCGCACCTCCAATGCCCGAATTTACCACACGCATGACAAGGAAATTTCTATTTCAAATCTTCCTTATTACCTCTACCTCAACCTTCCACCTGTCTTTGAACACCTCCATTCATCACAACACCTCCCATGCTAGAAAACTGTGCATTTTGAGTATTCTGATTCTCACCTTTTCCCTGGAAACCTGTTTGAGGACCATCTACAAAATTCCCACCTTTCTGTGCTGCTTTCATTTGTGCCCACATCAGTTTCTCCATTAATTTCTTCTGCCTTGAGTCAATGTTGTCACTACAATATTTTGCATACCGAAGTATCTCATCTATGCCTTTACTTTGCCAACATATCAAATGCTGCTGAATCATATTGCTAATTTCTGGTTTTAATCCAAATACAAACCTATACACAAAATGTCCCATTTCTTTATCAGTGATATTCTAAATACCATTATGTTGTTTAAACACCTGTAAAAGCCTCTCATAATATGCATGCATTGTTTCTTTTGACTCTTGAGTTGTCCTGTCTACCTTAACCCAATCTGTCTCTTTTGGTGAGATTTTTCCTTTCAAATATGTAATGACCTGATTATATTTTTTCATTCCTTCATCTGATGGTGCTCCTGTTTTTGGATCGCTAGGGTATTCTTCTTTAGGCCAATCTGTTGCAATCTTGCACTCAACCCACCAATCTGCTGGAACTACAATATCAAACGATCCATCCAAATCTTTTAGCAAAACCTTTGATACTTTTACAAATCTTTTCACTTGTCTATACCATTCGACTGGTTTTTCCCTCATTTTCGGAAAGTTATTCGTAAAAGACAAAATATCCTGTCTATTCCATGGCACATGAACATATCCACCACCTGGTACTTCTCTCATTGGATATATAATTTCAGTCTTCACTGTCTCTTTCTCAGTTTCCCTTACTGGATACATTGATGATGCTGCTCCTGCATTTGCAAGCATCTCTTCTTTCTTTTTAGCACATCTGCCCTTCCATCGTTCTAACTCACCCAGGTGCTTTAATGTATTAATTAACTCCTTAATTTGCAATAGTTTCCCTGAAGCATTCAAACTCTCTTTATCACTAAAGTCCAGTCAATAGGTCTTTTGTAAAGCCTTTGACTTCTCAATATCCACTCCATATGTCTGTGCTATTTCAGCAAATTTCTCGTGAAGAGCTTTAGCTCTCATTGTGATATTTTTACACAAAAATAACTCTTCTTCCTTTATATTTACTCAATCTTTCTGGACTTATCGTACCTAGAATAATTTCTTCCAAATCTGCTTTTAATCTACCCACATCCACATTAACATTCACTTTGTTTGACGCCATTCCTCTAATCCATTCATCTAATTCTTCTGGAGATGGTCCTATTGAACCCCCCGACGTTGGTGTTGCTTCTCCCAAATTCTGTAACAATCTCCTTGGTTCTATCTGCGTATTACGCTTTGGAGTTTCTACCGGTCTCTCTGAAATGTCAATCAAAGGTTCCACTACACTCGCTCCAGCACTTCTACAAGCTCTGTTATCATTAACTGGCACCGTCAAAGCGTGCACTTGAGATGTTTTTACCTTCACTGTACAAAGGGACTATGGGACCAATTGTCACTGGTACCGATAAAGCTTCTGCATTCAAATTTAATTGATTAGTCTTTTGTGCCAAATCATTTTTTACCTGTTTTGAGTTATCGACATTTCTTACTCGACAGGAGTGAGAAACTTCAACTTCAATTAATGGTGCACTAGGAGTAACCCTCTCTTGCTCTTCCTGATATGGCGGAGGTCTATTTAATAAAAGCTCATCCAAAAACTCATCATCAATTTCATTGGGATTTGATTCTGCACTTTCTACATTCTTCCTTTTCCCTTTACATTTTCCTGTTGTCTCATCTTCCGCTACCATAACCGGATATAAACCTTCCCTTTCTCTCACATCTCTTCATTTGTGCATCCCATTTTGCTTCTGTGAGAAGTTGGCCTGGTATATGCTGCCCACTAGTTAAAGTGGGCACCTTGTAGCTGTCCAAACAACCCTTATGGCGATTAGGTCAAAGATAACCTTTATTGAAAGCTATCCTAGTGGTAGCTACGGAGAGCAGCCTTCAGGCTAAGTCTTGAAGGAATGTTAAGCACCTTGTTTTACCAGAATGCAACCTTATAGTATTGGTTAAATGAAAGGGAAACCACCCAGTAGTTCTAAAAATATGTATTTATTATATATAACACTCTCTAGTATCCTCTACACGAGGATAGAACACAAATTAAATAATACAGTTGCAAAGAATCAAACGTAAGCAGCACAATACACAGTCTGCTCCAGGGGGAGATCAGACCATATACTAAATAAGTGGTATAAGAACCACGACTCGGAACTAGACCTAGTCTAGAAGGTGTAGAATCGCCGGGACCCCACAGAACCACATAAGGTGAGTGTGTAGGGACCCCACGGAGGACGGGTGCAGAGTGAGAACACTACTGCGTGCTCCGTACAATTCAATGGGAAAGACGCGGTTGGAAAATCAGAGATTAAGGACCCTTCCCAGCAGATTACGAAGACAACCCTTGGAATTTAAGAGTTTGGAGAGCCACCCCACCCGTGGATACCTTTGTACCAGAGTTACCTATCCCAGAGGAGCCGGGTGCATAGGTAAGAAGTGGCGTCGGAAACCCTTGTTGTTCTCTATGGATGTCGACAAAGAAATGCTGCTGCTGAAAGTAAGAAAAGTGTCTGGTGGAATCAAAACGTGGATTCTAGATGAGAAGAACCTGAAAGCAGAGGGGACAGAGTCTGGGTCACTTTGGAGTGACCAGGGGCTCAGTAGACGAATGCCCACCGATGTCGGGTGCTTCAGGTGTGTTGACGGTGATCTTGACTCTTCAGCTGCGAGGACCCGGAGACATCTAGGATGACCAGGAGCTGGAGGCGAGCTGTCCCACAAAGGATGTCGAGTGCTGAGGGGTCAGTGTCCGGCGGGAGCACCAACAAGCCTTGGCAGCGGCAAACAACGGAGATGGTCAAATTAGGTGTCGATCTGGCCCAGCAAGGACCAGGAGACTCACCACAGCAAGGGGAGTCAGGGCAGGGCTGGAGCAACCAGGGGAGCCCAAATGAAGCAAAGTTGACCCTCAAGTGGACCCACAGGCCGAAGGCACAGGAGTCGCGTGGGGACCTCAGGTGGTTTCACAGGATACCAGCTAGCAGGGTAGAGTGCGAGGATGCCGGAGTCCTTCTCAGAAAAGATGCGCTGGGGTCAGGGCTACAAATGGCCCAATGCACGGAATTGTTGAACGACAACAAGCATGTGCAGCTGCAAATAAACGCGGTGCACAGGGGTACGGGTATACGGTCCCCACGAGGGATATCCGCCTCAAACTCGGTGAGAGGGCAGCTCAACCACGGAGACCTTCAGAAACCCACCTCCTGTGTTGCTGGAGCCTTCGGAGTCCGCAGGAGCTCAGGATCAGCAAACCGGTCAGATGCGTTACGGTGCCTGCGTTTGCAGGAGAGTGACTCCTTCACCCCAAGGGAGATTCTTCTGTTGTCTTGGAGGTCCAAAGGGTCCTGCACAGAGCCTGTATGGATCACAGACAGTGGCGAGACTGGGGACGGCAAGGGAAGACGAAGACGAGCCCAAGGAAGGTCCAGCGAAGTCCAGCGTGTCCAGACGGTCGAAGTGTAGTGGTATCTTCTTGCAGAATCTTCTCCACATAAAATCTAATGTCCTGGGGTAACCCATTTTATACCCACTGGAAAGGGTTGGACAGATTCTAGGGATCCTCCTAGGGGAGGGACAGGACAGGGGGGAGGCTACTCCCATGTCCTTTGTCCAGTTTCACGCCAGAGCAGGAGCAAATGGCTCCCAGGACTGGTTTGAGCTGGACTATGCACAGGGACACCAAAAGTGCCCCGGAGCTAGACTTTCTGGCACCGAGACAGTGCACCCACCCAGCCCCAATACACTAAATCCTGTCTGGGAGGTGGTCACACCTCCCTGTGACAGGATGCCTATTGTGCTGCCTTCCCCTGCTCGAGCTTGGCTCAGCAGCAGGAGGGCAGACTCGTGTCTGTGGCTGGCAGCATCCATTTTGTGCTGTAAGGCTCGAGAAAGTTGGTACCGGTAGACTTGGGTACCCCCAGAACCTCGGTTCTGAGGGTAGGAATCATACCTCCCACACCAGTTACTGTTGCTGCTCAGTGAGGCTGCTTGCCAAAGCTACACCATCCACTGAGCCATCATCAGGGTTCTGTGAGAGGAAGTCAGGGAGTGGGTCACTCTCTTCCTCCTGTCCCTCAACAGTAGCCATGAGCAAGCCCATGTCTGCCCTGTCAATATAAGGCTTGAGCCGGTTCACATGGAGCACCCTGTGGGGGCCCCTGGGAGTTCCAGGATCCACCAAGTAGGTGACTTCTCCCTTTTGCTCAAGTATGGTGTAGGGTCCACTCCATTTGTCTTGGAGAGCTGCTGGGGCCACAGGCTCCAACACCCACACCTTCTGTCCTGGCTGGTAAACAGTCAAGACAGCCTTTTGGTCATGCCAGGCCTTTTGCAATTCCTGGCTAGCCTCAAGGTTTTTGGATGCCTTCTTCATATACTCAGCCATCCTGGAGCGGAGACCAAGTACATAGTGCACAATATCTTGTTTGGGAGGTTTGAGAGGTAACTCCCATCCCTCCTTCACCAAACACAGTGGACCCCTAACTGGGTGACCAAACAAAAGTTCAAAAGGGCTGTAGCCAACCCCTTCTGTGACACCTCTCTGTAGGCAAAGAGAAGGCAGGGCAACAGAACATCCCATTTTCGCCTGAGCTTTTCTGGGAGCCCCATTACCATGCCCTTTAGGGTTTTGTTGAACCTTTCAACCAACCCATTGCATTGAGGATGATAGGGTGTGGAAAACTTGTAGTTTACTCCACACTCTTTCCACATTGCCGTTATGTAACTAGACAAAGTTTGTACCTCTGTCTGTTAAGACCTCCTTAGGAAAACCCACCCTGGAGAAAATCCTCAGGAGGGCCCTTGCCACCACAGGTGCTGTGGTGGTCCTAAGGGGAATAGCTTCTGGATATCTGGTAGCATGGTCCACCACCACCAGGATGTAAGAATGTCCAGATGCTGTTGGAGGGTTCATGGGACCAATTATGTAAATCCTAACCCTCTCAAAGGGAACCCCCACCACAGGTAGTGGTATCAGGGGGGCCTTTGTAGTACCACTTGCCTTACCACTGGCTTGGCAAGTGATACAGGAGCGACAAAACTCCTTTGTGTCCTCTGACATATGAGGCCAGTGAAAGTGAGGGACAAGCCTGTCCCAAGTCTTGCTTTGGCCTAAGTGTCCTGCTAGGGGAATGTCATGTGCTAGGGTGAGTAGGAAGCCCCTAAACATCAGAGGTATAACCAACCTCCTGGTGGCACCAGGCTTGGGGTCTCTACCCTCTGAATATAGGAGTCTCTCATCCCAATAGATCTTGTGAGACCCACTGACATTCCTTGCAGCCTCAGCAGCAGCTTGCTGTCTGAGGGGTTCAAGAGAGGGACAGGTTTGCTGCTCCTGGCTCAGATCTGCCCTAGAAGGTCCCCCTGTCCCCAAAAACTCAACCTGATCAGGTTCAAGTTCATCTGAGACAGTTCCTTCCACCGGACTGGGGTCATCTTCCTCAAACGAGTGACCCTCACTCTGAGCCTGGGGGGAAGACACAGCCTTACCCCCTCCTGCTCCTCTTCTTGGAAGGCACCTGGTCCATCATTTCAGGATCCAGGGCCTGTTCAGTGGCTCTCTGTTTGGCCTGTGACCTAGTCACAGCAAACACATCTGCAGTGATACCCAACATTGCTGCATGAGTCCTGAGTTCCACTTCAGCCCAGGTTGAAGTCTCCAAATCATTGCCCAACAAGCATTCCCACAGGGAGGTCTGAACTTATCACAACCTTCTTAGGGCCAGTTACCCTCCCCAGGTGAAATTAACAACTGCCAAGGAACGGGCTGTCCTGACATTGCTAGCATTGGTCACTTGGTACATCTCCCCAAGTATGATCTGGTCAGGGTCCACAAGATCTTTTGTCACAATTGTGACACTTGCACCTGTGTCCCTGTATGATATGGCTTCCTTACCATTTATTAAAGGATGTTGTCTGTATTTTCCCAGGTTACTGGGACTAACAAATAAGGAGGCAATATCCATGCCTCCATCACAGACTAGAACAACCTGAGCTGGAGTTCTGACTAGGCCAGAATCTACCTCAGAGCCCAAGGTTATCCCCACTATTCCCTTGTTCTGTGCACCACCACTTGAAACTGTGCTAGGGGGAGCAGTTGCCTTAGGGGCAGTGGTGGTAGGAGTAGAATCCTTGGCCCTTGGACAATTGGCATCTTTTGTCCAATGGGTCTTCTCTTTACAGATGTAACACCAAGGTTTCCTTTTGCCTTTTCCCCTGTTGGATTGTGACTCCCCCCCCCCCCCCTCGATGCAGGTTTTTGGGACCCTGATGAAGACTTTTCATCTTTATTTTTGTCCCCACCCGTATCTGAGTTCTTAGAGTCTGGTTCTGACCCATTTATCTGCTTTCTTTCCCAATTCTTGGGGAGAAGTCAGATCAGAGTCAACCAGGTACTGATGCAACAACTGGTTTTGGCAATTATTAAGAATCTGCTCCCTCATAATCAAGTTGTACAATCCTTTAAAATCATTCACCTTGCTACCAAGTAACCAGCCTTCCTGAGCCTTAATGGCACAATCAACAAAGTCTACCCAGTCCTGAGTCTGTGTCTTCTGGGTGTCTCTGAACTTAATCCTGTACTGTTCAGTGGTTAAGCCAAACCCTTCAATGAGAGCACTCTTCAGGACTGAATAGTTATCAGCATCCTGTTCTCTAACAGTGAGGAGCTTATCTCTACCTTTGTCAGCAAAGGAGAGCCACAAGATAGCTGCCCACTGCCCTTGAGGGACCCTCTGTACTTTACAGGCCCTCTGCAAAGCAGTTATCCATTTCTGGATGTCATCCCCTACATGGAAGGGAGGTTCAATCTTGCTCAGGTTCCTATGATCAAAGGTGTGTTCCCTAACCCTAGGGACACTATATCTGCCACCATGGGACTCTAGTCCCAATTTCTTTCTAGTCTTCTGGACTTCTAGGGACTCTTTATCCAGGGCCAATTGCTGTTGCCCGAGCCTAAATTTAGCTCTCTCAAGCTCTAGTAATTGGCACTCCCTGCCATAAGAGTTGTCCCTCTTGCTAGAAACAGAGGTCCCTATAGAATGTCTAGAATGATCTGACTCAGCAGAGGGAGACCTAGATCTCCTTGGTAAACTCTGCACTCTCCCTGGAGGAACAAAGGGATGGTCCTTTTGACATTCTTCTTCTTTCTCCTCCTGGGGATCTGAGTTGTTCAGGGGTGGATCATTTTGATCCTCCTGCCCAGGGTTTGACTCTAGGTCAGAGAAGGTGTCCCCTCCTGACCTATCCTCTTCCCCTGTACCACCCACTCTATCCTGCTCATCTGACCCAGGTGTCTCCCTAATGTCATCTAGCAGTAATGCATCAATGAGACGTTGAGTGTTGGCATTTCTCCCTGTCTTCAGCTTCCTAGATACACACATGGCTTTTAATTCAGTGAATGCAAAGCTATCATATTTAGTAGGCAGGATGCCACCAGTGGCATCCCCATTAGAAGACCTACTAAGTGAGTTGTGGTGTAGGCACCTACCTAACCTAGTGGGAACTAAACTCTCTTAGGTTGGAGAAAGGGTGTGCTAGACCCTTGACTTACCCAACCCCAAGTTCAGTAGAACTTTCTATCTTAAGCTAGTATTATATGTTCCTAGATACTAGTGGTTTTTCAGTTAATCAATACAAAAGATTTTTCTGGTAAAACAATGCAGGCTTGAATCCCAACCGCTGCACACCAATGTGAGAAGTTGGCCTGGTATATGCTGTCCACTAATGAAAGTGGGCACCTTGTACCAGTCCAAACAACCCTTATGGTGATTAGGTCAAAGATAACCTTTATTGAAAGCTATCCTAGTGGTAGCTATGGAGAGCAGCCTTCAGGCTAAGTCTTGAAGGAATGTTAAGCACCTTGTTTTACCAGAATGCAACCTTATAGTATTGGTTAAATGAAAGGGAACCCACAAAGTAGTTATAAAAATATGTATTTATTATATATAACACTCTCTAGTATCCTCTACACGAGGATAGAACACAAATCAAATAATACAGTTGCAAAGTATCAAACGTAAGTAGCACAATACACAGTGGGCTCCAGGGGGAGACCAGACCATATACTAAATAAGTGGTATAAGAACCACGACTCGGGACTAGACCTAGTCTAGAAGGTGTAGACTCGCCGGGACCCCAAGGAACCTCCCAAGGTGAGTGTGTAGGGACCCCAGGGAGGACGGGTGCAGAGTGAGAACACGACTGCGTGCTCTGTACAATTCAATGGGAAAGTCGCTGTTGGAAAATCAGAGATTAAGGACCCTTCCCAGCAGATTACGAAGACAACCCATGGATATTAAGAGTTTGGAGAGCCTCCCCACCCGTGGATATCTTTGTACCAGAGTCACCTATCCCAGAGGAGCCGGGTGCATAGGTACGAAGTGGCGTCGGAAACCCTCGTCGTTCTCTATGGATCTCGACAAAGAAATGCTGCTGCTGGAAGTAAGAAAAGTGTCCGGTGGAATCCAAATGTGGATTCTAGATGAGAAGAACCTGAAAGCAGAGGGGACAGAGTCTGGGTCACTTTGGAGTGGCCAGGGGCTCGGTAGACGAATGCCCACCGATGTCGGGTGCTTCAGGTGTGTTGACGGTGATCTTGACTCTTCAGCTGCGAGGACCCGGAGACCTCTAGGACGACCAAGAGCCGGAGGCGAGCTGTCCCACGAAGGATGTCGAATGCTATGGGGTCGGTGTCCGGCGGGAGCACCAACAAGCCTTGGCAGCGGCAAACAACGTAGATTGTCAAATTCGGTGTCGATCTGGCCCAGCAAGGACCAGGAGACTCACCACAGCTAGGGGAGTCAGGGCAGGCCTGGAGCAACCAGGGGAGCCCAAATAAAGCAAAGTTGACCCTCAAATGGACCCACAGGCCGAAGGCACAGGAGTCACGAGGGGACCTCAGGCGGTTTCACAGGATACCAGCTAGCAGGGCACAGAGTGCAAGGATGCCGGAGTCCTTCTCAGAAAAGATGCGCCGAAGTCAGGGCTACAAATGGCCCAGTGCACGGAATTGTTGCACGACAACAAGCATGTGCAGCTGCAAATAAACGCGGTGCACAGGGGTATGGGTATACCGTCCCCACGAGGGATATCTGCCTCAAACTCGGTGAGAGGGAAGCTCAACCTTGGAGACCTTCAGAAACCCACCTCCTGTGTTGCTGGAGCCTTCGGAGTCCGCAGGAGCTCAGGATCAGCAAACTGGTCAGATGCGTTACGGTGCCTGCGTTTGCAGGGGAGTGACTCCTTCACCCCAAGGTAGAATCTTCTGTAGTCTTGGAGGTCCACAGGGTCCTGCACGGAGCCTGTATGGATGACGGACAGTGGCGAGACTGGGGACGGCAAGGGAAGATGAAGTCGAGCCCAAGGGAGGTCCAGCGAAGTCCAGCGTGTCCAGACGGTCGAAGTGTAGTGGTATCTTCTTGCAGAATCTTGTCCACGTAAAATCTAATGTCCTGTAGCCAGGTAACCCATTTTATACCCACGGGAAAGAGTTGGACAGATTCTAGGGATCCTCCTAGGGGAGGGACAGGACAGAGGGTAGGAATCATACCTCCCACGCCAGTTACTGGTATGGAGGTATGATTCCAAGGTGTTTGACACCAAACACGACATACTTCGTTGCAGTCGTTTTCGAGATAGCATTTACCGCAAGGTTATAATGCACCTCTACCTATATGTCTGGTAGTATCACGTACAGCCCGGGAGAATGGTCTCCGAAGACTGCAGAGGGGCCCTGCTCATGCAGGAGCACCCTCTCACATAAAACCCAGCACCCTGCCTTCAGGATTGTTAAGGCCTGCTATAGGGGTGACTTATAAGGTTTTAAGTGTGGTGATATGGATAGATATAGTGAACCTATATCTCTCGTAAGTGATGCAAGCACCAGCTTACACAGGCTGTAGTAGCAGACCGGAGGTTACATTTTGCATGGCCTCTCATGGGTGGCATAATACATGCTTTAGCCCATGGGAGGTCTCTGGGGTACCTATGCCCTGGGTACATGTGTACCATATACTAGGGACTGATAAGGGTACCCCAGTATCCAATCTGGAGTTGTACCAAAGTACATACATATCAATTTAAGGGAGAAAGCAGATAGGCTGGGGTCCTGAATAGCAGGATCCCAGCCAGACTAGTCAAGACAGTGGGTGCAAAAAGCAAAAAGTGGGGGTAACCATAAGAAGCAGATCCTACTTTCCTACAGCTTCAGAATATTTATTCATTGTATTTCTGTATCTATTCTCTGTCCTGTTTCTCTCACTCTGATACGCTTCATGTTCCCATGTCTCAAGCGCCACATACTGCATTGGCCTAGGATTAGGTCTCAACCTGTTCGTTTGATACCTTCAATTTTCCAAATTTCTCACATTAAAAGTACCATTCTCTGGAAAAGCCAAATCACCATCTTCTTCGGTATATTTCACCCAGTTCTCTAACCATGTGCATGTATGATAACCACGTTGCAAGGTCATGAAAGCAGCTGGCGTACCATCTTTCGGTACCGGGACTTCTGTTCTAATTTCAATCGGTTCATCCTTTCTGAATAATGTCCTCATCATTTTCAACAATTTCATTTCTTTCCACTCACTACGTTTATTCTAAAAGAACAAACACAAAATTCTTTCGTAAATCCTCAGATGTTATTCGTACACTACAACCAATACAAGCGTACCTCGCACCTGTCAACCAATAGTTACGCGACTCTCACTGTGACGTTTCACCCTAGCTGAGCAATGCCAGCTCGGCACAAAGCGACGCTTCACACTAGCTGACTAATGCCAGCGCGGCACACGGTGACGTCAGTATACCTCCTACAACTGACCCTCCCTTTACAGAAATGTTATGGTAATGTTTTCAAGCTCTTTTAAAAGAAACAAATGTTAGAAACAACATAAAGCAATCCTGCTTTGTCTGTCCCACTAAACCAGAAAGATAGATACAAACACACAAAGAATTATTTTGCTACTAGCAGAATATCGACCAGCGTTATTCCACCCTCTCTCAAGGGGAAGATTCTCAGGACTTCTTCAGCTGCGCTTTCTAAAGGTACCCAAGTAAATCTCCACTATACAAACTTAAGTGTTCCCTATGCAATATTAACAACCTCCTTCGTTGACTAATATCACACCAGCAGACAAAACACTTCTGTAGTGTATACCACACTAATTCCTCTGCCCATTAGGCTAATAACATCATCCCGGGACCTAAGGCAACTCCGTACCTGAAGTTAACTGCTTAACTGCTTTGAACGTTCCGCGCCAGTGCGGAACGTTCTATTAAGCGGGCGGGGCCGCGTCGGCCAACGGACGTGCGCAGCACTACCGAGGTAGTGCTCGCGACGGCCGTTGGCCGACAGAAGCACTTAAGGGGTTAAGGTCAACGATGGACCACTACATACAACTGAGGGTATGACCTGTTAATCACCAAAATTATTCATTCAAAACCTATTCATTCACCAAATTTAACCCTTTAAACCATCAATCTCTGCTACCAAAAACTGATCCAGCGTTTCAGGAACCTAGATAAATCATTCATAGACTGATCCCAAATTTCTAGATACCTCCACACTGCATGAGTTTAGTTCAAAACTTACCAAGTTATGTATTATCTCTAAATGATTAATCTTTTTAAGAAGGTAGGGATTTGGTAATTAATAATCGGAATCTATACTGTGAGTATATTCATACCTCAATAACAACAGACACTTTTTCCGTTAATAACAATAATTTTATCTAAATAATGTGATGCTCATTAAGCGCAATTGTCATTATGAAGCGAGAAAAATATGAAGCTGAAATCACCTGTCAACTATCTAATAAAGACCACTACAGAACAACAGATGAAGATTGGACAAAATTGGTGCACTCGAAATTGACAAAACTAATAGCAACTTGGGAAGAACATGGATGGCTATCAAAAAAAGAAGCACAATACCTCCTCAACGACAACCCAAGGACACCATTGATTTATGTCCTTCCTAAAATTTATAAGGACTCAGAAAATCCCCCGGGAAGACCAATAATATCTGGGGTGAATTCCATCCTAGAGAGACCAGCTAAATATATAGACACTTTTCTCAAACCTTTGGTCGGTGAAACAGTGAGCTATATACGAGTCACAATGCAAGCCATTACATTCCTGGAAGGCCAACCCTTTGACCCTGAAGCTGAATTACTGGTCACTTTGGATATAGTCAGTCTATATACAAATATCCCCCAAGAAGCGGGATTAGAAGCTCTCCAGCTCTTCCTGGAAAAACAAACTCGGCCCCACAATGTTCCAACTTTCTATCTTGTAGAGTTGGCCGAGGTGTGTCTAAAATACTATTTTTTTTAAGTTTAACGACGAGCAATTTCTACAAACGAAGGGGACCGCGATGGGGTGTCCCTTCGCCCCGGAGAAGGCAGTGATATTCATGGCCCTATTTGAGGAAAGATGGGTATACAATAACAACCCATATGATGGACACAAAGATCTGGCGTCGTTATATAGACGATGTGTTCATGTTATGGAGGGGAACATCAGAACAACTAACAGAATTTCAAATTTGGCTTAATCAGAGGAACCCAGACATTCAGTTCTCACTTAACTCCAGCAATAATGAGATCAACTTTCTAGACCTTTTGGTGAAGCATGAGGATGGAACCCTGTATACCACCCTCTACACAAAACAAACGGATAGGAATACGTTCCTGCACTTTTCTAGCTTTCACCAACGCAACCTGCGTGAAAACCTTCCGTACAGCCAGTTTTTAAGAATTAGGCGCAATTGCACCAAAAAGGATCACTACTTTTACAATGCTAAAGCTCTCCTGAACAAACTGGTCGAAAGAAACTATCCTAGAAAATTGCTAAAGCGTTCAATGAAAAGAGCATAGTATACTCCGAGAGACACTTTATTGACCCCTAAAGAAAAGCCAAAAGAAATGCCATTGGTCTGCGTAACCACCTTCTCTGGGATCACGAATGAAGTGAAGAAAATTGTAAAAAGAAACTGGCACACAGTGAAAGGATTGGAAGGCCTTAAAGATACACCAGTATTCGCTTTGAAGAAAAATAAAAGCATTAAAGACAAATTGATACGTGCGAAGACGACAGTGAAAACATCTCCACCTTCAATACGAACAATGCCTGCATTGCCTCCCATTAAAGGTCATCGGCGCTGTGGCAATTGCGCGGTATGCGCAAATACCATTAAAGGAATGCAATTTAACTACAGTAATAAATACGTGAAACATGAGGAATTCACAAATTGTAATACAAACAATGTTATATACTGTGTCCTATGCCCGTGTCTCAATGCCTATATTGGTAAAACCACACAGCCAGTGAAGAAAAGAATAACCCAACACCGGTCTCGAATAAAATGTCGAGTAATAAATGCACCCATGGTCCATCACTACATCGACAAAGGTCATGGCCCTAACGACATCAAGTGGACAGTCTTGAAAGATGTGACAGGCCGCAATATTGATACTTTACTAGCCAGATTTGAAGCCAAAACTATTATGTACCTGGGGACCACGGAAAATGGTTTAAATGAAATAAACGAGATCATGCACTGCGTACAATAGTAGGCTGTCTGAACCCTGCATTCCAAAAAAAGCAGATGAATCTGAGGGACAACTCATAAGCAGAAAGTATGCCGCTCTACAGTCAACTTCTCACAATAAATATGAGGGCAATGCTGTATTGAAATACATCAAGTTGCGAGTTACGAGTTCCCACGACGACCAGGGAGCGTCCCAGACGACAAGAAGACAGGCAATGTCAGGCTACGGCCAGAATACAGGAAATACGTCAGACGTTTTGAATCACGTGCTATTAAGAAGCGGAAGCTCTACTGCTTTAAAACGCTTTCGTCCGTAAACACCTGTCGGAAGAATCGATCCTGGATAAGCTTGGAGCCCCAGAGCGCATTGTGAACTATGCAAGAGAAAGAGTTCTCTGCAAGCATGAAGGTAAAGACGCCGTATGAAGAGACTCTCTGCATGATGACTCATCCACAATTGGATTTAAAACCTCAGAACTATGCACTGAATTTCATGCGCCACTAAGGTCACGTAATACATGGGGTCCGCCATATGCAGGCTCCCTCGCCCTTACCCTGGCCTTTAAGTAACGGTGCACATGTCGAGGCCCTAAACCACCCTTGGTACCACTCTGATACAACTTTAGATGCTACCCGCAAAGCACAAGGTAGTCTCGCACGACACCGCTTCCATAAAGACAATGCCCCCTGTAGTACTGCATGATAAGTACATTGAGTTAATCTGAATGTAACTCAAGAGCCCTCTAGAGCTAAATTAAAACACATTTCTCTTCACCACTCCCTGTGTCAACTATAGACACCATGATATTTTAGGCGACAAGAAGTCCAAGAGTGACATCCACGTGACGAGGGAGCCTGATGCTACTACCAGACCCCTGCCACTGCCGGTTTAGAAAGACACAAATATCTGGTATGTAACGAGCGCTTTAATAAGAAGAGCAAGATAGAGTGTAGCAATTAATTAAGAGAAAATATACTTTAAAAAATCCTATTTCTTCTGCAGTAGGAAATTTGCTGTGTCCTACATAAGTTTGTTTCGCCCTGATGAAGACCTTCAATCAAACTACCTTATGGTCCCATTATGAAGGTTGAAACGCGTTGGCGGCATTTTCTTTCTGAGGCCAAGAGCAACCATATGGAATTATCACACTAAATAATGTATAGTCTGGGCTTTATTAATTGGGCGTAGACATACAGTTCTATACGTGTACTCTGATCTCTCTAGGACCTTGAAAGTATACAGTACCGAGGATTTGGAATGGACAGGTCCCGACCCTAAAAGTGTAGTAGGACAGACAAGCTTTATGGATTTGTTTATGTATTAGTCTCAACACTGTACCAATTGTTCAGCAGATTATTGATTTGTTTATATGTTAATTTTGTCTCTAAACACTGTACCATTTGTCTGTGTACTAAGTAAATGTCTTGCTGTTTCTTTACACTGTTTCTTGTAAATATCACAAATGAAATAGAGGTGTATGTTTTAACTTAGAAAATGGGAAAAACTCTATAAATAAGATAAAGAATACTAATTCATGAGACTCGGAGTTAATAAAAGTAACTTCTGAGCTTGAAAGACTCACGTTTGATCTATGGTTGGAGAGGTACTCTTTGTAATGCGGTTATGTATTTGATTCCAGCCTCTCCATTCCTGATTTGAATCACTCCCCTTCTTGCGACTGACATTAAGTGCAATACAGCACAAATCAGGGTAAATCATACAAAAGTACATTCAGTTTCAATCAATAACAGTATACATCTCATGAACAGCGTAATAAGAGAGTGGATTGGTAGAGAGACAAAGGGAAAGTAAACATTTGCAAATAATTATGCAAATCCGAGATTGAGTATAATTACCTATCATTCAAGTTTTAAGATTAGAAATGCCACCCTCTGGCCATGAGAGTAGCAGGGCACTTCAAAGAATATTTTGAAATGCAAAGTTTAAGAGTCAGGAACAGCAGATCATCAGCCAGCCCACAAGAATAGGAAATGGCGATACAGCTCTCTCCTCTCACAAAGTTAGGACTACGCCGCCTAACCCCACCTACTTACTAGGTATAATTATACCCCAAATTCACACGAATCCAGCCCCTACTCTATCCAACCCACCTAACTAAGGATTCTAATTGGCTAAAACAAGGGGTGTCTTGGTCACATAACTCCAAGCAAATTCCGTTTTTCAAACACACTATTGTCCAAACTCAATACGTCATTCTCAGGCCTCGGTATCTTTCTCTTCCGCAGCATGTTCACATTTCGTTCACTTTAGTGTAACTTTTTCTGTCTGCATGTCCGCTTCCAGAGCACATAACCTTGGCCATCACCGGTGATGCACGGAAAGCGGATTAGGCACTCTCCCTTCCTCGCACTGTGGTTAATACTTCAAACTAGATTTTTCTGAGGCCTTTCTCTCCAGCACAGAAAAAGCCATTTTCTAGAAAAGACAAATACAACGTGAAAATCATAACTTTACACGAGTCTATTTCTAAAGTGTTTAGCATAGCAATACTAATGGTTTGCACAAAATTCAAAAGCATTAATGTGATTATTAAACTTGCAGCCCTTTAGTCATTAGTTTCAGCATTAGTCATGTACAGACTTGTGGCCTACCCCAGGTTTTCTCTAAACGCGTTCACATTTACGCATGCGCAGTTTAAATCAAACTCAATTAGTAACACACTGTTAGCTTTTTAATGATTATTTTGTACAGTAAGAGGTTAAATCCGTGCAGGTTTTGTTTCATGAAAACCCTGCTCCATCACAGGTAACAGTGGAACTGGTAGCTTTTCCTGCGGCAGCTGTCCCAAGAGGTAAGTCAGGTCTTTTGACCCGGTGTATCCGGGACGACGGTTGGGAAGGGGATTACTTCCTTGTGTCGGGAGATGCAACGTATTGGTGGCAAATTATGGCAACTGAGTTAAGTAAATATTTTACTGGCAACGGAGGTCTTCTTTTTCATTGGCGACGAGCAGGAGCCACCAGTTTTCCAGATCGACCACACTGTCATCGCAGAAGAGCCGTGTGTGACGCAGAGCTGACCAGAACCGTTGAAAGTGCTTGATCGGCCAGCTCGTGGCTCAGTCAAGCTGCTGAGGGCCTGGCTATGAGTACAGTCTAGGAGGGCCGGGGTGATATCCCCTTGATTTGGGTACCGACCATCAGCCTGAGCTATGAAAAAACGACCAGCACCAACAGTTGTCGGTCCTCCTACCTGAGCCTGAGCAGATGTTTTGAAGCCGGCCTCCGACTGCCGAAATCCTCTGCCTGAGCCTGAGCTCTGCAGCAACAACCGGACCCAACAGTCATCTATTCTCCTATTCTACGTGGCCGGGTCATGACCATTCTCCGTATAGAGGTACGCCTTGCCACGCCCATAGTGTTCCCAGCCAGTTCTCCGCAAAGAAGTAGGCCTTGCCACACCCATAGTGATCCCGGCTGTCATCTTTAGTGAAGGCAACTAGCTATTTTGAGACCACTATCGTTTTGCAGGCATTTACACTTTCATCAATTAGGTGGCCATTTTGAATTGGGCCATGGCTAGGTTAGTGATATCACATTTTGATCCAACTCAAGTAGGTCTAGTGAATATTTCAAGTTTCTAAAAAACAAAAACTTTCCCCCCAATTAAAAAAATCCTACATATAAAATGCCTTAGGGAGGAATCTTCACTTCTTAGTATGGAGAAAGCCCAACATAACACTCCCGCCAAGCCTTGTACAAATGAACTTTTAATCCCAAATTCCAGTCTTAGGGCAGCAGAAGTCAGAGTATTACATGAAGATAATCTCTGTTAGAACTGGGGGTCTCTAGTTGGCAGAGGTAGGTACCTTTGACCAAATAGGGACCCTTGCTTCTACGTCAGGACAAGGGAGTTACACTACGGGATAACCCCTGCTCACCCCCTTGGTAGCTTGGCACGAGCAGAAAGGCTTATCTCAGAGGCAGTGTGTTAAGCATTTGTGAACACATACAGTAATACAGTGAAAACACTACAGATGGACACCACACAGGTTTTTATAAAAATAAGAATTTTTTATATAGACTTAACACAAGACCATAAACGACAAAAATCCACAATACTGTACCCAAAAATAATACTTCAAGATGGTAGAAATAACTCATAAATAGGTTATTCACTTAAAAGCAGTCTTTAGCAACAGATAACCCCCAACTGGAGTTATCACGACGTCAAGGTCAAAGAAATCCCAAAGTACGGCGCCAACCGCGAGGTGCGCGGCGTCGGGCCCGGAGTCAAATCAGACTCACAAAGAACAGTACCTTGGAAAAGCAAAAACAAAGACAGCTCACGGCGTCGGGGAGGTGCGGCGTCGGTTCCTTGCTTCGGGGGAGATGATGCGTCGGGACCTGGATGCTTGCGCAGGCAGGGGAGGCATCGGTTCCTGATCGGAGAGGAGGTGACGTCACGATGGCGCTGAAACCACGGTTCCGTACGATGTCACGATGTCGATGTATTCTTGATCACCCACGTCGACGATCGGCTCCGCGATGATCTCAGCTTCGGAGACGATGCGGCACAGCAGCAGGCGTCAGGCCGGCGTCGCAAGTCGGAGCAGCGCTCACGGCTATGGCAGGCTTACGATGTCGTTCGCTGGCGTCGATGTGCCCGGGAGGCGGGTCTACGTTGCAAGTCGGAGCAGCGCTCACGGCTTCGTTGCAGATTACGGTGTCGCTCGCCGGCGTCGGTGTTGCAATTTCCTTCTGTAGCAGCTAGAACAGCAAGTTCCAGCTGCAGGCAAGCATTAGGGGTGAAGTCTTTGTATCCCTGAGACTTCAGACAGGAGGCAAGCTCAAATTCAAGCCCTTGGAGTAATATTCTGCAAGATGATGAAAGTTCTTTAAAAGTTCCTTCTCCTCTCCTTGGCACTGAAGACACCACTGTAGGCCAACCCAGCAACACAGCACACTGGCAGGGGGGCAGTCGAACTCCTACAGCTTCCTTTGGTTCTTCTCCTTGGCAGAGGTTCGTCTTGTTGTTCCAGAAGTGATCTAAAGTCTTGGGGTCTGGGTCCCCATATTTATACTGCAAAATCCTTTGTCCACTGAAGGCAGAGGGGCCTGTACCTAGTCCCAACCAGTTTTGTGCAGTCCTGGAGCACTTGGTTTACAGGACTCCTTCTTTCCTTTGGCAGGGTGGGCCAGGGACATCAGACGCACCACAGGAGGTGGAGCCAGCATTGTGGAAGGCAGGCACAGCCCTATTCAGACCCAGGTGCAACTCCTCCCACCCCTCTACATGCAGATAGGTCTATTCAGCCCTGTGCTGACTCACCCTGTCTCCTGGAATGCCCCAGCCCCTGTCACTCACAAAACCAGACACACAATACACAACCTAGCAGAGGCAGGCTTGGACAGTTAGGCAAGAAAATACCTACTTTCTAAAAGTGGTATTTTCAAACACAGAATGTTAAAACCAACTTTACTAAAATATGTATTTTATAATTCTGAGTTCAGGCATACTAAACTCGAATTTCTACCATGTTCCCTGGGTCAGTTAGGATTATAAGATGTTATAATCAAACTGCCCATTCTTGCCTATGGGGAAAGGTAGCCTTGCAATAGTGAAAAACGAAAATGGCTGTAATTCACTATTAGGACATGCCACACACCAGGGCATGTCCTACCTTATACTTACAATGCACCCTGCCCTTGGGCCTACCTTAGGGGTGTCTGATATGAAGATAAGGGAAGGTTTAGGGACTGGCAAGTGGGTGCACTTGCCAAGTCGACATGGAAGTCACAGACTGGACACAGGCTCTGCAATGGCAGGCCTGAGACACACTTTACAAGCCGCTTCTGTGGGTGGCACAACCAGTGCTGCAAGCCCACCAGCAGCATTTGATTTACAGGCCCTGGGCACACCTGGTGCACTATACTAGGGTCTGACAAGTAAATCAAATGATCCAATCATGGAGTCACTAATCAATACATCAATTTAACATAGGGAGCACTTGCACTGTGGCACTGAATAGCAGTGGCACAGTGCCCAAAGCATCTAAAACCAGCAAACAGATCAAAAACAGAGGAGGCAATAAGAAAAAAGTGGAAGGGAGACTCAGGCCAATGGTACCAGGTCTAACACCTGTCCCCTCCAGCTGAAATGTGGGTAGAACTACCCTTCCCCTTGGGAGTTCTCATCACTAAGGCGGAAAAATCTGGACAGACCATCAGCATTGGCGTTTTTCTGTACCAGGGCGGTGTTCCACCGTAAAGTCCATCCCCTGTAGGGAAATGGACCACCTCAACAACTTTGGGTTCTCACCCCTCATCTGCATCAGCCATCTGAGGGGCCTGTGGTCTGTCTGAACCCGGAAGTGAGTCCCAAACAGGTATGGTCTCAACTTCTTCAGTGCCCAGACCACAGCAACTGCCTCACGCTCAATTGCACTCCACCTCTGTTCCCGTGGAAGTAACCTCCTACTAATGAAGGCTACAGGTTGGTCTAGGCCCTCTTCATTAATCTGTGATAGAACAGCCCCCACACCATGCTCTGAAGCGTCTGTTTGAACAATGAATTCCTTTGAGAAGTTGGGCGCCTGAAGCACGGGTGCTGTACACATGGCAGTCTTCAGGGCCTCAAAAGCTTTCTGGCAGGTGTCAGTACAGTTCACTTCCTTGGGCTGCTTTCTGGAAGTCAGCTCAGTCAAGGGTGCAACAATGTTGCCATACCCCTTGACAAACCTCCTGTAGTACCCCGTGAGTCCTAAAAAGGCTCTGACCTGTGTCTGAGTCTTTGGGGGTTCCCATGCCAGGATGGTATCAATATTGGGTTGTAGGGGCGCCACCTGGCCGCTCCCTACCTGGTGCCCCAAGTACACCACGGAACCGTGCCCGATCTGGCACTTACTCGCCTTGATCGTGAGGCCTGCCTTTCGCAGTGCCATCAACACTTCCCAGAGGTGGCGCAGATGTTCTTCCCAACTGGCGCTGAACACCGCAATGTCATCCAGGTAGGCGGCACTGAAATCCTCCAGTCCAGCCAACACCTGGTTGACCAACCTCTGAAAGGTGGCAGGGGCATTCTTCATCCCAAAGGGCATAACCCGGAATTGGTGGTGCCCATCTGGTGTGGAGAATGCTGACCTCTCTTTGGCCCCATCAGTTAAGACGATCTGCCAGTACCCAGACGTTAAATCAAACGTGCTGAGGTAACGTGCAGCCCCTAACCGATCAATGAGCTCATCAGCTCTGGGGATGGGGTGCGCGTCAGTCCTGGTGACTGAATGGAGTCCTCGGTAGTCCACACAGAACCGGAGTTCAGGTGTGGCACCAGGCGCTGCAGCCTTTGGGACCAAGACCACTGGGCTGGCCCAAGGACTGTGAGAGGACTCAATCACCCCTAAGGCAAACATCTTGGAGACTTCGTCCTTGATGTAAGCTCTGACCTGGTCAGTCACTCTGTAAGCCTTGTGCTTCACAGGAGGACTGTCCCCAGTGTCCACTTCATGGACGCACCACTCAGTGACACCAGGAATCAGGGGAAAAAAAATCAGAGAATTGTCCCAACAGTTGGTGACAATCTTGCTGCTGATCAGGGGTCAGTGTGGCAGAGAGGCTGACACCATCCACTGACCCATCTTGCTCTGTTGCAGACAGGAGGTCAGGAAGAGGCTCAGTCTCCTCCTCCATTCCATCATCTGTCGCTAGGACCATGCCCACTTCGGACCTTTCTAAGTGGGGCTTCAGGCGGTTAACATGCAGGACCCGCAAAGGGTTCCTTGGAGACCGCAAGTTCACCAGGTAGGTGACATCACTTTTGCGCTCCACCACCTCAAATGGTCCGGTCCACCTGTCCTGGAGCGCACAAGGCTCTACAGGGGTCATGACCCAAACTTTCTGTCCAGGTTGAAGCTCAATCAGAGTGGCATTCTGATCATACCACCGCTTCATCTCTTCCTGGCTGGCTTCCAGATTCGCCTCAGCGAGTTGCCTGAATCGCCTGGTCTGGTTCCTGAAGGCCAGCATGTAACTGTATACATCCTGGGGAGGTTTCCTGGGAGATTGCTCCCAGCCTTCCTTGACCAGACTCAAAGGTCCTCTTACTGGGTGACCATAGAGCAGTTCAAAGGTACTGAATCCTAAGGACTTCTGTGGCACCTCACGGTAAGCAAACAGAAGGCATGGTAAGAGGACGTCCCACTTACGCCTCATAGGTTCCTCAAGACCCATTATCATGCCTTTGAGGGTTCGGTTGAATCTCTCAACCAGCCCATTACCTTGGGGGTGGTAAGGAGTGGTGAACTTATAAGTAACACCGCACTCCTGCCACAGGGACTTCATATAGTTGGATATGAAGTTTGTACCACGGTCTGACACCAACTCTCTGGGGAACCCCACACAGGAGAAAATCCCCATCAGTGCACGTCCCACCACGGGGGCCGTCACTGTCCTGAGCGGGATGGCTTCCGGGTACCGGGTAGCATGGTCCACCAAGACCAGGATAAACCTGTTGCCCATGGCTGTCCTGGGGTCCAGTGGCCCCACAATGTCAATGCCCACCCGTACAAAGGGGGTACTGACTACAGGGAAAGGTTGGAGAGGAGCCTTGTGCTTCCTTCCACTTTTCCCACTTGCCTGGCAAGTTTGACAAGTCCTACAATGAGTGTCTGAACTCTTCCGCATCTGGGGCCAATGAAAGTGGGAGACAAGCCTTTCAAAGGTCTTGTTCTGCCCCAGATGTCCAGCTAAAGGTGCATCATTGGCCAACCCCAGTAGGAAGGCTCTGAAGCACTGGGGTACCACCAGAACACGCGCTGACCCAGGCTCAGCAACTTTAGGCTCGCTATACAGGAGGTCGTTCTCCCAGTAGATCCAATGTGATCCAGACTGATCACCTGCTGCCTGGGCTGTGGCCTGTTGCCGCAAGCCCTCAAGAGAAGGGCACTTCCTCTGTTCTGCACAAAACTCCTCCCTGGAGGGTCCTCCTTCTTGCTGCCAATGGGTCAGCTCAGGCAGGTCCCCCAGTTCAGCAACTTGCTCCCCTGTAGGTTCCAGGGCATCCCCCTCAAGGTCTGCCTCCACCTGGACCGTGGGAACAATGGGGGCTGGTTTCCCGCGCCCCGTACCTCTTCTCTTTAAGGCAGGTTCCTGGGCCATACTTTCAGGCTCCAGGATCTCTTGAACACCCTTACTGGCTGCCATAGACCGAGTGGTCACACACGCCCACTGAGGCAGACCCAACATCTCCAAATGAGACTTCTTCTCCACCTTAGCCCAAAGGGAGCTCTCTAAATCATTGCCCAACAGACAATCCACAGGCATGGCTGGCCTCACAGCAACTTGGAGAGTACCCAAGACCCCCCCCCCACTCAAAGGGAACTTGAGCCACCTCACACTGGCTCTGCGAGTTGTCCGCTGCAACTACAGGGAAGAATGCATGAGGGATAACCTGCTCCTTGGACACCAACCGGCAATTGACAGCTGTCACACTAGCCTCGGTGTCCCTCAGAGCCTCCACCCTATGGCCATTGATGGTCACCCACTGCCTGTATTTCTTAGTGTTATCAGGCAGCTGGGTCTTAGGGACCATCTCAAAGTCTCCTAAAGAGACAAGGGACATTTCTGAGGGACCCCACCTGTAGGAGAGTAGGATCTGCTTCACATGGGTACCCCCACTTTTTGCTGATGCTTCACTGTTTTTCGACTCTAGTCTGGCTGGGGCCCTGCTAATCAGAACCCCAGCCTAGCTGCTTCCTCTCTAAAATGGTTTCCATGTGCCTTAGGCACATCTCTAATTGGAATCTGGAGTGCCCTTATAAGTCCCTAGTATATAGTATACTATGTACCCAGGGCATAGGTACCTCAGAGGTCTACCAGGGGCTGCAGCATGTATTATGCCACCCCTGGAAGGCCATCCAAAATGACACCACAGGTCTGCTACTGCAGCCTGGGTAAGGTGGTGCATGCACCCCTTACTGTGATATAGGTTACCTGTATCACTACATACATACACACATATAAACCTATAAGTCACTCCTATGGCAGGCCTTGTCAATCCTGAAGGCAGAGTGCATGGTTCCTATGTGAGAGGGTGCCCCTGCATGAGCAGGGCCCCTCTGCAGCGGTCGGAGACCCTTCTCTGATGCTGTTTGCAGTGCAGCCTGACCATATACTCTTAAGTGCATTATAACCTCGCGTTAAATGCTAACTTTGGGATGGCTGCACCGAAACATGTCGTGTTTGGTGTCAAACATCTTGGAATACTACCCCCCCCGCCAATTCTGGCGGCGGGGGTAGCATTCCACCCTTCTAGAGGGAGAGACATGTTAACCCTGGCTTGCCCGGTAACTTCTTTCCAAAGCCCCAGCATCACAAAATGGATGCTGCTGCCACAGACACAAGTCTGGCCTCCTGCTGCTGACCGAAACTCCGGCAGGGGAGGCCTGGACAATAGGTTTCCTGTCGCAGGGAGGTGTAACCACCTCCCCAGACAGGATAATGTGTATTGGGGCTGGGCAGGAGCACTCTCTGGTGCTTTGAAGTCCTGCACTGGGGGCACACTTGGTGTCCCTGTGCATACCCCAGTTCAAACTGGATCAGGGGCTCCCAGCCCCTGCTTTGGCGCGAACTGGACAAAGGGAAAGGGGTGTAGCCACCCCTCTGCCCTGACCCACCCATAGGGGGGGCCACAGAGTAGTCCAACCCCTAAACTTAGTATAAGTATGGGAACCCAGTCCTTAGGACTTTAGATTATCCCTGGACGAAACTGATACAAAATCCTGGACCTTCGACGCTCTACTTCAAGATTAGAGGACTGAAGAATCTCCCTTGGGGTCAAGGAGTGACTCCCCTGCTTGGCAGGCACCAAAGAAGCATCTGTCCGGTCTGCATCTCTGAAGCTCCCGTCGGACGCCGAAGTCTTTGCATCACCAGAGGTGGATTTCCAGACTTCCCCGAGGCTGCCCTGAGTCCCCAGCAAAGCTGAGGCCCGTAGCTGTCGTGGGTAACGTGGAACCGTGACCCCTGGACACCGAGCACATTTGCAAGTGCATCCTCTTCCTGGACTCCCACGAAGTCGTGCTTTGGGCTCAGAGTAGCCCCAGCCTCCAGCACCAACTGCACCGAAGATCACTGGCCTCCACTCCACGAGTGTCCTGTGAGCCAGCTCCACGTGCACCGTCTCGGGGCTCCTTCGCGGTCGCTAGCCCGTTGGCTAGTAGCCCTTCACGAAGGCCAATCCTTTTCTTCTTGGGCTCCCTGGTTGCTCCAGGCTTGCCCTCACTTACCCTTGCTGGGTGAGTTCCTCAGACCTTGCTGGTCTGCACCATCGTCATTCTTCCTCTTCATCGAGACTTGCCGTTGCCAAGGCTTGTTGGGTCCAATCCGGTCGCCGACGCCTCAGCACTCAACAGACATCGTGTACCAGCCCGAATCCTGCTCCTGGTCGCCGACAACGCCTCCTGGACCTCGTGGCTGAAGAGTCAAGACGACCGTCAACCTACCTGAAGCACCCGACATCGGTGGGCATCTGCTCATCGCCTTCCTGGTCACTGGCTAGTGACCCAGACTCTGTCCCCTCTGCTTTCAGGTTCTTCAGATCTCCGATCCACCCTTGGATCCACCCGGACACTTTCCACTTGGTCGCCAGCAGCACTTTGCAGCAGATCGCCATTCAAATCGACGACGAAACCCGACCCCGAAAGGCACCTATGCACCCGGCTTCCCTGGGTGAGGTAACACGAGTACTCCGGTGCTCCCGTGGGTAGAGACGCTAGAACGACCCAGTTCTCAAAGGGTTTGCTCCAAGTCCTTCTTTAAGTGTCCCTTTTCTTTAAATTCCTGATCGCGACTTTCCCCATAGAAGTTAACGGTGATTCGCGGCTGTGTTTACACACTGCACCCGTCCCCGTGGGTCCCCTGTGTCACTACCTTGGGTGGTTCCTTGTGGTCCAAGCACTTCTACAGGCTCTAGGCCTAGTGTCTAGCTCAGTCGTGGTTCTTATACCACTTTATTGGTATATGGTTTGGTACGCCCCTAGGGCCCAAACGTGTATTTGTGCTTTTACTGTGTTTAAATAACTTATAACTTATGTACTTCGAACTCTAGCCTCATAAAGAGACTAGAGGGGTGTGTTTAGCAATAAATACATATATTTTGAATATATACCTGGTGTGGTGCTCTTTCATTTGGTCACTCAAGAGATTATAGACTGGTAAAACAATCTGCTTTACATTCCTTCAAGACTTAGCCTGAAGGCTGCTCTCCATAGCTACCACTAGGATAGCTTTCAATAAAGGTTGTCTTTAACCTATCTCCAATAAGGGGTTGTTTGGACTGGTGCAAGGTGCCGACTATAATTAGTGGACAGCATATACCAGGCCAACTTCTCACACCACCCACCTTGGGCACCCATCTCCTCCCCTCCCAGGGCTACACTTGCCAACTGACAGGGTGGTGCACGGGTGGTGCTTTGGAATCCTTCATGGGACACTGTGCATCATACCAACGGTGGCCCACTTGACAACACGTAAAGCACTTGTAGGGGCCCCTCTGAACAGGTTTACCTGTCAGGGCCTCTGGCTTCTTCTCAGGGGGGAGGCTGGGAACCCTTCCCTTGGTTCCCTTGGGAATTACTTTGGGGCCCTTTCTGGAACTCCCTCTGTTTACCCTTGTCCCCCCCACTCTTCTGCTGGGGACACTGCCCACCTTTGGCGGAATCTCCCACATGACCCTTGTGGACCCTGGTACTGACCCAGCGGTCTGCCTCCTCAGCAAGCTTCCTAGGGTTAGTTAACTTGCTATCAATAAGGTGCTGGCGTAGCTCTGGAAAACAATTAGTAGACAAGTGCTCCCATGCAAACAAATCATAGAGCGCTTCCAAAGTATCCACTGTGCTACCCTTCACACAACCATCCATAGCTCTGCAAAAGAAAGATACATATTCTACGCAAGTGGTTGCCTCCAGTTTCTTACAATTCCTGAACATCTGTCTATAGAGTTCTGGGGTCAAACCATACCTTGTCATCAGGACTTCCTTCATGTGGGCATAAGACATCCTATTTTCACTGGGTAGGTCTAACAAAGTATCCCTCCCCTCACTCACAAAGCGGCCCCACAACCCAGCTCCCCAATCCTTGTCAGGGACCCGGTGGGCCAACATTGCTATCTCATAGGCTGCAAACCACTGCCCAATATCTTCATGCTTATGGAAATCTTTGATGACATCCTTGGGGGATATATACCCTGCCTTCTGAAGGCACAGATGGTGCGCTGCCACCAGAGGGATTGATCTCTAGACCCTTTGCCTTGATCTCTAACTCCCTCAACATCCTCTCATGCTCCATTCTCATTCTCTCTCTCTCCAAGGACAAATTGTTATTCTCTATTTCCCTCTGACCCTCCATCTTAAGCTTAGCCATCTCCAGCTTGTGCGCCCTATTTCTCTCCCTGTCTTCCAACTCTCTGGGGGACAGGTCTTTGGAAGAGATGCTACTGCCAGGTGGGGATGGTACCCCTCCCCTGGCTGGAAACTCTGGTCTATCCAGTTGCCCATCTGCATCCCCAGCTGGCTCCACCACCAACTCAGGGGCATTTCTTGCTTCTACCTAGGCCCTCAGCGCCTTTTGGTAGTCATCCTTTTTGGAAATGGCTGGTGTAGCAACTTTCAATTTCTTGCAGAGATGCTTGAGCTGTTTCAAAGTGTAGGTTTCCAACCTCTCTTCCTCAAAATCTAGATCCATAGATGCAACAGATGCTGGTCTACTCATGGCAGTAAGAATTGGCTATTCTCAGGAAGAATAACAGTCCAAGGAAAAAAACAGTCTACCAAAAAGTATGTGGTCGCGTTTGGTCTGTGCTCACTAGTAGTGAACACCAATTACTGTATATGAGTCACAAATGCAGGTCCAAATCCTCACCGCTGACCACCAATGTTAGAACTGGGGGTCTCTAGTTGGCAGAGGTAGGTACCTTTGACCAAATAGGGACCCTTGCTTCTACGTCAGGACAAGGGAGTTACACTACTGGATAACCGCTGCTCACCCCCTTGGTAGCTTGGCACAAGCAGACAGGCTTATCTCAGAGGCAGTGTGTTAAGCATTTGTGAACACATACAGTAATACAGTGAAAACACTACAGATGGACACCACACAGGTTTTATAAAAATAAGTATTCTTTATATAGACTTAACACAAGACCATAAGAGACAAAAATCCACAATACTGTACCCAAAAATAATACTTCAAGATGGTACAAATAACTCAGAAATAGGTTATTCACTTAAAAGCAGTCTTTAGCAACAGATAACCCCCAACTGGAGTTATCACGACGTCGAGGTCAAAGAAATCCCAAAGTACGGTGCCAACCGCGAGGTGCGCGGCGTCGGGCCCGGAGTCAAAACAGACCCACAAAGAACAGTACCTTGGAAAAGCGAAAACAAAGACAGCTCACAGCGTCGGGGAGGTGCGGCGTTGTTGGCGCTGTGGAGTTGGTTCCTTGCTTCGGGGGAGATGATGCGTCGGGACCTGGATGCTTGCGCAGGCAGGGGAGGCGTCGGTTCCTGACCGGAGAGGAGGTGACGTCACGATGGCGCCGAAACAACAGTTCCGTACGATGTCACGATGTCGATGGATTCTTGACCACCCACGTCGACGATCGGCTCCGCGATGTCGGCTTCAGAGTCGATGCGGCACAACAGCAGGCGTCGGGCCGGCGTCGCAAGTCGGAGCAGCGCTCACGGCTATGGCAGGCTTACGATGTCGTTCGCTGGCATCGATGTGGCCCGGCGGCCGGCGTTGGGTCTACGTTGCAACTCGGAGCAGCGCTCACGGCTTCGTTGCAGATTACGGCGTCGCTCGCTGGCGTCGCTGTTGCAATTTCCTTCTGTAGCAGCTAGAACAGCAAGTTCCAGCTGCAGGCAAGCAGAAGGGGTGAAGTCTTTGTATCCCTGAGACTTCAGACAGGAGGCAAGCTCAAATTCAAGCCTTGGAGTAATATTCTGCAAGATGATGAAAGTTCTTTAAAAGTTCCTTCTCCTCTCCTTGGCACTGAAGACACCACTGTAGGCCAACCCAGCAACACAGCACATTGGCAGGGGGGCAGTCCAAATCCTACAACTTCCTTTGGTTCTTCTCCTTGGCAGAGGTTCGTATTGTTGTTCCAGAAGTGATCTACAGTCTTGGGGTCTGGGTCCTCATATTTATACTGCAAAATCCTTTGTCCTCTGAAGGCAGAGGGGCCTGTACCTAGTCCCAACCAGTTTTGTGAAGTCCTGGAGCACTTTGTTTACATGACTCCTTCTTTCCTTTGGCAGGGTGGGCCAGGGACATCAGACGCACCACAGGAGGTGGAGCCAGCATTGTGGAAGGCAGGCACAGCCCTATTCAGACCCAGGTGCAACTCCTCCCACCACTCTACATGCAGATAGGTCTATTCAGCCCTGTGCTGACTCACCCTGTCTCCTAGAATCCCCCAGCCCCTGTCACTCACAAAACCAGACACACAATACACAACCTAGCAGAGGCAGGCTTGGACAGTTGGGCAAGAAAATACCTACTTTCTAAAAGTGGTATTTTCAAACACAGAATGTTAAAACCAACTTTACTGAAAGATGTATTTTATCATTCGTAGTTCAGGCATACTAAACTCGAATTTCTACCATGTTCCCTTGGTCAGTTAGGATTATAAGATGTTATAATCAAACTGCCCATTCTGGCCTATGGCAACAGGTAGCCTTGCTATAGTGAAAAACTAAAATGGCTGTAATTCACTAATAGGACATGCCACACACACAAGGGCATGTCCTACCTTATACTTACAATGCACCCTGCCCTTGGGCCTACCTTAGGGGTGTCTGATATGAAGATAAGGGAAGGTTTAGGGACTGACAAGTGGGTGCACTTGCCAAGTCGACATGGCAGTCACAGACTGCACACAGGCTCTGCAATGGCAGGCCTGAGACACACTTTACAAGCCGCTTCTGTGGGTGGCACAACCAGTGCTGCAAGCCCGCCAGCAGCATTTGATTTACAGGCCCTGGGCACACCTGGTGCACTATACTAGGGTCTGACAAGTAAATCAAATGATCCAATCATGGAGTCACTAATCAATACATCAATTTAACATAGGGAGCACTTGCACTGTGGCACTGAATAGCAGTGGCACAGTGCCCAAAGCATCTAAAACCAGCAAACAGATCAAAAACAGAGGAGGCAATCAGAAAAAAGTGGAAGGGAGACTCACGCCAATGGTACCAGGTATAACAATCTCCTTAATATTTCGCTTTCAGTCTTGTCTAAAAAACCTCATCTTGCCACATTGATTAACTGCACTGCATATAACAGAGTGGGTGGGATCTTGGCCTGGTACACAGATAAGAGATGGGAAAAATGTCTCTCGCCCCACAGCATTGTAGAATGTGCTCAACCCCTTGGGCTGTGATTGCGCTTTACCAACACTATTTGAGATGTGATCTAAATCGCTTAAGGTGCTGGACATAATTTTTCCTAAAAAAGCATAGTTTTTATTCTTTTCCAATTTTTGTAAACCCAAGTGCCACGAATAATTAGAGTGTTTACATGATTTCTTCCACTGAAAACATAAGACTTTGCTTTTTTAAGAGTTAATTTCCAGATAATGCAGGTCCGCATATTGCCGCTACGCTGCCATTTAAACCTTTGGAGGTTAAATCAAGAATTACAATGTCATCTGCGTATAGCAGGCAAGTTAGTGATCACCCGCAATACTTGGTGGAAAGCCCATGTCTTTCGAAAGGAAGACGGGGAGGAGACAGACAGACAGACAGACAGACAGACAGACACACACACACACACACACGTGCAAGTAAACACCTCTGCTTCAGGCCATATTTGGTCCGAAATGCCACAGTTAAACCCCAATCACCACCTAGCAAGACTTGATACCAGGTTGAGGAGTGCAAAGCAATAATTAAATGCAATAGGGTTTCTGGCATGCCAAGATTAGTTAACTTTTTCCACAGGGTTGATCAATTTTATCAAAGGCTGTGGAAAAGTCAATGAACACGGCAAATACTGGGGAGCCCCCGATAGTCATATATTTTATGTTGATAAGCTGTAGGGCAGCGATATTATCTAGGTGACCATGTTTTTTTCTCAAGCCCGTTTGTTCTAATGGGATGATCCTATTACTCTCTACCTAGATATTAAGTTGGTCCAATAGAAACCTAGTAAAGGCTTTGCCTAACGCATCTAACAGAGCAATTTGACGATAGTTAGCGGGTCAGTTTCTGTCACCTTTTTTATAAAGCGGAATAATGACACTTCTGATCCACGAAGGGGGCACTGTGGTGTTAACGTAACAATATTCGAAGACTGGAAAAAGTGTCATTGCTCCGAGTATAGAATCTTTTTTTTTAGATCTGATATTGGTACTTCATCAGATCCAATTGCACCAGAAGATCGCATTGTGCGGATCGAAGTCTCTATTTCACCCACAGAAGGAGGAGCACAACTAGCTGTTACCGGCTCTAGGCCAGCAGGCAGATCTTCAATTTGAATTGTAACTCCTTGATTCTCTGCATATAGTAATGAAATGAAACTACCCTACACATCCTCAGTGATAGGGGAAGGGTAGGACCTCACTATGGACACAGAGCAGTTGGCAGTAATCTCTCGAAATCTTTCCACATTTTCTTATATGTTGCTGCTCTTAAATTGACCCACCTACGATTTGTATCCTGCTTTTATATACCAGCCTACAATTGGCTTCTCTTCCTCTTCAATAGAGATACAAGTCTATGTATTTTCTTTGAGAAGAGAACAAACTGCATTTTAGTCAGTCTATTTATTTCCTTATTCAAGGAAAGAAGTGGCAGACATAATGGTTTATAAGAAGGCTTGGCATGCATCGGGCAATCATTAATTAAGATCCGATTCATAAACTGAGAGAAGAAGCTGAGAATGTTAGCTTTCCAAAGGCCCAATTCATATATGCCCTCTCTAGCAGCCCTTTTAAATTAGCGATCTTAAAGAGGGACCATTGCGTCCTGCCAGAATTCTTATTGAATTTTGAATTGGGTCTGACAATATTCTATCTCCCTACAGAGGACATATTGATCTCTAGGGAAAAGACTATGAGTCTATGATCACTGAGCGGGGAGTCTACAATCGTCAGGTCAGTTAAATGGAGTAAGAAGCAATAGGATAAATCAATAATAGAATATCTCTGCAGAGATTTATGTGTATATTGGGCAGGAGAGTCTGGAGTAAATCTTCCATTCACAATCACACATTCATTCTTTCTCAATTGGCAAAGGAGCAGTTGTCCTCTCTTATCTGTTCTCAGTTTCAGCGGGAAGAGTAATGGTGGGATGTGTAATGCTTCTTCTTTTTCCACATCTAAAAATAGGCTAATACAGTGGTTGGAGACTTAAATTGTAAAGTCTCCAACCACTCCATTAGCCCTTTCGTGAAAGAGATGGCATTACAACTTATTCCAATATAGCCATCTCACTGAAAATGAGAGGAGCACCAGGTTTCCTGGATGCAGATGTCAGCTTTTAAGCTATTTAAAAATTCCAATTTCTCTGAGTTGTTCATTAGACCTGCTGCATTCCAGGAAACGGCTTTTAAATTATTGCTAATTATAAGGTTTGGATAATGGGCCCAATGCACGGACACCATTAAACGTACAGGCTAGCCAATTCATTTCATGCACTCATTCTCTACTATAGAGGGGGGAACCCAGGGACCCTATGGCCTTGATGCCTTACAAATCCCCCCATCCACTATGGAGACCTGAAAGAGTTTTAGATTTTCAAAAGAGAGTTCCATTAAAGCCATGTGATGATACTCAGACTGGCTGATTTGAGGTATCATATTGCCATTTAAAGTTTTTGTTTTCCCAAAGTACAGGGATTACATCAGTCCCTGTACAGGGGAGAAGATCACTGTTTTGAAGAATCAAATTTGCAACAATTTTAGATTGGAACAGAACCCTTGTTTTAGCCACTGGTGACAGGTGCAATAGGGAAACAAGAGAGATGTCATTACTTTGTATCAGCTTTAGGTTGTCAATCTCTGCAAAACAAGTTAATAAGGAGGAATCATTCAAAATTAAATCAGGATCAAACAAAGTTAAAAAATCCAACGTATTAGTATCTGCAGGGATAGAAGAGTAGGAGGAGTCGTTTCTGCCAGTCCATGAAAGTGCATATTATCCTTTGGTGCAACACAAAAGGGTTCAGCCCCTAGATTAAGAACAGTTGGCACAAGGTTAAAAGATGGTGGATCTACTATTGTTGCGTCAATCTCTCTAATAGCCAGAGGATTTGCAATAGAAGGTAAATCCATCTTTGCTGACTGTCCCTCATTATCTCTTAAAATGTTAGTATTACTATAAGAATTAGCATGGTTTTCCACTGTAACCTTCATAGTAGAGTCACCAATATCAGAAAAGCGAAGGTTTTTTTGCACCTTTCTTAGAAATTCTCCATTTATACTTTTCCGCAGGCTCTGTTTTTTTTGTCCTGGCTTTTCCTTTTGGCTGAACAGGCGCCAAGATGTCAGCCGAGCTTGTTTTAGCCCAGTCATTAAACCTAAAAATAGGAAAAGCCTCAGTCCTAGTGAAAGAGACCTTCACTCGGGAACCAGGTACTACAGGACTCGGGGAGCATAAATCAAAAAAGGTATTTTATCGAGTAGGTGGTACTTTCCACATTCTGCTGCTTCTTGCTGGAACTAGGCAGCATCTTAACTTGGGGTTTACCAGCTTGCATCCCCTGGTCGTTCATATGAGGAGGTTGGCTAGAGCTATCATGACACATTTATTGCTTATTGTAAAGGCTGGTTCAGGAGCACCCCATCATCCTTTGAACCCATCAGCACTTTCAGGATCACCAGTAATACATTTTGGATGTGATCTGCGTTACTAACCAATTTTTCTAGAAGGGCTAAAATGGAAGACAAGACTCTCTCCATACACTTAAGAGATTCAGAAACTTGCACGTATTGATCCGGTAAGTTACAAGACAGGTTCCCAAGCTATTGCAAATCGGACATCACGGAGGTCTATAGCGCTGATGATAATTGCTCCAATGGCGTACAACTAAATTGCTTTAGACCAGTTACCTGTAACTGACAAGGTGGAGCCCTAGGTGAACCTGACACCTTTAGAGAGCGAGTTCCCAAATTAATAGCCACATCCGGTACTGTAAAATCCTCATTGTACTAGTTGGGGTCCTACTCAGATACTGAGTTCATAATATCTGTGGTAGTCGGGCGCAGGGGAGAACCTCTAAATTAGAGCTAAGGTCATCATGCGCCACATTCTCTTTCTGGAAGAAGGAGAAAATCGAATTTGAACCCTTCATTCAGTTAGGTTAGTGACTTTTATGTCTATTTATGGTGAATTGGATCCTTCATTTTGAATAGGACTACGTCAAATTGAAGGCATTTCAGAGCTTTATTTAAAGTACTTTACCATAATGGAGAGTTTTACTGTGCCACTCACATTGTTATCTACGCCACGTACACCCCCTCTATGTTGGATCCAATGGAAAGAGCTCTTTGAGGCGTACTTGGATGCCATTGATGGTGACACCTTTACAAATATATTTTTAAAAAGGCATTTCTCAAAAACACAATTTGGGCCCAGAAGGCAGATTTACTTTAAAAACATTACCATTAGAAGAAAAGTACAACTACAGCAGGAAGGGGCATCTGGTGAGGTGACAACGCGTGTCGCAGTGGACGAGTATGCTTCAGTAATTAAAACCCTCAATAGGAGATTTTCTCCATCTAGGAATGTTGTATTAGAGAGACATAAGTTCCAACAAAGAGTCGAGCATCGAGGTGAATCTGTTGATGATTTCATATCAGCGGTACGTCAACTAGCAATTACTTGCAACTACAGAGAATTCAAAGACGGAACAATTTGTGATCAATTGATAGAAAAAACTCATAACAAAAAGATTCAAGAAAGGTTGTTGTCTGCCGATGATCCTAGTCTAGAGGTTGTGATCACCACTGCCTGGGCTGTAGAGAATTCCGATGCATATTTCAGGGAATTGTCGGGCCCTGGGAATACAAGCACTCCTACGGTGGTGAACGCTCTACATACGAAAGAAAGGTGTAGAGACGGAAAGAAGTACACCCTTTCGGAGAAGAAGTACACCCTTTTGGAGAGCAAACGAAACAAAAGTGGTGACATATCAGTGTGTTTTGGAAGCAGGAGTCACAGTTACATAGCTTCGGCAAAGAACGGCCTAGCATTATCTGTCACATGCTTCAGATGCAATAGTAAGGAGCATTTTGCGAGAGTCTGCAGGAGCACACGCAAACCAGTCATATCTCATGTGGATGAAGCTACATTTGAATGTGATGATGTGATTGTAACAATAACTGCATGTGATAGGATGTATGTGTTGCTGGTAATGAATTGATTGAGGCAGCTGAGGAGGTGGTAGGAGGGTTGAAACCACCACTATGCAATGTGATGATAAATGGTGTGAACGTATGCCTAATGGCAGATTCAGGGGCACCTTTTACGCTAACTGGCCCTGTGTCTTCTCGAAGTTCAAACCTTAATAACTTCAACCATCTAAGGTGAAGATGTGTGCTAAAGGTGGGAAAAAGTTTAAAGTTATGGGGCAGTTTAATGACCTGTTAAAATTCGAAGGAAAAGCAGCATGTTGGGTAGTGTTTGTGACAAAGAAAGGTTTGAATTTATTGGGATGGCATGATCAAGGAGAGTTGGACATAATCCTGGACCTCAATCATCCAAATTGCGTGATATCAAGGTCCAAATTGATGTCAATGTGTATGAATGTGTCTTTTGCCAACGTTTGGGTTGAAAAATTTCCCAAAGTATTTACTAAGCAGTTGGGGAAATTGACAAGGTTCAAGCACAAAATCGTATTGCAAACTGGTTCTGTCCCTGTAGAGCACAAGGTGCGCAAAGTAGTGTCGTTGAGAGGCGATTTCACATGGAACTAGATAAGATGTGTAATATATGTGTTATCGAGCCCATTGAGAGCTTGGAACGGCTGGCACCAGTGGTCATAGCAAATAAGAGAGGCAATACTTTGCGTCTTGGGTCTATGTGTCTATGCGAATGGCTGCATCCGTCTGCAAGCAGATGTCGGGGGGGTCCATGGGACCCCCATCATCCCCTCAGGAGGGCTGCAATCAGGGGGTGCACCACCTTTTAGGTGGCACACTGTTAGTGCGCCTGCTGAGAGCTTCTTTGCCTCTGTGCCCGTGTCTATAATACGGTGCAGGCACAGAGGCAAAGGGATTCCCTCATTTGCATGGGGGCATGGCCCCATGCACATGAGGGAACGCCCTCTTGAGGAAGCGCTGATGCTCTATGTGCGCCAGTGCTTTCAGTATTTCAGAAGGGAAGCACAAGCATATGCGCCCCCTTCTGTAATACCAAAGTGCCCCGGGGGCCCGCAAAGGGGGCGCAACGCCTGTAGCGTTCCGGGGGTACTTCTATAATACGGCCCCAGGTAGTCTTGTGTGAGGATTCCAGGCACTTAAACACATTTATAACTCCAGAGGATGCGTTCCATTAAAAAATGCATGCCCTTCAAACTTGCATCTGCTTCATCAGCCTTCCAAAGGCGTTTAAAGCAGATTTTCAAAAATTGTGAAGTATCCGATATTTTCAGGACGGCATATTGATTTTTGGCCAGAATCTTCAACAGCACAATGTGCGTTTGGACAAGATTTTATGTATATTGCAAGAGAAGGGAGTAACTTTGAGGGAAGACAAACGTAAATTCAAACAGTTGGGAGTAGACTATTTAGGTCATTATATATCCAAATATGGCATAAGTGTTAAAATAAAACTGCGTAAGACCATAGAAGAAGCTCCTGTTCCTTGTAATAAAGACCAATTGAGATCCTTCCGGAGGTTGGCCGAGTATTACTTGAAATTTGTTCCACATTTTGCGAACAAAACCAATTCCCTCAGGAACTTGTTGAAGGAAGGGGTCTTGTTTGTGTGGAGTGATGACTGCCAAATGGCATTTTATAAGATGTGGTTTAACATTATATCAGCTGCTGGTCCTTTGAAATTGTTTGATACAAGAGACAGTAGCATCATAGTTACCGATGCTAGCAACTTTGGGTAGGATGTTGTTCTCATGCAGAAATGAAGGGACGGGAGAGAGGATGTGATAGCCTTCGCTTCCATAGCACTCAGGGGTGCGGAACATACATACTCAAGCATTGAGAAGGAAGCTTTGCCACTATGATGGGAAACCCAGTATTTCCGCACATACGTATGGGTGGTTACTTTTCTGTTAAGAATGGAACACAAACCTTTGAGTTGTTTAGCACGAAAAGGGGTGACAAGGCGACTCCCAGAATTGCCAAATGGAAACAATGCTTACAAGAATTTAATTATGACATAATAGGAATATGTTCCAGGCAAGAAGAACATTATTGCAGACTTCTTGTCCAGAATGCCGTTGGATGATTCAGAAAGTGGCAGATGATGAAATTGTGTGTTTGGCTAATTCTATCAACAGTGTGTTGAGAGGAACGTTGGAAGAGAATGAGTGCAGAGATGAGTTGCACAATTCCTAGTCTTAGCAAAGTCATGTTGTGGGTCAGGCAAGGGCGCACTAACCCTAGGTCTCTGGATGAAAATGTCACTCCGTATGGGCATGTAGATAATAAATTGACATGAGATGAGGGTCTACTAAGGAGGCAAGTTCAACTGGTAGCTCCAACTAGTTTGAGTCAAAAGATTCTGCAATTAGCACGAGGGTCACAGTGGTATTAAGTGCAATGAAGCGCAGAGTACATGAAGATTTCTAGTGGCCTGGGATTGACGAAACGGTGGAATGTTTTGTGCAAGACTGTGGGCTTTGTGTCTTAAACAATACATCTCAGGTGACCGAACCTACCCCGGTTAACCCTGTAAGTTCTCCTTGGATTCCATGGGCAAAATTGGCATTGGACCTGGCAGGCCCTATAAATATTTTAGGTGAGGAATCCAAATTCCCCACCGTTCTCATGGACTATATGTCAAAATGGCCTGAGATTGGGTTTTTGAGTAGTGTCACCTCTAGTGTAGTCATTCAATTCCTACACAGTGTATTTTTGAGAGGGGGCTACCCTGCGGAGATTGTGATGGACAATGGTACACAATTGGTATCAGATGAAATGAAGGTGTTTTTAGAGTCACAGGGGATCAAGCACATTGAGATATCCCTATACCATCCCAGAAGCAATGGTCTTGTTGAATGCTTCAACCGTACGTTGAAGGACCAGTTGCAACTGGCAATGATCAGCAAATTCGATTAGAGATTAGCTGTGAATAACAGGCTATGGGCATACAGGACAACCTCCAATTGCCCCACAGGAGTCTCTCCTTTTGTCCTGTTGAGGGGTGGAGTTCCGAGTTCAAAACTCAAGAGTGTGAGGATGGATTGTAACCACATTGATGAGGCCCATTTGGCAGAAGTAGTGGATGTGAGAGGAAAAATGCTAAAGAAATAGGTGGGTGTTAGTGTGAAACCTGATTTCCATGATTTGAAAGTGGGAAGATGGGTCAGGATCAAGAAGCTAGGTTATGTTCTTAAGGGCGATTCCAGATTTGTCTGCTCCCAAGCAAGTGGTGAAGGTATCTCAAAGTACTATTCACAACAGTGATGGTAAAGTGTGGCACAAAGACAACATCTCTGTCATTCCAGGGAGCAAGGCTGATCTAGTGCAAACTCACCTGGGAGAGACACCAGAGTTGGAGTGTCTAAGGAAACCATGTGTAACCAGAGTGAGTAATGAAAAGCACAGACCGTTGTGGCACAGGGATTACACTGTCGGGCATGTTACAGCAAAAATCTGAATTAGGGTGATGTGATGTACTGGTGGCAATTTACTTGGTAACCGAGTTAAATAAATACTTTACTGGCAACAGATGTCTCCTTTTTACTGTATCAATATGAACCATTGATTTTCACACTGGATATCTTGAGTTTGTTTTTGGAGTTTTATATAGCGCAAATTCGACCTGAAGGTATCGGAGCGCTTTACATGAGCACTAGTTGCATTACAGGCACAGGGAGATTAAGTGATTTTACCAGAATCACAGAATGTAGAGTGTCCCTGCCGAACTCGAACCCGATTCCCCAGCTTCGAGGTCGACCGCTCTAGCCGTTAGGCCACATCCTCTCCCCTACTTGTATTTCAGCTTGTCTGTGCCAGTACAGGCAGTGATAGGTGACATTCGAATAAGACCTCCTGAATCTCTAAGTCAGGTTTCTAAGAATGGCAACATAGTGAAATCTCTCACATTTTGGCCATGTTGGGGTTCATCTTGAGGTGCAATTTCAGTTCCTATGGCACGGTGACTGGAAGTCACACCTGAGCATACACAGGGTACTCCCTTAGCTCAATAGTGACGGATGGACATTTTTCAAATAGTCTGACCCATTTATTGGTAATTATTCTTAATACAGTTCACTTTTCTCATTGGAATGGAATACACACCCTGTAATTACTAGCGGTTCAAACATTTACATACATTACTTTTTACGCAGTCCCGGCGTCAGTGTCTAGGTAATTTCTCTACTAATAGCACACTGCTATTTCTCTCCATCTACTGACATCACTCACTTTTATCCGCTTTTCTTATTTTACCCGTTTCAGCACCCACCAATATTTCCCACTCTGCCCTCTGCCCTCCCTGCCATTCTTTTCTCACAACAGCACTTGCTGGTATTCCTCAGTTTCAGCCGGTCATTCAGAGTCAGCTGCAGATAGAGGGACTATTTCAAATTGATGCATGGGCACCCTGCCTTCAACCAGGATGAGATTCCAGTGGCACACGTGTGCTACTGTTCAAATATTGATACCATACTATGGCATAACCAGGGTTGGACTGGGACAAAAAAATAGAGAAAGGCACCAACAATCAGAAATCACGCTTTGAGAGTTTTTGCAACACACTGTTTTGACAGTACATGGGCAGTGTTTCAATTTCAGTTTATTTTAATTGTTTGAGCGGAGTCAATAAAGACACATAAACATTACAAATGCACAAACCTTAATAGAGTTAAAAGAAAAGATAATAAACAATCTCAATCATGACCTATAAGATGGCATTCACCGCACGGCCCAAAGCAAATGGTTAAATTTCAAACCTCCAAATCATACTTCACATATACCAAGTTCATTTAAACCATGCCCTAGCCAACTATCAGTTAATATCCTCCCTTATGCTCCCCAACATAAAACACTGTGCTTATCTCTTGTATTCTTAGTTACAAACTGTTTATTCATAAATTAAACAGTAGTAACCCGTGTCCCACTGGAATTCAAGTTTCATCAAGTCTTCATTTGTGTGTCATGTTGGATTTTCAGCATCTCAATGTCTTACATTAATAATTCATATTGTCAATAATTCCATAATAATTATAAAACAAAACTCCCTTTATTTTGCTCCAAGTAAATACTGATAACGTAATTGCATATAAAGTGAGCTTGTGCATTACAATAAAAACAATAAATATACACTTAAAAATGGTTTAACTCCAAGAGATGGTAGATTCTTGATCAAATCTAATCAGCCCAATATGCCTTCTGAACACTTCTGGACCTGACGAAGAATAGAAGATGACTGGATGTGCTGTGAGTGACCTAAGAGTAGCCCTGAGGGACTAGACCTACCCCCACTTGTACCCAGGACCAAGCTGTGGACTTTAAGGGCCATAAGGCTTTCCTCCTGTTAAAGCTACATGGATACAACAAGCTCTAAGAGGCCTTTCCTGCAACGGCCGAGCTGACCAGTGACATCTGGATGTGGATTGAATCCTGCTGTTGACCTCTGTCTGACAGTCTGTGTGTCTCTAAGTGCCTCCCCTGAGGTCCAGTTGGGGCTTTAGAAGTGTCTTTCTGTGGTGGATTAAACTAATAAGTCAGAAGGTAAAGTCTTTGACCAGGATGAACCCGAGCCGCGCTCCATAGCGGTCAGCCTCAAATTGCACCCGGTCTACCGTGACCATTGACTATCATTGGCACTTTGAGCTTCCTGGCACTAATCCTACTTAAAACTTTAGAAAGGCATTTCTTCGGTTCACCCAATTGGATTTTTGTCATTTTGCTTATTTAATTTCTTTCTTTTTTTTTATAATGCCGTTTGCGATTTTAATAGTTTTGCATTTTGACTTTATTACTGTTTTGGTACTGCATATACTTTATATATTGCCCTAAGTTAAGGCTTTCTGCTCTGTGAGATAGCAATAAAGGGGTTGAGCTAAGATTAATTTAGTAATTTTAAGGGTTCACCCTGACAAGGGTTGTGATTATCCTTGCAGTGGTAGTCACCCACCCCAATTAATAATCCAAGTTCTTACACTTTTTAAAATAATTTATGTGGAATTCAGTGTCTAACCAGCATTTTAATCTCATTGTAGGAAAGACAAGGCAACAGAGACTTGATGAATGTTTAGTGGGCTTGTACATACATTTTAAATATTACATATGCACATAACACTTGAAAATGTAGCTTTAATTTGCAGACATTTGTCATTCCAAATGAATCCCTTCACAGAATGCATCATTGCTGCAACATAAAAAAACAAACCTTTGGTTCTAGGATTTTCACCATTCCATCGGGTGAAATATTATATTCTCCTTAATTCTGTTCCCCTGCCTTGCCCCTCGTCTCATCAGTCTATGTGTACAGGCCTCTTGCTAGACTGTGACTTCCTCTCAGACCCTGTTTGGGGGGTGGGAGCCAGGGGGAACGAAGGACCCACTGGGCCTCAACCGTATGGTTTGAGGTTGTTTGTGTCTGATGTCACAACCTACTATGGCTCTACAAACTAGGCCACATACAACCCCTTTAGCACTTGACTCTAAATGGTTGTGATGATGAACAGACACATGCTTCTCAGGGAGGTGGTGTGGGGTGATAGAGCACAAGACTCAGCAATCACATAGAAGCACAATAATTGAATGTCCAACCCAGGGCGGTCTTTCAAGAAAGAATAGAGGGGTGGGGGGGTCCAAGTGTCATTACACTCAGAGCTGCAGCTATGGAGGAGCCTACATGCCAGCCCTTGTTTATGTTTGCAACCCCCTCCCCACCTCCAATCAGTGTAGAAGAAGGCAGTATTCCTTAAAAAATGTTCATTTACCTTTCAACAATAATTGCAACCCTTTATTTCATTGGCAGTTTCCTTTCATTCAAAACTCTACTGCCTCCGAGCAAAGCAGAACTGGTCTGTCTGAGAGTCTGATCTTTCTAAGTTATTTAAAGCTGTTTAATTCACATAAGGTTTCAAACACAATCCTATTTTTGTGAACCTCTGGGCCCCCCAGATAATTTTTCAGTATTCTGCACTAAGCAAGTTCAGGCCTATTGTAAAATGTTAATACTTATACAATGGGATCTTTACCTCATAGCACACCAGATTTAACCCATGTAGCTCAGAATGTATTTAATGCCCACTTGCAACATGGTTGATTGATTGATTTTACGTGGTAAAGGACCAAAGTGCTGGGGTACATTTCAAGTTTGGTCCAATTGGCTGATTTCACTCCTACGTGATACAGTGTAACTTAACCCTAAAAAGTGATCAAATGCTGTTTACTTCCTTAAGTCACCATAAGAGTTCAAAGTAACAAAAACTTGTGGGACGATGGCCCAGAGGTAGGGGGATGATAGCTAGAAGTGAAATGTTTTCTCCACAGGCAAATGTAATAGTAAACAGAGAGGCATGTTTAAACGGTAAAAGTAGCAGAAGTAACAAGCATTGGCATAGCCAATAGGTCTCGCCTTTGGAATCTTTTCAGTTTTTAGTTATGTCTTATATTATTGTATGTGAAAGTTCTAATAAATGTGTTAAAACTTTCACATACAATAATATAAAACATAACTAAAAAGTGAGAGGGGGCGCAGAGAGTAGAGGCAGGGTGCTGTGGCATAGAGTTAAGCAGGCAGAAGGTACTGGAAACACGGGGTGAGAGCGGGGGGAGGGGGGAAGGGGGGCAGAGAGTAGAGACAGGGAGCAGGATGCTGTGGCATACAGCCGGACAGGCAGAGGGCACCAGAAGCACGGGGTGGCCCGTTTGTCTCCGGTGTGAAACACCGGTCTGTGGGAGGGATAGCGCTGCAAGAAATTAGAATAATTCTTTCTGTGGTAGCTCCTTGTAGGGTGGAGCCTCCCGTGTGTACGTGCATGGGGTTTATCTGTGGCCTGTATCTGTAGTGTTTGCAGCCTGCAATCTCATGTTCTGCTAGTTCATGCCACTTAAATAACAGGTGCTGTCTCTGCTCCAGGAAAAGAAACTCGTGCTATCACCCGCAGAAGGTTGAACAGCTCACTCACGCCTCTGTAGATTTGAACGTGTGACCTTCAGGTTACACACAAAATCCTGCAGATGCCAGTCTTGCATGGCGCGAGACATACTCTTTCACGATAAACTCTCCTGTTTGCTTCAATTTTACAGCACCTGAGAACCCAGCTTTAACAACGTTATTCGTTTCGAGGCCAGTCCCATTCTGTAAGTCATGCCCTGAGTATTTACAACCCTGTCCCGTTCATTATACACCCTCCTCCTCTTCCAATGCAAGCCCTACGAGCGCGCGCTCAGCCCTGGTGATAAGGTCGTCTCATAAAAACCTCCGCTCACTGGCACGTTAATCCGCGTGGCAGAGGGCGCTCAGCAACGTATCTACCACTCCGTGCCCTGCCTTGGCTCATTGGTAGAAGTGTGACGTGCTGCTCCCCGCGTGCTTTGGATCTAAGACCGTGTGTCTTCTATGTGGCTTACATGGGTAGTGTCTCGATGTTATGCATAAAGACTACTGTTGTGCTGTGATTGTGTTTTTCCGCACCGTTTCATGAACTGAAACACAAAGAGAGAGCGACAGGTCACTTAAACGTTCACTGCAAGTCGATGGGTAGAAAGCATATGAGTTCGGGGTGATCTGTCGCGGCAAGTGTTAGTTTGGCAGGCAGTGCGCAGACCGTGTCACCCCAAGTGTGTAGCTGTGATTATGGACGGGTGTAATAGAAAAAGGTGAGAATAGGTGTGTGTGCAGAGGTAGCAATCTCTGGAGAGCTCTTTAGCATGCAGTGTGAACCACACTGAGTAAGGAGCATTCCTAGCACCCAGAGGTGAAAGCCAGGCGCTACCCTTCGGTGGTGCGGCATTTCATTGGGCATTGTATATGCTCTGCAGCCCACACAGGAGCATTAGGAGGACAGAGGACTTACCGCAAAGGAGAGGAGGTCCTGCTGCAGAGCCGGAGTCTGCTGTTTGTGATTCGGCGGCAGCCAACGGGAGGTGTGCCTTGTCCACGAGTCCTGGGAGGTGCTGTAAAGGCGCAATCTGTTTCTAATTAACGCAGACGCGGGCGCGATAATTGGAAACAGATGCCGCTCTGCGCGTAACCGCAAGCCCTAGGCCGTGGGCGGTTACATTTGCTGGGAAAGGCGGGACATGCACCCGCCTTTACCCACTTCCGTGCTGTCTTTTAAGGAAGACGCACGCAAACACCAATAGAAATATTGGTGGAAAAAATGCCACAAGCACGAGCTTGTGAAAAGTCCTGGTCAGCTGCAAGAGGTCGTTTTCCTATTGCAGTGCATGCGTGCTGCTGTAGGCTCGACCTAAAAAATACCAGGAGGAAGGCAAAAAGTTCAGGGATGACCCTGCAAAAAGGGCCAAGTCCAACACACCTTATCTGGTAGAGACAATATCCAGCTGCAGACTCCTTACCCACCCTCCCATCCTCCCCGCTCTGTCCCGCTCTGTCATGGATTATAGGATTAACCCTGTAAAGGCCATAGCTTCACACATCAGTGGTCAGTGTTCCTCGTGGCTCTGCGCTTCTGGCATGGAAAGTGACATCAGTGCGCTGGGGTGGCACTTATATAGGCACCATGCACATCACTTCTGGTGTGGATGACGCCAAACGATGCCACTTACCGGCATGCAGGGGTACTGATCATCAAAAGTTTTCGTGTCCAGTCTGGTGCCTGGGGAATATTCTTTTTTTTTAGTTAAATGCCTGGGGAATATTCGAAGGTAAGGAATCTGCGGTTAGACAGAGTCTCTGCAAGATAAGGCGTTACCGAAGGTAAGTAACTTGTTCTTTTTGTATAATGCCTAACAATAAGTCAGCTCTTGTACTGTAGTTAGAGTTGCCAATTGGCCAGTATTTTTACCGACATGGATAATATTTATGTCTAGGTTGATAAAGGTGTTAATAAAGTCAGCATTTGCAGGTATATATTTTTCCATCTAAGACAAAAACCTCAAATAGCAAACACATGAGGAAATCACTTCAGAAGTGTTTGAGCTTTCTAAACAGTTCTCCTCTTTACAACGTCACGCCTTGCTTTGGTGATGAAATATGGGCAGAGAGTGGGCAGGGCTTCAAGTACATACTCCAATACAGCATTGCTTGCAGAGCAGAGCATGCGCTGACCAAGATCGACCTAAAAGGCCAGCTGAACGGCAGTAGCCAACCACTGAAAGGAGCTATCCAAAAGCCTCTTTCTGCATCAGTATGCATGTATGATATGCTGTGTGATAAAATGAGCTCTCACCATACACACAAAGCTTAAAAAGGTAAAAGCAAATTAAAGATTTTTCTACATTAGGTTTAAAAGGTTAGGATGACATTGCACACTTAAATTGTTTAATCCACAGCGGAGCACAGACAAAGATTATCAGCCCTATGATGTAAATGTATCCGATAGTGCAGGTTAAATTGGAGATCCTGACGTGTCACACAGCTAACAAAAACAACAATCTCCGGATGCATCAAACGTTATTCCACAAACACAAAATGCCCACTACTTCTTGGAGACACATCTCGGAGTAAGTTACAACTTATGCTTCATTGTGCTTTGTGACGCAACCCACAGCCAGTCCAGGAACCTGCAAAAGAGTATGATCATCTGAGAAAACCAGTCACAATTCTAACTGTTGAATAACATTCAAATTCATATCCACCCAAAAGAACCCTTATATCACAAATCAGATATAATAACTTACATGATTCGCGTCCACCTCTGGATAATGGAGAGCTTATCTTCAATTGATTGAAACAAAGACAGAAACCCGGATAATCAGCAGCACTGCTCAGTAGTCAGTCTTGTTTGAATGGGAGTCTTAAGATAAGCTACCACAGCTCTAGCACGGTCACTAAAACATCCAAGGGTTTAGTATGTCAGATCTCTCATCTGTTTCTAGTTAAAACAAAGGACACTAAAAAACTCCACCTCATCCAGAGACACCATCTCTACCAAACTTGTCAAAGAGCAAGCATAACTTAACTCCTTATGAACCAGTCATTTGCCAAGTACGCATCATAACAAGCCATCTTCAAAGTCCTTTGCGAAAAGGCCAACCGTTACCCCCAAGAACACCAGCATTTACAGACCTGGTGTTAACCCTCAATCGCAAAAACGTACAATTCTGTTACTACCCAACTTAAAATGCACATCAACACCCACAATCTCCTCAGACGACTTCAATTCAGCTTCCACCTAGAGCATGAAACAAAAACCAGCATCAAAATCTAGTACGAAGCCCAAAAGAAGTCAATAAAAGTGACGAATGCTTACTGGTGCTTATATAAAGCAGAGCAAACCTCAATGTCACAAGCCAGAATATCCTGCTCAGCCGCCTCTGAAAGTAAGACCAAGTCAGAGGCTCCCCTTTCTCCTTGTGTCAGCTCTCCTTGTTCAGCAGAGCTTAACATCGGAAAATGTATTCCCCTCAAGTAGTCTCCAGGCCTCGTAAACAGATTTACATCATTCACTATGGTCACCTACATCCTTCAAAATCTCCTCAAGACCAACAGCCGGGACATCATTTTCCACTTCTATAACAACACGGTACACATCACTAAAAAAACGAAACAAATACACAAATCAACAGCAAACACAGCCAAAATGGAAATAATGTACTGACATATGGATCACTACATACTTCCTAAAACCCAAACTTCGATAAAGAACTCCTGTCTCTCTATTACTTCGAAACGTAGGCCAAAGTTCATCCAAGAACATGCCCAAACAATGAGGAGTCACTCTCAATTTGGCTATAACCAGTCATGTGTTTTCAGGTCATACATATCAAACAAACTACACAATCAACGAACAGATATACAACTTTTAACTCCCACAATACATCGGTCACTTGTTGCATCCTAATCATTTTCAGAGACAAATTATTTATCAGACATGAACATTTTCATGAGGTCAAAATGCTAATATTTCCATCTCCATGTAGCCCAGACTACCAGAACCCAGCTCTTCACCAGACGAAATCCTGGTTGCCTTGACGCAGCAGACATGGCCTTGGCTTTGAGTAAATGCCAAGTCAACTTCAAAACCTTCTGACTTACCTCTAAATGTGGTACCAGTGTCTGTGGACTGAGAATTAACCGTTTCTGAACAGCACCTACAAGTTTACTGCTACAACTTCATTGCATCGTATGACCCATCTGTTTATAAAACTGAATTCAAGCCGCACACAGCAGTGGGAGAGTCAAGTGTCGGATGCTGGGCAGTGAAATATAGGTTTGCCTTCTAATAATGATGGACCCGAATAACAAAGCACCCTTCTTTATTTAAAGTGACAGGTTTGCACCCAGTGGATTAGCGTGACATTTGGAGCATTTGTTTTTAATTTTATTTGATTCATAAAGGTTCCCAGGAATACTCCTCGAAAAAGACGAGATTTGATGAATGGGTCAATCTGCCATTGTGTGAGAATAACTGCATTCCTAAGTATAAAATTTTAGCTGCCAGTTATTCTGCTACTGCAAAGTACTCATTTTGCGCACCTTAGTTCCACATAGATGCAGAAAATGCTTTGTGAATCGGCCATAATGTGCACCATGACTGCACAAGGTAAATAGCAGCCTCAAACTGATGCTCTTTCAGAAAAGAGAAGTGGGGTGCCTTTCTTCTTACTGTAAGCAAAGTGACATTTGACAAGCATTTTTTATTTTTACCTTTTTGTATTTAATGTATCTCTTGTGCAAATATGCGTAGAATTGTAGCTTAGTTTCCATTCCAGATGATACAAACATTCACAGTCCTTGGCCGTAACCATCACACATTTAAGTATATTGCACAAACGCCATACTGTAAATAACGTGTTGTAATGTATTTGTACAGTGCTTACTACAATTTTGTGATGCACGGAAACGCTTACCCGCACGGATTGCAAACCTACCATGTAGGGTGCGTGACTGGAAAGGTGTTTTTGTTTTGAGCATATGTGGGAAGTGCTTACATGTAGTGCGTGATGACCACGGAGGTGCTGTTATCTTTCTTTAACACACTGCATAAAGTGCCGCCATCTCAGAAGTTACTGAAGGCCTCAAAACCTCCTGGAACACATCCTAAACGTTACTGGTGCTGCCGACCTAAAGATCTCCGTAATGATTCCGGTGGCACAGAGCGTCCCTGTGGGTAACGTGCCATGTCTAGGGATAGGGTCAATAAAAAAATGAAAAACCTTCCCCCGCAGAACAGTCCAACATATCAAATTATTTTTTAGGGCAAGGTCATTTTGAAATACGCTGGAAATGAAAGAATAATACGATTGGTAGAAATGACAACGTCAGGAAACGGCGAGAAAAACAAGCATGCGCAACTCGCAAGTTTGAAGAGGAAAGGAGGAGGCAGCAGGGGAGGGGGCCTGCGCCTGTTTCCCTTGCGGGAGCGAGCTTTGAAACCATCTGTTAATTACAAACAGATGGTTTTAAAGCTCGCTCCCGCTGAAAATAATCAAACGTGCACGCGTTGCCATTCAAAGCAATGCAACGAGTGCACGTTTTTGCCTGCAAAACCGGATCGATTTCAAAGGTCTTTTTCCTATGCAGCGCATGCGCGCTGCGTAGGTGAGACCTAAAAATGATTGTAACAAGCATTGGAAACTTATAACCATAAAAATACATGGTGCAATTCAATTTGCAATCACTTACATACCTTGCCACATTAGGACGCTTAGTAAGAAGGAGCTGGGTGGGAGGCTTTTACCAACAGCTGTGCAGTGACAGCTCTGCACCCGCTTGGCCGTATTGTAGAAAACCCTCACTAGATCACGTTACATACATTTTCATGCCTCTCTGGTCAGCATACACAAGGAGATGATAGACGGAGCGCCAAAACTTTTCACTCACCCCAGTCACAGATCTGGGTTGAATCCATCATCGTTCTTTAGCTCCCTTCGCCACCCCAGTTCAGACTCAGCTATATGCAAATCAGTCTTGACCCTGTGCCTCATGGGAACAGTCCAGCCCGAACTGCCAAGCCATGTCTTCCCTGGACCGGAAACAAGCATCCTGGGACCGGTTTCAGGGCATTTTCGATAGCTACCTACACCTCTGCATGTGTGCTGTGAAGTCTGGGAGCTTGGGATTCCTTGTGGGTGGAGGATGATGTGCCCTTTGAAAGATGCATGATCCGTGGCCAGGTCTAAACTGGGGTGGCATAGTGAGCAAAAGAATCATGGATTTAACCCAGATCTCTTGACTGGGGGTGAATGTTTTGATTTGTTCTGCACTCCGAACATCAATTGTGTGTCTTTTGCTTTCTCGCCCTAAGTGCACCGGGTATACCCAGACGTGTGTCCCGGACTCACTCTGCCACTGGATTCAAGCTATCCTGGCTGATGAGGGGTGAAACCCCGAAACCGGTCCTAGGATGCTTGTTCCTGATCCAGGAAGGACCTGGCTTGGCAATTCGGGCTGGACTGTTCCCTTGAGGCACAGGGTCAAGACTGATTTGGATATGGCCAGGTCTAAACTGGGGTGGCATAGTGAGCAAAAGAATGATGGATTTAACCCAGATCTCTTGACTGGGGGTGAATGTTTTGATTTGTTCTGCATTCCGTCCATCAATTGTGTGTCTTTTTCTGATCCGTGATAAGAGCATTGTAACTGGTGGCAATATCAACTCATGGCATCGACAGGGAGGTCTTCTCTCTAGGACACTGTTACCACATGTGGAGAGTTCTGCTGACTCAGTACAACAATGGCAGAAGCAGAAAAGATACTCTTCTGCATGGACACAACCACTGAGCGCATGATCATTGTCGTGACACTTCATAACTCCCTGTTTTTCTTCCATACATTTCTGCATTCTCTACTGTTTCAAGCTCTTCTATCGGTCCCAATTTACCTAACAGTACAGTCAAATTCCTACTCTCAAGACTTTCCCAGGTGCCTGCTTCATCTCTCATTAGTACCCATCTACGATATGTTAACAGTTATTCCCACTCTGTTCCTGCAGTGCCTTTCCAAAATACATTGGGTGGTTTCCTTCTGCCACCTCTACTGTGTCCTGCCTGATCCCGTTTGCGTCGTTTCTGAAGATCCTGGCGCCTCCCCCAACTCACCCTCGCAGTCGGAGTGCCTTCTCCAGTTCTCTCCCTGCATAGCTGCAAGTCGAGTAGGGGTCGCCAGCTGCCCAGGCTCAGCTCACACTGAGAATCTGCGCTCCACGTCTCCTACTCTGGCAATGAAAGAGTGCGTACCAGTTCACCTCCAAACCATAGAGAGGAGCAAGAGCGGCGCACACAGCACTTCCGGGTTTGAGTTCAGTAGTCCAAATCGGGTATAGCGACGCAGGTTGTGTGGGGAATTTCAGAGGGCGATGAGCTTCTAAACATCCTGTTATAAGAGCCGCAAAAGCCATTAATTGAGCAGCCCAGCACTATAAACTCAGTCGGGAGCAAAACTGCGAACTTTGAATAAGGGGTGCAACCCAGCAAATAATAGTGGAAGTCGAGGAGTTTTTTGGGCCCTTGTTAAGCCTAACGTGAGCTGAGTAATCAAACGAATGCTCTTGTGATAAAACTTTTCGTTATGTTTGCAAGTGCTGCACAGTAATCCATTCGATTATGTTACTGCACTGACATTTATTAAAATCAGTTTCTAAAATAGATTTACAAAGAAAGTTGAGCCACTTAGATACCCTTATTATTCCTAACGCGAGTATCTGAAATTCCTGGATGTGGTAGTACCGTGGATTTATTCTTTATCCTTTTTTTTTTTAAATATTTTTATTTGCGCATGTTGCCAACAAAGAAGAAAGAAATAAGAAAAACATATAACCAGTTACATTTCAAACACCCGTTTGATATGGCTTAAATGCAATAATGAAATACTGAAATACAACATAAAGTTAGCACACATGCACAATTTTTGTACCTTTTACCCCTTCCCTAACCCGCCCATCCCTCCCCGGGGCTGTCCCTATCGTAAACATAACGTGTCAGAGCTTATTCGAATCCAAAAACACAAATAGCTTATCTCTCAAGCCATTTAGCTAGTGGTTCCCATATCTTTAATCCTTTCCTACGTGCTTGCATCCCTCTATTCCCATAGATTGCCTTTTCAAAATTATAGTTTGATACCAATCTTGTTAGCCATTGGTGATAACCCGGTGGGACTGGATCTAACCATGATGTAGTTAGACAGAGCCTAAATATTGCCATGCAGATAAAAATCAATTGCTCCCCGGGTTTCCGACTCGTTTCCTTATCCACCCCAAGGCATATTAAGGAAGTTGACAGAATAAGATCTCTCCCAAGCCAATTTTTTATAAATTTTGCAATCTCTGCCTTCAAGTTACTTAATTTACTACATGTAGCCAACATATGACTTAGGTCAGCCTGATATAGGGAGCATCGAGGACAGAGGGTCCCCTTCCCTGTCCACCATTTCGCAATCTTTTTAGGTGTGTTATATAGTGAAAAGCAAGTTTTATAAAATTGGGCCTGAAGTCTTGCTGGGATTAGAAGACTTTGTGCCAATTCCATTGAATGGAGAAATAAATCCTCCGGGATATTAATTTCCTCTTCCCATTTCCTGGCACGTGCGCTCAAGTCATCCAGCATCAGTATATTAAGAGAATTATATAAGGACCCAATAGATTGATGTTTATTTCCCAAATTATCTATTACAACTTTGTTTATAAATCCTGCTGGGCCACCCCCTTTTTTTTTTTAAAAGTCACGTATTTGTAAGAATTTAAAAAAATCTCTCCAGTTCAAATCATATTTCTCCTTAAGGATTTCAAATGAAATTAACTCGTGTTGAAGATAAAAGTCCCCCAGCTTCGATAAGCCTTTATCTTGCCAGTTTTTAATTATTGCATCGTTAAAGATTCCTGGCAGATTATGATTGTTATATATTGGAGTATAACAATTCAGCCGACCCAAACCAAGTATTTTCCGAACCGCTTTCATAGTTTTAAATCCAGCTATAAGAATCTTAAAACGAACTTTCTTATAATGTGAATCGTTCAAAAACTTCCATATCCAGCCCCATGCCTCTCTGCCCATTATAAGCTCTATTGGAGTTGGAATCATTCCCAGTCTATCATCCCTATCCCTAGGCTCATTAAAAAAAAGAGTTAAATTATTAAGCAGAGTTGTTGCCCAATAATAAAGTTTTATATTAGGAAGTGCTAACCCTCCCTTTTCTCTTGACAGTGAAAGAAATCTATAAGCTCTTCTAGGCCTTTTATATCCCCATATGAATCGTGAGAATAAATCTTCAATCTTTTTCAGGCAAGAGGTATTGAACTCTAATGGAATTGCTCGTATCAAATATAAAAATTTCGGGAAATAAATCATTTTAATTACGTTACATCTGCCAATAATTGATAGATGCAGATTGTGAAGACGATGCAATTCAGGTCTAACTTTATTAATCAGAGGGTCTATATTACAATCAACTATCTGTTCGATATTAGCCAGGATATCCACCCCCAAGTATGTAGCCTTTTCTACTTGCCGTACATCATTACCCATACTAACATTTTTACAGATAATCTGAGTCTTAGATCTATTCAGGGAATATCCTGATAAGCCTCCGAATCTCTCCGCCTCTCTTTCGACCTCGACCATCGATATATTAGGGTTAGATGTAACTAGCGCTATATCGTCTTCATAAGCTAAAACCTTTGTATGCCAGCCATGACAAACAATAGGACTATTTTTTTTATTTATTTCAAGCAGACGCAGAAAAGGATCTATATACAGGGCAAACAGCAGTGGTGAACTCGGACACCCCTGCCGTGTATCTCTTGTAATTTTAAATGTTTCCGTTAAAGTACCATTTATAAGTATTTTTGCAGTTGGCTGGACATACAGCATTTTAAAGGCCTGTATGAGTCCCTGCCCTATCCCTGCCCTCGACAGGGTCTCCCATAGAAATACCCAGGAAACCCTGTCGAAGGCCTTCTCTGCGTCTAGTAATATAAGTGCCATTGGCTCTTCTAATATATGGGCCATATCGAACAGCGCTATTGTTCTCCTAATATGGTCTGTAGTACCTCGCCCAGGGATGAAGCCATGGTGCCATGGTGATATTATCTTGTGGATAATACCTGCCAGGCGAGCTGCTAACATTTTCGAGTAGATTTTGTTATCTGTGTTGATTAAAGTGATAGGTCGATAGGAGGAAGGATCGACAGGGGATTTATTCTTCTTTAACAGAATAATAATCTTTGCTTGTGACCATGATTCTGGAGGTTTATTGCCCTTAAAGACATGTATGAATAGCTGAAGCATAATGCCACTTAATACAGACCAAAAAGTTTTATAGAATTCGAGTGGAATATTATCCAATCCCGTAGCTTTACCACTAGAAAGACTATTAATACATTGTGAGGGGGTCAATGAGGACGGGATGTTTTCCCCCCTGTCTCCATGCTTCTCTTACCCCTTTCCCGCACCTAGAGACTTGTATGGACCGGAACAGCGTGGGTTAATCACGCCGACTGCCTCTCGCCTCCAGGGACGTCACGGACAGCTGGAACCTGTCCACCAATCAAGCGACCGAGGGGCGGAGTCGCGGACCTTAAAGGCGGAAGTCACCGGAAGAGAAGGGTCGCCGTCAAGGAGAAAGCAAGAGGACGTGGAGAGAGACGCTGCGCCGACGGAGACGGAACAAGAGGAGGATCGAGAGAAGGAGACCGTAAGAAGCACCGACCTTCCGGACTCGGACGAGGACGACGGAGTTGACTCCTGGACAGAGGAGTGGTGGACACCCCCGGAGGATGCTGATGAGCCGCCGCAGCTCCGGAGAGTTGCGGCTGACACGGTACGTGGCCTAGGAAGGGGAGCGGGGAAGGAATTGTAGGGGAGGACTACAGCAAAGGCTGTGCCGCCTAAGGGACTCACGGAGTGTTCACTGAGTGCGTGTGTGTTGACCCCTTCACTACCACTACCTACACCACGTCCAATCTCTCACGGTTGCTTCGGCTTCCAACACCCCCCTTTATCTCACTGATCGTCGGAACGATCGTTTAACGTGGGCAGAGTGCATCAGATGCCCCGCGGGATTCTCAGGAAGAGGTCTGTTGAATGACCGTGTATATATATGTATATACTCTATGCTATACACCTCTAGGCTACCGTAGTCCACTCCTCTGTTAGTGTCACACCGGCCGGTGGATTAGATATTTGGTGAAGGGTTCTGTCTTGCCCTTACATTGCAGCGACAAGGTGTAATAACCGCCCCTCTCTTGTGTTATTTTCCCCACATGAGCCTCCCGGGTTATCCATCCCCGACGAGAAGGAACACACGCCCCGGAGGACAGAGGAACAGAGGTCCCGCTATCGCCTGGAAGAGGACCACAGTTGCACCCTACACCCTGCCCCACCAACTGATACTTTCCTGTGTGCTTATTAATAAAACACTACAACATTGAGCCCATACTCCGGCCTCCTCGCCTATTCTTCCGCCCGTCCCTCTCACACCTGGTGTCAGAAGTGGGATCCGGGAAGATGGAGGCCGCGATGAAGAAGATGGCGGAAGGGCAGGACAAACTGGGCCAGGTCCTGGAGCGGTTCCTGACCGCCGCGGAAGAGGACAGAGGGCAGTTACACAAGACCCTAACAGAACATACCCAGACACATGAGGCCACGTTTGGCAGGCTGGCGGACACCCTGGGGCAACAGAGAGGGTTTACCACACTCCCGTCAGTAGTACTGCAGAAGTACGTCAACGGAGAGGACCCCGACTTCTTCTTTTCCAACTTCGAGCGTATGGCCAGGGTTGCCGGTTGGACCGCAGACAAATGGGGTCAATATCTAGGACCCCTGTTGACAGGCGACATGCAAGCAGCCTACCAGGCAGCAAACCCCCTTGGTCTCACCCCGTATGCAGACGTGAAGAGGGACATCCTAGAACGGTTAGGGTTAGACGAAGACACCTACCGAATCCGGCTACGTCAGGTTAAGGAGGGGCTACAGGAGACACCCCGAGCCCTCTCCTACCGCGTCAGAGACCTGGCCGACCGGTGGTTGAAACCCCAAACATCGTCCAAAGAGGACATTATGGAGAAAGTTTATCTGGAACAGTTCCTCTCTTCCTTACACCCCCCTGCCCAGAAATGGGTTCGGCAACACACCCAACTGACCTTTGAGAGAGCCGTCGAAATTGCGGGTGCTTTTCACAGGGCACAAGAGACACAGCGGGGCAAAGAGGAACAACACTGGAGACCTACAGGGGGAGGACATCCTCGGGCGAACAGACCACTTCTTCCTTCTCGTCGACCAGAGGCCCTGGCTGTGGTGCCTACACCCTTGTTCCCTTCTCCTCGATCGGCCCCAACCCATATAGGCCCACAATGTTTTTCCTGTGGCGCCTACGGCCACATAGCCCGAGTATGTCCAAAAAGGGAGGAACCGATGGAGGTGGGCCTCACCCGCTCGTACTACTGTAACCCTATGGGAAGAAATCCCCCATATCATAGGACAGTACGGGTAAATGGAGAAAACCGACGGGCCTTGATGGATACGGGTTGTCTGCAGAGCGTGATTCGGCCTTCGGCTATACCTGGGGGGGTCACCCGGACCACAGGGGAGGTCAACATACAATGTGTCCACGGAGACAACAAAAGGTATCCCACTACCAACGTGCAGGTCCAGCACGGACCCTCTGAACAACCCGTGTCCTTGCGGGTAGGGCTGGTGCCACGACTGCCAGAGACATTGGTTCTAGGGTCCGATTATCCTTATATGTCCACAGTGATACCGGAACAAAGCGTCGATCAGGACGACTGGTGCCAGTCAGCCCCCTTTGCCAACGAGTCCATCTTGGCCTGTCCCTCCGTGAAAGACCTCAAAAGCCGGAACCAGAAGAGGAGAGAGAAAAGACATTGGACGCACATAGCCCTGACCCAGACCAACGAAGAACCCCTGTGGCAATACGATAGGGGTTTCTTTGCAGCCCAACGGGAAGACCCAACCCTAAGAGAGGCATGGAGTCAGGCCACCAACACCGAAAACCCCGACAAAGTAGGTCCTCAGTTCGTCATAAAGAAGGGAATGGTATACAGAAAAGGGGGGAAGAACCAACCACTCCAACTACTGGTACCCCAGTCCTATAGAGAGAAAGTGATGTTCCTCGCCCATAGTCATTTGTTGGGGGGGCACTTTGGGGAGGAAAAACTGAACAGGACATCCTGGGGAAATTCTTTTGGCCAGGCGTTTATCAGCAGATCCGTCAGTATTGTAGACGGTGCCCCATCTGTCAGAAGAACAGTCGGTATCGTCCTCCAAAGGTGCCCTTATGTCCCTTACCCGTTATTGAGGAGCCCTTCTCTCGTGTGGGGATGGATATAATCGGCCCCTTGCTTCCCTCCCGAAGCGGGTGTAGGTATGTGTTGGTGATGGTAGACTATGCCACCCGGTTCCCCGAGGCAGTGGCCCTGAGACAACCAAACGCCCAACAAATAGCTAAGGCCATGGTGAACATATTTTCCAGGGTTGGTTTTCCCCGGGAGGTGATTTCCGATCAAGGAACGCCCTTTGTGTCCCGCCTTATGAAGCAAGTATGTGCTCAGTTGAAGATAAAACAGATCCGTACGGCGGCCTACCACCCCTAGACGGACGGGCTAGTAGAACGATATAATGCCACCCTGAAGACCACCCTGAAAAAAATGTTAGATCTCGAAACCCGCCGATGGGAGGAGATGCTACCCCTAGCCCTGTTTGCTATAAGGTGTAAACCCCAGAGGAGTACTGGTTACTCGCCATTTGAACTCCTATACGGGCGACAGCCCCGTACCTTGCTTGACATGGCCAAGGAAGAATGGGAAGAAAGACCAGAAGGGACCAAACCCCTCCCCGAATATGTTATGAACCTGAAAACCCATCTCCAAGAAATACATACCATATGTAGAACACACCTGGAGAATGCACAAGAGGGCCAGAAGCGACAGTATGATAAAACCACTAAACCACGTACATTGAAGGTAGACGACTACGTCCTCCTTATGATGCCCACCTCAGACCACAAACTCTTAGGTCAGTGGCAGGGCCCCTTCCGGGTCGTGGAAGTAGTCACCCCTGTCACTTACCGTCTTGAGATGGACCCCCTGAAGAGAAGCAACACCCAGATATTCCACATTAACCTGTTGAAAAGATGGTACGGGGAACCCCCCGTTCCTGTCTCTCTGGCCCAAGACCACCCGGTGGCATACCATCTGAGCAGGGATCCTGAGCTGTCTGTAGAACAACAGAAGGCCCTAGACACCTACCTGTGGCCCTTCAGGGCCATTTTTTCCTCCACCCCAGGTCGTACCACCCTCACAGAACACTCAATTACCACTTTGCCAGGGAAGCGGGTAAAGCTACGACCGTATCGCCTTCCTGAATCCCGTAGACAGGCGGTGGAGCGCGAGATACAACAAATGCTCCACATGGGTGTCATAGAACCATCCAAGAGTGAATGGAATTCGCCCATTGTCTTAGTACCGAAGCCGGATGGTTCTATTCGATTTTGTATCGACTTCCGCGAGGTCAATAAGATCTCCCAGTTCGACACCTATCCTCTACCCCGGGTGGACGAACTGGTGGAAAGGCTAGGGAAAGCCCAGTACATCAGTACCTTAGACCTCTGTAAAGGGTACTGGCAGGTCCCCTTAACGAAAACCGATAAGGATAAAACCGCATTCTCCACCCCGGGGGGGTTATATCAGTTTACAGTTTTGCCCTTCGGGTTACACGGAGCCCCGGCTACTTTCCAAAGGCTGATGAACAACCTTCTTAGACCCTGTGCCGCATATGCTGCGGCATATATCGACGACATAGTCATTCACAGCCCCACCTGGGAGGAACATCTATGCCACCTGGCAAAAGTCGTTCAAACCTTAGGGGCAGCCGGTCTCACCATTAATCCCACCAAAAGCCGGCTTGCTGCTAGGTCAGTGAAATATTTGGGGTATCTGCTCGGAGAGGGGTTAATCAAGCCACAGAAGGAAAAGGTGGCCGCCATAGCCGATATCCCGTTTCCCCACACCAAAAGAGAGCTGAGGGCCTTCCTAGGCATTCTCGGCTATTATAGACGCTTCATACCGGACTTCTCGCAGACAGCTGCACCTTTAACCGACCTGCTACAGAAACACAAGAACGCAGAAAAGGAGTTACGACAACCTTCCCCCTGTCTTCAGCGGGCCTTTCACGCCTTGAAACAAGCCCTTACTTCCGACCCTGTGCTCCTGAGTCCCGAGTATGACAAACCATTCATCCTTCAAACAGATGCATCAGAACAGGGACTGGGCGCAGTACTGTCTCAAACCGACCCCCAGGGACAAGAACGTCCCATACTGTACATAAGCAGGAAATTGTTCCCCCGCGAAACACGATACTCCGTCATAGAAAAGGAGGCCCTAGCCATCAAATGGGCGATTGAGACTCTCAGGTACTACCTCGAAGGTAGGGAATTCACTCTGTACACCGACCATGCCCCTTTAGAGTGGTTGTCGCGCAACAAGGGACATAATGACCGGGTCATGAGGTGGTTTTTGGCACTTCAGCCCTTCCATTTCACCACTTTACATCGGAAGGGCAAAGAGCAGACCAACGCAGACTATCTCTCACGCCACCCCCTTGGCCCGTTTCTTGCCGGCAAGAAAGTAAGGGGGGAGGGATGTGAGGGGGTCAATGAGGACGGGATGTTTTCCCCCCTGTCTCCATGCTTCTCTTACCCCTTTCCCGCACCTAGAGACTTGTATGGACCGGAACAGCGTGGGTTAATCACGCCGACTGCCTCTCGCCTCCAGGGACGTCACGGACAGCTGGAACCTGTCCACCAATCAAGCGACCGAGGGGCGGAGTCGCGGACCTTAAAGGCGGAAGTCACCGGAAGAGAAGGGTCGCCGTCAGGGAGAAAGCAAGAGGACGTGGAGAGAGACGCTGCGCCGACGGAGACGGAACAAGAGGAGGATCGAGAGAAGGAGACCGTAAGAAGCACCGACCTTCCGGACTCGGTCGAGGACGACGGAGTTGACTCCTGGACAGAGGAGTGGTGGACACCCCCGGAGGATGCTGATGAGCCGCCGCAGCTCCGGAGAGTTGCGGCTGACACGGTACGTGGCCTAGGAAGGGGAGCGGGGAAGGAATTGTAGGGGAGGACTACAGCAAAGGCTGTGCCGCCTAAGGGACTCACGGAGTGTTCACTGAGTGCGTGTGTGTTGACCCCTTCACTACCACTACCTACACCACGTCCAATCTCTCACGGTTGCTTCGGCTTCCAACACCCCCCCCCTTTATCTCACTGATCGTCGGAACGATCGTTTAACGTGGGCAGAGTGCATCAGATGCCCCGCGGGATTCTCAGGAAGAGGTCTGTTGAATGACCGTGTATATATATGTATATACTCTATGCTATACACCTCTAGGCTACCGTAGTCCACTCCTCTGTTAGTGTCACACCGGCCGGTGGATTAGATATTTGGTGAAGGGTTCTGTCTTGCCCTTACATTGCAGCGACAAGGTGTAATAACCGCCCCTCTCTTGTGTTATTTTCCCCACATGAGCCTCCCGGGTTATCCATCCCCGACGAGAAGGAACACACGCCCCGGAGGACAGAGGAACAGAGGTCCCGCTATCGCCTGGAAGAGGACCACAGTTGCACCCTACACCCTGCCCCACCAACTGATACTTTCCTGTGTGCTTATTAATAAAACACTACAACATTGAGCCCATACTCCGGCCTCCTCGCCTATTCTTCCGCCCGTCCCTCTCACATACATAATAGTGGATCCACCCTTTGTGGAAGCTCATCAAGTATCTCTCGATCAGCCTGTGATAGCTGTGTAGATGGTACTAAATTAAGATATGTCGTAATATCTTCTAACTGCGCCGCACTATTTTCTTGGTATAAATTCTTATAGTATTCTACAAAAACCTTCCGGATATCTTCCGGCTCTTTGGTGATTCTAAGGGTAGAATCTCTAATTTCTATAATAGTATTTCTTGTACTATCCTGCCGTGTTCTAACCGCCAAGTGGTGTCCGACTTGTTCGCTGCACTCATAAGCTTCCTTCCCCCATATTGCAAATTTATCTGCCGCTTTATTTGTAATGTGTTCTAGCATCGCCGATTTTGCTGCTGTTATTTTAGCTAGAGCCTCTGTTGGATCATTCCCATCTCTGATGATAGTAACTAAATTCTTTTCTGCTTCTACCAGCTGTGCTTGCAAATTAATCATAAGCTGTCGTTTCTATCTATTTAACGTGAGCGAAAAACTCATTGTTTCTCCCCTAATAGCTGCTTTTAATGCGTCCCACACTTTTTCGATCCCCGTGCTACCTAAATTTTCCTTAATAAAATATGGAATCCAATTCTTCATATGATTACAATATTTATCGTTTAAAAGGAGGGATCGCTCGAATGTCCAGTTAGATGTCTCTCTGGTACTACCCCCACTTCCTCTTATTTCCACCACTAGCGGATTATGATCTGAAACAATGCATGGCGCTTTTTCAATTGTGCACAACTGTGATATTGAGTGAGATGCGAAAATAAAATCTAGTCTTACTAACTTATTATGTGGAAAGGAATAATACGTGTGGCCAGGATCTGTGGGGTGCCGTGCCTGCCAAATATCACTCAATGCTTGTTCAGAGCATAACATCCTCAGTGCCTTAAAAACCTTTGGCTTCCGCCCATAGTAAATCCATTCTTTATCCTGAACTATATTTTTGTTAGCCGGGAGATTTATATTAAGGTCGCCGCAAATTACTAGCGGAGGTGGCCAATTAGCCAGCTCATTATTCATGACATCAAAGATTGTTGGGTCGTCCAAAGTGCTACCATATAAAGAACATATCGTGAGGGACCCACCATTTTCATTCTGACAATTGGCTATGATCCACCTCCCATGTTTATCTGCTAGTACTCTTTTAAATTGTAATGAACGTTTCGCCGATAATATTGCCACCCCCCTGACCCTAGCATCTTGTGTTGTAGCCCCTATTACTGTATATCCCATAGTGCTTAGAAGTTTAATCTGGGTTCTTTCAATATGTGTTTCTTGTAAACAATATATGTCAGCTTTGAGTAATCGGAGGGCCGCTGCTGTGTTTCTTCGTTTCTTAGGATCATTCAGGCCACAGACATTAATTGTAGCTATACGCAGCTTACTCATGGCCATTTCCCATCTTTAGAATATACATACATAAGATAACATTTGATAAAGATCCTAACATTCGAACCCGCTCTTTGTTCACTATCAACTGTCCCCCTTGGCCCAACCCCATCCCCCATCCCCCATCCCCCACCCACCCACCACCACCCATACAGGCAACCTGGTTCCCAAGGAACCAGGGTGTGATCATCCGAATAGACCGAACCCCCAGTGCGTCTCCCAATCCCATCCCCACCTGCTCATAGCAATTACTTCTGTGATTGCACCTGGTTATATCATTATATTTGACTTTCCAACATTAAATATCCAAAACATTCTAGTCCTTAGATCTATCTCTTCTTGATTCTGTCACCTCCTTCAGATAACCTTCAGTTTGTACCTCGGAGGTAAAGCTTCGTGTAACCCCATTGATGATAATTTTTAGACGTGCTGGGTTCTGTAGGAAAACCGTTGCTCCTAATTGCTGAAAAGGTGTAATTAGCTGTCGCATCCTCCATCGACGTTCCACTGTCGCGTGAGCAAAGTCAGGCCTGGTAAAAAAGCTGACCCCATTAAATTCCCTCTTGCTGTTGGGCCTAGCTAAATCAAACAATGTCTGTCGCAGTAGAAAATTGCCAAAAAAGACTAGAAATGCTCGAGGATATTGGGCCGGAGACCGTTTGGAGAGCGTTAGTGGAAAGCGGTGCGCCCTTTGAATCTCCTTATCCCAATCCCAAGTTTCAAGCTCAGGGAATGCTCCTCTCAACAGTGTGATTATGTATGCTCTCGGGTCAGTCCCTTCCACTCCCTCCGGTACTCCAAGAATGCGGAGGTTGTTCCTCCATAGTCTATTTTCCTGCTCCTCGACTTTTGCCATTAAGTCCTTAACCATACCATCCTGCGCATTCCCTTGTTGTTGGAGTGAGGCAACATCTTTTTCCAAATTCTCAGTACGCAACTCCACCGATGACATTCTGTCGACTATCTCGGTGCAAGTGCGGCCCACCTTTCGAATTGCTCCCTGTAACTTCTGGGTGGCTTGTCGGTTTTTACGGTTATCCATTTTCACCTCTTCCTGGAAGCCTTTAATTGAGCGCAGCACTGCAGCTAGGGAGGGTTCTTCATCTTCTTCCCCCCTGAACATTTTAGAGTTTTCACTGCCCATATTCCCAGCTGCTGAGTTATTACCACCTGAGCGTATTGTGCAATCTGATGGGGTAACAAATTGAGATGAGGAGTAGTCCCATCTAAGCTCGGTACTGCTTCCATGTTCCATAGTCTCGCCGCTTTTGTAACCACTGTGCCTTTTCTTCTTTCTCTGCTTCAACCCTGTTATCCTTTTACGTGTAGCATTCTGCCCTGAGGATTCTGACTCAGTATTAGACCCCCAGTCCTGTCTTTTCCCCTTTTCTCTGCCTTCGCTCTCACTGGACGTAGAGATGCCAGTTTCATACCGTTCAGATTCATCTGTAGCCGAATAAGTACTCACAATGTTTTTTATTCAGTTGACGTCCCCTGTAGTATCCAAGTTGCCTTGCTGTGTAGACGCTATATTTGCCGGGACAAGACTCCGCATATGCGCAGGATGTTCAGAACTCTCGATATTAACAGATACGGCAGATGCCTCCACTGATTCCTCCGCTAGCGCTGGCGCCGCTTTGTCAGCCGCCTCTATCTCTGTTACCATTTCGCATACTCTTTGAGCGGGGGGGGGGCAGAAGCTGAGCCTCATAGGTCTGAATACTATTGTTATTTGCCCCTGTCTCCTCAAGTCTTTCTAGATTATCTGTCAGCGAGGAATGAATTATAATTTCTGCAGCTGGATTGACAACTAAATCGATAAGATCTGTAGGATGGTTATTCCGTGCAGAGGGCGTCCGCGAGGGGTCTGAAGTACGCTGGTGCTCTTGCCGTTTTTCCCCCTCTACTTCTGCTTCTACTTCTGTTTCTCTCTCTACTGAGCCAAACATATTCGAGATGAGTCTTTGGGTATTTGTTGCCTGGGGAATATTCCTACCATTCCTATCCCCCTGTTGTTTTTTGTTTTGTTTTAATTGCTTTAGCCCCTGTTCTCCCCTGGCTTCAACAGTACCTTTGAGCTCCTGCTCTTTATTTTTAAGCCCCCGTTTCTCTGGGCGATGCAATGGAGTGTGCTGGCCTGACCTTTTGCTGAGTTGTTGGGCGATGCTGGCAATAAAAGTGTATTCCTAGGCTTAACATTCCTCCCAGCGCGCCCAGCCATCCTTACTTGTTTGTATCTCTTCACATGCAGGGTCGTGCAACACTGTATCCTCTGTTGAGCCTGCCGCGTCTGATCCCCGCTGCCGCTTCTGCCGTCAATCTTTTCCCGCCGGGAAGCTGCTGTCAAAGCCTCGATAGTTGCAGATAGGGCTGCCACGAGACAGAGTGACGTTGGATATCGCCGCAGGGCAGAGTGAAGCACAGGAGTTTGCGGCGGCTTCGTTCTATGCGAAATGATTAGGAAAACCACGGCAGCCACTACCGCGCTGTTCCTTCTCTCGGGTAAGGCTGCCAGATTTCTCTTTGCGTAGACCCTCGGTATATTGCTCGTGAAAAACAGAGCTGACATTGAAAAATAGCAAACTCGCTCCATATATTACAGAGCGATCTTCTTTATAGAATCCATGTTTCTTTTCTTATTTTCTCGCCGCAATCACTGTCCCATACCAGTAGCTCTTGTGGTGGTTGTGGGACTGGTTGGGAGAGCTGCAGTGAGACGCAGCTACTCGGACGCCATCTTGCCTCATCAAATGATTTTCCTAAACAAAACTGTGCAGCAGATGGATTTATTCTTTATCCACTGTAGTCCCTAAACTGGGTTTTCTTCAAACTACATGTAAACCCAAGTGAATAAAATAATCCGGATATCCTCTCAAGTTAGTAGTGGTACAATATGCAATGAAAGCAATTCTTCTGGATAATATGTGGGGAATAGGGCATTTTAAAGTACCTTGAGCCAGTGACATTGGTCTCAGCATAACAGAATTTAAAAACTGTTACAATAAGATTAGGGTTCTTCAAGTAATTGGTGCACAATTCAAGATAAATGTTATTTTAATACATTTGGGACAGTATACCTGTTGGGAGAAAATCCTTTAAGCAGTGAAAATCATTCAGTCACCACATCTGCAACAAAAGGAGTACAAACAGGTGTATTGCATATGCCAGACTAGTGCAGCTGGGAGAGCGACCCGTTCTATGAGAGAAGCACAACTCAGTCTCAAATTACACACGCTGCGAGTCTAGTCTTATAATATTAATTTTGGCATAAACCCATGTTTAATACAATGTAAACAATAGAAAAAGCTTCCTGCTTTTCCGTTATGTCCCACCCAGATTACATACATTTATTTCAATAGCAGCTTTTTCCTGTGTTAGTGACTTCTCACGCCACACTTACAGACTACAATTGGAACATTCTTGCTGCTCCAAATTTCCTGTTGCATATTCAAGTCAGGAAGTTTCTCAGGAAGCATACAATGTGAAGAAAAAACACTTAAGTCAGACCGCATTTAGACCTTTTTTTTTTAAAGCTGGCTGTAGGTTATTACCAGATAAAATGTGCAACTTAAACATGCACTTTTAACCACACATTTAAACCGCATTATACTGTTTTTCTTTCTTTACATGATAATATTTCACAGTTTGTGGACAAGTGATAGGTAAAACAGAATAATGAACAGAATAATTAGGGCCTAAATCTAAATTAGGGTTTTGATTCCTTTCATTTTCCTCTCTAGTCGATTCTTCAACTACTTACTCACTACCCCAGTACATTTCTTCCAATTCTGTATTTTGCATCTCCTTATTTCTTATTATAGGAAACACACCTCCCACTTTAGCTGTAACCCTCTTGCAACATGCTAAGATAACATGAAATACTAGGCACATCAATAGCAACAGAGCTATTATAGGCAACAAGGCCTTAGACAACCCCGACATCCAGGACGGCACCCAATCAAACCAGCCAGTGAACCACTCTTCTGGAGCACCTCCTTCTTTCTTCATCAGTGTATGCAAATTATGCAAAGTCAATATGGCCTGAGTTAGATTTCCTCCATCTTCATCATTTGCCGGCATGAAACTTCAGCATATGTGTTAGACTTGGCATCTTTTGGCGTGTTTCCCCTGAGTTTTTGCTTTCTGACCTCCCAGTTTTGACTCTGTTTTTGCTGGTTTAGTGTCTCTGCGCACTTTCTCACTGCTGATCAGTGTTAAAGTGCAAGTGCTCCTGTTGTAAATTGTTATTTTGAATTGGTGTTTCCATGATTGGCATTTTTGATTTACTTGTCAGTCCCTAGTAAAGTGCACTGAGTGTGCCAGGGCCTGTAAATCAAATGCTGCTAGTGGGCTGCAGCACTGGATTGTGCCACCCACTCAGCAGCCTGTAAATGTAACTCTGGCCTGCCATTGGAGAGCCTGTGTGCGGTCTGGGACTGCCATGTCAACATGGCAAGTGTACCCACTTGCCAGGCCCTAACCTTCCCTTTTCTTACATGTCAGTCACCGCTAAGGTAGGCCCAAGGTACCCCTGTGTGCAGGGTGCAGTGTATGTGAAAGGTAGGACATGCCCCGGTGTGTGTGGCATGTCCTGATAGTGAATTACTGCCAATTTCGTTTTTCACTATTTCAAGGCTACCTGTTCTCATAGGACAGAATGGGGAATTTGTTTGTAACATCTTTTTAAACATAACTGGCTCTGGGAACAAGGTCGAAAAATAAAGTTTAGTATGCCTGAACTCAGAATCTAAGGATGCATCTTTTAGTGAACGTTATTTTTACATTCTGTGTTTGAAAATACCACTTTTAGAAACTAGGTATTTTCTTGCTCAACCATCCAGTAGGCCTCTGCTGGGTTTGTGGATTGACTGTCTGGGTTTTGGATGACAGGGGCTGGAGAGGAGTAGTGGCTCCAGAGAGTCTAGATGGGTCAGGGAAGGGCTGAATAGACCTGGGCTGCATTTAGAGTAGGGGGAGGAGATTTCCTTTCACCTGAATGGGCCTGGTCTGCCTCTGACAATGCCGTCTCCACCTCTTGCCAGGAAGCTACACCAGAGAGGACATAACTGGTTCTGGCTGGGCACAGACACTCTCTGCCTAAGAGGACAAAGGATTTTGGGCTATAAAAAGTGGGGCTCAAACCCCTGAACTTTAGAACTCTTTTGGACCAAGAAGACTGCCAAGAAGAAGAGCTGGAGAAGCTGTGAGGAGGAACTACCACTTTGCTGAGTGCTTTGCTGTGTTGACCTGCAGTGACTGCTTCTGTCTTAGGCAGTGAAAGGACTGGACTGAACTTTCTACAACTTCTTTCTTTGAGTATCTCCAAGGGCTTGAGGTAGAGCTTGCCCCCTGTTCAAGTAGTCTTAGGAACATCAAAGACTTCAAGTTCTTCTGCTTTGAGCACTGGGGACTGTGTGTTTTGTGCTGCAACAGAAGAAAAAGCGACCCAACGCCATCTACGACGCCGCTGCCAACTCCGTGTCCTGTAGGCACCGCAGAGGGCACCGCCGCAACACTGCACCGCGACCCTGGTCTCACCGACGACGCCATCTGATGCGCCACCAAGCCGCTGCTCGCACCGCGACCTGTGGGCACAGCACTCCGCACCGCCTCGCTTCACAACGCCGCCTCGGTATCCCCGACGACGGCGCTTCACGCCGACGTTGATGCCGCTGCCTGCACCATGGTTCGAGGGCACCGCTCGTAAAGCTACACGACGCACCGCCCTCATCCTGCACCGCACCCTTGGCCTACAGACGCCGGCGCCATCAACTCCAGTTCGTCAGCCGACGACAGCGCTTCAGCAATGACGACGCCGCTGCTTGCACCGTGACCTGCCAGCACCGCGACGAGCACCGCATCACTTCGCACCGCAACCCTGGTTTCACCGACGCCGCCATCTGACGCCGCCATCGAGCCATTGCTCGCTCCGCAACCTGAGGGCATCGCACGCCGCACCGCTGGACTTCGCACCGCAGCACCCGACGCCCGCCGACGCCAGCGCTCCTGACTTTAACCGCGAGGAGTTCGATCTGCCACACGTGTGACTTTGAGGGCCCAACGACTCCTGCACCGACCTCCGGAACCGATGCCTTCGGATGCCGTGCTTTCGGAAGCTCAACAAGAGGTCGCCAACGCCGTACATTTCTAAAGGTACTGTTTTGCAGGTCTCCCCGACACCGTAGCTGGACCGCAACACCGCAGTCAGCCAGAACTGTTTGGATTTGTTTGTTCACAATGCCGTGATAGCCCCGGACGGACTTATCAACTTCAAGGAACTTTATTTCAAGGTTATTTTGATAACTGAAGATTTCTAAGTACTGTATTGTGGATTTTTATCGTTTTTGGTCTTGTCTTAAGTATATAAAAATATTGGATATTTTTCTAAACTGGTGTGGTGTCCTTTTGTAGTGCTTACACTGTATTACTGTTGGTTATATGCAAATGCTTTACACACTGCCTCTAAGATAAGCCTGATTGCTCGTGCCAAGCTACCAAGGGAGTGAGCAGGGGTTATTTTAGGAGTGTAACTCCCTTATCCTGCCTAGAAGGAAGGGTCCCTACTTGGACATGGTGCAAACCATTGCCAACTAGAGACCCCCATTTCTAACATTGGTTGTCAGCGGTGATGATAGGACTTGCGTTTGCACTTGACTTACAGTGATTGGTGTGCACTACTACCATATCGCAGACCATTACGTACCACATACTGTTTTTTGGTCTATTTTTGCCTTTCCATTGGTCTTGAACTTGAACGTTCCAGTTCAACATGCCTGAATCAATTGCATCATCTGCTGCATCCTTTGAAGTGGCCTTTGAGGAGGAGAGGTTAGAAATCTACAATGTGAAGGAATTGAAGGCGATCTGCAAAAACCTCAAAGTCCAAATCAGGAGCCTCACCGGAAAAGAGGAGCTACAAAAGGCGCTAAGGGCCTGGGTAGCAGCCAGACATGCTAGTGAGCTGTCTGGGGATCTTGGCATGGAGGCAGAAGAGCCTATTCCAAGGGTGGATGTGCTTTTGGGAGGGGGGGCACCCTTTAAACCAGGCAGCAGTGGCTTGTCCCCAGAGGAGCTGCAGGACAGGCGGGAAGCAAGGAGAGTTGCTATGGAACTGGAGAAGCTTAAGTTACCCATGGAGGAGAAAAGGATGATGCTAGACCATGAGATCAGGATAAAGGAGCTGGATCAGAGGAGTAGAACCGGCTCAGATGGTGGCAGCAATTCGTCAGGGCAGTCAGACAGAATTGTGCACATCCCCAAGAATGTAGGCAAGGAATTCAAGAAGGGGGGTGATATACAAAGGTGGTTCCAGGGGTATGAGGTGTCTATTCATATGAATGGGGTCCCTGAGAAGAATTGGGGGGCAGGGTTGTGGCCGCTCTTCCCAGAAGAAGCTAGGGATACTCTAATAGCTTTGGGTAAGGGGCAGAACCTCACCTATGCTGATATGAAGGACGCTCTCCTCACCAGGTATGGTCTCACTCCTGAGAAGTATAGGGATCAGTTTAGGTCCAGCAAGAAAACTGATGCCAACACTTGGTTGGAATGTGTAGATTCTTTCTGCAGGTCTCTGTATGGCTGGGTGAAGGGCAGTAATGTAACAGATTTTCAGGGGCTCTACAATTTGATTGCATGGGAGCACTTGTCTAGTATATGTTTTGCAGAGCTGCGCCAGCACTTGGTTGATAGTTAGCTAACTGACTCCAGGAAGCCTGCTATGGAGGCAGACTGCTGGGTGAGTACCAGGGTCCACAAGAAAGCGTTTGGAGGAGACTCAGCCAAAGGTGGGCAGGGTCCCCAGCAGAAAAGTGGGGGGACAAGGGTAAAGCACAGGAGTTCTCTAAAGGGCCACAAACTAACACCCAGGGTAAAGGCTCCCATCCCCCATGAGATAAGAAAGCAGTGGTCTCTTCAGGAAAGCCTGCAGGGACCGGCCCCGGCAAGTGTTTTGCATGTGACCAGGTGGGCCACTTAAATGGGGACCCCAAGTGTCCCAAGAGGGCACACCCACCCACTGGTGGGCAGACCAAGGTGTTGGCGAGTGTAGCGCTTGGGGAGGAGGGGTACCCACAGGAGGGTGGGGATCCCGCAGAGATGACCCTCGTCTCACTAGGGGACAGTGAGATAGTCCCAGGAAACCAGGTGCCACCTAACACTAAGAAATACAGCACCTGGGTGACCATCAATGGGAAAAGGGTAGAGGCTCTCAGAGATACTGGAGCCAGTGTGACCTCTGGTCCGGTGTCACCTGGTCTCTGAAGAGCAGGTAGTCCCTGGGGCATTCCACCAAGTAGTTGCTGTGGACAACTCGGAGCATCAGTGTATGGTGGCGCAGATTCCCTTTGAATGAGGGGGGGTCTCAGGCCCCTTGGCGGTGATTGTGAGCACTACCATGCCTGTAGATTGTCTGCTAGGTAACGACCTGGAGCAGTCCTAGTGGAAGGATGTTGAGCTCAGGTCTCACTTGGAGATGCTTGGGTTGCCACAGTGGGCATGCGTGTCCACTCGGTCAGTGGCGGCCAGAAAGGGTGATCAGAAGGACCTGGAGCCTGAAACGGTGGCCCAGGTCCCTGCCAAGAGAAAGGGCAGGGGGCGAGGGAAACCGGCCCCTGAAGTTCCCACAGACCCGGAGGCAGACCTTGAGGGGGATGCCCCGGTGCCTACAGGGGAACAGGTAGCTGAACTGGGGGACATCTCTGAGCTGACCCATTGGCAGCAAGAAGGGGGTCCCACCAGGGAAGAATTCATCAGGGAGCAGAAAGAGTGTCCTTCTCTAGAGGGTCTGCGGCGGCAGACTGCAGACCAGGCCGCTGGTGATCAGTCCGGATCACATTGGATCTACTGGGAGAATGGTCTCCTGTATAGTGAGCCTAAGGTCGCTGAGCCTGGGTCAGCCCGTGTGCTGGTGGTACCCCAGCGCTTCTGGACCTTCCTACTGGGTCTGGCTCACGACGTGCCTTTAGCAGGACATTTGGGGCGGGACAAGACCTTTGACAGGCTTGTCACCCTTTTCTTCTGGCCCCAAATGCGTAGGCAGTCGGATGGACATTGCAGGTCTTGCCAAACTTACCAGACAAGTGGTAAGAGTGGGAGGAAGGTTAAAGCTCCTCTCCAACCTTTTCCAGTTGTTGGATCGCCCTTTGAGAGGTTAGGGATGGACATTGTGGGGCCTCTGGATCCCAAGACAGCCATGGGCAACAGGTAAATCCTGGTCTTGGTGGACCATGCCACCCGGTACCCAGAGGCAATCCCTTTTAGAACAACGACGGCGCCAGTGGTGGGCCGAGCGTTAATGGGGATCTTTTCCTGCGTGGGTTTCCCCAGATAGGTGGTTTCTGACCGTGAGACCAATTTCATATCGAAGTATATGACATTCCTGTGAAGGAGTGTGGTGTAACAAGTTCACCACTCCTTACCACCCACAAGGTAACGGTCTGGGGAAGAAATTCATCCATACCTTGAACGGCATGATAAAGGGTCTAACAGAACCCATGAGGCGTAAGTGGGACGGCCTCTTGCCATGCCTTCTCTTTGCGTACGGGGATGTGCCTCAGAAGTCTCTTGGGTTCAGTCCTTTTGAGCTCCTGTATGGCCACCCTGAGAGAGGACCTCTGAGTTTGGTGAAAGAAGGCTGGGAGGCAGCTCCCAGGAAAACTCCCCAGGATGTGTTTAGTTGCATGCTGGCCTTCAGAAACCAAACTGCCCACTTCAGGAAATTCGCTCAGGCAAACCTGGAAGCAAGCCAGGAAGAAATGAAGAAGTGATATGACCAGAATGCCATTCTGGTCAAATTTCAACCTGGGCAAAAAGTGTGGGTCATGGCCCAAGTGGAACCTTGTGCCTTGCAGGACAAGTGGACTGGGCCTTTTGAGGTGGTGGAGCGCAAAAGTGATGTCACCTACCTGTGAATTTGCAGATTCCAAGGAACCCTTTAAGGGTCTTCCACGTGAACCGCCTCAAACCCCACTTCGAGACGTCCGAAGTGAGCATGCTCTTGGCGACAGATGATGGGGTGGAAGAGGAGAGTGAACCTCTCCCTTACCTCCTGTCCACCAAGGAGCACGATGGGTCTGTGGAAGGTGTGATCCTCTCCCCTATACTGACCCCAGAGCAGCAGAGTGACTGTTACCAGGTGTTGGGATAGTTTGCCCCACTGTTCTCTCTGACCCCAGGTGTTAATCACTGATGTGGACACTGGTGGACACTGGTGACAGCCCTCCTGTAAAACACAAGATTTACAGGTTGACTGACCGGGTCAGGGCCAGCATCAAAGAGGAGGTCTCTAAGATGTTGGCGTTAGGGGTGATCGAGCCCTCCAATAGTCGTTGGGTCAGCCCAGTGGTCTTGGTCCCAAAGGCTGCTGCACCTGGTGCCACTCCAGAACTGCGGTTTTGTATGGACTACCGTGGGCTCAAAGCCGTCACCAGGACTGACACGCACCCCATCCCCAGCACTGATGAGCTCATTGATCGGTTGGGAGCTGCCAAGTTCCTCAGCACGTTTGATTTAAAGTCTGGGAACGGGCAGATTGCTTTAACCAATGGGGCCAAGGAGAGGTCAGCATTCTCAACCCCAGAAGGACATTACCAGTTCCGGGTGATGCCCTTTGGGGTGAAGAATGCCCCTGCCACCTTTCAGAGATTGGTCAACCAGGTGTTTGCTGGACTGGAGGATTTCAGTGCCGCATACCTAGATGACATTGCAGTGTTCAGTTCCAGCTGGGAAGAACACTTGCAGCACCTCTGGGAAGTGTTGAGGGCTCTGCAGAGGGCAGGCCTCACGATCAAGGCCAGTAAGGGCCAGATCAGGCAGGGTTCTGTGGTGTACTTGGGACACCAGGTAGGAAGTGGCCAGGTGGCGCCCCTACAGCCCAAGATTGACACCATTCTGGCTTGGGAGCCCCCCAAGACCCAGACAGAGGTGAGAGCCTTTTTAGGTCTCACCGGTTACTACAGGAGGTTTGTTAAGGGCTACAGCACCATTGTTGCCCCCTTAATAGAGCTGACTTCCAGGAAGCAGCCCAAGAAGGTGATCTGGACTGAGTCCTGCCAGAAGGCTTTTGGTGCCCTGAAGGCCGCCATGTGCACAGCGCCTGTGCTCAAGGCACCCGACTTCTCCAAGGAATTCGTCGTGCAGACCGGCGCTTTAGAGCATGATATGGGAGCGGTGCTCTCACAACTGAACGAAGAGGGCCTAGACCAGCCTGTAGTCTTCCTTAGTAGGAGACTACTCCCCAGGGAACAGAGGTGGAGTGCCATAGAAAGGGAAGCTTTTGCTGTGGTCTGGGCACTGAAGAAGCTGAGACGCTACCTGTTTGGGACTCACTCCCAGGTACAGACGGACCACAGGCCCCTCAGATGGTTGATGCAAATGAGGGGTGAGAATCCAAAACTTTTGAGGCGGTCCATCTCCCTACAGGGAATGGACTTTATGGTGGAACACCGCCCTGGCACAGAACACGCCAACGCAGATGGTCTGTCCAGGTTCTTCCACCTTAATGAAGAGAACTCCCAGGAGGTTGGGTAAGTTCTCCCTACTTTCAGCTAGAGGGGACATGTGTTAGACTTGGCATCTTTTGGCGTGTTTCCCCTGAGTTTTTTCTTTCTGACCTCCTGGTTTTGACTCTGTTTTTGCTGGTTTAGTGTATGTGTGCACTTTCTCACTGGTGATCAGTGTTAAAGTGCAAGTGCTCTGTTGGACTTGGCCCTTTTTGGCAAGTTCACCCATAAACATTTTGCCTTTTCTGTGACATGGTGTTGGTGGTTTAAGGCCTCTGGGCACTTTAGCACTATGGTCCAGTGTAAAGTGCGTGCGCTCTCTGTGTACATTTAGCAAGGTTGGCCTGCCCTCCCATAGGAATGCATGGGGGATTCCCTGATAAAGTGTGTCAGTGGTAATTCCTGGGATGGGAGGAGCAGCGTGGTCGAGTTTAGTATGTATGAAATTGTGAGAATAAATGCTGCGCAATGGGGTGCGCAGATTTATTATGACTGTTGGAGGAATGCCACTTTTAGAAGTTGGCATTTCTGTGTGCTATGTGTCTGCCTGCCTGATGTGAATTGCATGTCTGGCTTGTGAGTGACAGGGGCTGGGAGGTGTGTGTGGCTCCAGGAGGGGCAGGGTGAGTCAGCACTAGGCTGAATGGGACATCTGCCTTGGGAGTAGTGGGAGGGGTAATCCCCTGACTCTGAATAGGACTGTGCCCAGCCTGGACAATGCTGGCTCCGCCCCCTGTGGTGTGTCTGATCACCTAGCCCCCACCTGACAAAGGGGAAGAGGAGCTTGGAAAACAAAATGCTCCAAAATTCCCCCTGAACCAGTTGCATCTGGTTCCCCAAGCCCTGCGCTGCAGACAAAGGATTGTGTGGTATAAATGTAGGGGCTGTGACCCCATGAAAAATGTTCAGGTGCTTGTTCTTAAACCTGCGGGGGAGTGCTGCGGCTGGGGCCCAGGAGGAACCGCCATGAGGGCTTGCCTCCCTGGGCCCAGCATTGCCCCCTTGATCCCTAAAGGAACTTTTTGCTTGGACCTTTGGTTGCTGTTTAGCCTCCAGGACCTTAGAGGACTTCTGCCTGCATCTAGCACCTGGAAGTGCTTTTATTTTTAATTTGCCCCACAGGAGGAGGAGAGGAAGAGCGTGGGCTGCGCAGCGCTGAGCTGCAGCCCTTTGAGAGGGAATCCCAGCGTGAGGGATACCCCCGCGATGCCGTAGCGTTGCTGGTGCCCACCCCGCGTTTTGAGTTATTTGCGGGTGCCCACCCCGCTCGAGGGCTGTTCTGGCGGGTGCCCACCCCGCCAGTACCTTTAACCGAAGCGGGAGCCCACCCCGCGTTTCACCACCGCGGCCGGAGAGGAAGTCAGGCAACGTGATGCCTGACGTGGGGCGGGACGTCCGCCTCCCCGAGGGAAGCCCCGTGTCCACGGAAGCGCCGGAGAAGAAGTCCGGAGCCTTGTGGGCTCCACATTGAAGTCCCGGGTCCCAGGAGGGGGCCCGGGTGAAGGGAGAAGGGGCGGCCGAGGCCGCCGATGGCAGCACGGGGCTCCCATGAGTGAGGGAAGCCCCGCGTGCAAGGGAAATGCTGGCACCGGTCGGCGGTGCTCTCGTAGCGAAGAGAGCCCCGCATCTTGCTGACGCCCGGAGGAGAGCCTGCAGAGTCCCCGGAGAGCCCGGTGAGTGGAGGGCTCATTTGCCACAGTGTACAGTGCCTATTTCCTGAGCGGATCCGCCGTTGCGGGCCGCTACAACGATGGGGGGCATTTCTTCCTTAGAATCCCTGGTGGTGTTATATCCCGTATAGAGACCCTAATGTAGGCCCGTTCATACATGCCCTAAAATAGACGTATTCATATTTACCCTAATATGGTCTTATTCGTACTTGCCCTATTATGGTCATAGCCGCATATGCCCTATTACGGGAATAACCATACATGCCCTATTATAGTCATGATTCCTTATATAGGCATGCTCTTTCACCTACATTGGTCCCATCCAGTACACAACGTGCTCTGAGGGCTGAACGTTATCTGCCTTGTGGTTTTGCAGGCACCAGGGTTCTTCCCAAACACAGGCCCACACTGTACTCATAAATTATGCATGACTCTCTAAGAATATTCCACCTGCATAATATGTATGTACAGAGTTCACCCCTGACGTCTTCCTAAAGCCTAATGGAGGACCAATACAAACCTTGCACGAAGATCAGTGTTTTCAGGGTATAAATACACCACATCTTGCCCCGGTAAGGTAGAGGGAACCGAGACTTCCATGCTGACACACTGACCAGAGACGCTGAGGCTCCTGCATGCAGTCGCTCCAGCTGACAGTGGTCTGACACAACCCGGACGGGGTGTCCAACTCGAGACCAGGATGGGGTCCCACACTCTCTCTATTCAGGTATGGGGGTTCGACTAAATCCTAGGAGGATTCTTGGCTCTTAGCACATATAGGTACACACAGGTACATCTAGGTAGGCATCGTAGGAGTACTAGCACTTGCATAATGCTTCTATATTCATGTATGTATTCATGACTGTCGCAATAGGGTAGAACAGTTCTATCCCTTTGCTTTTATCGTACTGCTGATAATATATCTCTGCTATTGTCTGCTTGTTTCTGCAGCACATATATTTTACACTAGAATAACAACTGTTCAATAAATACTTATTGAAACGCCCGACTGTTTATTCTGTGTAACTCTCTGAGACAAACCGAATGAGTAAGCACGAATGACTGAGCGAAAGGTAGTACATTGTTTCCACGATTCTGAGGGAATCAGGGTTGTCATGTTCTAAGGTTGCCAGAAACTAATCTCTCCCCGATGAAATGAGAGACTAGTGGCACTGCGAGCTAGTTAATGCAAACCAGGCTAACATATACGGAGGGGGTGCTCAGAGCTAGTCTGCCACCAAGCCCGCAGTATATGTTATCCAAATGCGCAGGTCCTGCAGGGGTACTATAGCAACTACACGACAGTGGGAGGGGCGCGTCGGGGCACATTGTCGGTGCCCGTGCCTTCTCCTAGATGCATTTTTCAGCTGCCCTGCTTCTAGAGGGCAGCTGCACCGATGGGGGCAATTTGATTTAGAGAGCCCCAGTGGGTCCCCGAGGGCACAGTCGTGCCAGGGCCCATTTGCTTTGTCCTCAGCTACGCCGCACCAGCGCAGGCTGCTGCACCGTTTCTGCATATTTGTCCAGGAGGGCACAGTGAGTGTCCAGGCCCCATTTGTTTTTCACAGCTGCACGGCAATTAGCGTCAGCTGCTCCGTTTAGGTGGACATTTCTTTGGGGGCAGTTTGGTGTGAGATAGGAGTGAGATACACTCCTGCCCCAGCGCAATTGCGCACTTGCGAATTCTGCTGCATTGGCAGCCGCCCTGACACTATGGACATAGGGCATTTGAGCCCTCTGAGGAGACCAGTTGGCCAGGGGGACTGTTAGGTTACTAGGGCGCCAGGCCCTAATGTGATTTATGTGCCGTGATTTATGCCTATCATGTGGTTTATGTATGAGGTTATTTGCCTACTGTGGTTTATGCTTGTGAGGTTATCCTCTACTGTGAGTTATGCCCCTAATGTGAGTTATGCTTAGGAGGTTATGGCATAATGTGTTTATGCTTATGAGATGACTGCATAACGTGTTTATGCTGGTGAGGTTATGGTCTAATGCGTTTAGGCTTATGAGGTTATGGCATAATGTGTTTATGCTTATGAGGTTGGCGCAGAATGTATTTCATGCCTGATGTGATACTGTGCATAATATGGTTTATGTTGCAGGAGATAATGCTGAGTACAGTGTTTGCCAGTAATTACTGGTTGTGTTCTACGTTTGTTATATGTTCTACATTTACTATCTTTACTAAGTGATGGTTCTGACAGTGGCCCAATTGGCCCTGTCAGGTGTATATAATCCCCTGTAAATATTGCCTAGTGCCAGTTGGCACAGTGCATATTGTGTGATTACTATTCTAATGTGTTTATGATAATACAAAGGCTATTTTTGATATAACCTTGTGTGGAGTTCCTTTTGTGGTGTGCCTGGTATGTTGTTGCTGTGTGTGTGTTGCGCAAACGCTTTACACATTGCCTCCGGGATAGGCCTGACTGCTAGTGCCAAGCTACCAAGGGGGTGAGCAGGGGTTATCTTCGGCGTGTAACTCCCTTGCCCTGACTAGAGTGGTGGTCTCTGCCTGGCTTTGGCGCAGGCCTTAGCCAACCAGAGATCCCATTTCTAACATTGGTTGTCAGCGGTGAGGATAGGACTTGCGTTTGCGCAGTACCACAGCGACAACTGGTTGCACTACAAGCTCTGCATTTTAGATAGTGACATGTATGGGATTATTGTTTCTGATTTTGTTTAAGGATCATTTCGTTGAAATGTGTTGTCTTGTTGCACTATGAGTTGGGGGTCCTGCCAAGGACAGAAACCAGAGAATCTGGAGGAGTGACTGCCCTTGTACAGACTGCTATTTCTTGGGTTGGCCTGAAGCTGAAGGAGTGACTGCCCCTGTGCTGTCTGCTATTTCTAGGGTTGGCCTGCAGTGGTAACTTAATTGGCATGGAATAACTGGCTCGGGAGGGTAGATTATCCCCTAAGTGCAGTGTTAGTTTTCTGGAATCCCCAGTAAGGGTGGGATCCAGTGGTGGCAGCAATATGAAGTCCAGTGCCGGAAGTCCCAGTCCCAGTTCCCAGAGGACGGTACCTGGTTCCCGGTTAAGAGGGGTAAAGGTTGAGATTCAGGGGCAGTAAGATGCTGTCTCACCAGTCTTGGTGGGCGTATATGGATGAGTGGTGTGTTGCACTGGACGATTGGGTGTGAGTTGTCTGAACCCAGGGAGCTTGCATTGGGGAGTGATCCTAGAGGAATGGTGCAGGTATCTCCCAACCCGTGCGGCGGAGATGGTTCAGAGTAGCCCAGCTAGGTACCCTTATAGTGAGGAGGTTGCAAGGCCTCACATCCTGTCTTGCAGGGGAAGGTGTGAGACTGGGCCGTATTCCGAGCCTCAACCTCAGTCTCCAGTACTGGATGGTTCCTAGAGGGAACACCAGGTAGGGAGCCTAGTCTGTCCTGTTGGACCGTTCTTTGAGGGGGATCTCCCCTTGTTCGGTGAGCTGGGAGTGTCTGTAATCAGGCCTCCATCAGTTCTGGTGTCTGGCAGTGCCACTCCTAAGTGGAGGGTGCAGAGGTCCAGATTGAGGGGTGAGAGGGGGAAAGAGTCCCCAGTGGAAGAACCATTGGGTCAGGGGCCAGCCAGAAGGGCTGAGTCACTAATGAGTGACCATGGTGACGCCACTTTTGTCCTGGGGCATCTTCACGCACTGTCAAAGGGACAGGAGGTCGTGAGCTCTGCGCCAGGCAGACTGTCACACGACACATTAGTTATGTGTCACCCTCAGGGGGTATATGTACTCCCCAGGAAGTCCTGGTTCGCCGGGCAATTGTCCAACCAAAGGGTACCGTCCCTGGGTTGGGAGGCCAGGTTCAGGTGTTTCCTGACCTGGAGGGAAGGGCAACTGTAATCAGTGTCCTGACCAGGTTGCCTTCTAGGGGTACCACTCCAGTTGGGAGGGTATAGGGCTCTGGAAGGGGGTGCAGAGGGAGGGAGTCCTCACCTCTGACCCCGGTGCGGCCGGAGAGTTTAGATCCCAGGTGGTAGACCAGTTGATGGAGAAAGGTCCTGAACAGGTGGGAGAGTTGAGTTCTGGGGGTGCTTCTCCTGGGAGAGTGCAGAACCTCAGAAGGGAGGTAGGGTGAGGAGACGCTTCGCCCGTGACCTCTGGTCAGCCTGAGGTTGCGGACCCTAGGTTGGAGAATCAGTGGCAGTTGGAACTACACTGAGAGGCAGAGTGAAGAATGGCTCTTATGTGCCAGGCGTTACTGCCCCCCACTCTGTGGATTGGCAAGGACCGGAGGTCTCTGGATGGTCTAGGGCCTGGTCCTGGCCGTGGACAGCTAGGGAGTACCAGTGGGGTAGCCTAGTTGGTCCTGAGAGTTTTTTCAGAGGGAACCACATGGGTTCAGAGTGGCGTAGAACCGGAGGGTGTCCCTGCAGTGCGGGCCCGCGTCCGTGTTCTATCGCCCGAAGCAGGGAAGCCCATCAAGGTAGTGATTGGGCTACCCTGCGTTTTGGCTAGAAGGGGGTTGTGTTGGACTTTGCCCTTTTTGGCAGGTTCACCCCTAAACCTTTTGCCTTTTCTATGACATGGTGTTGGTGGTTTTAGGCCTCTCGGCACTTTAGCACCGTGGTCCAGTGTAAAGTGCGTGCGCTCTCTGTGTACATTTAGTAAGGTTGGCCTGCCCTCCCATAGGAATGCATGGGGGATTCCCGGATAAAGTGTGTCAGTGGTAATTCCTGGGATGGGAGGAGCAGCGTGGTTGAGTTTAATATGTATGAAATTGTGAGAATAAATGCTGCGCAATGGTGTGCGCAGATTTATTATGACCGTTGGAGGAATGCCACTTTTAGAAGTTGGCATTTCTGTGTGCTATGTGTCTGCCTGCCTGATGTGAATTGCATGTCTGGTTTGTGAGTGACAGGGCCTGGGAGGTGTGTGTGGCTCCAGGAGGGGCAGGGTGAGTCAGCCCTAGGCTGAATGGGACAGCTACCTTGGGAGTAGTGGGAGGGGTAATCCCCTGACTTTGAATAGGACTGTGCCCAGCCTGGACAATGCTGGCTCCGCCCCCTATGGTGTGTCTGATCACCTAGCCCCCACCTGACAAAGGGGAAGAGGAGCTTGGAAAACAAAGTGCTCCAAATCCCTCCTGAACCAGTTGCATCTGGTTCCCCAAGCCCTGCGCTGCAGACAAAGGATTGTGTGGTATAAATGTAGGGGCTTTGACCCCATGAATAATGTTCTTGTGCTTGTTCTTGAATCTGTGGGGGCGTGCTGCAGCTGGGGCTAGGAGGAACCGCCATGAGGGCTTGCCTCCCTGGGCCCAGCATTGCCCCCTTGATCCCTAAAGGAACTTTTTGCTTGGACCTTTGGTTGCTGTTGAGCCTCCAGGACCTTAGAGGAAACTGGCTGCATCTAGCGCCTGGAAGCGATTTTATTTTTAATTTGCCCCACAGGAGGAGAGGAAGAGCGTGGGCTGCGCAGCGCTGAGCTGCAGCTCTTTGAGATTCCCCCGCGATGCCGTAGCGTTGCTTGTGCCCACCACGCGTTTTGAGTTATTTGCGGGTGCCCACCCCGCTCGTGTGCTGTTCTGGCGGGTGCCCACCCCGCCAGTACCTTTAACCGAAGCAGGAGCCCAGCCCGCGTTTCACCACCACGGCCTGACAGGAAGTCAGGCAACGTGATGCCTGACGTGGGGCGGGACTTCCGCCTCCCTGAGGGAAGCCCCTTGTCCACGGAAGCGCCGGAGAAGAAGTCCGGAGCCTCGCGGGCTCCACATTGAAGGCCCGGGTCCCAGGAGGGGGCCCGGGTGAAGGGAGAAGAGGTGGCCGAGGCCGCCGATGGCAGCGCGGGGCTTCTGTGAGTGAGGGAAGCCCCGCCTGCAAGGGAAATGCTGGCGCCGGTCGGCGGGGCTCTCGTAGCGAAGAGAGAGCCCCGCATGTTGCTGACGCCCGGAGGAGAGCCTGCAGAGTCCCCGGAGAGCCCGGTGAGTGGGGGGCTCATTTTGCATAATGTACAGTGCCTATTTCCTGAGCGGACCCGCCGTTGCGGGCCGCTCCAACGATGGGGGGCATTTCTTCCTTAGAATCCCTGGTGGGAGGGGCGCGTCGGGGCACATTGTCAGTGCCCGTGCCTTCTCCTAGATGCATTTTTCAGCTGCCCCGCTTGCTAGTGGGCAGCTGCACCGATGGGGGCAATTTGATTTAGAGAGCCCCAGTGGGGCCCCGAGGGCACAGTCATGCTAGGGCCCATTTGCTATGTCCACAGCTGCGCCGCACCAGCGCGGGCTGCTGCACCGTTTCTGCCTATTTGTCCAGGAGGGCACAGTGAGTGTCCAGGCCCCATTTGTTTTTCACAGCTGCACGGCAATTAGCGTCAGTTGCTACGTTTAGGTGGACATTTCTTTGGGGGCAGTTTGGTGTGAGATAGGAGTGAGATGCACTCCTGCCCCAGCGCAATTGCGCACTTGCGAATTCTGCTGCATTGGCAGCCGCCCTGACATTATGGACATAGGGCATTTGAGCCCTCTGAGGAGGCCAGTTGGCCAGGGGGATTGTTAGGTTAATAGGGTGCCAGGCCCTAATGTGATTTATGTGCCGTGATTAATGCCTCTCATGTGGTTAATCCATGAGGTTATTTGCATACTGTGGTTTATGCTTGTGAGGTTATCCTCTACTGTGAGTTATGCCCCTAATGTGAGTTATGCTTAGGAGGTTATGGCATAATGTGTTTATGCTTATGAGACTACTGCATATCATGTTTATGCTGGTGAGGTTATGGTCTAATGCGTTTAGGCTTATGAGGGTATGGCATAATGTGTTTATGCTTATGAGGTTGGCGCAGAATGTATTTCACGCCTGATGTGATACTGTGCATAATATGGTTTATGTTGCAGGAGATAATGCTGAGTACAGTGTTTGCCAGTAATTACTGGTTGTGTTCTACGTTTGTTATATGTTCTACATTTACTATCTTTACTAAGTGATGGTTCTGACAGTGGCCCAATTGGCCCTGTCAGGTGTATATAATCCCCTGTAAATATTGCCTAGTGCCAGTTGGCACAGTGTATATTGTGTGATTACTATTCTAATGTGTTTATGATAATACAAAGGCTATTTTTGATATAACCTTGTGTGGAGTTCCTTTTGTGGTGTGCCTGGTATGTTGGGCCCGATTCACAGAACTAACTTAAGACAAAATCCTAAACTTACTACCATTTTGGTATTCACAGAAGGCACTTACTCATTTTGGTATTCACAGAAGGCACTTACTTACTCATTTTGAGTAACTTACTCATTTTGAGTAACTTACTCATTTTGTGTAACTTACTCATTTTGGTATTCATAGAAGGCACTTACTCACTGATGAGTAAGTGCCTTCTGTGAATACTAAAATAGTAACTTACTCATTTTGAGTAACTTACTCATTTTGAGTATTCACAGAAGGCACTTACTCATCAATGAGTAAGTGCCTTCTGGGAATACCAAAATGAGTAAGTTACACAAAATGAGTAAGTTACTCAAAATGAGTAAATTACTCAAAATGAGTAAGTGCCTTCTGTGAATACCAAAATGAGTAAGTGCCTTCTGTGAATACCAAAATGGTAGTAAGTTTAGGATTTTGTCTTAAGTTAGTTCTGTGAATCGGCTCCGTTCGTTGCTGTGTGTGTGTTGCGCAAACGCTTTACACATTGCCTCCGGGATAGGCCTGACTGCTCGTGCCAAGCTACCAAGGGGGTGAGCAGGGGTTATCTTCGGCGTGTAACTCCCTTGCCCTGACTAGAGTGGTGGTCTCTGCCTGCTTTGGCGCAAGCCTTAGCCAACCAGAGATCCCATTTCTAACATGCTCCTGTTGTAAATTATTATTATGGATTGGTGTTTCCATGATTGGCATGTTTGATTTACTTGTCAGTCCCTAGTAAAGTGCACTGAGTGTGCCAGGGCCTGTAAATCAAATGCTGCTAGTGGGCTGCCGCACTGGATTGTGCCACCCACACCAGCAGCCTATAAATGTAACTCTGACCTGCCATTGGACAGCCTGTGTGCAGTCTGGGACTGCCATGTCGACTTGGCAAGTGTACCCACTTGCCAGGCCCTAACCTTCCCTTTTGTTACATGTCAGTCACCCCTAAGGTAGGCCCAAGGTACCCCTGTGGGCAGGGTGCAGTGCATGTGAAAGGTAGGACATGCCCCGTTGTGTGTGGCATGTCCTGATAGCAAATTACTGCCAATTTCGTTTTTCACTATTGCAAGGCTACCTGTTCCCATAGGACTGAATGGGGAGTTTGTTTGTAACATCTTATAAACATAACTGGCCCTAGGAACAAGGTAGAAAAATAAAGTTTAGTATGCCTGAACTCAGAATCTAAGGATGCATCTTTTAGTGAAGGTGAGTTTTACATTCTGTGTTTGAAAATACCACTTTTAGAAAGGAGGTATTTTCTTGCTCAGCCATCTAGTAGGCCTCTGCTGGGTTTGTGGATTGACTGACTGGATTTTGGATGACAGGGGCTGGAGAGGAGCAGTGGCTCCAGAGAGTCTAGATGGGTCTGAACAGACCTGGGCTGCATTTAGACTAGGGGGAGGAGATTTCCTTTCACCTGTATGGGCCTGGTCTGCCTCTGACAATGCCGTCTCCACCTCCTGCCAGGAAGCTACACCAGAGAGGACAGAACTGGTTTTGGCTGGGCACAGACACTCTCTGCCTAAGAGGACAAAGGATTTTGGGCTATAAAAAGTGGGGCCCAAACCCTTGAACTTTAGAACTCTTTTGGACCAAAAAGACTGCCAAGAAGAAGAGCTGGAGAAGCTGTGAGGAGGAACTACCACTTTGCTGAGTGCTTTGCTGTGTTGGCCTGCAGTGGCTGCTTCTGTCTTGGGCAGTGAAAGGACTGGACTGAACTTTGTACAACTTCTTTCTCTGAGTATCTCCAAGGGCTTGAGGTAGAGCTTGCCCTCTGTTCAAGAAGTCTCAGGAACATCAAAGACTTCAAGTTCTTCTGCCCTCAGCACTGGGGACTGTGTGTTTTGTGCTGCAACAGACGAAAACAAACACAAAGAGATGATGGACGGAGTGCTGAAACTTTTCAGACACTCTCCCCCAGTCACAGATCTGGGTTGAATGCATCATCATTGTTTAGCTCACTTCGCCACCACAGTTCAGACACAGCTATATGCAAATCAGTCTTGACCCTGTGCCTCATGGGAACAGTCCAGTCCGAACTGCCAAGCAATGTCTTCCCTGGACCGGAAACAAGCATCCTGGGACCGGTTTCGGGCTAACAGCCCTCATCAGCCAGACTAGCTTGAATCCAGTGGCAAAGTGAGCAAGGGACCCACGTCTGGGCATACCCTGCCAACTTAGGGCGAACATAGCAAACACAAGGATGATGGACGGAGCGCTGAAACTTTTCAAACACTCACCCCCAGTCACAGATCTGGGTTGAATCCATCATCGTTCTTTAGCTCACTTCGCCACCCCAGATTTGCATATAGCTGTGTCTGAACTGGGGTGGTGAAGTGAGCTAAAGAACAATGATGGCTGTAGACAAGGGTAGGGGTGGTGCAGTACTGTCGGCCTATTGCAGCTGAACCTGTTTAGAGTAAACCTGTGCAGCTTTTGTTAAGGCAGACATGTATGCATTCATTTCTTGCCAAACACTTTCTGATGCAGATGTAGTATCAGAACAAATCATTTGATTTTGTTTAAAGGAAAAATTAGAATGCCTACCTGTTACGACTTGGTGAGGGGTCAAATGATAATCCTTAGAAGTGGCATTTCTCAATGCATACAGAGCAAGGGGAAGGCAGTAAAGCCAATTCTTTTTCAGTGTCTCACAAATTTTTGACACTTTGCTTTTCAATAAGCCATTCATCCTCTCAACAATTCCATTACTCTCTGGGTGGTAAACTGAGGTAAACTGGTGTTCCACTCCTAATAGTTTAGTAATTTGCTGAAATACTGTGTTAGCAAAGTGTTTGCCATTATCGCTACGTATTACTGCAGGAACCCCCCACCTCGGTATGACCTCTCTCACCAGGAATTTGGCTGCCTGGTCAGCATCACACCTGGAGCAGGGTCCCGCTTCAATCCATCATGAAAATGGACACACCACTACTAACAGGTACCTATATCCGTTACATTTTTGTATCATATCTACAAAGTCTATGTGTAACCCTATGAAATGACCTATTGGTCTTGGAATGGAGGATGAAGGCATTTTTGGTGACCTCTTATTAGAGTACTGATAACACACATTGTCGTGTAGTTCCTATAGTACCCCTGCAGGACCTGCGCGTTTGGATAACATAAACTGTGGGCTTGGTGTTAGACTGACTCTGTGCACCCCCACCGCATATGTTAGCCGGATTTGCATTAGCTAGCTCACAGTGCCACTAGAATCTCCTCTTATCGGGTAGAGATTAGTTTCTGACAACCTTAGATCATGACAACCCTAATTCCTCAGAATCGTGGAAACAATGTACTACTTTTCGCTCAGTCACTCGTGCTTACTCATTTGGTTTGTCTCAGAGAGTTACACAGAATAAGCATTCTGGGCGTTTCAATAAGTATTTATTGAACAGTTGTTATTCTAGTGTAAAATATATGTGCTGCAGCAATCAGCAGACAATAGCAGAGATATATTATCAGCAGTATGATCAAAGTGAAAGGATAGAACACCATATTGCAATAATCATGAATACATACATGAATAAAAAGGCACTATGAAAGTGTGCGTACTCCTACGATGCCTAACTTGATGTCCCTGAGTGTACGTAGCATATGTGTAGGTCTAAAAGCCTAAGAGCCAAGATTCCCTCTAGGATTTAGTCGAACCCCCATACCTGAATAGAGAGAGTGTGGGACCCCGTCCTGGTCTCGAGTTGGACACCCCGCAAGGGCTGTGTTAGACCGCTGTCAGCTGGAGCGACTGCATGCAGGAGCCTCAGCGTCTCTGGTCAGTGTGTCAGCATGTCAATCTGTCTTACCGTGGCAAGATGTGGTGTATTTATACCCTAAAGTGTCTCGTCCCTCAGTATGGTTTGTATTGGTCTTTGTTAGACATGAGGAAGACGTCAGGGGTGAAATTTGTACATACATATTATGCGGGAGATGTAGCTGGTGAATGCTCATGCATAATTTATGAGTACATTGTAGGCCTGTGTTCTGGAAAGACCTTGCAGTGTTCTAACCACAGACTAGATAACGTTCAACCCTCAGAGCTCGTTGTGTACTGTAGGGAACTAATGTAGGTGAAAGATATATATATACTATATATATATCTATATATATATATAATATATATTAGGAGCCATGACTATAATAGGGCATGTACGAATATGACCATAATAGGGCATATACGAGTATGACCATAATAGGGCATATACGAGTATGACCATAATAGGACATATATGAGTATGACCATAATAGGGCATATACGAGTATGACCATAATAGGACATATGCGAGTATTTCTACATTATGGCATATATGAACGGGTCTACATTAGGGCCTATATACGAAACATAACACCCACTCCACTTGAATTGGATGACAATGACCATACTTAAAATCTGGACAATTTAAAAATATTCACTTAAAAATAGCTAAAACATGGGTTTTTTAAAAAGACGTTAAAAAAAATGTTAAAAATTAGCTATTTCTTAGTTACCACTTGAAAAAGTCAATTCTGTCCCATTTATAAAAGTTGCATCACTATAAGCTGAAGAAGGCCATGCTTTTCCAAGCGAAAGTGTCAATTTAGGAAATGTTCCAAATTGTGTTCGTTTATTTATGAAACGAAGTGGAGAAGCCAAATTCTTTCCCAGGACGCGATGAGCCAATTCAAGATTAAGTGTCCTGGTTGGGAGATACAGCATTATTGGTGTTAGCTACTGCAGACGACAAATCCAACGCTTCACAGAGAACGTCAATCGCACATAGATAGAATTCGGCACTGCCAACAGTCGCTGCTGCGGCAGCTTGTGCGGCAGTTGTTACCTCGGTGCCTGTGAAGGAGCCACATAACCCAGCAGGAGCAAACGGCACCTGTGGATTCTTAAGGAATGCATTCATCAGAATTGGAAGACGCTGGGGACAACGCAGAGCATGGGCCTTTAGGGGGTCCAGCATAGCATCTAGGTCCAGCGGCGTATCCGATGGAAATGTTAGACAGAGATCCAACGTGCATTCTTCTCCGCAGAACAGGCATCGAAGAACAGGTAAGATGCAGTCCACCCAGACTGGTCTAAATGATAGAAACTAAGAGGCGTTCAGTTCTCTTAGGCAAGGTATGCCCAGAAGCTGCACCATGTGTTCACGATATTTCCGTTCCATGAGCGTGTTCGCCATTTCCTCAGAAATGGGGCCGTCCATTGCGCAGCAGTAATATTACAATCAGGACTCCTGCAATTAGGAACAGGATAAGCGGGAGACCTCCAAAGACGCTTCCCAATACGGAGTGTATAAAATTTGGGATTACTCCGAGGACTGTCTGAAAGGTGCTTAATAGTCCTGACCCTATGGTCTTAAATAGGTGTACAATACCGCTCGTATCAGACATGTTAAAGATACGACCCACCATTTCTGCGAAATGAAAGGGGCAGTTCGTACATATAAGTGCTTGTATCTCAGTCGCGGTCCTTGCAACTTGAAGTTCAAAGATTTCTCGAGCGGAGGTTAAGGGCACGGGTTGATGTAAAAGCATGGCTTTCAGTCTGTTCAAAGTATCAAATTGTATAAAGGAAACATTCAATGAAGGCTATAACGGCGCCTCCATGACTGTGTTCAGTGGTGGAAACAATACTTGCATACGGCAAGTAACCTTAGCGTTAACAGTGACCAGATAGGCGACGCCCGGAAGCATCCCACAGCAACCTTGATCATTTAGCATTCAGTAACTCCCATTCGAGAGCAGCTGGAAAACCGGCGTGATCATGGTCGCTGGGGTCCCTGACATGTGACATGATACGTTCGCTACCGAACCACTACATGCTCCGTGCAGAGAAATATCCTGACACATGAGAGAACCGCTTAAAGCGTTCTTGCAGTTTGTACCACTCGGATACACTTCACGATCCCCATTCCGGCATTGATGTTAACCTCCAAGTTTCCTTGATGTATCCCTTACCCATCTTTTCATATTTGCCTGCCTGCCTTTGCTCAAGACAATATTGAAACTGAAACGTAGTGACCGGTAGAGTGATCTGGCCATGAATTAGCCATTCGGTTGATGGTGATTCGGCTACAGTGAATGGTAACCTTTCCAGTTTCTCAATACGCAGCATTGTATATTTGGCTCCCCTCTGTGCCATTTCTGTCTGTTTATCGGTTAGATTGTATTCTGAAAACAGAGACATGGTGTTTATAAAACGCCAGGGCACATAGCCTGCACGTAAAGATTGCAGCGTCCAGCTTAACATCATAATAGAACGTAGCTGAGATTGCCCATGTTGTAACAAGGCCAGATCGTGTTCTAATATGTCGATTGCCGAAGACACAGTGTTGCCTTAGGAGTAAATCCTGGAGGTCAAAGTGGTTAACCCATTATCTACTACAGCTAATGCCTTCTCTAAGTTAATACGGTCTATTTCCCGTATTCTTTCTGCGGCCTCCTGTTGGGATATTTTCCAGTTTTCATTATAGTAGGCATAAATGCCAGCATATATGAAACGTTTCTGACGTGTTTTCCTTGGGCCTGACAAGAAATCCCTAAGGTCCACATCAGGTGTGAGTAAGGTCAAGTGATGTTTAACTTCTGTGAGTGTTGAGGTCTCTAGCCAAATCAAGGCACAACTTCCCAACACTATAGGATGTCACTACCCCCGGGTGTTGTCTCTGCACATAGCGAGGATCTGGCCTATGGATACTAAATCCCTCGGGTGTACCTAGTAATCTCTGTTGACAAGTGTTCGTGTCAATGGGCCAAATCAGCCATCCTGTCCAATTGGGATCTGACCTGTTGTACTGGAGAATGTCATCTAATCTTACCCCATGTGTAGTTGAATTCTGCCCCCCCACCCATCTGTGATGGTGTAGGAAACCCAGGTGTGTTCATTTACTTGTTCTTGGCTAGTCCAAGACAGGATGTCTGTTGCACAGTTTCATTCAGAAATATTATCTGCTGTGGAATGAGGCATGCTCTAAGTAGCGCTTCTGTTCCCTGGACTTGCCAGTCCCTAAAACCCCAGATCGATTTTAAATCTATAGTGTCCTTTCATAGTATGTAGAGGCCAACCATCTTCTTCACCCAAGCCAATCTGGCTTTAGAGCCAATTTCAGCATGGAGACTGCCCTCCTGGAAGTCGCGGAAACTATTAAAATCACATTGGACAAGGGGGGCAGGGCAGCTCTGGTGCTGCTGGATCTCTCAGCGGCCTTCGACACCGTGCCCCACAGTGGACTTTTACGAAGGCTCCAAGAGGGTGGGATCGGAGGCACGGTGTTAAGATGGTTTAATTCCTTTCTGAACAACCGCCAGCAAATTATCTGGTCCCCGCCTTTCTCGGCACCCATTCCCCCTATGAATGTGGGGGTCCCTCAGGGCTCAATTCTTAGCCCCACATTGTTTAATGTTTATATGGCGCCTCTGGTTCTTCTCGCAGAGAATCATGGGGCAAAGATAGTGTCATACGCTGATGACACACAACTGCTGTTTACCTGCGAGAAGAGCACAGAATATAACAGTAAGGAAATCAACACATGCTTATCAGAGGTATTCCACTGGGTCAGGAAAAACCAACTGAAGTGCAACTCTGAGAACTCAGAGATGATGTTCTTCGGCTCTCGGTCCTGTGATCTATGGCATCATTGGTGGCCGCAAGACATGTCTCCCCCCACTTCAGCTGTTCAGACTGTAAAAAATCTAGGCGTCAAATTTGATGACTCTCTCTCAATGAAGGCCCAAATTCAATCAGTGGCTGGGACCTGTTTTGGGATGCTGAGGATGTTGAGGAACTTTCTCCCTCTACTCCCGGTTTCTCACAGGAAGACGATAGTCCAAGCTCTGGTGGTGTCGAGATTGGACTATGCCAATGCCCTGTATCTTGGCCTTCCTGAATTTTTACTTGGCTGCCTCCAGGTGATCCAAAATGTGGCGGCCAGTGCCATTCTTTTGGTAGGGCCGAGAACTCACTCTACACCCCTCCTGGCCTCTCTGCATTGGCTACCAATTAGGAAACGGATCGCCTTTAAATCACTAGTGCTGGTCTTTAAGGCCTTTCATAAAATAGGTGCCCCATATCTTGGGGAAAGACTGCAGCACTATATTCCGTGTCGACCTCTGAGGTCGTCCGCCCAGTCACTGATCATTACCCCAAGAATCCTGCTCTCTCGGAGGAGTGGCAGATCTTTCCAAGCGGTGGCCTCTCACCTCTGGAATGGCCTGCCACTCGCGCTGAGGCAATCCCAGGATCTCCTCACGTTCAGAAGGAAATTAAAAACTTGGTTATTCCAACAGTAGCCTTAGACTGGAGTACTTCGGCTCAGTGTTGCGGGTCTTTGCCTTGAGCGCCGGGACACTCCCGGGAGTAGCCGTGCGCTTAATAAATACCTGTTAACATAACATAACATAACATAGGTCGAAACCCTGTGTAGACAACTGGGCCATAAAGGAAGCAGAGTAAATCTGTTTGGTGTTAGTCAACATAATTGTCTGTGCTGATGTTCTTGCCACTTTGTAATAAAATGACTTTGGGTCAGATGTGTTGAACCCTGAAAAGTATGTGAATTTCTGTGCAAAGGTTTGCGAACTACCTTTTGGAGGAGTTGGGCAGTGTTCCCACTGGTGGTATTCAAATACATTTCTAGGTGTTATAGATTTGTGCAAGAAATGATGACCATAATGTTGGTAACAGTACAATGTATCATAGTCTGAAGTACCTTCTAACATTTCATTGTTCGGAAATGCTGCAGTTTTTTCTAAAGACATTAAATTATTTACAGTTTCAGTGTCCCAGTCATCAGAAAATGTACTGGAGATAATGATATCACTTAAAGAAATGTTAAATACATGTTTAAGCTTTAAAAGTTCAGTCGGACCGAATATATCATAATCAATCTTTTCCCATACTATACCTTCCGGTATAGGAACTGCTGTGATGTTCACTGAAGGCAAGTCTCTTGGTTCACGATGTGAAGACTGGTGTGGTTTTAAAATCAAATTGACTCTTTGGGCTGTCGAGCTCTGCTGGAGGTATCGTCCATTAATAAGCATACTAAAAGTTATTATTAAACCTAGCCAGAAAATAAAATCCCAGTGATATACCATAGTTCAATCCAAGGTGACACCAGGTAAGTCTTTCTAAAAAAGTTCAAAAAGTCAGTGAGTTTCTGTTTGAGTGATTTTTTGGCTGGCGTCGTTTCCGGCTCACTTGGATCCAGTGAAAACGTATCAAAGTTCATGAAATAACCAGAAGCAGTTCGATCAATTGTTGGAATTGCATCGGGATTTGTTGAAATCGGATTTTGCTCTTGACGAGGCATGTTGACGTAGACGTCTGTAGTCGGTCTTATTGCAACTTCGTTGTTAAGTTGATTTTCACTTTGAAGTCGAACTTCTTGTTGAAGTGGAATGAGTTCCATAGCATTGTTGCTTAGTCCTTCATTCCGTACAGGTGGCTCTTCAAACGTGATGAGTCTTTCTGTTTGAACTTCTTGGATTGCAGCGAGAGGAGGGCGTCTGCTACTGTGGAGTCCACGAGGCCTACTGTTTAGTATCGGCCACATAGTGTGGTTTGATTAAGTCGATTGAGACAAATCTTTTCTCCTTTTTCCCGGCAAGAGGCGGCAGAAGTACAGTTCTTGTGCCTTGGATTGCTAGGACCGGTACAGGCTTTCTGTAGGATGGCCCAAATTCTTTCTTGTCTGCAATCTTCTCTCTGACCAGATCCCCGACTTTTGGGATCCAGACAGGTCTTGCCGTTACTGACTTGACTTCCTCAGTGGCGGTCTGTTTTAAGTGGACGTTGCTTTGTTTTGTCCTGGATTCATTTAGATCCTGTAAAACAGCCAAACGATCATGGATATCAAATGGTTTTTCATCCGCCACTGCGCCTTCACAATCAAGATCAGGTACCCACATTCTTGTCCCAAATAGGACCTCGTAAGGAGTGACACCCCCTAGAGAGCTTCTTGGCTGATTGTTAATTGCTTGTTGGACCCCATAAAGGTGATCGACCCATCTACCGCCTTAGCCTAATACCATAGCTGTTAAAGATTGCTTTAAGTCCCGGTTTTTCCTCTCCACAACAGAATTTCCCTCAGGATGGTACGGAGAGGAGTAGCGCAATGCTACGCCCATTCCTTCCATGGCCTCTTTGTAAGCCCGAGAGCTAAACGCCAGGCCACGGTCAGAATGTAACGTGCCAACTGCGTATGTGCAGATAAAGACTCGCAAATCTTTTATAACAGTTCGAGCGTCAGCCGAGCGCTGAGGCCAAACCCATAGGAATCTAGATCAGGAATCTACTGCAACCATGATAAATTTATTGGCCCCATCTGATTGTAGGGGTCCACAGTGGTCCAAATATACACATGCGAGAGGTTTGTCTGATTTTAGTAATGGTGTCTGCGCTGGGCGTGTTACGGTGGAGCCTTTCATCTGCTGGCAGATGTCGCACTTTAAGACATAGTCTTTGGTCTGCTTTGTTAACCCTGGCCACCAGTAGCGCTGTTTCAGTAAAGAAATAGTTGCTGTAACGCCTGTATGCACAGAACCCAAACCCTCGTGTGCTGCTAGAATTAAGCCTTGCCTACGATCCATATTTGGTATTACTCTATCCCCCACTCCAGGAATCTGAGCATATGGAATGTTTTGTGCATCTAACTTGTAGGAGTACTTGAGTGGAATTTTTTTTGGTACTGCTGTGCTGCCTTTGCGCGAAGCATTGATAGCTACCATAATCTCGCCGTCTATTCTCGTTTTTGAACGAGTGATTGCAGCTATGGACGCTGTGCGTACAGCCCCCTTTGTGGCTTCATCATCCAATTGAGTGATTTTTTGGCTGGCGTCGTTTCCGGCTCACTTGGATCCAGTGAAAACGTATCAAAGTTCATGAAATAACCAGAAGCAGTTCGATCAATTGTTGGAATTGCATCGGGATTTGTTGAAATCGGATTTTGCTCTTGACGAGGCATGTTGACGTAGACGTCTGTAGTCGGTCTTATTGCAACTTCGTTGTTAAGTTGATTTTCACTTTGAAGTCGAACTTCTTGTTGAAGTGGAACGAGTTCCATAGCATTGTTGCTTAGTCCTTCATTCCGTACAGGTGGCTCTTCAAACGTGATGAGTCTTTCTGTTTGAACTTCTTGGATTGCAGCGAGAGGAGGGCGTCTGCTACTGTGGAGTCCACGAGGCCTACTGTTTAGTATCGGCCACATAGTGTGGTTTGATTAAGTCGATTGAGACAAATCTTTTATCCTTTTTCCCGGCAAGAGGCAGCAGAAGTACAGTTCTTGTGCCTTGGATTGCTAGGACCGGTACAGGCTTTCTGTAGGATGGCCCAAATTCTTTCTTGTCTGCAATCTTCTCTCTGACCAGATCCCCGACTTTTGGGATCCAGACAGGTCTTGCCGTTACTGCCTTGACTTCCTCAGTGGCGGTCTGTTTTAAGTGGACGTTGCTTTGTTTTGTCCTGGATTCATTTAGATCCTGTAAAACAGCCAAACGATCATGGATATCAAATGGTTTTTCATCCGCCACTGCGCCTTCACCATCAAGATCAGGTACCCACATTCTTGTCCCAAATAGGACCTCGTAAGGAGTGACACCCCCTAGAGAGCTTCTTGGCTGATTGTTAATTGCTTGTTGGACCCCATAAAGGTGATCGACCCATCTACCGCCTTAGCCTAATACCCTAGCTGTTAAAGATTGCTTTAAGTCCCGGTTTTTCCTCTCCACAACAGAATTTCCCTCAGGATGGTACGGAGAGGAGTACCGCAATGCTACGCCCATTCCTTCCATGGCCTCTTTGTAAGCCCGAGAGCTAAACGCCGGGCCACGGTCAGAATGTAACGTGCCAACTGCGTATGTGCAGATAAAGACTCGCAAATCTTTTATAACAGTTCGAGCGTCAGCCGAGCGCTGAGGCCAAACCCATAGGAATCTAGATCAGGAATCTACTGCAACCATGATATATTTATTGGCCCCATCTGATTGTAGGGGTCCACAGTGGTCCAAATATACACATGCGAGAGGTTTGTCTGATTTTAGTAATGGTGTCTGCGCTGGGCGTGTTACGGTGGAGCCTTTCATCTGCTGGCAGATGTCGCACTTTAAGACATAGTCTTTGGTCTGCTTTGTTAACCCTGGCCACCAGTAGCGCTGTTTCAGTAAAGAAATAGTTGCTGTAACGCCTGTATGCACAGAACCCAAACCCTCGTGTGCTGCTAGAATTAAGCCTTGCCTACGATCCATATTTGGTATTACTCTATCCCCCACTCCAGGAATCTGAGCATATGGAATGTTTTGTGCATCTAACTTGTAGGAGTACTTGAGTGGAATTTTTTTTGGTACTGCTGTGCTGCCTTTGCGCGAAGCATTGATAGCTACCATAATCTCGCCGTCTATTCTCGTTTTTGAACGAGTGATTGCAGCTATGGACGTTGTGCGTACAGCCCCCTTTGCGGCTTCATCATCCAATGAATTCCCTTCAACGTGAACGCCATCACGCTGATGACTCAGTGTATGTATCACGTGAGCCCTTGGTAGTTCGTTTCTCAACTCCACTACCTGTTCCCATAGCATTGTATGCTTAATTGTGCCACCTTTTGAGTCTTTGAACCCGTTTTGTTCCCAATGATGTAAATATTCATTGTACGACTGTACACAGTAGAAGGAATCACACACAATTAGTGTGGGTAATTCGTGTTCCGTATTTACAAGTGCCAGTATCAGTGCTTTTAATTCTGCCAACTGAGCCGTGCAGTCTCCTAGAGATTGCGTTTTAGTGCTACTGGGATGGAACTTTCCATCGCGCATGCGACCTTTAACGATTGCACATGCCGCGCTGTAAGCTTGCTTACTCCCTATGGCTGGTTGAGCAGATCCGTCAGTGTAAATAATGTATTCATACTGATCTAGAGGCAAAATCTCATTTGGTAGAGGATATTCTTGTTCGTATTGCAGAAATGCTTGTGTTTTTAAACTTGGATCAAATCTGTATTCAACATCCGTTGCAGTAAGAGAATTAGCCCATTGTATCCATCTGGGATGTAAGGCTTTCGCATTTGGAATGCTAGCTTTTGTAACAGCTTCTAAAGCTGGTATTGGGGTCACAACAATTATGCGTTTACCCTGAGCCAGAGCTCTTTCTCTTGCTACAGCGGTCTGCACTGCTGTCAGGATTTTTTCTGTTGAAGTGAAACGCATTTCTGCGTTTGTGTGCAGGTGTGATTTGTATGCGATTGGTACCATTTCGCCTTCATTGGAAGTTAAATAAGTGTACCCACATTGACCCACTGTTACTCGGATCACTAAGTTGCGTACGTTTACGCGTGTCTGTAAATGTTTTGAAGCTATCATGCTTCCTGTAGTGAACGTAGGATGTTTGTATGTTCCTGTGTCCATTGTCTGACTGAAAAATCAGGTTTTATTAAGTCGTAGAAAGGTTTTACTCTTTCTGCGTAATCCAAAATGTATGTTCGACCAAAATTTAGGAATCCCAGAATTGATTGTAAATTCTTTAATGATTTTGGAGGTTGGAGCAGCGCACACTTTTCTAAAAAGTTAGCTGCTAGGCTTTTTCCTTCATTTGACAGCTCATATCCTAAAAATAGGACATTGAGGTGGGCAATTTTTGATTTTTGAAATTAAATTTATAGCCCTCAGAGGCGAATCCCATAATAATGGTGCTCACGCTGGTCAAGTGCCTTGGTAAGTCATCGTCCGTCAGATAAATATCATCCACATAGGACAATGCTTCTTTATCCAAATTTTGGAGTAACTCTGTTACCCTTGCTGAAAACAACCCCGGGCTATTCTTATTCCCTTGGGGGAGTCGGCAAAATTGCCGTTGGGACCCTAGCGCTGAGAATGCGGTCAGATACCTGCTTTCAGGCGCTATATTTTGGCAGAAAAATCCATTTCAGATATCAAGTGTTGTTTTGTATTTTTGTCGCACAATGTTATTCATTAATGCGGCACTGTGTGCATTTTGAACTGCAAATGTCTTTGTGCAAGTGTTTAAATGTCTGTAATCTAAAACTAGACGATATGTGTTGTCAGGTTTGGCTACGGGGAACAAAGGGTTGTTCATAGGTGAAGTGCAATTTTCTATCACCCCTGGTATTCAAGTTGATCTAGGATCTCCCTGACTTGTTTTTTAGCTTCCTGCTTTATAGGATATTGCCTTTGAGCATTTGGGGAAACTTTTAACGGGATCACGTGGTGGGTTGAATCCTCATCCCAACCAGCATGATTTTTGTACAATGCTGGAGCTAGGGCATCCGCCCACTCCTGCGCATATGCATGTTTTAAATGTATGGGAACGAGGTCGGAAAATGCTGGAAAAATTACCTTTTCTAACTTTGGGCACTCTATGACGAATGCTGGTGGCCAGTCTTGCTCTGCTAATAGGATGTCATATCCAGATGACAAATTTTCCCAAAATAGACCTTTAACTTTCCTGGGCTTGTCCCCCTCCATCCGGAGTGTTATCTCATGTAACTTATGTGGGACATTTACCCGAGTATCAGGTGTTTCCATCGTGATATACTCAAATCCGCTGTCACCAGAAATTCCTTCAGGTTCTGGGGACCTATCGTTACTTATGTGGCGCTGTCTAGCATCGTCAAAGCCCATTCCCTGTTAAGAAGCTGTGTCCTCAGAATTCTGGGCATGTCTGATCTTGAGACCTGCTACCTTCTTCTTTTTGAACTGAGGTTTTTGTTTTTGTTTATCTTCTTTTTTAGGTGCGTAGTCCGCAGCGCGTTGCGTGTCTCTGGACTTTGTACGCTCCTCTTGTCTGTGTTCTGACCGTCCTTTCCTCTCAGAGTTTTTTGATGAACCCTGAAAGGAACGAGAGGAACGTGTATCAGTATCCTGATACCTGTCAGGTTTCCTAATATTATCCCTATTCCTGAGGTTATACCTCCTTTCAGAGGGCTCCTGTTGAGGAGACCTACCTCTGGATTGAGATCTGCTGTCTTTAGACTTTTGTTGTTTTTTATTTTCCCACTTCTTTTTAGAAGAAGTAGGTGTCTGCTTTTTAGTGTCCTTTTCAGAACTGCCCACTAGTTGTGGTTTTAATGCTTTCCCACCTAAACTGTCTCTGCCTAATTCTGCATATGTAGTTTCAATTATTTTGGGTAGTTCGTGTTGTTGATCTATTGGACTGAACTCCCTTAGGCGTTGGCGGATCGCCACTGAAGCTGCTTCCCCCTTAATGTTAGCTAGTATTATGGCTGATACCTGATCGAAGTTGTTTAGCAACTTCATCCCTAAGTTTAGGGCAGGCTCTGCTCCGTATTCATTTTGTATCTGTCTCAATACGTCTGGCACTACTGCTAAGGACGGGATACCATGTGTTCTGGTATATATGGCAGCAAAGACTGAACCCCTAGAGGTGCAGTCTTCTACTTGTGGTGTGATCCCCATGGGCAAGCAGATTGTTAGAATTCTGTGTTTATCATAGGTGGTAGTATTCGGGAATACCGCCTCAAGCTGAGTTATTTTCTGAGCTATCCAGAATGGGATTTGTTTGCGTTTTGCAGGCATTTTGCCCATTACCGCGTGTAATGTTTGAGGAGTAATTTTATTTCCTGTACCCTGAGCTGGAGTACTATTTACTGCACCTGGTGCAGGTTGGATTGTTGAAGTCCTCATGACGAATTGTGTCAGGTTTCTGTAGATTTTAATTAAATCTCTGTGTTGTATGAGTAATTATGGCTGTGGCATTGTTCCAATGTCAGGGTGCGGTGTGTAAGCCGCTAGTATTGGCCATGTGGCCCCGTCTCCTCCGAGCGGGCCTAATCTTCCTCTTCCTCTTACGTGGGGTAGGGCGCCATTAAACCAGTAAAAATTTTCCTGGTAAGTGAGTGGAATCCCTATGTCCTCAAACGGGGCATATTCCTGTGGTGCATCTCCTTTTATGTAGTAGTGAAATGTCTTTGTTACAGCATCTGCTGCTGGGAATGTAACCCATGAATAGAATACCTCTGTTTTATTTGATTTGTGTGCCTCAATCACGAAAACTACTATGCTACCCCTGGCTTGTCAGCCATTTTCTAATAGTCTTATGGTGACTGTCCTTCTGAATTTTGGTGCAATCTGTATTGCATCCTCAGGATCATCTTCCTCGTCTGACAAGGGCAGTGGCATTCGCAGTGGGTCTAAGACTGCGGTAGTCATTGTGTATAGAACACAGACTAATGTTTCAAGGAAACTATGATAAGGTTTTATGCACAATTTTAGGAACACTATGTCCTTTCAAGCTTGAATAACCATCAGCCAATAAATAGTATTTTTGTACTACTCAGCTGCGGCGGATTTTGTGCCCACCCACTCCAGACGTCTCTGGGGTTTTGTGAGTAGATTCTCTGAGAATAGCACGACTGAACTATCAGATTCTACAGTTAAATAAGTACCCAACCAACGTTGGCGGCGCCATGTCGTGTAGTTCCTATAGTACCCCTGCAGGACCTGTGCGTTTGGATAACATAAACTGTGGGCGTGGTGTTAGACTGACTCTGTGCACCCCCACCGCATATGTTAGCCGGATTTGCATTAGCTAGCTCACAGTGCCACTAGAATCTCCTCTTATCAGGGAGAGATTAGTTTCTGGCAACCTTAGATCATGACAACCCTAATTCCTCTGAATCGTGGACACAATGTACTACCTTTCGCTCAGTCACTCATCTTTCGGTTTGTCTCAGAGAGTTACACAGAATAAACGGTCTGGGCTTTTCAATAAGTATTTATTGAACAGTTGTTACTCTAGTGTAAAATATATGTGCTGCAGTAATCAGCAGACAATAGCAGAAATATTTTATCAGCAGTACGATCAAAGTGAAAGGATAGAACAGTTCTACCATATTGTAATAATCATGAATACATACATCAATAAAAAGGCACTATGAAAGTGTGCGTACTCCTACGATGCCTAACTAGATGTACCTGAGTGTACCTAGCATATGTGTAGGTCTAAAAGTCTAAGAGGCAAGAATGCCTCTAGGATTTAGTCGAACCCCCATACCTGAATAGAGAGAGTGTGGGACCCCGTCCTGGTCTCGAGTTGGACACCCGCAAGGGCTGTGTTAGACCGCTGTCAGCTGGAGCGACTGCATTCAGGAGCCTCAGCGTCTCTGGTCAGTGTGTCAGCATGGAAGTCTCAGTTCCCTCTGTCTTACCGTGGCAAGATGTGGTGTATTTATACCCTAAATTGTCTCGTCCCTCAGTATGGTTTGTATTGGTCTTTGTTAGACATGAGAAAGACGTCAGGGGTGAACTTTGTATATACATATTATGCAGGCGATGTAGCTGGTGAATGCTCATGCATAATTTATGAGTACATTGTAGGCCTGTGTTCTGGAAAGACCTTGCAGTGTTCTAACCACAGACTAGATAACGTTCAACCCTCAGAGCTCATTGTGTACTGTAGGGAACTAATGTAGGTGAAAGATCATGCCTTGTGGGAGTGCGGGCCGGATAAACAGACGCAGAGGCTGTATGTAGTGGGCCAGTCGGCTTGTTTTATTCAACTCTCTGGGGTAGGTGCCCTTAGTTATTGTCTTTGGGGGGGCTGTCGGTGATCTTCCGGATCTCCTTCATTCCTCTGTGGTTCCTCGTTACCTTCAGGTTTTGAGGTTGCTTGATCTTCTATGGGCTGGATGGTTCTCCCAGGGAGGCTCATAGGAGGAAAGAAAACACGGAGCCGTCAGTCACTCCCTTAATATCACGCCCATAGGCGATACTATCTCCGTCACCACACCCGTTCGGTGTACTGTTTAGGGGAAATGTTGCAGGATAGGATGGGTAGTTCTAGTGAGGGAAGGGGGGGAAGTAGTGATGGGATCGTACTGAGCACTACTGTGCACTGTGAAAAATAGAGGGGGGTAAAGTGCTAGGATCTCCCACGATGTCCGAATACACAATCACTCAGGTGGGAATGTGAGGAAGGGAAAGCACACAACGCAAAACCCCGTTGTACTCCCTCAAGCCTCCCGCCACCCAGCTCCCTCTTTCCCCTGTTCATGGTCACTCACCGGCCCCGCCGCAACTCTCCTGAGTTGCGGCCGCTCTCCAGCCTCCTCCTGTGGGGACCACCAATCCTCGCACCACGTCTTGTCCTCGTCTCGGGATTCGTCCTCTCCGTTCCGCGATTCCATGACCTCCTCTCTCACGTCTCCTCTCTCTCTCAGCTCCTTCCTCGCTCTGGCTTGTTCGCACTCACTGTCAGTGTCTCCGGCCTTTTTCTCTTCCTGGGGAAAACCAGGTCCGGGGTTAGTCCCTCCTTCTTCAGCCTCTGATTCGCGTGCGTCGTGACCCTGTATGGGCAGAGGACATGGGGGAGGAGTTATCTTTGCGAAGGCCGCTGTTTTGCATCGTTGGTTCCGTGAGGCGATTACCACGTGTAAGCCACCGCCGTTGTTTGGATGTGTCGACCCCGGTAACAGGCGTGTCATGTTCGGCACCCCCTCACATCCCCTTTCCCTTGCTGTCCTTCTAGTAGGGGTGTTCTCACATGGATATCGGGAGAGGAAGTCTACATTTGCCTGTTCTGTTCCTTTTCGGTGCTTGGTGTGGTATCTGTATGGTTGTAAGGATAAGAGCCAACGTAACACCCTTTCGTTGTTCCCTTTGTTGCATGCCAAACATTCTAAGGGTGCATGGTCCGTGTAAAGGGTGAATTCCCACCCCTCCAGGTAATATTTCAGTGAGTCAATGGCCCATTTTATGGCCAGGGCTTCTTTTTCAATTACTGCGTAGTTTCTCTCTCGGGGGTATAGCTTCCTACTTATATATAATATGGGCTTTTCGTCTCCCTGTTGATTTCTCTGGGATAGGACCGCCCCCAATCCCTGATCGGAGGCTTCCGTCTGTAGGATGAAGGGTAAGGTGTAATCGGGGCTGGCTAATACAGTGTCAGAGGTCAAGGATGCCTTCAGTGTCTCAAATGCCCTGGTTACTTCGGGGCTGGGGTTTCTCAATCTAGCCTCGGTTTTTACGGTTTTCTGCAAGAGGTCCGTGAGAGGGGCTGCAATCCGGGAAAATTGCGGTATGAACCTCCTATAGTATCCGAGCAACCCCAGAAAGGCGATGAGGTCTTTGGCGGAACGTGGAAAGGGTATTTGTGATATAGTGGCCAATTTGTTATTTTGAGGTCGTATGACTCCTTCTCCCAACAGGTAGCCTAGATACCTCACGGTCTGTGCGGCTAAATGGCTTTTGGTAGGGTTGATCTTAAGACCATGGCTTCCCAAAGCCTGGACCACCTTGTACAGGTGTGTCAGATGCTGTTCCCAGGTCTCACTGTAGATTTATTTATTTATTTATGCGTTTTTATATAGCGCGGACTTTACCCGAGGGTGTCAGAGCGCTTCACAATAGGAACAGTAACATTACATGAGGAGAAGGATACCAGTGAGCATAATACAAAAGCAAGCGTTACATTGCATGAGGAAAAGTGACAATCGTGCAAATAACAAACAAACCAGATACAAAAAGAGGTATACGTTCCAAGAGGAAAAAGTGACAGGTGTGCATGATACATGGGGTACAAAATACAAATAGAGGTATAATACTGCAGAAGTGGCAGTCATTCATAACACACTGGGAAGGCACTTCTATAGGCTTGGAGTACAGAATTTCCTATAGTGGAAGAACTTCCTTGAGGTAGTAGAGAGGGCGTGAATTCAACAGGGGGTACATGGGGTACAAAATACATGATACATGGGGTACAAAATACAAATAGAGGTATAATACTGCAGTAAGTGGCAATCACTCATAACACACTGGGAAGGCACTTCTATAGGCTTGGAGTACAGACTTTCCTATAGTGGAAGAACTTCCTTGAGGTAGTAGAGAGGGCGTGAATTAACAGGGGACATGAAATGAAGGGAACACGCACATAAAATCCAACACAACACGCAAAGGTGAGGAATGAACAGGAAAAAGTACAAATTTACAATGACGAGCGAACTTCCTAGAGGGGCCTGAGAACGAAGGTATTAGTTCTGGAAGTGTCTTTGGAAGAGAAGAGAGTTGAGGTCAGCTTTGAAGATCCGGGTCGAGGAGGTGGCACGGAGCAGTGGGGGAAGCGAGTTCCAGATTCTCACCGCATTGCCCGAGAAGGATTGAGCCATCGATCTTTCCCTTTTGAAGACGGGGGGCTCAAGCAGAAACTTTTCCGCATTGCGAGAAGGGCGAGAGCCACCGGACAATTTCAATTTATTCGCTAGGTAGATGATGATGTCATCTATGTAAGCCCCGGCATATCTCTCATGGGGTCGTAGGATAAGATTCATGGCCCGTTGAAAGGTAGCCGGCGCTCCATGCAACCCAAAGGGTAACATTATGAATTGGAATAGACCGTCAGGGGTAGAAAACGCTGTTTTCTCCCGGTCTTGGGCCCTCAGGGGAATTTGCCAGTACCCTTTGCACAAATCAAGGGTACTGATGTATTTGGCCCTCCCTATCCGTTCGATCATCTCGTCTACTCTGGGGAGGGGGTATGTGACGAATTCTGAAATTTTGTTAACCTCCCGGAAGTCAATGCAGAATCGTACCGAGCCGTCCGGCTTCGGTACGAGAACGATGGGTGAATTCCACTCACTTACAGAGGGTTCTATGATACCCATCTGTATCATCTGTTGAACCTCATCTCGGATGGTATTCCTGCGGGCCTCTGGTATGCATATGGTCGGAGACGTACCTTTCTCCCTGGCATGGTTTTAATAGAGTGTTCCACTACCATGGTTTTCCCAGGGGTCAGAGAGAACACGTCTTGTAAGGGCAACAACGCATCTACCAGACCGTCTTTTAAGTGGGAGGGTAACTCGTTGTCAATACATTGGCAGTATAAGGGGTTGTGATTCCCTACGCTCCCGACCAAGGAAGGAAGGGGTCCCTCCCATTTTTTCAGAAGATTAATGTGATAGACCTGGGAGGTACCTCGTTTCCTATCGAGCTCCAGTCTGTAGGTGACAGGCGTCACCTGTTCCAGTACAATGTAGGGACCCTGCCATTGTCCCAACAGCTTATGGTCTGAGGAGGTCATCATCCGTAGCACTGCATCTCCTACTGAAAAGGACCTATCTTTGGCTTTTTTATCGTATTGTACTTTTTGTGCTTCCTGTGCTTTTTCTGTATTGTTCCTGACTATGGTTCGTATCTGTCCCAAATGGGTCTTTAGACTAGTGACGTACTCTATTAGTGGGGTGGTATTATTGAGTTCTGTCTCCCAGGTCTCGCGAACCATGTCCAGCAAGGAACGGGGCTGGTGGCCATAGAGTAGTTCGAATGGGGAATACCCTGTACTCTTCTGGGTTTTGCACCGGATCGCGTACAATGCTAGGGGTTGTCTTGTGGTTTGTGGCCTCCTGGCCTGCCTTGCTACGTTGTCTTAGGCCTGGCTGCCATGATGCTTTTCTTTGCACACGTTACTCTGAGCCGTTGTTCTATCGACCTCTGCTCATGCCAAGTTATTTTAGCACTGTCTGCATTTTCTGTCTCTCACCTTTTCTCCTGTTCACTTTGGGCTCAGTCTGCACAACATGTACAAGGTCGAATAACAACGTCTCCTTGTTCTTGCTGATTTGGCCAGTCCCTCGCACCTAGACATAACACTATGTACAGCTGCCATGGAGAAACTTGTGTGCTTTTAATATTGCGGTTTTCCCGCTCTAGAGGCACTTGGAGAAAACCTTTCCAGGGAGAAGAGCTGTGATTGTCTGCTGATGTAGTTTTGCATCTAGAGACTGAGGTATGGGGGTTCGCTAGTCAAAGCCCAGAGGTCTTCTATTTTTATAATAAACTAGCTTCCAGCACGGGGAGGGTGGTAAGGTCATTTAGCCCTATATCCACTGCTTTATGAGATGCTTTCCCGTTTGTATTCTATGGAGTTGTAACTATGCTGATTATAATATTCCTATGCATTATGCTTATAGTACTGACACGTGTACTGTATCTTAGAGCACGTAAGTTGAAATAAACATTTTAACCTATGCTGTGTCTCTTCTTACGCACGTTGTGGACAGGTATGAGTGAGTGACGAAAGGGTGTTCTTGCTTCTGCGAGTCCTGAGAGAGAGATACCGTGTTCTGGGTTGTCTAATCATTGGTACATTGTTGCTAATGGGACGCTAAGGCTAGTTGGGTTGGGGTTTTAGGTGCTAAGGTTTATGTTTGGCTCACCACTATATTCCGAGGTCCTACTATCCTGTGCATAGCTCTGTGTGTGCAGAATCCCTATAACATGGCGCGACCAACGAGTGGGGCAGCTTATCTGCGAGACGCTTGAGTAGTACTTGTGCTTGTCCACAACCCCCTCACATACGCTTCCGGAAGCGTGTGTGATGGTGATACCTCCTATATTGACGATTTTGTAGGTTCTTTCAAGCTTGAAGTTGTTAAAAGGTTTCTTAAACTAAAACCCTATATTGTGCTGCCTCCTGTTAGATTGTCGAACTATTTCTAGCCACAAATGGCGTGTGTCAACATTGCCGGCACATAGCCGCGGGGCGCTCCGAGATCACTTAACGGTGTATGGAGTGCCAGACGCGGGTGTCGAGCTGATCTTTGTGGTACAAGCCGATCCGGCTTTCCACTTTGAGGTGTTCTACTCTTGGGTCACCTTTCCAGCGGTGGACGCGAACGATAATCTGTTCCATGAATATGAAGCCACCGCAGTTCCTGCTGTCTATAGACCTTATACGAAACTTGAAGTACCGCTCACGGCTTGGCAGCACCGTGTTTGGTTTGATGGCGCCCTCCCCCAACCGGTTACCACGGTTCGTTTAGGCCCCTTATCTATTGATGGGGCCACTTGGCCTGTTTTGGCCGGTACACCCCACATCCGCAATATATGACAATACCTGTCGCGGACCTTTGCGCTATGTATTCGGCTTTAGTGCGAGTGCATCGAGCCTTAGTGCAGTATGTTACAGGCAACATCCAGGGAGCCCCACCTGGAGTTGCAGGCCATCCAGCTGGTGCAGGCGGAGTGACCATAAGTCCTGTCATGGTGAATTCGGTGATGGGCAAGCGCCCACAAAATAAGGATGATTTTCCTTATTGGCTTGCAGAGAAATTTGACCAGCTGGAGGCAGTTTTTCCAAACACAACACCGGTGGATAAACAAAGAATTCTTACGATTAGTTTGCCAAAAGACTTAATCCCCGATTTGGCAGCATGCACCAACTGGGGTAGGGTATTCGCAGCAGTTTATTCGAAGTGTTTCGGCACTCCCTCCATGACGGTTCTCCCCTCTGTAATTAAACGCGTGCAGGATGAACATGGCCCTGAAGTGGCTGTGGAATTAGGGATGAGACTGGTGGGAGTGTTCGACGTAGTAGCTGAGTTGATCCTTGCGAATGTCAAGGGCGATGCAGTGAACTTTCAAGGCTAATGCTTATGGCTTTGGTCCCAGAATTGGACAAGCCGCGCGAATTACCGAAAATTATTGCCCAGGCTTACAAAACTATTGGCAGAAATAACCTGGGCAATAAGCCTTTTGCAAAACAGCAAACACAATCGCAACAACATCAACAACCTAAAACTCAATCTGAGAAAGATGAGAAACCAGTCTTCACTAAAAAGAGCTGGAGGCTGAAAAAACAGGGTAAGCAACAAAAGAAGCCGGGGTCGATAGGCGCATCCCCGGTTTCAGTCTCTTCTGAACGCACTTATGATTTACGCGATAGGGCGAGAATTAAATCTCCGGATAGGTTTCAGATCCCTGATACGCGTTCTCCTCGTTCTTCACAGGCACCGACAACTTCACCGGCCGGTGGAGGAGATCGCCAGGATAGAGGAAGGGGTCGAGAGGCTCCCCAGGGACGAGACCAACCTCGACAACAGGTCAGAGGGAAAGCAGAAGACTTTCAGCGTTCTCGCCCACAATTTCAGAAGAAGAAAGTTGCCGCTGTAACAGCGAGATATGCCACAGACGGTGAGAACGAGACTCCTGAATTGGACGTGGGCAGTGACCCTCCTAGACAGCGCCGCGGAAGTTACCATAGTGCAGGAGGCGCTACGTCCTCATATGGAGGTGACAGCAACTGAAACATTCATTACTGTTGAGACAGCAGACACCAGAGTGGCACCCCCTGACAGACTTTTTAATATTGTCATTCAAATCGAAGGTGATATACAGCGTGTAATTAAAGGGATTTTTTGGGAGAATCTGACCTCTTCATACGACATTTTGTTAGAGGAGGCGGATTGGCCGCCCCCATTCGTTCTTGCTGCGCGTAAAGGGGAGGAGGCAATCCTTCCGAGCTTTTCTCGACATGTCCCAAAGGACAAAGCGGAGGCTCTTGCAGCTGAGTGGGCTGTGTCCCTGGCTCCTGCGTTATACCGCAACCACGTGGGCTGGGATGAAGACTCTCCCCCCCATGAAATACCTTTGAGGTCCCTACCGCAGCCCCAACCCCAATATCCCATTAAACGGGACGCCAAAGGTCCCGTTTCTGAAATTCTGACTCAGTTGGAATATCAGGGAGTAATTGAAACATGCGTATCACCAATAAATAATCCCCTATTCGCGGTTTCTAAGCCCGATGGATCGTACCGCTTAGTTTTGGATTACCGGCATTTGAACTCTCATTGTCAGACCTTTGCGGTGCAAAATACCCACAGTTCTGCGCTTGTAGACAGTCTTGTTCGTAAAAAATATAAAACGACACTTGACCTCTCAAATGGATTCTACACGCACAACTTAGCCATGGAGAGCAGCCAATGGAGCGCTTTTACCTCCGGTGGTAAATTATTCAAATTCAGGCGTTTACCTATGGACTATAAGAACAGTCCCGGCATATTCGCCGCCCGTGTTGTCTCTTTGTTAGACGGCATTGATCAAGATGCATGTTCGTACGTCGATGACATTTATCTGACGGACGACGAATTGTTCCCGCATCTCTCCCGAGTAGACCGCATTATTCTAGAATTTGCGGTTCAAGGTTACAAATTTAACTTTGCCAAATCTCATATTGCTGAATTTACCGTTTTGTTCTTGGGCTACGAGCTCAACAATGAAGGTAAGGGCTTAGCCCCCACTTCCTAGAAAAATGTGCACTTTTGTGCCCTCCTACTAATCTGAAAAACTTCAGTCTTTGCTGGGTTTTCTGAACTTCGGGCGCACTTACATTCCCGAATACGCCCAGCGTATCAAGCCACTGTATGCCTTGATACAACCTAACTTTTCGAAGTCTTGCTGGCTTCCGAAGCATTCCTCCATTCTGCAGTTTTTGCAGACAGACCTTCTTGAGTCTAAATACCTCTTGATGCGTGATAACCACACAAACCTGGTGATTAGAATAATTCTGGGGGCAGTGGGTTTCACGTACTTAACCTTTAACGAAGGTGACACAGTACCCATCGCATACAAGTCACATCTTTACACTTCCGCAGAAATGCGCTTTTCATCTGTGGAGAAAGTTCTGACGGCAGTGCAGATGGCGATTCTAAAGGAACGCGCACTGGCACAGGGAAAGCGCAACCTGGTGGTAACACCCTATCCTGCCCTAGAGGCAGTGACAAAGGCAAGTGTTCCGAACTCTAAAGCTTTGCACCCCCGTTGGATTCAATGGGCAACATCTTTGACGTCTCCTGATGTCACTTTCATTTTCGATTCTTCTCTTCAGACTCAGGAGTTTTTGCAATATGAATTCGTTCATCCTCCTCCTCTGTCTTTACTGCCGCTTGAGGATTACGACTGTGTGATCTACACCGATGGTTCGGCGCAACCGGCCACGGGGTCCAAGCATGCTTATTCAGCCGCATGTGCTATTGTTGCAGGTACCTTTGTGAACGGACAGTTCAAATCCACTGTAGTGCATACTCAGGCACTCGGGGACAGTACTGCACAATTGGCCGAGCTGCGTGCATTGGTGCTTGCGCTTGAGTTCGTTAATCCTGATGTGACCACTCTCATTGTATGCGATTCTTACTACTGTGTTCAATCTTACAATGACAATCTGTTCTTTTGGTCGCAAAACGACTATAGAGACGCAAAAGGTAGCACAATTAAGCATAAAATGCTTTGGGTTCGGGTGGCAGAATTGAGACAACGTCTGCCCCTCACACAGGTGGTTCACACCCTAGGCCATCAGCGGGTGGGCATACACGCTGTTGGTAACGGTCTGGCAGACGAAGCTGCCAGATCAGCAGTAGTCACGTGTTCAGTAGCAGCAGTTACTAGATCCATGTCTAAAATTGACACCGATATTTTGGCAGCTATTGCTGCAACAAAGGAAGGTGCTAATTACCCTAGGGGTTTTCCTTCCAAATATTCTTATCAGTTAGGTCCCGAACAGGCTCCTTATGTAACAATACCTGACGTTGGTGATCGGCTGATCCCCAACGCGGACCGCAGACTTTCCTTGATAACGGCAGCACACGAAGGCATGGCTTCGGCTCATGCTGGAGTGTCTGCGACTGTTTCCATCTTGCAGCAGCGTTACTGGTGGCGTGGTTTATATAAAGACACCCGTACTTATGTGCTTTCTTGTGACGTTTGTCAACAGATTAAGCCTTCCACGGTTACACGACCACCACAGACCTCGCTCTGCATTTCTAACAGACCCTTTGGGTGTGTTTACCTGGATCACTGCGGTCCATTTTCTTCAGACACTGCCTATAAATATATCTTAGTGGCAGTGGACTCGTGCACACGGTTCATCTGGGTCTGGCCACAACGGAGTGCTGACGCTCGAAATGTCATCAGGGATTTGCGTGTCTTTGTGGGAATTTTCGCTTGCGGCACCTTCCATTCTGACCAAGGTCCAGCGTTTGCCTCTAAGGCTTACAAGAACGCAATGGGTTCACTGGGGGTGCGGGTGAAATTTTCGTCTCCGTATCGGCCTGAGGGCAACTCGATCGTTGAACGAATGAACCGTGACTTAAAGCAATCCTTGACAGCTAGAGTCTTAGGTACTGGCAGGAACTGGCTGGCCCACTTGTATACTGTACAAGGTGCACTTAATAATCTCCCTAGAAGACCTCTGGGTGGGCGGACCCCATACGAAATGCTCTTTGGCATATGAATGTTTGTGCCTGACCTTGATGGTCTAGACATGGCGGCGCAAACCGCCAAGTTTGATGTAGATAACCATTCTACTATGTTACAGGACTTACAAGAAGCCCGAGACAAACTTGCAAACGCACATTTACCTTCAGCCACAGATCCTGCACTGCAGATTCCGGTTCGCTGCTTGCTTCCGAAGATTGGCGACCTGGTTCGAGAGAAGGTGGAGAACAAAAAAGAATTTGGCCCCTCTTATCGTGCACCGGTTCCAGTCCTGGGCTTGAAGGGAACACGTACAGTAATCCTACCACCGCTTCCTGGTCGCAAGGAGAACAGATACATCTCAGTGGAAAATGTCAAGCTACAACATCTGGCCGATCCTGAATAGTGTTACACCAGCGGTCTCTTGTCCTGCCATTTACCGGACATGTGTTCGTGGCCCTCCTGCCCGAACGGTCACTGATGTTGCTATTGAGATGGTTGATTTGCCTGAAAGTATACTCAAACCCCCTGTCTCCCCCTACATTGACGAGAACGAGTATACCTATCCCGAAACAGAATCGGTGGCACACCTACCAACAACGCCACTGAGCCCGACACGTTATTCCTTTGACTCGGATTCCACCTCATCAATTGTCCCGTCCAAGTTCAGTATTTTTGTGTCCTGGTTTAGAGACAATTTTTTCATTCCCCCCTGGACATACATCTGGTTGGTGCTTTTCTTGATTTTTTTGTTCATGTCCATTGGCTTTGTTACAGTGTTTTTTCTACTCATCAATGGTCACTATTTACCTGAACGCTCTGCTGTGAACAGTGTCGCTGGAACTTTGGCTCCACATTCCTCATCTCACATCATGAAGCGTGACCACACATTCGTGAACATTTCAGCTTTTCCGGTTGCTGATGGCATCGTATGGGATGCGGTAAATTTTCAAATTCATGGAACGACAGAAATTATTAATGTACCAAATGTCCTTCGAGTTTCGATGGGTGATGTAGTGAAAAGTAATATTCATTCTGACGATTGGGATGTGCATGCCGTTGAAGCATTGTTTGCTGATTTAAAATATTATGCTTCCTTTAATGCTGAGGATTTATATATGAATTCTGCGAATTATGCTGATTTGTATTGCTACCAGCATTGGGGCATCCATTTTGTCCATAAACCAAGTGCACTACGTGGTTCTTTCGCCTACACCCAATGGGAACATTGCCCTAACCCTTTACCGGGTAGCTCCCAGACTCTTAGAAATAAATTTACATATTTCACTGATTTTAATAGATCGAACCCTGGATCATATTACTTTAAATTGAACACCCCTTCCACTCAGAAAATCATGTTGACCCACACCAAATTGCTATATTCGGGTTCCTTCTTGAGCGCCTTAGCTGTGGGTGGTTATGAGTACTGGAAGGACACTGTGGATTTGAAATCAATCTGGGGCTCAAAAACATGGCAGGTGCGGGGCACCGAAGCCTTGCACCGTGCCTGCCTTATCCCGGCCCAAATTGTGTTTCTGAATGCTTCCATCTATCAGACTACGTGTTGGGGTTTGGCTACCGCCAAACAATTAAACGCACCATCAATTCCATCCCTGTCTTCAACTCCAAACAACAGCTTGCACTTTAATATGTCCCTTCCGACTTTGCAAGCTTTGTTTCAAAACAATTCGTTTAATGTTTCTATGCTTGTTCAGTCACCCTGGTTGGCTTGGCCCATATCATCTAATGCATGCCAACTGCGTTTTCATGACTCAGTCCCTGGCTATAAACAGGACAGGCCCGATCCTAGGTTTTCTGACTCCCGTACTGTCACAACATATTCTGTTGGTAAATTATGTAAACAGTGGTTGCAGCATTCTTCCCTAGACTCTGTTAAACAACATTTGTCCCTCCTATCAGGCACTATTGATCTGTCCGACTTTATATTGGGACCTCGTGGTCCACGACCGAAGAGATTCATTTATGAAGCTTATAATGAACTCTGGAAGCTGTCGCAAATGGAAGCTGCTTCCCGTCTACGGGAAATAGACCAGGCAAATTTGGAAAAGGTGCTTGCTGTTGTTGACAATAGTATTAATACCCTGTCTTCCCGCATTTACACTTTGGAGAATATTGTGTCCTCTGTTGTTGATATTGTACAAGATGATGTTTCTGTGTTGTATCATGGTCAAAATCAATTACGTTCAGTTATGCAGTTTGCGTGGACTTTACAAACACTTAAATTGGGTAAAGTTCCTTGGCATTTTTTGAACACCACTGCCTTATTCCTGCCTTTTAATTTAACTGACAAACAGCAGTTCATGTCCATGAAAGATGCAGCTTACACTCTGTTACATATCGAGAAAGTGGAACCCTTACCATTCTCCGTGGCGGAATTTGATTCTGCTGTGTGGCTAGTTCATGGGGTTATCGCTTTGCCTTTTTCCTTGTTTGAATTTAGCTCGTGCATGAAACATTATCCTGTGGGCCGTTTCCAGCCTTTGGGTAGTGCCTTCCTGCATGTACTTTGGTCCCTGCCTTTCATGTACAAATGCCTTAGAGACGGGAAGGAAGTTTTTCTCATGGGGGAGTCATGCGATTCAACTGTGGGTCATTCCCGTGTTTGCAAACACATAAAATTGCACGGAGCTTGTAACGTTTCCGCTCCGAATCTTGCTTGTGTGTTGAAGGGTATTCCCGCTCCTGCTATTTCTCCTACCTTTACTTTGCTTACAAATGGTAGCTATTTGCTTTTGAATAACGAGAACTGCTGTGGCATGCAGGCCGGCTTCCCCTATATTGTTATGGTTTCGCACAGGGTTGTCTGCTGCAAGAATGTGCTTTTTCCTCCCCCTCACGACATCATAGATAATTCTATTTGGCCTTCCATTCCTACCATGAAGGCAGATTTCAATAGACTGAGCAGAATAAAGGCGCTATTATTGAACCAGGAGGTTATGCTCACATCCGCCAGGGAGACATTCATTCTCCAGGTGGCAAGTACCCACAGTGAAATACAGGCCCTTTTGAACACGAACCTCCCACAGCATTTCAGAGAATTAATTCACCGTGTTTTTAGCGCGTCTGGCGCTGGGGGTCTGGTGCACTTTTTTAAAGTTGTGGGGTCCGGCCTTGTGTCCACTTTCCAAACTATTTTTGGTGTGATACCGGCATTTATTCATTCGATTTTTTACAGCGTCTTTGGTGGCTTCCCGTTGATCCTCGCCTTGGCGGCTGGTGTCCTGCTGTTGGTCTGTTTTCTGCGCAATGGCTGCTCCCTGATGGGCCCTGCTCGACCCCGAACGCCTCCAGCTGCTCCGTGAGCGCATCCTGGCTGGTTTCGGCATTCTGCCGTTGGCGACGCTGGGTGTGTCCTATACCCTTTCTTTTCGCTTTGCGTATTTCACTTGCGTGCAACCTGTGATGTCTTGCATCCGCTGTCCTTTCGCCTGGACCGTGGATTGTTGCCTCTCCAGTACGTCGTTGTCTGTTCAGGATTTTGTTCAGTTGGTGGGTCCCTTGGCGGCCCATGAGCGGGACTGTTCCGTTGCGGGCTGCATGACACGTGCGGCTGCACTGGGGATTTTGGCGCAATGGGATATCTGGGCGGCTGCTCAGAGTCTCCTACAACAGAGTTATATTGAGTATCACGCAAGTTGTCCCGCATTGCTTTTGGATGCTCCGTCCTGTGGGGAACATTCCTGCAGCTTTGATCTGTTGGACTGGATGGCGTCTATGTTTTCTGACGATTCCAGTGGTGTCCTCTTGGATGCTATAGCGTTTTTCTGCACGTACACGCTGTTGGATTGACATGGCCTTCGTTTCCTGTGAACTGCCTCGCTGGCTCTCTTTTTTCTTCAAATGTTTTTTTTTCTTTTCCCCCTCTCTCCCATTCGTTGTCCTTTATGGGGCCTGCGTCCGCTACAGCCGTTTCTGTTCTGCTCGGTACATTGGAACTCTGTCTTCGTCCTTTGTCTTGGCCGATGGACTGTCCAGGGGAGGGTGTCTTGTGGTTTGTGGCCTCCTGGCCTGCCTTGCTACGTTGTCTTAGGCCTGGCTGCCATGATGCTTTTCTTTGCACACGTTACTCTGAGCCGTTGTTCTATCGACCTCTGCTCATGCCAAGTTATTTTAGCACAGTCTGCATTTTCTGTCTCTCACCTTTTCTCCTGTTCACTTTGGGCTCAGTCTGCACAACATGTACAAGGTCGAATAACAACATCTCCTTGTTCTTGCTGATTTGGCCAGTCCCTCGCACCTAGACATAACACTATGTACAGCTGCCATGGAGAAATTTGTGTGTTTTTAATATTGCGGTTTTCCCGCTCTAGAGGCACTTGGAGAAAACCTTTCCAGGGAGAAGAGCTGTGATTGTCTGCTGATGTAGTTTTGCATCTAGAGACTGAGGTATGGGGGTTCGCTAGTCAAAGCCCAGAGGTCTTCTATTTTTATAATAAACTAGCTTCCAGCACGGGGAGGGTGGTACGGTCATTTAGCCCTATATCCACTGCTTTATGAGATGCTTTCCCCGTTTGTATTCTATGGAGTTGTAACTATGCTGATTATATTATTCCTATGCATTATGCTTATAGTACTGACACGTGTACTGTATCTTAGAGCACGTAAGTTGATATAAACATTTTAACCTATACTGTGTCTCTTCTTACGCACGTTGTGGACAAGTATGAGTGAGTGACGAAAGGGTGTTCTTGCTTCTGCGAGTCCTGAGAGAGAGATACCGTGTTCTGGGTTGTCTAATCATTGGTACATTGTTGCTAATGGGACGCTAAGGCTAGTTGGGTTGGGGTTTTAGGTGCTAAGGTTTATGTTTGGCTCACCACTATATTCCGAGGTCCTACTATCCTGTGCATAGCTCTGTGTGTGCAGAATCCCTATAACAGGGTAACATGTCCTCCCACTGTTTAGACTCAAGGGCAAGGAGTTTTTTTAAGGTAGTCTTAAGGGTAGCGTTGTAGCGCTCAACTAGACCGTCAGTTTGGGGGTGATATGCCGCCGTTCGTATCTGTTTGATACCCAACTGGGTACACACTTGCTTCATCAATTTAGATACGAACGGGGTCCCTTGATCCGTCAGGATCTCTTTTGGAAATCCTACCCGGTAAAATACTGATATCATAGCTTTGGCTATGCTAGAGGCATCTGGGTGTCGTAAAGCGATTGCCTCCGGAAAACGGGTAGCGTAGTCCACGAGGACCAATACATAACGGCACCCGCTACGCGAAGGCAACAGGGGCCCTATGATATCCATCCCAATCCTACAAAAGGGTTCATCGATGATGGGTAGCGGATGTAATGGGGCTCTGGGTGGTCTGTACCTGCTGTTTTTTTGACATATGGGGCATTCACAGCAGTACTTTTTCACTCGCCTATAAATACCGGGCCAATAGAACTGCTTTGTTATTAACTGTTCCGTTTTTTCCTCCCCAAAATGCCCACCCAATAAATGACTATGGGCCAAATAGAGTACCTTATCCTGAAACAGGGTAGGGACCAACAACTGAGGGGTGCTAGTGGTCTCTGCTTTTCTGTATAACAGGCCGTTCTTAATAAAGAAATAGGGACATACGTGTAGTGGGTCTTCTTGGTTCAGGGCTTGGTTCCAGGCTTCCTGTAAGACCGGGTCCTCTCTCTGGGCTGTGTGGAAGTGTCTGTCATTCTCCCATGGGTTCTCCTCTGGTATAGCAGGGAAAGCACACGCAGTTTTTCCTTTTTTTTTTAGTTTTTGGTTTTCCTGATTTTTGAGGGGGGCCATTCTGGGTTCTCATCCCGGGAAAAGGGAGCGATGTCCCACCATTCCTCCTCCTTTGGCGTTGATTCCAGAAGCAATTCAGGCAGGTGCGGGTAATCATTCCCCAGTATGACCTGTTCTGGTAGTCAAGGGATGATACCGACCTTTAAATCGGACCCTGGATCCGTGGCATGTTGTATGCGTACATGGGTAGTGGGGTACACCTTTGTATCCCCATGGACGCATTGTATGTTTACGGTACCATCAACTGTCCCAAGCTCGGGTCCCAGGTCCTGGGGACGCATCACGCTTTGTCGACAGCCTGTATCGGCCAGGGCTGTCATGGGCTGTCCATTTACAGTCACACCACAACGATAAGGGGGAGGTTGTTTAGACTGGGAGGGACAACAATAATTCCTCGCGATGCCCATCTCCATTGGTTCCTCCTTCTGTGGACAAAAGCGGGCTATGTGTCCCAGTCCCCCGCAGTTATAGCATTGTGGTCCGGGCGTAGGGGTTCTAAACACGGGAGGCCCCGGGGCTCTGAACACAGGAGGACCTGGAATGATCGTAACGGGGTCGGGTTTTCGGACCAACGGAGGTCGGGGAGGACGATGAGCCCCGCTTATACCTGTTCTCCATGGGGTTTCTTCACGTCCCTTTTGTACATCTTGGGCTCTACTGTAGGCACTAGCGATTTCCACGGCTGTGTCTAGGGTGAGGTGCACATGTTGTCTGACCCATTTCTGAATGGGAGGATGGAGGGAGGCCAGGTACTGCTCTAAGTATACTTTAGCCATGATATCTTCCTTTGTGGCGGAGGCTGGTTTCAACCATCGGTCAGCCATATCTCTCACACGGAAATATAGGGCTCTGGGCGTTTCTTGCTGTCCCTCTTTGATCTGTCTAAGCCTCATCCTGTACGTCTCGTCGTCAATACCTAGGTGTTCCATAATACATTGTTTGATTTCCGCATATGGAGTTACACCCAGGATGTTGACCGCTTGATAGGATGCCTGAAGCTCTCCGGACAGCAAAGGCCCTAGGTATTGCCCCCACTTCTCTGCAGGCCATGCTGCAGCTAGGGCCATCCGTTCAAAATTGTTGAAGAAGTATTCAGGGTCTTCTCCGCTTACGTATTTTTGCAGGATTACTGATGGGAGGGTACTCGGGCCCCTTTGTTGTCCAAGGGCGTCTGCGAGCTTCCTCATTGCGGTGTCATGGGTCTGGCCTTGTTCTGTAATGACTTGCTGTAATTTACCCAGGTCTTCTTCTACTACCGTGAGGAATTTCTCCATAGCTTTCCCCAGACTCTCTTGGCTTTCGGCCATTCGGGCGATTACAGCCTCCATGTCTCCGGCAGATCCCACTTCTGACACCACTTGTGGGAGTGCGGGCCGGATAAACAGACGCGGAGGCAGTATGTAGTGGGCCAGTCGGCTTGTTTTATTCAACTCTCTGGGGTAGGTGCCCTTAGTTATTGTCTTTGGGGGGCTGTCGGTGATCTTCCGGATCTCCTTCTTCCTCTGTGGTTCCTCGTTGCCTTCAGGTTTCGAGGTTGCTTGATCTTCTATGGGCTGGATGGTTCTCCCAGGGAGGCTCATAGGAGGAAAGAAAACACGGAGCCGTCAGTCACTCCCTTAATATCACGCCCATAGGCGATACTATCTCCGTCACCACACTCGTTCAGTGTACTGTTTAGGGGAAATGTTGCAGGATAGGACGGGTGGTTCTAGTGAGGGAAGGGGGAAGTAGTGATGGGATCGTACTGGGCACTACTGTGCACTGTGAAAAATAGAGGGGGGTAAAGTGCTAGGATCTCCCACGATGTCCGAATACACAATCACTCAGGTGGGAATGTGAGGAAGGGAAAGCACACAACGCAAAACCCCGTTGTACTCCCTCAGGCCTCCCGCCACCCCGCTCCCTCTTTCCCCTGTTCGTGGTCACTCACCGGCTCCGCCGCTCTCCAGCCTCCTCCTGTGGGGACCACCAATCCTCGCACCACGTCTCGTCCTCGTCTTGGGATTCGTCCTCTCCGTTCCGCGATTCCACAACCTCTTCTCTCACGTCTCCTCTCTCTCTCAGCTCCTTCCTCGCTCCGGCTTGTTCGCGCTCACTGTCAGTGTCTCCGGCCTTTTTCTCTTCCTGGGGAAAACCACGTCCGGGGTTAGTCCCTCCTTCTTCAGCCTCTGATTCGCGCGCGTCGTGACCCTGTATGGGCAGAGGACATGGGGGAGGAGTTATCTTTGCGAAGGCCGCTGTTTTGCATCGTTGGTTCCGCGAGGCGATTACCACGGGTAAGCCACCGCCGTTGTTTGGATGTGTCGACCCCGGTAACAGGCGTGTCATGTTCAGCACCCCCTCACATGCCTATATTAGGAGCCATGACTATAATAGGGCATGTACGAATATGACCATAATAGGGCATATACGAGTATGACCATAATAGGGCATATACGAGTATGACCATAATAGCGCATATGCGAGTATTTCTACATTATGGCATATATGAACGGGTCTACATTAGGGCCTATATACGAAACATAACAACATGACTTGAAGCTAGGAATACATCAACTAATGGTCCTAGATTAGGGATAAACCAGCTTTTATTTAATTCATCCATCATTACTCTTTTAGAATTGTGTGTTGGTAAATGAAGTTGTCGAAGGGCTGTTATAAGTAAGGATTGAGGCATTATAACTTTACCTGAAGTTGCTGATCTATAAAGGAGATCTGGAAATCCAGTCACTCCCCCTTGATTTCCAGAGATCTTTTTCATGTTGTGGTGCTGCATTTTGAATGTCTACTAATGTCTCTGTAGAAATATTCTCATAGGTTTGTATCTCAACCTCATCATCTGCATCTAAAGTGTTCATACTGCATGTTTTCATTGCATATAAACTAGCTTCCTTTGCTGCTGTATCAGCAGCTTCATTTTCCTTAGACACCAAATCTGTTCCTTTTGTATGTGACTGGCACTTAACCACTGCTACTTGACATGGTATTTGCAATGCAGCAATAAGGTCAGCTAAAAGATGTTGGTGCGCTACTGGGGTCCCATCAGATTTAAGAAATCCTTGCCGTTCCCATCTCTTCAGCACTGAGTGAACTGTGGAAGCTACATATGCTGAATCAGTGTATATCGTTACTGGCTGACCCTGACAAGCCTGTAGGGCCGTTATCAATGCTTTTAATTCAGCCACTTGGGCTGAGTCTTGGGATGGCAAGGGTAAGAGGTGCAATGTGTGTAAGGTATAGTCAGTAGGTGTACCAATAGCCTCAACAACAGCTGCACCTGTATGTCTTTTGCCTGTCTCCTGGTCTATCCATGAGGAAGCATCAATAAACAATTGTCGGCCATCAGACAAGGGGTCCTCATGTGCCAGGTGATCGTCCTCCTCCAATGTTACACTACATTCATGATCAGTGGGCTCTAGTGGGTGCACTAAAAAAGTTGCAGGATTGACTGAGTGTACTCGCTCAATGCAGATAGAAGGGTTTGACAGTATTACTTATAACCTGTCGCTCTTTGAGTGGTCAATCTACTTTTATTTTTCTGCAGCACAGCAAATGGAGAGTGCTCAACATACAGTGTTACAGGGCATCCTGCTGTAATCTACTCTTTTCCACTGCAAAAGCTGCTGCTGCAAGCGCTCGCTCACAAGGAAAGTGACCTTTCATTACTGGATCTAATAGTCCACTAAAATAGGCGACAGGTTTGTGACCCATCGGGTATTTTTGAGTAAGGACTAATATCATGGAATCCTCTGTGGCAGCAGAAAACAGAAAAAATCTCTTTGTATAGTCTGGATTTGCTAGCACTGGGGCTGAAGCAATTGCTTCTTTCAATGTCTGAAATGCACTTACACTGTCATCACTCCACTGTATGCCAGTGTTGTCAGTTTTAGCTTTCTTCATTGCATATAATAGTGGTTGTGTGAAAGTAGCATAATCAAATACCCACTGACATACAAAATTACAAAGGCCTAGAAATTTCGGCATGTCTTTTACTGTCTTGGGCTGAGGCTGATCACGTATAGTTTGTATTCTAGAACCTGCTATCTTTATGCCTTCTGCAGACAACACTTGGCCCAAATACAGCACTTCTTTTTGTGTCCACTTTGTATCCCTTAGTAGCAAGTAGCATTAAGAGATTGACAGTGTCCAAAACACATTCAGATTCTGTTTTACTACATATTAGTAAATCATGTATATTGCAATACTGTACTGTCTGACTGGACATTTAACAAATTATCTCTCAAAACTCTATTAAACACAGATGGAGACTCACAATAGCCTTGTGGGAGTCTAGAGTACTGGATTTTTCGCCATCAAATCTGAAGGCTGTCAAATAATGACTGACAGGATGTAAAGGTATGCTAAAAAAACATTCTTTAAATCCACTACAGAAAACCATTTGCTGTCATTTGGTATATGTTAGACCCGGGATCCCTGATTGGCTGAGGTAGGTACCTTAGGCCAAATAGGGACCCGTGTTTCCACGTCAGGGAAAGGAAGGTCACCTTCTGAGATAGCCCCCGCTCACCCCCTTGGTAGCTTGGCACGAGCAGCCAGGCTTATCTTCAAGGCAGATGTGTAAAGTATTTGCAACCACGCTCACAGCAACCCAATGATGACACCACAAATAGACTCCACACGAGTTTTATAAAAACGAGTATAAATGTTATATAAAAAGATATACGATAAGACCACACAATATAAATCCAACATATGAGTATGTGTAATATTTCTCCTGGCTGGTTGTTAGGCCAGCCAGCCCTTGTAAGTTCTGACGATATTAATGAGCACTTCTAAACATTCCACTGTAATCCTAATATCATGTTATGCAGTTCGTAATGCTAGAATCAGGCACTTGTGCAATGTAAAAATAATGCAATGCGTAACGCGACAATCCGGCACTTTGCAATGTAAGAATAATGCAATGCGTAACGTAACAATCAGGCACTTTGCAGTGTAAAAATAATGCAATGCGTAATACAACCACCAGGTACGTCGATATGCAGAAATAAGGCAATGCGTAATACACTAATCAGGTAGTTCGTTATGCAGGAATAATGCAATGCGTAAAACGCTAATCAGGTAGTTTGTTATGCAGAAACAATGCAATGCGTCATACGACAATCAGGTAGTTCGTTATGCAGAAATGAGGCAATGTGTAATACGACAATCAGGTAGTTCGTTATGCAGAAATCAGATAATGCGTAATACACTCCGGCACCGATCACGGTGCCTTAGGCGGTCTCTCCGCCACTCCTTCTGATTCGCAGTCAGCCTCTGTCAACAGTTGCCCCCAACACAGGTATGGTGTAACAAAAAGTGCAGCTCCGCACTCCGGCCCCGGTACTGCCACTCCTTTGGCAATACGGGCCGCGATACGAGCCGAAGCAGAGGCTTGCGCTGCTGAAATGAGAGAGAGGCCGAGAGCGTCTCCCTCCAAGCCCGCACCCCGCCCCAGGAGTCGACACATGTTACCTGGGGGGCGCGAACCCACTCTCCTCTCATCTTCCAACGACTTGGGCCTCAGATGCAATCTTTGTGAATGGGCAACGGCGGGCTTGGGCCGGCGGCTCAGCTCCTCCGAGGCTGCCGGTCCGGGCCGCTACTACTACGAAGATCTCAGGCTGCCATAAGGCACACGTACACAGCGTTGCTGAGACTCCCTCGAGCTTCGGGTGCATGATCACCGGGCACTCCACACGAAGGTCTCAGGCTGCACGAAGAACACGCGCACAGCGTCGCTGAGACTCACTTTAACTCCGGGTGCACGTTAACAAGGCAATCCTCACGAAGGTCTCACGCTGCACAAAGCACACGCACACAGCGTCGATGAGACTCACTTGCACTCCGGGTGCACGATAACAAATCAATCCTCACGAAGGTCTCACGCTGCACAAAGCACACGCACACAGCGTCGATGAGACTCACGTGGATTCCGGTGCACACGATAAATGGACAATCCTCACAAAGGGTTCAGGCTACAAAAAGCACACGCACACAGCGTCGCTGATCCTCGCTTGGACTCCAGGGCCCTTCTTACGAGGGTCTCAGGCTGCAACAAGCACACCCACACACGCTGAGACTCTCTTGGAAACTTTTGTGTTCCTGAGTTTCCGCAACAGCTCACCTCGGGCCCTTGGGGATAAGTTACTTCAGGACACAGCACAGCAAAGTCCTTTCAAGCAGGGGGACACAGCAAAGTCCCTTTAGCCTTTCCTTGGTTAAAACAGCAAACTGCAGGCCAGCCCCAGAACACACAGCAAGGGTCAGTCCTATCCTTCAGTCTCTTCAGTTGTTTCTTCCTTGGCAAAAGTTCCTCTTGACCACAAAGTAGCTCCAGTCTTGTTCAATCTTGATCAAGCCGTTCTCCAAAGTTCAGGGGCTTCAGCTCTCATAGTTATACCCCTCAATGGCTTTGAAGTCTTTGTGTTCAGGGGGCACTGACCCCTGTTCAAACCAGTTCTGGGTACCTCCCTGCCAGTGACACCTTTATTCCTTTGATAGTGGGGGTCTGGATCCTCAATCACTCAGCAGGGGCCGGAGCCATTGGTTTATGGCTGCAGCCCAGGCCTCTTCACCTCTAGGGGCTACTCCTCCCCCTACACTCCAGATGCAGGTCAGCCTGTTGCTGTCTCACCTCATCCCCTGGGTCAAGACATTCCCTAGATCCTATCACTTTGAAATCCATACAGTCAAACCACAACCAGGCAGAGACACACAGAAATGTTAGAGCACAAAAACCCAGCCACTTCTAAAAGAGTGGCTTCTAAACACGCAATGCAAAAACCACCTTCATAAAAAGATGTGTTATTACACTGTGAGTTCAGGCATACTAAACGTCACCTCTCCATCTTAAGCCTTTGGGAAGACAGGCTGGAAAACATATTACACAGCCTCCCCATTCTGTCCTATGGGCAAGATGGCCTTTCAACAGTGAAAAACGAAATGGAGATTCTTTCACTGTCAGGACATGGTACACACCTTAATACATGTCCTACCTTTCACATACACTGCACCCTGCCCAGGGGGTACCTTGGACCTACCATAGGGGTGTCTGATGTGCATAGAAAGGGAAGGGTAAGGTCTGGCAAGTGGGTTCACTTGTCAGAATAACATGGCAGTTTAACAAACTGCTCGCAGGCACTGCAATGGCAGGCCTGACTTCCCTTTTCCAAGCTACTTTTGTGGGTGGCACAAATAATAGTGCTGCAGGCCCACTAGTAGCATTTGCATTACCAGCCCTGGCACACATAGTGCACTTTACTAGGGACTTTACTAGTAAGGCAAACATACCAATCATGGACAACAAATTACCATTACACTTTATACAGGGAGCACTTGCACTTTGACACTGTTTAGCAGTGGCAAAGTGTCCAAAGCATCCAAGTTGGCAAAACAATATCCATCACAGCACCAAAAATAGAGGAGGTAGAGGCAAAAAGTCAGGGGTAATCACGTCAGAAATGCCAGGTCTAACACGTGTCCCCCCCAGCCGAAAAGTGGGGGGAACTACCCTCCCTCATGGTAGTTGTCATCACTAAGGCGGAAAAGTCTGGACAGACCGTCAGCATTGGCGTGTTCTGTTCCAGGGCGGTATTCCACCGTGAAGTCCATTCCCTGTAGGGAGATGGACCACCTCAACAGTTTTGGGTTCTCACCCCTCATCTGCATCAACCATCTGAGGGGCCTGTGGTCGGTCTGAACCAGGAAGTGAGTCCCAAACAAATAGGGCCTCAGCTTCTTCAGCGCCCAGCCCACAGCAAAAGCTTCCCTTTCAATTGCACTCCACCTCTGTTCCCTGGGAAGTAGCCTCCGGCTAATGAAAGCTACGGGTTGGTCCAAGCCCTCGTCATTCAATTGTGAGAGTACCGCTCCGACACCATGCTCTGAAGCATCTGTCTGCACTACAAATTCCTTGGTAAAATCAGGCGCCTTGAGCACGGCCGCCGTGCACATGGCAGTTTTCAGGGCATCAAAAGTGGTCTGGCAGGCATCAGTCCAGATCACCTTCTTGGGCTGTTTCTTTGACGTCAGTTCTGTCAAGGGGGCAACAATGGTGCCATACCCCTGCACAAACCGTCGGTAATATCCAGTGAGTCCTAGAAAGACCCTCACTCCTGTCTGGGTCTTGGGGGGTTCCCAAGCCAGTATGGTATCAATCTTTGCTTGTAGGGGCGCCACCCGGCCGCTCCCTACCTGGTGCCCTAAGTACACCACAGAACCCTGCCCTATCTGGCACTTACTCGCCTTGATAGTTAGGCCCGCCCTCTGCAAGGCCTTCAACACTTCACAGAGGTGTCTCAAATGTTCCTCCCAACTGGAGCTGAACACAGCAATGTCGTCCAGGTAGGCGGCGCTGAATTCCTCCAGCCCACTCAACACCTGGTTCACCAGTCTCTGGAAGGTGGCAGGGGCGTTCTTTAACCCAAAGGGCATAACCCTGAACTGGTAGTGCCCCTCTGGCGTTGAGAACGCTGACCTTTCCTTGGCCCCCTCGGTCAAGGCAATCTGCCAGTACCCTGACGTCAAGTCAAATGTACTGAGGTACCGGGCAGCTCCCAGCCGATTCACGAGCTCATCAGCTCTGGGGATGGGGTGAGCATCAGTCTTAGTGACTGCATTGAGCCCACGGTAATCCACACAGAACCGAAATTCTGGGGTGGCACCAGGGGCAGCAGCTTTTGGCACAAGGACCACTGGGCTAGCCCAGGGGCTGCTGGATGGCTCAATCACCCCTAGCGCCAGCATCTTGGAAACCTCCTCCTTGATGCTGGCCCTGACCTTATCAGCTACCCTGTAAAAGTTTTGTTTTACAGGCAGACTGCCTCCAGTGTTCACATCATGGACGCACCAATGGGTGACTCCTGGGGTCAGGGGGAACAGGGAGGCGAACTGACCCAATACCTGGCGACAGTCCCTCTGCTGTTCCGGGGTCAGGGTAGGCGAGAGGTTCACCCCATCCACTGACCCATCCTTCTCCTTGGCTGACAGGAGGTCAGGAAGAGGTTCACTTTCCTCTTCCGCCCCGTCATCTGTAGCCAAGAGCATGGTCACCTCAGACCTATCGAAGTGGGGTTTGAGGCGGTTCACATGGAGGACCCTCAAAGGGTTCCTAGGAGACCGTAAGTCAACTAAGTAGGTCATTTTGCTCCTGCGCTCCACCACCTCATAAGGCCCAGTCCACTTGTCCTGGAGCGCGCAAGGCTCCACTGTCACCATCACCCACACTTTCTGCGCAGGTTGAAACTTGACCAGAGTGGCATTCTGGTCATACCACCGTTTCATATCTTCCTGGCTGGCTTCCAGATTCGCCTGAGCGAGTTGCCTGAAATGCCTAGTTTGGTTCCTGAAGGCCAGCATGTAGCTGTATACATCCTGGGGGGGTTTACTAGGAGCCTTCTCCCAGCCCTCCTTCACCAAACTCAAGCGTCCTCTTACAGGGTGCCCATACAGGAGCTCAAAGGGACTGAACCCTAAGGACTTCTGTGGCACCTCTCTATAAGCAAACAGCAGGCATGGTAAGAGGACATCCCACTTACTCCTCATGGGTTCCTCAAGACCCATAATCATGCCCTTCAGGGTCCGGTTAAATCTCTCAACCAGACCGTTACCCTGGGGGCGGTAAGGCGTGGAGAACTTGTAGGTCACATCGCACTCCTTTCACAGAGATTTCATATACCTAGATATGAAATTAGTGCCCCTGTCGGACACCACCTCTCTGGGGAACCCCACGCGGGAACAAAATCCCCATCAGTGCACGGCCCACCACGGGGCTGTCACCATCCGGAGAGGGATGGCTTCCGGGTACCGGGTGGCATGGTCCACCAAGACCAGGATGAACCTGTTGCCCATGGCCGTCTTGGGATCCAGAGGCCCCACAATGTCAATGCCCACCCTTTCAAAGGGGTGCTGACTACAGGGAAAGGTTGGAGGGGAGCCTTGCGCTTCCTTCCACTCTTACCATGTGCCTGGCAAGTCTGACAGGTCCTGCAATGAGTATCAGAACTTATGCGCATTTGAGGCCAGTAGAAGTGGGTGACAAGCCTCTCAAAGGTCTTGTCCTGCCCCAAATGTCCTGCTAAAGGTACATCATGAGCCAACCCCAGTAGGAAGGCTCAGAAGCGCTGGGGTACCACCAGCGCACGGGCTGACCCAGGCTCAGCAACCTTAGACTCACTATATAGGAGATCATTCTCCCAGTAAATCAAGTGTGATCCAGACTGATCACCTGCTGCCTGGTTTGCTGCCTGTTGCCGCAAACCTACAAGAGAAGGGCACTTCTTCTGCTCCTCACAGAATTCCTTCCTGGAGGGCCCTCCTTCCTGCTGCCACTCGGTCAGCCCCGGTAGGTCCCCCAGTTCAGCCACTTGCTCCCCCGTAGGCTCCAGGGCATCCCCCTCAAAGGGTGTCTCCTCCTGGACCGTGGGAACTGTGGGGGCCGGTTTCCCGCGCCCCCTGCCTCTTCTCTTGACGGCAGGCACCTGGGCCACTGTTTCAGGCTCCAGGTCCTCTTGAACACCTTTACTGGCTGCCATAGACCGAGTGGTTACACAAGCCCACTCAGGCAGACCCAACATCTCCAAATGTGCCTGGTGCTCCACCTCCTTCCAGGAGGAACTCTCCAGGTCATTCCCCAGCAGACAGTCTACAGGCATGGACGGACTTACAATGACCTTTAAGGAACCTGAGACCCACCCACTCAAAGGGAACTAGCGCCACCTTGCAGAGGCGCACAGAGTTGTCTGCTGCAACTACAGGGTGAAGCACATCGGGAATTACCTGCCCTTCAGACACCCACTGACACCTGACAGATGTCAAACTGGCTCCGGTGTCCCTCAGAGCCTCCACCCTCCTTCCATTGATGGTCACCCACTGCCTGTATTTCTTAGTATTCTCAGGCAGAGAGATTTCCTGGACCATCTCTCGATCTCCAAATGAGACCAGGGTCATAACTGCTTGCTCCTCCCCATTCCAAGGACTCAATTCCTCCCCCAACGCTACACTCACTAATCCTGGGGTTGGAGCACCAGTGGGTGTAGATGACTTCTTAAGGCATCTAGGGGAAATATGACCCACTTCTTTACAGAAGTAACAAGTAGGAGGACCTCGGTTGTCCCGCTTGCCCTTATGGGGCCAGGACCTCTTAGCCTTGGGGGACTGGGACCCTTTCACCTGGGAACTAGTTTGAGGCCCTTTAGTGAACCCCTTGTGGTTACCCTTGTTCTCCCCCACCTTCTGCGGGGGACCCTGTACACTTTTGGTAGTGGTACCTCCAATCCCCTTGTGGACCCGGGTACTGGTCCAGCGGTCCGCCTCTTCAGCAAGCTTACTGGATCAGTCAGCTTGCTGTCCAAAAGATGCTGGCGCAGCTCTGGAACACACAGACTACTCAAGTGCTCCCAACTAATTAAATCGCATAAGCTCTTAAAATCAGTTGCCTTGCTGCCCTTCATCCAACCATCCAGTGCACGCGTGTATGCATTCACACACTCAACCCAAGTACTGGATTCCTGTTTCTTGAAGTTCCTGAATTTCTGCCTGTACTGTTCAGGAGTGAACCCATACCTGAGGCATAAAGCCTCCTTCATACTGGCGTAGGTCAGGGTTCCCGCCCTCTCTAAAGGGGGTAAAACATCCCTCCCAGAAGCCTCAAAGTGTTTCCATAGGCCCGCCCCCAATGCTCCTCATTCATCCTCAGCGCGATCTCATATGCCGTGAACCACGCATATATAACATCACCCCTCTGGTAATCTCGCACTAAGTCTTTGGGAATGTACACCTTGCCTACTGGCACTGGTTGTGTGCTGCCACCATTTAAACTGGACTCGGTCATTTCCAGTTCCCTCATGCTTAACTCATGCGCCAAGAGAATCTTTTTCTCTTCCAAGGTGAGAGCGTTCCTGCTCTCCTCTGCTCGCTTTTCACTTTCAATGAGCAGCTTCTTCTCTTCTGCTTGAGCTTTAAGTTTTAAAACCTCCAACTCATGCTCTCTGACCCTTTGACTTTCCTCCAGCTCCTCTGGTGAAAAACTCCTCCCTGAATGGCTACTACCAGCCCCTAAGACTGGTCCCTCCACTGGCAAATCCTGTGGACCAAATCCATTCCCTGGGTCATCCTCATCCACCTCAACATCACCCATCTCCTGAGCCCCTTTGGCTTCCCACCAGGCCCTCAAGGCCATTTGCAGCTCCTCTTTTTTGGCACTACTTTTCATGGGACATCCCAAAGCTCTGCAGAATTGCCTCAATTGATCAACTTTGTAGGTAAGCAATGCCTCAATGTCGAACTCTAATTCTGCAGCCTCACTGGCTACTTGACTCCTCTGAGACATGATGTGTGGCTTAAAGGTTGCTAAAAAATAAAAACCAACTAGAACCAACAAATCAAGAACACAATATGTGGTTGCGTTGTGGTCTGCGCTAAACTTGTGATGTATACCAATTACTGTGAATGAATTTGCAAATACACGTTTCAATCCCACCGCTGTCACCAAATGTTAGACCCGGGATCCCTGGTTGGCTGAGGTAGGTACCTTAGGTCAAATAGAGACCCGCGTTTCCACGTCAGGGAAAGGAAGGTCACCTTCTGAGATAGCCCCCGCTCACCCCCTTGGTAGCTTGGCACGAGCAGCCAGGCTTATCTTCAAGGCAGATGTGTAAAGTATTTGCAACCACACACACAGCCAGCAACCCAATGATGACACCACAAATAGACTCCACCCGAGTTTTATAAAAACGAGTATAAATGTTATATAAATGATATACGATAAGACCACACAATATAAATCCAACAAATGAGTATGTGTAATATTTCTTCTGGCTGGTTTTTAGGCCAGCCAGCCCTTGTAAGTTCTGACGATATTAATGAGCACTTCTAAACATTCCACTGTAATCCTAATACCATGTTATGCAGTTCGTAATGCTAGAATCAGGCACTTGTGCAATGTAAAAATAATGCAATGCGTAACGCGACAATTCGGCACTTTGCAATGTAAGAATAATGCAATGCGTAACGCAACAATCAGGCACTGTGCAATGTAAAAATAATGCAATGCGTAATACAACCACCAGGTACGTCGTTATGCAGAAATAAGGCAATGCGTAATACACTAATCAGGTAGTTTGTTATGCAGAAACAATGCAATGCGTCATACGACAATCAGGTAGTTCGTTATGCAGAAATGAGGCAATGTGTAATACGACAATCAGGTAGTTCGTTATGCAGAAATCAGATAATGCGTAATACACTCCGGCTGCCTTAGGCGGTCTCTCCGCCACTCCTTCTGACTCGCAGTCAGCCTCTGTCAACAGTTGCCCCCAACACGGGTATGGTGTAACAAAAAGTGCAGCTCCACACTCCGGCCCCGGTACTGCCACTCCTTTGGCAATACGGGCCGCGATACGAGCCGAAGCAGAGGCTCGCGCTGCTGAAATGAGAGAGAGGCCGAGAGCGTCTCCCTCCGAGCCCGCACCCCGCCCCAGGAGTCAACACATGTTACCTGGGGGGCGCGAACCCACTCTCCTCTCCTCTTCCAACGACTTGGGCCTCAGATGCAATCTTTGTGAATGGGCAACGGCGGGCTCGGACCAGCGGCTCAGCTCCTCCGAGGCTGCTGGTCTGGGCCGCTACTGCTACGAAGAGCTCAGGCTGCCATAGGGCACACGCACACAGCGTCGCTGAGACTCCCTCGAGCTTCGGGTGCACGATCACCGGGCACTCCACATGAAGGTCTCAGGCTGTACGAAGAACACGCGCACAGCGTCGCTGAGACTCACTTTAACTCCGGGTGCACGTTATCAAGGCAAGCGTCACGAAGATCTCACGCTGCACAAAGCACACGCACACATCGTTGATGAGACTCACTGGGACTCCGGGTGCACGATAACAAGGCAATCCTCACGAAGGTCTCACGCTGCACAAAGCACACGCACACAGCGTCGATGAGACTCACTTGGACTCCGGGTGCACGATAACAAGGCAATCCTCACGAAGGTCTCACGCTGCACAAAGCACACGCACACAGCGTCGATGAGACTCACTTGGATTCCGGGTATGCACGATAACAAGGCAATCCTCACAAAGGTCTCCCGCTGCACAAGGCACACGCACACAGTGTTGATGAGACTCACTTGGATTCCGGTGCCCACGATAACTGGACAATCTTCACAAAGGGTTCAGCCTGCAAAAAGCACACGCACACAGCGTCGCTGATCCTCGCTTGGAATCCAGGTGCCCACGATCACAGGGCACTTCTTACGAGGGTCTCTGCAACAAGCACTCGCACACAGCGTCGCTGAGACTCTCCTGGAAACTTTTGTGTTCCTTAGTTTCCGCAACAGGGAGCCAGCTCACCTCGGGCCCTTGGGGATAAGTTACTTCAGGACAAAGCACAGCAAAGTCCTTTCAAGCAGGGGGACACAGCACACAGCAAAGTCCCTTTAGCCTTTCCTTGGTTAAAACAGCAAACTGCAGGTCAGCCCCAGAACACACAGCAAGGGTCAGTCCTATCCTTCAGTCTCTTCAGTTGTTTCTTCCTTGGCAAAGGTTCCTCTTGACCACGAAGTAGCTCCAGTCTTGTTCAATCTTGATCAAACCATTCTCCAAAATTCAGGGGCTTCAGCTCTCATAGTTATACCCCTCAATGGCTTTGAAGTCTTTGTGTTCAGGGGGCACTGACCCCTGTTCAAACCAGTTCTGGGTGCCTCCCTGCCAGTGACACCTTTATTCCTTTGATAGTGGGGGTCTGGATCCTCAATCACTCAGCAGGGGCCAGAGCCATTGGTTTATGGCTGCAGCCCAGGCCTCTTCACCTCTAGGGGCTACTCCTCTCCCTACACTCCAGATGCAGGGCAGCCTGTTGCTGTCTCACCTACTCCCCTGGGTCAAGACATTCCCCAGATCCTATCACTTTGAAATCCAGACAGTCAATCCACAACCAGGCAGAGACACACAGAAATGTTAGAGCACAAAAACCCAGCCACTTCTAAAAGAGTGGCTTTTAAACACACAATGCAAAAACCACCTTCATAAAAAGATGTGTTATTACACTGTGAGTTCAGGCATACTAAACGTCACCTCTCCATCTTAAGTCTTTGGGAAGATAGGCTGGAAAACATATTACACAGCCTCCCTATTCTGTCCTATGGGCAAGATGGCCTTTCAACAGTGAAAAACGAAATGGAGATTATTTCACTGTCAGGACATGGTACACACCTTAATACGTGTCCTACCTTTCACATACACTGCACCCTGCCCAGGGGGTACCTTGGACCTACCATAGGGGTGTCTGATGTGCATAGAAAGGGAAGGGTAAGGTCTGGCAAGTGGGTGCACTTGTCAGAATAACATGGCAGTTTAACAAACTGCGCGCAGGCACTGCAATGGCAGGTCTGAGTTCCCTTTTCCAAGCTACTTGTGTGGGTGGCACAAATAATAGTGCTGCAGGCCCACTAGTAGCATTTGCATTACCAGCCCTGGCACACATAGTGCACTTTACTAGGGACTTTACTAGTAAGGCAAACATACCAATCATGGACAACCAATTACCATTAAACTTTATACAGGGAGCACTTGCACTTTGACACTGTTTAGCAGTGGCAAAGTGTCCAAAGCATCTAAGTTGGCAAAACAATATCCATCACAGCACCAAAAATAGAGGAGGTAATCACACCAGAAATGCCAGGTCTAACAGTATATTAGTCAATATCACAGATGGGTCTGGCACTATGGGGTACTCTGCTAATACTATGGCATTAAGGGGACGAAAATCCTGAACCATCCTCCAAGTATTACCTGTAGATGTTTTTACAGGATCAATTGTGGTGTTACAAGGGGATGGACAGGAATACAGGACTCCCTGCTCCTTTAGTCTTTGTATTGTCCCTCTAATTCCTTCTTTTGCTTCTTTGGACAGTGGATACTGTTTTACACATTGCAATTGTGCACCTGGCTTCAACTTTATCTTAAATGGTTCTGCAGATAGTATCAGTCCTACCTCATCTGGAGCTGATGTCCAGAGACAAGGCGGGTCTGCTGCAAGTGCTTCAATATCATGGGAGGGGGATGGCACAACTGGTAACGTGGTCTGTGCATGGTAAACACACACTTATAAGTGTGCAGTGTGTGTATATACTATCTCAGTCCTGGTGGGATCGTCTGAAAAGAGTTCTGAGTCAGAAATGTCCCGTGGTCTCAGTCCAGGCATAAGAAAAATCAGGACCTTCCAAAGTCCTCCATCATTATCTGATGCCACCAGAGCGCCCCACCTACTGGATATTTCCATGCACTCAAGGTAAAGGGTATTCACCTGTCCCAGTTCATCACCACCAGTTACTCTCCTGAAAATTAGTCTAGGTGGCAATTCCATCCACCTCCCTAAAAGTATTTCCTCTGTGTTCAGAACCTTAAGTACTGCATCTGCTAGCAATTTGGAATGCACTGGCTCTGCCCTTCCAACCACATTTTCCTCTGGTATTCTTAGCAGATGTATCCCACATTTCGCTTGCCCTGGTATTTCACATGTCATGGACCCATCAGAAGAAAACCTTATTGTCATGTTTAATATAGACATGATATCCCTTCCTAATAAATTTGCTGGTGAATTTGGAGAATAAAGGAGAAGCTCCTGCGTTCGCACTCCTGCCACCTCTATGGGCACATGTGTTGTGTATGGAATGCGCTGTACTTCACCAGAGAAGCCCTGCGTATCCATGGTGGCAGAGGACAATGGAACATTTCCTTCTGAGAGGCAAGATTTTGTTGCCCCTGTATCAACCAAGAAAGCATACCTCCTTCCCATTATAATAATTTCTACCATTGGTTCTGCCTCTGGGTCTAGAGTCCTAGCTACCGCAGAGCACACACACAAATAAAAATGCAATCAACCCAAATACACATGCATTCAAATGTAGAAGAATACTTAGTTTGTTAAACATTGTTAGAACTGCAATAAAGGATGTGTAGAGAATTAGGTGAAAGTCTAGGTTCACAGGTGATCTCACGTTTTCCATAACTAATGTGCACCAATTTGTAACTGCCTAGTAATTCATTGTTTGAACTTTTGTAACTAGCATTGTTTAACCGTGTATAAAAATGGCTGCCTGTGAAGACCAGATGTTTGCTTGTGTGAAGACGGTTGCTCTCTCTGCTGCGACAGTAAAGAGCTGTTTTTACAATGCCAAGAGAAGTCTGTCTTTTTCTTCATTTATAGTTACCCTGCAAAACATGTTGGTCTTCCTGAGTACAGGATTTGATTGGGCCAAATTTGGACTGAATTTGTGTGCTTTCTCTACAAAGACTGCATTGCATGTTTTGGCTTGTTGAAAAGTTTATACTAGATGCAACCAGACTGAGTTGGTTATAGAGGCAAGTCAGTGATAATGGCTATAGGCCTGATCTGTTTATTAAGAAATGTTAAGATAAAGGCCCTAGGCCTGATGTAGTTATTGTGAAAACCATATGTGAAAAACATATATTAAAGTCAATAGGCATTTAGGTGTTGTTAGAACGCCTTTCAGAGGGCCATTGTTGAAAGAGGATTCTTATGCGAAAGGTTTAGTTTCAAGACCTTTATTTGCTAACATGCGTGGGAGAAAGAGAAACCCACAACCGCTCATGCTGGTGTTCCCGCTGCAACTGGCAAACCTCAGGAAGCAGAGGAGTTGGAACGAGAACTCCAGAATGAGTGACACCTTGAAAGACAATAGCGCTCGAGAACCGGTGCGCGGAACTGACAAGTTGCCCTTAAAGGAACAAGGACAACTTGTCATTACAACATCACCCTCTTTTTTTTGACAGAAAAGGAAAAGAACATCATTGGCAAACAATGTCAAAGTCAAATATAAAAAGATGCAGCGAGCAAACACAGACAATGCAGTAAGAACAGAAATGAGCATTGGAAAAGAAGCTGCATGAAATAATAATAAATGTTTAAGAAATTGAAGAAGAAAAATGGAAAGAAAACAGGAAAAGAAAGTACAAACAACACGTGCATAAAGTGACTTTCTCACAAAAGACAACCACACACTCCCTCAAACAAACAACAAAACAACCCAAATGCAAAGATCATGAAAGCTGGCCATGCTAACAAGATTGAAGTACAGGGTGAGAACAAGAAGTTGAAAAAGGAAACAACGAAATAAGTACAGAGAACAGTGAAAGAGTGGAAGACAGCCTCAGACAGAAAAAAGGAAATGAAGGCTGTCGTTAACACAAGCAATATACAGTAGTGGAGTGAAACACAGAAAATGAACGAGTGTTAAGCTCACAAAGGTGGGAAAGGGTGTAAAAGGAGAGGTGAGCTACACTATAAAACTTAAAATGCAACATAGGCATTAGATGTGGTTGTAACACATGAAAGTGTGAACACAGCACACGGAACAATGTGAAAATGTAAAAATGCAACATGGGCATTAGATGTGGTGGTACCACATGGAAGTGTGAACACAGCACACGGAACAATGTATAAATGTGCAAGCCACATGACAAAATGTGTACGTAATACATGTGGGTGGAAGCCACATGACAAAATGTAAATTTCAAAGAGAAATAGGTGTGGCGAAGAAGCTACCACACTGTAAAATGCAATGCATAGAAACCAGTACTGTGTAAAATACAATCAGTGTATATTTAGGTGTGGCGGAAAACACACACGGTACGAAGCATTATATGCAAACTGTAAAACTGGGTGTAAATGTACACCACAGAAGGGGAACTTATTGTATATGGTAAATGTAAAAAGTGCAATATTTAAGTAGGTGTGGCATATAATGCCTCACAGTATAATGTAACAACAATAGAACTACCCCAATCACAAGCTGGAGGTAAAGGTGTGACAATTAATTACACGGCAGAACGTACACAACTGAGCAAGCATGTTTTGTACTCCCGCAAAACAGGTAAAGAAAAGCTCTATAGGAACTAAATGACAGCTCAGCAAGTGAGAGCAGCAAGTAAGAGCAACATCAATAAAAACAGGTGAATGTAAATTGCGCAGAATAACAACGCTTGCATGAAAAGTAATGATCTACAACACATTGAAAAGAATGGCAATGTCATGCAAAAGATAAATAAATTCTTGAAAGCAAAAGTTAACGTAGATTGCAGATGAGGCTGAAATAACTCCAAGTAGAACAGCAGGCAAAGTCAATGTACTTGGTGGCACCGTGAAAATAAAAGTCCAATGCTTTGAATACGCCAAATATAAAGCGGTTTAGCAATGCAGGAGATTCAGATCCATTAATGCAAGGTTCCATTAAAAGCAAAAGCAGACAAAGTAATGTTTGAATTGCTAAATAAACAGCCAAACCTCGTGATGCCAAAAATAGTTTGGTATAGAAGATCAAAGCGGGGGGCAGCAGGTTGAAGAAACAAAGTGAAACAGTACCTGCTGTGAAAGAGAATGGTCCGCTACGACGATCTGATGTTTTTTTAAGAAATCCATGCGTAGGGAAGAAGCGCTGAAAACAGTTATATCTGCCTAAATTATTAATGGAGAAGATAGAGGCACGCAGTTGATATAGGGCAGAAGAAAACTTGGTGAAAGTCGTTCTCAGTAACTTTAATGCAATGCGCAAAAAACGTGGTTGGCAAAACGTGGTTGGCAGGAGACGTGGTGAAGGGTGAACTTCAGAAGACAGTGTGGCTCCAGAGCAGAGTTGCGGAGCAAACCCAAGATGGCGGCACGTTGAAGGACGTAGAGCAGGGTGGCTCACGGCAGAAGCAGGCTCCGAATATTTCCAAACAGCTGTAGTGACGCAGAGAAGAATCGTCACATATGGGGTATCCCTGGTTACAGGAAGACACAGCGAAAGGGAATCCACGCGACCAGGGCTCGAGGTGAGGAGATGGCTCGCGGCGTGTTCAAATGTCGCGACCCAATAACGGCAACTGCCAAGTGCTGACATGGTGAACGGGAAAACGTTTCTTTTCCTTTTTTAAATGCTGGTACAATGAAAGTAAGACTGACCTGCGGAAAATGGCAGAGATTGTCCAGTCGTAGAGCAGTGTCAGCGATTGCAGTCGTAGAATAGTCTCAGGCAAAGGTGCGAAGAAAACAAAGACCACACATAAAGTTCAGCTCCCGCACAGTTAGACGAATACTTGCACACCTGTGTCGGAGCGATAAATGAAGTGGTCATCGTTGAGGCAGCAGTGCGCGATCCTTAATCAGGTTCATGTAAAAAGTTCACCAAAAGTTTTACCAGTTGTTATCCTTAAAGTTGCTTGAAGTACGTTGCTTGAAGATGTTTACTCTGAGCGTTGGAGTCGGTTGGTGGGTTTCTTCTTTCTTTCTTCTTACTACTCGTCGCCAAATGTTGAAAGAGGATTCTTATGCGAAAGGTTTAGTTTCAAGACCTTTATTTGTTAACATGCGTGGGAGAAAGAGAAACCCACAACCGCTCATTGCTGGTGTTCCCGCTGCAACTGGCAAACCTCAGGAAGCAGAGGAGTTGGAACGAGAACTCCAGAATGAATGACACCTTGAAAGACAATAGCGCTCGAGAACCGGTGCGCGGAACTGACAAGTTATCCTTAAAGGAACAAGGACAACTTGTCATTACAACAGCCATGGACACGCAGGGGCTACTGGGCCGACATACTATGAATCCTGCTGACTAGGGCCAAGTACCTCTTCTGCACTTGACTCTCAGTGGTAGCTGTGGTATAGCAGTCAAGTCTCCCTCGGGGAGAATGTACATACAGGTCAGTGAACACGACTCATCCCTGCAGAGAGCCTCCACCGATAGATGGCTTTTTGGGGGTCAACCGGAAGGCAGTAGGTAATGCTTCGGGACAACCCTCGGGGGGTTTGTTAACGTTGGTATCCACCAAAATTTACTTAAGCATATGGGAAGGTAAGACACAGAGTGATTGGATACTAGCTTGTGATATCAAATTGACTAGTGAAAACATGGGGAAGAAATGTATCATCATTGTGAACGCTTATATGCATGCAAGAAATATTTCTAATTACAAGAGAAATATTGAAGTGTTCAAAGAGGATATGGTTAATATAGGTGCACAGTATCCCCAAGATCTGATTATTCTGATGGGCGATTTTAACAACAAATTATTCTCCGAGATTGTGGAGGGAAAATATGAGGATTGTCACCCTGCTTTTAATATACAACGTGTTTGTCTCTCGTTAAATGAGGTCTCATGGAAAGCTGTAGCTTTGTTATACTTTCTTATGTCAAATGGTGTGGCACCCGGGGACATCCCTGCAAGTAAAACATTTCAGTATGGCAATCAGAATTGCCCAATTGATTATGTGTTTGTACAGTTATGGGCTTTTAAATTAATTAGAAAATGTGAGGTTCTCCAGCTGGAGGGGAGGTATTTCTACCCATTAAGTACAAATCTTCACCTGGATATTGTACCTAGGAAGACGAGGGACCTTCTTGTAAAGGTCGGATGCTCTAAGGGTTTGAGAACAAGACTCTCAGAAAAGCATCTAGGCCTATTGAAGGCCCTTCAACTTAAAAATGTAGGATTCATACATGAGTCGGGCTCCTCAGATCTGTTATCTTGGTATGATGAAATAATAAAAAAGGTCATTGCTTGTATAAAAATAGAAGGGACGACCTTCAATAGCACACAAAATAAACTTAAATCTACAGAGAAGGACAAGAATTCATGGTACGATAAAGATTGTAGAATTGTAAAAAGTAAAACTTTGAAAGCTTGAAAGGCACGTTAGATACTCAAGAAATAAAATAGGGGGGTTATGCCTCCATAATCTAAATAATGAATACGAACATCTGGTCTCTAGGAAAAGCAGGAATCAAATGCAAAATGTTGGGAGGTAATGATGGAGACCATAGAGACTAAACATATAAGGACATTTTGGAGGTTGGTGCAGAGTGGGATGGGTAATTTCCAGGGACTAACTTTAGGTTGCGTGTTGGAGGATGCATGGGTAGCACTTCTAGCCCCTTCGCTGCTAGGCCTTTTCCCCCCCTGTGCTAAGTCTTTTTTTGGCTATTTGGGGTAGTTCACGCTTAGGCCCCTGTAACGTTTTGACCACATAACGTATCTACACCAAATTTGCGTCCTTTTCTTCCAACACCATGGGGATTTTTAAAGGTACCCAGGGTTTGTTGATTCCCCTGGAGCGGACTCAGAAATTGCCAAACTACAGCTAAATTTAGTTTTTGGGGGGAAAATGGGAAAAAGGGCTGCAGATGAAAGCGTCTACTTTTTTCCCTGCAAATAGTATCAACAAAGGGTTTGTGGTGCTGAAATCACCTTCTTCCCAGCTTTCAGGGACTGACAGACTATTGTCAGAAAACCACAGTTTCGGCATTGTACTGGGACAAAGCCTATTTTTGCTATTTTTTGTGCTTTCAACCTCCTATCAGTTAATGGTAGAAATGGATATGAAAGCAATGATGGATCCTGAAAAGCTATACATTTCTGAAAAGTAGACACAATTATGAATTCAGCAAGGGGCCATTTGTGTAGATCCTTCAAGGTTTTCTTATAGAAATTAACAGTTGAAAATAGGATAAATTGAAAATGAGTTAAAAAAACAGCCATTTGTGCCAACGTTTTCACCTGTAACTTCTTCTAAGTATGACAGATTTTTTAAAGCAATATACATTACATCCGCTGGACCCTTCTGGTTGTGGGGATATATAGGACTTGTAGGTTCCCCAATAACCCGAGTAACCCAGAGCCAATAACTGAGCAGCATCTTGCAATGGTTTTTTGTGTCCAAAATCCCCAGGTAGGCACAATGGTAAAAACAAGTCAGTGCCTAGTGGGCTTTCTGCTGCCTGGGGGGGGGGGGGACATCGGGGGAGGTTTTGCCCCGATATGGGCAAAAAGACTGTGGCTATTTGGGGGTTGGGGGCATTGGTATGCCCTTTCTGGGCAGCCCCCACCCTCAAACATAAAAAAGCCAGCGTAATCGCTGGCGCCTAGTGGGCTCTCTGACGTCCCCTGGGGGGTAGATCAGGGGCTACTACCCCTATCTGTCTCCTGGGGGGGCAGAAAGACTGTAGCATTTTTTTAGGATTGGTGGGGGCATTGGCATGCTCTTTCTGAGTAGTCCACACCCCTGAATTAAAAAAAAAATATTCCCTGCTGCCTATCGGGCTTTCTGCCCCCCCGGAGGCAGATAAGGGGCTTTTGCCTCTATCTGCCTCCCGGGGGGCAGAAAGACTGTGGCAATTTTGTTTTGGGGTGGGGGCATTGGCATGCCCATTCTGGGCAGCCCCCACCCCTACGTATATATATAAAAAAAATCCCTGGTGCCTTCTTTGGGGGTGGTAGGGTGGATTGGGATGCCCATTATGGGCAGCCCCCACCCCTGCCCTATAAAGAAATAATCCCTGGCATCTAGGGTGCTTTCTGCCCCCCCGGGTGGGGCAGATTGGGGGCTACTGCCCCATCTGCCTCCCAGGGGCGACTGTAACATTTTTTTGGGGGGTGGAGGCATTGATATGCCCATTCTGGGCAGCCCCCACCCCTACGTATATAGAAAAAAAACCCTGGTGCTTAGTGGGCTTTCTGCCCCCCCTGGGGACAGTTCAGGGGCTATTGCCCCCATCTGCCTCCTGCGGGGGGAAGAAAGTCTTCTGTTTTCTTTGGGGGGTAGGGTGGGGGCATTTGCATGCCCATTCTGGGCAACCCCCACCCCTTGCCTATAAAAATAAAATCCCTGGCGTCAGGGGCAGATTGGGGGCTAATGCCCCCATCTTCCCCCCAGGGAGGGCAGAAAGACTGTTTGTACCCACGTTATATGGGGGGAGCAGAGGCCCTTCCCAAGGGGCCGGTCCCCCCTCCCTGGTGGCTAGTGGGTGGATCTCTGCTTGGGGATCGCCCTAGGGATCCACTAGGGAAGGGTACCATTGGAAAGGGGAGATTCTCCCCTTTCCAATGATACCCCTCCCAAGTGTTTTGGTGCTCGGGGGGCTGAGATAGCCCCCCGAGCACCGAAACAATGAAACTGAAGCTAAGTTTCAGTTTCATTTTAATTGCAATGACGTCAGCGCGCCATGCACGCGATCGGCATTGCAATGAAAATGCAAATTGGCATCAGGAGGTTGGGGAAGCTCTTCCCCAACCTCCCGAGGCCAATAAAAAAAAAGGAAATCCCTCTGCTGTCTGCAGCAGAGGGATTTAGTGCCCCTGTTCTCATGACGGAATGGTTCCGTCATGAGCACAGGAGCACTGGTGCTCATGACGGAACCATTCCGTCATGAGCACCGAAAGGGCTAGAGGAAATCTGTAACTATGAAGCCATAACTATTCAGCGTCCTTTAAGATTCCTTTATTAAGAATGAAACAAAGGAGAGGTTTACAAACATAGTAATTAAGAAAACAATCGAAACTTTAAAACTTACCCAGGCCGTCGGCCCAGATAACTTGCCGGCAGTAATAATTATAAGAAATATTACATAGTGATCTAATTTACTTTATATCCTTTTCCAGGAAATACTCTTGACAGGAAAATTTCCGGATAGTTGGAAGGGAGCGGTGATTAAACCAATATATAAAAAAGGCAAGTATGCCCTCCCAGGAAACTACCGGCAGATAAACCTGTTGGATGTAAGTGGAAACGTTTTTTCAAAAATTCTCTTGGGGTTGTTAAAGAAGTGGGCTGAAGCAAATTCTATCATTCCACAGGAACAGGGTGGTTTTAAGGAAAACCACTCCACGATTGACCATTGTTTCAGTCTATGGGCCATTGCCAAGAAATCTGTAGAGCAGTGTGGAGTCCTGTACTGTTGTTTTGTAGACTTTAGTTCTGTATTTGATTCTGTTGATCGAGCTTTACTAAGGGACGCATTAAAGGCATACAGGATCCCAAAAGATTTGCTTTTGATCTTGCAAGAACTCCACAGGGATAATTGGGCCCAGGTTGCATTGGTCAGTGAAGGCTCCCTCACCAAGAGAATTAATATAAAAAACGGCTTGAGACAAGGGTGTGTACTGGCATCCGCATTATTCTCCCTGTTTTTAGCTGATCGCCCAAAAGTCCTCAGTCTTTTAAATACGTTTAGCCTAAAAATGAATGACATGCATATTAGTTGTCTTCTATAAGCGGACGATTTCGTGATTTTCGACCGAACAGAAATAGGGCTTCAGAGAAAATTAGATATATTTTTCAGAGTACTGTAAGAAGAAAAAATTTAAAATAAACATGGAAAAGACAAAAGTGCTCCCAATAGGGAAGATGAGGAAGAGCTCGCCTTCGGTAATAAATAAAGTTAAAAAAGAGAGAGTCAAAAAATACAAATATTTAGGGGTACGGTTCTCCCATGATTTAAGATGGAAGGATCACCTTGCCTTGACACAAGCAATAGGTGTCTCGTAGAACACACATTCAATGTGAAGACAGAATCTGAAGATATTGCCCAAGAGGATTTTTATCCACTACAGTAAAAGCCACCAAGTTCACCAAAGAAGTGGGTGGGTTTGTTTTCCTCCTCTATGATTCGCACTAAAGAGATTCCAACCCTCAAGGTGGTTTCTCTACTAAACACAGGTCTGCAGTAAGTCCATGCACTACTTCCATTGATCACTTCTTGAACTATGCTACAAGACTTCATATTTCCCGTGTAACACTCCCCCCACTGTGGGAGTTGTTATCTCGAATTGCAATTGGCTGTCCTTCCCTGTTTTCCACTTGTCCTGAGGAAGACCCGTCGTGACGCTACCCGAGTAGCGCACATTTTTTAGGGTCGAAACGTCGACGTTATTTATAGTCTATGTCCACCAGGTCTCCTGGCCCTAAAAAATTCACTCTAGGGTCGCTAGAAGCCATGTGTTAAGAATTTAAAAGGACAAACATCTTTTCCAGTTGTTTCTGTATATTGTGTATATAATTGTATGTTTTTTCCACAATTGTATAAACTTCACTGAGCCACCTCTATCACCCTGTTGCACTTTACTCACCTTTTCCACATGTTATTGATGTCTTATGATGAATATTTGAAATTTGACAGCCTTACATAATTTAAAGAGTAAATAATTACTTTACAAACACTATTTCCTTTGTGTGTTCCATCCTACAGTCTACAAAGAAATATGTCAGACGTACTTCCGCATGATTAATGCCATATAGATGCAAAACATTTTTACCCGACAGAACCACTTATAGTTTATCTTTGACACAAGCAAAGGCACTTTCATCAGTAGGAGGACTGAAGAAATTTGATGATAGCTATGGGGGCCCTCCTTGCGGACGGTGTTGGTGGCCTATCAGGCCATAATAAGGCCACAGTTCCAGTACGGTGCGGAGGTGATTGGCATAGGGGGAAAAAGAGTGGGGACCTCGAAGAAGGAAGGTGCCTAAAAAGACTACTCTCTCTCTCTCCCATCTTCCTCTATGGTACAGGCAGTTAGACTGGAAACAGGCCTGATGGGGTGGATGCATTTAGCACATGCAGAGACCATAAAATTCTGGATACTGATAGACACTGTGAAAATCCCTAAAATCTCTCTTTTATGTAAAAGGGAGCTATTACAAAGTGAGTTAACTTGGGCCCATGTAGCTCGAGGGAAGATCCTAACCTGTTGTAGGGAAATAAAAATAGAATTAAGAGAAGGTATCAATTCAATAGGAGTGAGTAAGGGGTAGTTGAAAAGAATAACAAAGAAGGTCTCCAGAGAGGAGGATCTTATATACCTGGGGAAGAAACAATCTGTCTCCTACTTGATAAACTCATGGATGGAAGATGAGACCTTTCCCTATCTGGAGAGACTCTCAATATCAAGGTTCAGCAAAGTCTCCTACGATTTAGATGTGGGTTAAATTATGCTTTTATGACAGAAAGATGAGGTACTCTGCTATATGAGGGAAACCTTTGTAAATGCAGCCTGAATATGAAGGGAGATTTAATCCAAATTCTAGTGGATTGTCTGTGGTTTTTAGCCCAACGGAAGCCCTTTTTAAAAACCTTTATTTCTAAAATATGATATTAAGAATAGGGAGCAAGCTATTAATTTACTGGCCAAAATGAGATTTTTTTGATATGACGTGTGCATTGGGGTGATTTTTATTGTCAGTTAATACTTTTTTACAGTCAAACTGAGAAAGTTCTAGTGAACTGTGTGAAGTTCTTGTCCAACTCTTTATAATGTTTTTAGAGAATGTAGCTTTTACTGGTTAGACGAACTGTATTTTAACACATTTTATATCGCGATTTATATTGAGTGTCTTATGCCAGATTTTATCTGTTGTATGTGTTTAAATGAACTACGGTCTAAATAAACATATGTTTTGACTGACTGACTCATCACTCAGAGTGCAAACAGTGCTTACAATAAATCACCGTCCAGCCAAACACTTGCTGTTATAAGCAAAAGTAGTATTGTATTTCTAACTCTACACAAGCAGAGAAATGCAACTACATAATCCCCCTTGAGGTCGGGGCTCTAGTGGTTGTCAGGTGAATCCCTGTTCCCACCTTCCTTCATGTAACAAGTTCAGGGTTATTCCCCATTCACTGGTGGCTCCATCAGGGAATGCAAACTATTAAGCCATACTCAAGGGTTCTCCCTTTTGACGCTATAGGAACTTAGTCCAAAGTGTCTATGGTGCTGCAGCACTGTTAGCCACAAGTTACCTGGGGCTCAACTGGGCCAGTTCATGTCTTACCCCCTCTCGCAGCGCAGAAGAGTTCAGGGAAGCAGAAGGCGACTTCATATGCGTACCTGCAAATCCAGCTCAATTCAGAGAGGTCGGGATGCTCACAGCCCATGCTGAAGCACCTGGCGGTGCAGGCTCTCTCTCCGAGCGGTGCTGGCGGAGGTCTCCTAAATATCAGAGCAGCTCCCTGCTTGCAAAGACATGGTAAGTTGATTTTTCTCAACAAGGCGGGGGGAATCCTTCCTTCAGCTCCAGACTAGAGCCAGTGAGTATGCAATGTGTTCACGGCATCTCTGGCAGTCATCCGTGGTAAGTCGGGGGCTGTCCCCTAGCAGCACGGCTCCAACCCATGAGTTGTAGCCCCAGTCACTCTTTCAGACGGCGGCACAAATCCTTTGGCAACATTAGTACGGGCAGCCCCTCCTGGCATATGGGGTGTCACTGGTATGTGGTGATACGAGTGCAGGCTCTTCCAGCCTCAGTGCCCAACCAAGTCGCAAGTCTTTGCATTCCATGAGATGGTACTTTACCGGTGGCCCCTCTGGCATATGGGCTCACCACAGTGCAGCGGTATGGGTGTAGCAAGACCCACATGGTGCGCAGCACACAGCTCAGTCTACAGTGGCCGTCTCTTTGCACACAGGGGTCAGCGAAAGCAATCTTGCACACAGGCGACAGCATGATCGGTGCTCAGCCAAATCCTCACACCTCACACCTCACACAGGAGTCTTCACAGTAGGGTTCCTCACTGGATCTTGCTTTCTCCCACACTCTCCTCTTCCTCATAGGGTACTCTGGTTCTGGCAAGCAGGAAAGCGCTGCTGCTCTAGGCTCCAGTGCAGGTGATCTTGGTTTCCCTGGGGGATGTCCCTGCAACCAGCAGGGAAATTAGCAGGCCTTGACCCCCAGTCTTGGTCACAGACACAAGTCCTGCATAGCTTATCGTTCTCATACAGCCTGTGTGGCTGCTTGGCAGATGATACATTTGTGGGAAATCAACCTCCCCTTCTTATAGTCCTTTTCCAGACACCAAATATATGTCAGGGTCTGGCTCTTTGAAGTTTTATGTTGGGGTTCTGCTTCTTTTGAAGTGGGCACCTCTCCTTTTCATTTTCTTTCATGAAAGAGGTCTGCCACAGCAGGAATGACTCCGAAGTTGATTGTCCACAGTACAATTCATGGGAGGGACCAAAGTTCACACCAAGATGTCAGCCACAGTGATATGTGTATCAAAAGGTTAATCCCAGCCCCCCAGCCCCACTCTTTATAATTGTCCAGGCCCCTTCGTTGTGGTCACTGAATCAAACAGCAGTCTTTTTAAATGTGAAGAGAGTTGCTTTCTTTTCTCTCCAGTGTGTCCCCACCCAGCTCACAGGAATGCAGCAATACACAAATCTGTTTGGGGTAATTCCTCTCCTCCTCATATTTGTACCAGGCAGGCCTGAGCTTCCCAAAATAGAACCCAGGGCACTCCATAAACTGTACCCTTGCAGGCACACTCACTAAGTGTACTTTCACAGCACACTTTGGGTCCAGAACTGTTGCCTGTATACATTGTACCCTTACATGAAGGCATGCATTCAATACACACAGTCATTCTGCATGCACTGTTCAGCACTGACGTTTTCCACATTCAACAAGGGTGTGATTATTGGAAAACAAACATACTGCCAGCCCACACACTTGCTATGTGTGCGCTTCTCAACTCTTCACTCTTCATATATTGTTCTTCATGCAAGTGATGGAGCAAGGACTCGTAAAAGAGACTTGCTCGGAAGCGAACCTCTCATTTAACCCGCTAACGAATTACTAACAACGTCTTGTGAATAATAATTTGCGAAAATATAAGACACACGGGATAAGAGAAGCTTGCATATGTGTTTACAAACGCTAACAAAATGAACGAAGGACTAAGATCGTTCTAACTGGGGAATCTTTACTGCGCATGCGTCAACTGCATCTACGTAGTATGATGTTTAATACTTGGAGGGAAAACTCTCGCGCATGAGCAGAAGGCACTAAAATGGCAGCTTGAAAGCTCACATGCATGGCACCTGCTTAGCTAAATAGAAAATAAGCTATTTTACTAATGCTAATGCAGAAAGGGTATTAATAAGTATATTGGGTTAGAGTAGAGATGGGTGGTATAGAGTGAAATCATTTATTTGTGAAAGCAACATTTCTTCTTTTGATTTTATTATTAGTGCACATTTGGGCCTCTCTTGTATGACCAGAGTGTGCTAAACACGTGATCCTCGCGCATGACTGTTAAGAAATAAGTCGGAAGCCTGACGATGCACTTGAATGCGATCCAAGGTCGAAAAAGTTACATTTCCTGGGAACCAGTACTGAAGATCTCTGGATGAATGGAATTTTTTTCAATAATAAAAACAATTGTTTCTATTAAGTTGTGAATACGGGTGGGAATAAAATTTATGAATAAAAATTAAGGGGTTGGATTTATGAACAATGGGATGATAGACTAAGATGACATGTAAGCATGGTGTGATGATTATCCCCCCTTGCTTGTCCAATCAGAGTTAGTATTTTTGCGGTATTGAAACTTTAGTGGGTGGTCCATGGCCAACAAAAGGTATAACTGAGGTAGTTTAGTTAGTTAGGGAGAGCGGAGAGAGCGGAGCGAGCACGCGGAGATTTGCTTAATGCTACAGAAGCTCGGGATGCTGTCGGTGGATGGTGCTGAAGCTGATGAAGACGTCGGATGCTGAACCATCTATCTTAATCTAATTGGGTTAGAAGAAGATCGCGGAAGAATCTCGAGGAGGAAGAGAGTGTCAGAGAGGGGTGCGACGCAGACGTCGGTATTCTAGAGAGGTTAAGTATCCTGTCCTGATTCCTGTCCTGAGATCTTTGTCTCCTGATCTATCCCGGGGGACCCTTACCAGCCCTTTGGCCAGAGGGTTTGGTCTTCACACCATCCTGGGTAATTATTATTCATTGTTCGTTTATAGATGTTCTTATCTCTCTGTCCTCTCCTTTCTGAGCATTAGTCATTGCATGAGTCTGAAGGGTATGTTTAATGCGATTGAAATTCTCTCATCGAGATTAAAGGTGGCTGTGCTGTAATTTTGATGGTTCACATTCTTAATTTAGATAAAGATATTAAAACTTCCCGAGTCTGTGGTTATTTTTTAAATAAAGAATAGTTAATAAGTTATGTTCCTTATCACCATCAACTAGTTCAACTAATGGTCCATCAACCTTTAAGAAGAACTTTTTGATCAGTGAAAGGTTAGTTAGGAACAAGTAATAACTAATCTTGAAATATGGAAAGTATAAACTAAATTCAGGTCTACTTGGATCAGTGTAGTGTTATATGGGCCCAGGTGAGTGTCACGACTTGCTCCCTGCGTTTTCGTGTCCACCACCAGGGGGCTGAACTGTGGGACTCTCCAGTGTCATAACAAGCTTCTAGACCCTCCCCTTCATGTACATACTGCCTTCCAGCCATTTGGACACTATTTGGGAATTGACATCCATTCCCAATCCATGCCGGATTTTGTGGAAGCCATCCTGCTCATGCCTGAAACTCCATTACCCAGAATCCCCTGCTCACTGCTTTGTCTCCACCCCTGCAGGCCAAGGATGGGTGGAGGAATTCAGTTCACCTGTGGCTGGCTGCTGCTAGCCTGCTCACACCTGATGCATGTGATTACTGTGAGCTCTTTTAAGCCCCAGCTCCCTTCAGCCCAGTGTTGGTCATTGTTGCTGTTTTCCGGTGAGACCGATCCTTGTTTCCTGAGCTTTTGATATTCCTTGATTCCTGAGCTATAGCTATTCCTTGTGCCTGAATTAGCACTGCCTGCAGTGCTACCTTGTTTCCTGAGTTCCTGAGCTATAGCTATTCCTTGTACCTGAATTAGCACTGCCTGCAGTGCTACCTTGTTTCCTGAGTTCCTGAGCTATAGTTAATATTTGTTCCTGTTCCTGGGCTTCAGCTATTTCTTGTTCCTGATTTGCACTGCTTGCAGTGCTCTCTTGACTCCTTGTTTCCTGAGCTGTAGCTATTTCCTGTTTCCATGAACCAGTACTGCCTGCACTGCTACCTTGACTCCTGAGCCTTAGCATTCCTTGTTCCTGACCTGCAGCAGTTTCCTTTCTCCTGAACTAGCACTGCCTGCAGTGCTACCTTGACTCCTGAGCCTTAGCATTCCTTGTTCCTGACCTGCAGCAGTTTCCCTTCTCCTGAACTAGCACTACCTGCAGTGCTACTTTGACTGAGCTTTTGCTCAATTCTTGTTCCTGCCCCAGCACTGCCTTCTATGCTACTTTGTTTTTCTTGATTCCTGAACCTGCACTATTCTAGTATACCCTTGTAGCCTCCCCTTCTGTATATCCTTTTCCAGTCCCTGCCTTTCTTCCCATTTCCTTGGTTCCAGTTCTAGTTTGCTGTCTTTCTTTTTCTGCTGTCTTGCTTCTGTTACCTTGTAAGTTTGTTACCTGCTTTCTGCCAAGTGTGCCCTGTGATTTCCTTCCTTTCCAGTTAAGCACTCATCCTTGCTAGCTCCTTGTCTATTGTGCTTGTGTTTAGTTCTACCCCTTGCTGTTACTGCCTTGCGTGTTCCTGTTTGATCACCAGGATCCGTGGGCACAGCTGTTTACCTAGGTGGTGTTTCTTGTTCACTGTGTGTATTGTCTTTGAGTTACATTTATAACATCACCATAGGTATAAGCTCCACAGACCCTGCCTTTGCATGCATATCCTCCATGTGGGTATTTGCAGTCAGTATCTGTAACAGCAATTGTGGGTGAGAAACTTACTGAGCTTCAGTCTTACCGTGTGGAGCTCCTGAGTGCTTTACCCCGCACTCCCCTTTATTGTTAATGTTGTTTCATATATATGTCTTGCACATTCGTCCTGGGTGTAGTTATTCTGAATGCTAAATTGCCTTGTGAGTGCCCTTCCTTTCTGAGTCTTACCCATCTTGTTCACTTGTACAGGCTTCCCCTTTGGATCCCTTTTTCTCCTCTGACTCCCTGTATGATCCTGGGCAGCAATGTACTCCTCTTTCTGTGTATGTTTTCTACCCAGTTCCCAGTCCTTGCCCAATTCCCTGACTGTGTTCCCCACATAGTCCCGGACAGTCCCTGACAGAATGACCAACCCACATTTCCAGGGTCACTTGTGAGGTTTCTTTGTGTTCAGTTAGCTACCTTTTTATTAAAACCCACCCTGTCAGTTCTTGCCAAGATGTTTAGCAACAGATCCGGAAAGTCTGCGTATGTTGGCAGAAATCCATTGTCAAGGCAGCGCAGTTCTGTACACCCTATTAGAAAGTCCTTAAACTCTAGAGATTGATTCTTGGAACAAAATAGACTTTTACGTGCTGAATATTATTCCCTGTGGTTGGCTGATCCTTCTATGTTAGATTTTCATTCCATCTGTAACCCTGATCCTCACCTGATGTCAGCTAGTGATGTACAGGATGAAAACGAATTTCTGCAAACCTTGTTAGCAGCAGAAAGACAAAATAGTAATTTAGAGAGTGGTACTATTAGGGGACATTTTTCTGAAGTTTGTAACTCAGAGACCCCTGTCAAGACAATGTTTTCTTTGAAGACAATTTCCAGACACAGTTTTTATCGACACCGTACCAAACTAGTAGTTCAATGACACTAGTTAAAGCTTGTTTAACCACACAACGGACAAAGAAAGAGCAGATGCATTATATAACCTCTGTTTTCCATACAAACGAAATACCTCAGTCTTGTGACGCAGTAAAGATCACAGTCCCTGATACTAAAGAGACAATGTTTAATGCTACATTCAAAGCAAACAATCAGATTAACAAAATAGAGAAAACACCTTCTAGAACACAGACAGCTAATAGCCATTTTAAACAAAATCCAAGTCTTAGTTCTGTTGCTTGTTGTGAAGTTTCAAAGTCTACCGCTGTCCTTGTAGAAAAAGATCTACAATCTTCACAGTATATATTGGAATCGAAGATTTTGGAATTACAACAAGAGAATAAAATGTTTCAGACGCTGTTAAACTATAACCCAGAGTTCCCAAATGGGAATCTAAAACCCTGGTACAAGACTACTTTTCAGCTTCTATGTTAGCCTCCTTAGAAATGGAGAATGAAACCTTGCGCACTATTTTGCGGTCCCCTCAGAGCTGGTCCAGTAATTGCGTAAATAATACTGTGGCTGATCACTCAGATTCCGCTCAGAATAGCCATAGTACCATGTCTCAAAGTGCAGTTAAGGAAAGTATTTGTTTGAATTCTGAATTTTCTAACTCCTCTGTTTTGTCTTCTAGTGCTAAATTACATCTAGGTGCTACATCTGAGATGTGTCCCTCCAGTTTTGAGGAACCACAAATTCCAGGCAAGATACAAAACATCTCTTTGCTTTCTTTTCCTGGGAGTGAGGTCAGGTCTATCTCCGAGATAACCCATAGACAGGCCATTGACATACAGACAAAACCTGAACCATTGACCCACATATTCCCTGATGTGACAATGTCCTGTGACTCAGCCAATGCTCTTGATTTAACTGCTGCAACTGAAGTCAACCTCTTTGCTGAGAAGAAACAAAATCCTGACCCCTTGTTTGCTCCCTTGCCTTCAAGCACAACACAAATTGAAAAGTCAGGAAATGATAATGCTCTATGCTCTGATGCATTTGTACCACCTTGTAATGCTGAAGAAAATGAAAAAGATCTCCCATGACCAAGTAATCTCTGGCCTATTTCCTCTGACTAAGAGTTGTGAACTGCCAAATGGTAAAGGAAGTCTGGTCATCAGAGACTCTAAGAAAAGCACTATTCTGAGCCATCCCGAAGAAAGAACGTCAGTGTGTTTTAATGAGCCAAGGAACTGTGAAGATTTCACTATTGACAACAGGGAATCTACTGTTCATGGGCAATCGCCATTCCCAGAAATTAAAGTCTGTCATCCTTGTGCCCCTCTGCCATCAGCTAGTCTTCTTTCAGAGTCTCCAGAGTCCTCAGCCGGCCTGCTGCTTTCAGAGTCTCCAGAGTCCTCAGCCAGCCTGCTGCCTTCTGAACTTCAGTCTGCAGCCTGCCTGCCGCCCGAGCCTGCAGCTTTCCTGCCAACTGAGCCCGAGCCTGCAGCCTGCCTGCCATTAGTACCGGAGCCTCCAGACCACCTGCATTCAGAGCCCAAGTCCACAGCTCACCTGCCTACTAAGTAAGAGCTTCCAGCCTGTCTGACTTCCGAGCCAGAGCTTCCAGCCTGTCTGACTTCCGAGCCAGAGCTTCCAGCCTGTCTGACTTCCGAGCCAGAGCTTCCAGCCTGTCTGACTTCCGAGCCAGAGCTTCCAGCCTGTCTGACTTCTGAGCCAGAGCTTCCAGCCTGTCTGACTTCTGAGCCAGAGCTTCCAGCCTGTCTGACTTCTGAGCCAGAGCTTCCAGCCTGTCTGACTTCTGAGCCAGAGCTTCCAGCCTGTCTGACTTCTGAGCCAGAGCTTCCAGCCTACCTGCCGTCAGCACCAGAGCTTCCAGGCTGCCTGCCGTCAGCACCAGAGCTTCCAGGCTGCCTGCCGTCAGCACCAGAGCTTCCAGGCTGCCTGCCGTCAGCACCAGAGCTTCCAGGCTGCCTGCCGTCAGCACCAGAGCTTCCAGGCTGCCTGCCGTCAGCATCAGAGCTTCCAGGCTGCCTGCCGTCAGCATCAGAGCTTCCAGGCTGCCTGCCGTCAGCATCAGAGCTTCCAGGCTGCCTGCCGTCAGCACCAGAGCTTCCAGGCCCCCTACCTTCAGCACCAGAGCTTCCAGGCCCCCTACCTTCAGCACCAGAGCTTCCAGGCTGCCTGCCTTCTGGCCTTGAGCCTCTATCTTGCCTACTTTTTGACCCTGTGCTTCCAGTTTGCCAGCCTTCAGAGGTCTCAGTACGGATACATTCAGAGACTGAATCTCCAGCATCAGAGACAAAACTCTCAACATGTAAGCCTCCAGGGCGTGGGTCTCCTGCATATCTGCTCCCAAAGTCTCCTGCTTGAGATTCTTTTGTATGTTTTCCTCCAGGTCCAGAACTTCAGGTCTGCTTCATGTCACCTCCTTTGGCTTCAGCCAGTTTGCCTTTGACCTCTGTGCCTCCTGCCAATCCGTTATCTGCTTTTGACCCTACAGTCAATCTTCCTTTGTTTTCAGAGTGCTACTCTAGCCTGCCTTCATCAGGACTTCAAACACCTTTAACTCAGGCTTCTAAGCTCCTGTTACTGGATTTGGACTCTTAAGATCTGCATTCTATTCTGCCTCCTGCATCACAGTGCTTCCCTCCTCAAAGTTCTGCTTTGGATGCTGCTGTTAATTTTCAGCCTATTGTCCTACCCTCCAGAACATCACAGTTTTCCTGCAGTCCTCTGGTATCTTGCACTACATCTCTGATGGAAATTAACTTACTTCTTAGGAGCAAAGGCTTTGAATCCAGTTCCAGATTCCGGGAGCCGGTCCTTGGAGGGGGTGTACTGTCACGACTTGCTCCCTGCGTTTTCGTGTCCACCACCAGGGGGCTGAACTGTGGGACTCTCCAGTGTCATAACAAGCTTCTAGACCCTCCCCTTCATGTACATACTGCCTTCCAGCCATTTGGACACTATTTGGGAATTGACATCCATTCCCAATCCATGCCGGATTTTGTGGAAGCCATCCTGCTCATGCCTGAAACTCCATTACCCAGAATCCCCTGCTCACTGCTTTGTCTCCACCCCTGCAGGCCAAGGATGGGTGGAGGAATTCAGTTCACCTGTGGCTGGCTGCTGCTAGCCTGCTCACACCTGATGCATGTGATTACTGTGAGCTCTTTTAAGCCCCAGCTCCCTTCAGCCCAGTGTTGGTCATTGTAGCTGTTTTCCGGTGAGACCGATCCTTGTTTCCTGAGCTTTTGATATTCCTTGATTCCTGAGCTATAGCTATTCCTTGTGCCTGAATTAGCACTGCCTGCAGTGCTACCTTGTTTCCTGAGTTCCTGAGCTATAGCTATTCCTTGTACCTGAATTAGCACTGCCTGCAGTGCTACCTTGTTTCCTGAGTTCCTGAGCTATAGTTAATCTTTGTTCCTGTTCCTGGGCTTCAGCTATTTCTTGTTCCTGATTTGCACTGCTTGCAGTGCTCTCTTGACTCCTTGTTTCCTGAGCTGTAGCTATTTCCTGTTTCCATGAACCAGTACTGCCTGCACTGCTACCTTGACTCCTGAGCCTTAGCATTCCTTGTTCCTGACCTGCAGCAGTTTCCTTTCTCCTGAACTAGCACTGCCTGCAGTGCTACCTTGACTCCTGAGCCTTAGCATTCCTTGTTCCTGACCTGCAGCAGTTTCCCTTCTCCTGAACTAGCACTACCTGCAGTGCTACTTTGACTCCTGAGCTTTTGCTCAATTCTTGTTCCTGCCCCAGCACTGCCTTCTATGCTACTTTGTTTTTCTTGATTCCTGAACCTGCACTATTCTAGTATACCCTTGTAGCCTCCCCTTCTGTATATCCTTTTCCAGTCCCTGCCTTTCTTCCCATTTCCTTGGTTCCAGTACTAGTTTGCTGTCTTTCTTTTTCTGCTGTCTTGCTTCTGTTACCTTGTATGTTTGTTAGCTGCTTTCTGCCAAGTGTGCCCTGTGATTTCCTTCCTTTCCAGTTAAGCACTCATCCTTGCTAGCTCCTTGTCTATTGTGCTTGTGTTTAGTTCTACCCCTTGCTGTTACTGCCTTGCGTGTTCCTGTTTGATCACCAGGATCCGTGGGCACAGCTGTTTACCTAGGTGGTGTTTCTTGTTCACTGTGTGTATTGTCTTTGAGTTACATTTATAACATCACCATAGGTATAAGCTCCACAGACCCTGCCTTTGCATGCATATCCTACATGTGGGTATTTGCAGTCAGTATCTGTAACAGCAATTGTGGGTGAGAAACTTACTGAGCTTCAGTCTTACCGTGTGGAGCTCCTGAGTGCTTTACCCCACACTCCCCTTTATTGTTAATGTTGTTTCATATATATGTCTTGCACATTCGTCCTGGGTGTAGTTATTCTGAATGCTAAATTGCCTTGTGAGTGCCCTTCCTTTCTGAGTCTTACCCATCTTGTTCACTTGTACAGGCTTCCCCTTTGGATCCCTTTTTCGCCTCTGACTCCCTGTATGATCCTGGGCAGCACTGTACTCCTCTTTCTGTGTATGTTTTCTACCCAGTTCCCAGTCCTTGCCCAAGTCCCTGACTGTGTTCCCCACATAGTCCCGGACAGTCCCTGACAGTGAGTATATGGTAGTAGAGTATCTGTTATTAGTATACCGCTGGATTAGTTTTCTGGTAGCAGAGCTATGGGTATTATTGACTAGTTTGGTGATAAGTATAGATTATTGATAATTGATTATTGATTTATGTTTTAACAAAAGAGTTAGCGTCTTTGTTCTATGTTGTCCAGAATTCCCGGGGAATGAATAGCAGGTGGCGATAGAAAGCACACTGCAGGGAGGTTACTTGTCTGTTGGAATAACACTGAGAAGCTACGAAGGGCTGGCAGTGTTAAAGTAGGGACTATTTTCTGCGTAAAAGTGAGAGTGATCGATAGCAAAGAGTTCGCTAGTGAAACTTTAGGCGTTATATCACCTAGAAAGGGTAACCCTGAAGGAGTAGCAGGTTCTTCCAAGCTAGATTGATAGCAAAAGGAGTTCACTGGTGAAACTTTGGTCTCAAATTTCCCAAAGCGGGTGACACTGGAGGAGTAGCAGGTTCTCTGGAGCTTGAATGAAGGGTAAGCAGAAGGGTTTTACTCGTAGTATATGAAGAGTAAGCGGAAGGTTTTTCTTACAGTAAAAAGAAATAAACTATCCTTTGATTTAGTGGAACAGACAGAGTAGCAAATGTTTTTATGTCATTAATTACAAAGAATTTTAAAGAAAATTTGGAGAAATAAGTTTTCGTATTACCTTGTGAAGGGAGGGTCAGTCGCAGGAATTGTACTGACGTCACAGTAAGCCGCGCTGGGATAGGTTGAAACAGCGGGCGTGTGACAGAAGCAGCTTTGTAAAGGAGGGGTCAGTAGAAAGGAGCAGGACTGACGTCACAAGGAGCCGCGCTGGGATAGGTTGAAACAGCGGGCGTGTGACAGAAGCAGCTTTGTAAAGGAGGGGTCAGTAGAAAGGAGCAGAACTGATGTCAGAAAAGGCCGCGCTGGCATTGGTCAAATCACGAACGTGAGCCTGATATAATTGGATAAGCTAGCTAGAAGCCGCGTTCGGATTGGTGGAGAGAGAGATTGTATAAGGGATTTTGATTTGACTGTTAGTACAAGGCGTACAGGAAGAAGATTTCAAGGGTTTGCAGAATACAATTTTATACATCGTTCCTCAAGGATGTATGGAGAGAAAAGAAAAATGTCATTTATAAAGAAAATTAAGATTTTCTTTGTAAAGGATAAGCCTGTGTTGACCAGAGAGGGAATTCCTATTCCGTCACCGAAAACACCAGCATCTTTTATGATGATGGAAAGAGGATATCATTCTTGCGTGTGGTTGGAAAACTGGATAGAATATACGAAGCATGATGGAGTGTTAGCATTTCCTAAAGATGGTACGTTTCTGGGAGGATTCTTCAGAATTTGAGATTGTAAAATGAATGATTTAGAACCTAGACCTAGGTTAACTCAATATGAGGCTTTGGAAGAATGGGAGACTGAGTCATATGAACGAGAGAAATGCAGAGGTGGGAGATATAGAGGATTTTTTCCAAGACACTTGCATGAGTCACGCGAAGGGCAGATGAAACAATGGAGGAGAGCTATGGTATCAGAAGGTTTATATCCAGTATTAATGGCTGAGGAACAGTCTGGAGGAAAGTGTAAGGAGAAAACGAAACACTTGAATGTTACAGGATATGGAGAATCAGATGATGAGTTGTTAGAGGATATTTTGATTAAGAATCCACCGCCGTATCAAGAATCAACCAGGAAGGTTACCCCAAGTGCACCAGTAATGGGAGAGCCATTAACCCCACAAATTTTGCATGATACGTCATTTAATAGGGTGCTGCAGGATAATGAGAGAGATGTCTTAAACAAAACAAAGGAAGAATTAGTTCAGAAAATAAGTCAATTAAGTTTAAATGCTGAAGCATTAACAGTGCCAGTGACCATTGGTCTGGTAATCCCGTTGTATGGAGATAAAAAGACTTGTCAGAAACCACAAACTGTGACAGTTCCGTTAACAAGTCCCAGAAGAGAAGTAATAATTACGGATGATCAAACTAGTGAAAATGAATCCGTTATTTCACTGCTGGACCTCCCCAATGTAGAGACTTCAGCTGATACACTGAGAAGAATTACGCCCACAAATTTGAGAGAAAAGAGATCTTTGGTTCCTATAGGAACTGGAGGTGCAACAGTGGTTACCCCTGAAGATATAGAAAGATGGGCACAGGAAATAGATAATCGGAACCCACCACCAAAGATGTTAGATATCAGTAGATTGAAAGTGGAATTAGAAGAGATGATAGTGGGAAGTGTGAGTCTAGAAAGATTATACACTGATGAGGAATTATTATTTTTATGTAAGAGCATAACCAGGAGAGCAAGAGTATTTCATGAGAGATTAACTGAAGTTGCTTCAGAGATTGGAATAGATATAGGGAAATCGAAATTGTTGCAAAAGCCATATCGAGTGGATTTTTCTGACAAAGATTGAGAAAGTGTAAATGCTTCTGGTAAAAGACTACGGATAAAGGAATTAATGAATATTTTGCGAAAATGGGGAGACATTGATTAATGGAGAATTAGATGGATAAGAAAGAAAGAGGAAGTTCAAGTGAGAGAAGCATCATCTACATTTCCAGTAAGGGAAACAGAAAAGGTTGAGAAATTGTGTCCAATGAGAGAAGTTCCAGGAGGTGGATACGTTCATGTTCCTTGGAGTAGACAAGATATTTTGTCATTTACAAATGATTTTCCAAAATTGAGAGAGAAACCAGTGGAGTGGTATAAGCAAGTGGAAAGATTTGTGAAAGTTTCGAAGGTTTTATTAAAGGATTTGGATGGTTTATTTGACATTGTGGTACCTGCTGATTTATGGACGGAGTGTAAGATTACAATTGATTGGCCAAGTGAGGAGTATGCAAGAGACTCAAAGACGGGAGCACCCTCAGAGGAAGTGATGAAGAAATATCACCAAGTGATTACATATTTGAAAAGGAAAATACCTCCTAAAGAAACAGATTGGGTAAAGATAGACAGGACAACTCAAGAACCAAATGAGTCTGTACACGCATATTATGAAAGGCTATTGCAGGTGTTCAAGCAGTATAGTGGTTTTGAGAATATTGGTGATAAAGACATGGGACATTTTGTGTATCGGTTTGTATATGGTTTGAAACCGGAAATTAGTCAGATGATTCAGCAGCACATGTTGTGCTGGCAGAGTAAGACAGTGGATGAAATTTTAAAGTATGCAAAATATTGTGGAGACGACATTGAGGCAAGGCGTAGACAGTTAAAAGAGAAAATGATGTGGGCACAGGTAAAATTGGCAGAACAGCAGGAGAATAAAACTAATATACAGAATGACAATCAAGTGAAAGAGCAGAGTCAGAATGATCAAATGGCGAATGGTAGTAAGTTTAGGGGACGAATGAATAGAGAAGATGCGAAGAAGAAGTTTCCTTGTCATGCGTGCGGAAAGCTTGGACATTGGAAGAACGAGTGTAAGAGTATTCAGAACAATAATGGGCCAAATCAAAATTTAATGCCACAGATGCAGAATGAAGTACTTATGAATCAGCAGCAGCAGGTAGTTACTCCACAATATCAGGTGCCACCAGCTCCTATGACAAATTTTGTGAACCATCGAAAGTTCAGTGCGAACACCGGATTTCAAGGAGAAAGTCGTAAGAATAATAGAACAGTTACACAATATTATTTGCAGAATGATGAGGAAAATTCGGACTTTGTGCAATGACGGTGCCTGAGGGGGGAGGAAGAGGAGTGCATGCTTGGCACATCCTTGCCGGTAGATCAGTCAGGTCCATTTGTTGATGGGAAAGTGGAAGGTAAAGACATCACATTTCTATTGGATACTGGTGCTACCCGGTCTACTGTGAGAACAGCAGACATCCCAAACCTACCCCTCTCGGGAGATTCAATCCAAGTAGTTGGCGTGACGAATAAACAGATTAGAACCCCAATCACAAAACCAATGGAAGTGCACATTGGGAACTTTAAAGAAATGCATCGATTTGTAGCATGTGATTCTAGTCCAGTAAATCTGTTGGGAAGAGATCTATTGTGCAAGATGAATTGCACTATCTATTGTACACCGGATGGTGTCGCTTTCCAGACCCCTGATGAAGACATCATATACAAGATGATGTTAGCAAAGCAAGGAACAGAAGTAGATGAAATGTTTTCTTTGATAACTGAGAATGAGTTACCTGAAGAATTGAGAGTCACGGTCAACCCAGAAGTATGGGATTTCACAGGAAAAGATATTGGGCTAATGTCAAATATAGACCCAGTGAAGGTGACAGTAAAAGAAGGTGCAGCTTATCCAAACACACGACAATACAAGATGAGTCCAGAAGTAAAAGCAGGAATTATTCCAGAAATAGAGCGAATGGTTAAACAAGGCATTTTAAAGGAAATAATGAGCAGTCCTTGTAACTCACCAATCATGGGCCTTAAAAAGCCTTGTGGGAAATATAGGATAGTGCAAGATTTACGGAAAATAAATAAAATTTTAGTGCCCTGTTGTCCGATAGTGCCAAATCCAGCAGTGATCCTTTATCAGATACCTTGGAATGCAGGCTGGTTTACAGTAATTGATTTATGCCAGGCATTCTTTTCTATTCCTTTACACCCAGACAGCCAGTATCTTTTTGCTTTTAAGTTTGAGGATCGTATTTACGCATGATGTAGAGTTCCTCAAGGGTACACAGAGAGTCCCTCAATTTTTAATCACATCTTGAAAAAGTGCTTGGAATCATTAATTATGCCTGGAAATTCAGTTCTGGTTCAGTATATTAATGACCTATTGGTGGCATCAAAAACACGAGAAGATTGTGTCACTGACACAATTGCATTACTGAACCATTTGGCTGAAGGAGGACACAAGGTGTCTCCGGAAAAATGCAGTTCTGTCAACAAGAGGTTAGATATTTAAGGCATAAAATAGAAAGAGGAGTAAGAAAAGTAACACCGGAAAGAATAACAATAATCAGAGAAATGCAGCTACCTCAGACACAAAAGGAGATGAGAATGTTTCTGGGAGTGGTTGGGTACTGTAGACAATGGATTAACAGTTTTTCTATGTTGGCAAAACCATTGATACAAATGACCAAGAAAAGAGCAAAAGATCCAATAGATTGGAATGATGAATGTTTGGAAGCCTTTGTGAAACTGCGGAATTGCTTGTGTGAAGCTCCTGACTTGGGCATACCTGATTATTCAAAATAATTTGTGTTGTTTTGCTGTGAGAGAAAATTGTGCAATTTCAGTTTTAACACAGAGACATGGCCTGAGTCGACGTCCAGTGGCGTATTTTTCTGCCACATTGGATCCAATGGCTTCAGCCTTACCCGGCTGCTTAAAAGCAGTAGCTGCTACTTGTATGAGTCTGGAGCAAAGTGAGTCAATCGTGATGGGACATTCGGTAAAGGTTTATGTTCCACACTCAGTTGAAATTCTTTTGACAAGAACCAGAACCCAGCACCTCACCCCTAGTCGGCTGACTAAGTGTGAGAGAGTGATTTTGGGAGCAGAAAATGTGACCGTAATAAGATGTACGGTTATGAACCCTGCCACATTATTGCCAGATCCATGCAATGAGGAAGTAAGAGATGAAATTGATCATGATTGTCTGGATGTGACTGATTTGTGTACTAAGCACCGCCCTGACATAAAAGAGACACCATTAAAAGAAGCTGACAATGAGCTTTTTGTGGATGGGTCTTGTTTAAGACATGAAGGAGGAGGATTAAGTGCTGCAAATGCAGTGTGTAAGGTATCAGGGGTAGTTGAAGCATACTGTTTGCCTGGAGTCAAATCTGCACAAGTAGCCGAATTGGTGGCCTTAACTAAGGCATGCAAAATTGGGAAAAATGGGAGAATAACCATATTTACAGACAGTCAATATGGTTTTGGAATTGTGCATGATTTTGGTCAACTCTGGATGCAGAGGGGATTTCTGACTTCTTCAGGATCTCCTATTAGAACCAGTAAAAATGTGAAAGATCTGCTCAAAGCATTACAATTGTCAAAAGAAGTGGCAGTTGTTAAATGCGCTGCACACCAGTCAGGAAATGACTATGTGATAGCAGGCAATAGATATGCAGACCAAATTGCTTGATATTGTGCAAGGAACACAATGGCAATAAACAGAAAAATTGAAACCGATGAAACCAGCTGCCAACTTATGTTCTTCTCAATACCAGAAACATGGGATGAGATTAGACAGTTGCAGGAAGAACTGAGGAAAGGGAAAAGGAAATTTGGATAAAAGCAGCTTGTATAAAAAGACCAGAAGATGAAGTATGGGTGTATTTAGATGGAAGACCTTTCATGCCAGATTGTCTGCTTTCTAAAATGGCAAGAGTTTATCATGGAGCAACACACAAAGGGAGAGATTCGATGATCAGATTATTCAGACAGAGTTGGTACAATCCAAAGTTCAGGGTAGTCACAAAGAGCCTTTGCCAAAGATGTTTAACCTGTCAGCAGCAAAACCCAGGAAGAAAGACAGTGGTTAGTTGGGGAAAAATTGGAAAGGCAGAAGGACCCTTCACCAGGTTACAGTTAGATTTCATTGAGTTACCTCCTTGCAATGGATTAAAATATGTACTTGTCATAGTGTGCTTATTCTCAAGATGGGTGGAAGCATACCCCACCAGAAGAAATGACAGTCTTACAGTGGCCAAACTATTGTTAAGAGAGTTAGTTCCTCGTTTCGGTTTTCCAGTCACTTTGGAATCAGATAGAGGACCTCATTTTAATAATGAAATAATTCGATTAATCTGTGCTGCATTTAATATTGAACAAAAACTGCACTGTGCTTACCGTCCAGAGGCTTCTGGAATAGTTGAACAGATAAATGTCAAGTCAAGATTAGGGAAAGTGTGTGCATCCACGATGCTGAAATGGACAGATGCATTACCTCTTGTACTGATGGGTCTCAGAAGTATTCCTGATAAAAAGACAGGAATGAGTCCTCATGAGGTTCTCATGGGAAGAGCAATGAGACAAGCATTTATTCCTGGAAACAGGTTAATGAGCATAACTGATGATCTGGTATTGGACTATTGCAAAGGATTGGCTGAAATGGTGCGTTCTGTCTCCCACCAGGTTGGAGAAGACGCAGTTGAAAGACAGCCAGACCAAGCACATGATTTGAATCCTGTAGATTGGTTGCTAGTGAAGAAACACGCAAGGAAGTCTTGTCTAGCACCAAGGTGGGATAAACCGCATCAAGTCATACTGGTCATTACCACAGCAGTGAAGTGTGCAGGTTTGCCCAATTGAATTCATGCTAGTCATACCAGAAGAGTACCAAACCCATCAGAACAGCGAGAGCAACCACTGACTGAGCAGGCTGAAACGTCAAAAGTTGAAAGCTGTGAAATTGAAGAATCTGGAGTGATAGATTCTGAAAGACAACTGAATGACGAGCAGCCAGGAACGAGTCAGGAAGATTGGATACCAGTAATTGAAATACCTGAGGATGCTGTTGAAACGAGAAGAATAACAAAACTGAAAAGACAAGAAAGTAGACAGGGAAGGACAGGGGAAGAAGAACACACTCAGGTCAAAATAGGCAAAGACATTCAGGAACCTGAGGAGGGAAAGGCAGAATTAGAAGAACAAGTTCAGGCAGAAGAAGACAATCAATCTGAGATAAGACCTGAACAGGATAAGGTAGATCTAGAAGAACAGGTTCAGGCAGAGGAAGAAGAAACTGTAGTAAGACCTGAACAGGTGCAAGTAAAAGAAGGATCAAGCACAGAAAATAAAGAACAAGGACAGATTGTGCCTAGATTAAGTGAAAATAAAAGAACTCTGAAAGAAGATAAAGAAGGTGAAAGTGCAGTTCAGGTCAAAAGAGTTAGAAAAGGAGATAATAGGCCAGGAGGAGTAAAGAAATTAAAATACTATTTAAGAAAAGTAGAAAAGAAACCAGAACAAGTAAACGAAGTTACAAGTCAAACAGAACCCAAACAGACTTTAGTGAAACGCACCCGAAAAAGCCCAAGACTGAGATCCTTAAACAGAAAATACAAGGCCCCTGAATGGACCTATGTCATACTTGAAGAGTTTGAAAATTTAGATTTAAGTGAAGACACCGAAAGGGTTCATGTGGCACAGATTGATGAAAGCAAATTGAGACCTCCTTAAAAGAAAGAAATAAAACAGACAAAAGGACAAGAAAAGAGAGAGGAAATTTCCTCAGATTTAAAATTGCAGACATTCAAGTCACAGAAAGACCAAAACAAGGTTTAAAAAGAAAATGTTTTAGATTTTGTTTATTTAGTAGTTTATTAATACCATCAGTATGGTTGTTTCTAACGGTAGGAGTACCTTTATTAGAGGGCAAAGGTGATAGAAATATTACCATCATTAATGGTAAATTAAATAGAGTAAAGGGAACTAAAATAGAAATAGGAGTAGAAGATGAGACAAATTATCATAATAAGTCCGAATATAATACGTCTTCAAATGTGTTTATCAAATTATTATTTCAGTACGTTAATACAATGGAAGTTAGTATTGCTATGTCTGTATGAAATTACCGTCATCTGTATCAGAAGGTGTGACATATCATCATATACCTTTAACATATGGTGTGTTGTGTAGTATTTTATCAAGTTTGTTTTATGCTACAGGGAAACTTCAGTATTATTATTCAAATCTAGGGGGCCCATTAGGATGGCGGGCGGAAGCACTACCGCCGTGCTGGCGGATGCAAAAACCACCAGTCACCGCCCGCACGCAGCAGTCCACACGCCCGCCCGATTACAATGCAAAAAGTCAGCCAAACACCGCCGGCAAGCCAGCGACGCTGTCCGCCATCAAAGTGCGCCCGTACACGTAGCGGCGCAGCCCAATGGAAACACACCGTCCGTCGAAATCACGTACCGCCCGGCCAACAAATTACGATGCCGCAAACAAACAGCTCCCACGGCTAAGAGATTCCGTACGTGAAACTGAGGCGGGAACCCGAACGCCGAGCCCAGACACCGAAGAGGCGGCCCCCCCGAGCATGAATCCAGCACTGCAGGCCCTCCCCATGCTCTACCTGATGCACCACCTAGGAGGCAACGCACCGCGGAGACCCAGGTAGGCACACACACAACAAGGGCACGCAAACACCGCACACAGTGCAAGGGCGGAAAATGGGGACATGACCCCCCTCCGACACACCGGCATGGACACGACACATCCACCACTGCACACAGGGCAAATCCTAACAACTCGCAACAACCAGGGACACACAACCCTGGACCAGGAACAAACGACCCCGTCACGGCAGCGCAGCAAAGCGGCGATGACGCAGCCACACATGCGCACCACGCAGAGCCCAACCACAGCGCCATGTATGCACCGCACACAAACAACACAGGGACACAACAAAGCACCACACACACCAGCCCCACCCCGAACGCATATGACACGTGACAGGCCTGCCACAGACATGTCCCCAACGCCCAATTCACGGTTAACACCCAACGTCACACAACCGACGCCCACATGTCAGTGAAGCCACGCTACAGCAGGACACACCCCAGTGTAACAAACATGGCGAAGCACACAGTGGCGGCAACATCCCCCAGCAGAACATGGGCCCCTTCGGCAAGAGGTACGCCAGTACCACACAGAAACACCCATACCACCCTGCACCCATGAACAAGACATACAAAACGGAACACCAAAGAGCCCGGGGACCGACAACAGGTGGACCCAAGAAAAACACCCACACAAGGCCCAACGCATAGCGGAAACGCAGCCTGCCGCCCACACACGGGAGAGGAGACAGCACCGAATGGCCTTCCATTCCAACTCCGAAACCACATCCCGACTAAACAAGCCGGAGAATACAGCCATTGTCCCACAAAAGACCAACACAGGCATGCAGAGGAGACCGACCACAGGGCAGATAGCGCATATCACCTAAGAACATTCCGAACGGGTAAGAAAATAGAAAACACTCCCCCATGTCGTTCCCATGCAAGTTATCTGGAAGGAGTCACACACCACTGACCTTGACCATTCAGAGAAGCATGTGGGATGAGGGCCCGTGTCTGCAGCACAAGTTAACATAACACAAGTCCTGCCTCCCTACGACCATCACAGACTTCCCAGCAACTTCGGAGCCTGCACTCTGCAGACTGCACAGACAGCCGGAGCACCCCACCACATCGCCCTGCAGCAAAATGGCACTTCCGCCACACCTACCCAACTACGCCGGACAGGTCAAGCTGTACAAACACAACCTGATACAGATAATGGGATGCGAACCTCTGTCCCTGCTGAACGTAAGTTACCGACTGACTTACCGCATCGCATTGTTCAGCTGCGTCATACCCGTCTTCTACTGTCGGAGGTGTCCCTTCCACCATCCTGTGGAGTTGTGTCTCTCCAACGCGGCATGTCCAAGGGCGGACCTGCTACCACTATTCCACCCACTGGACGCACACGACAGGGTCTGTTCAGCCTATGGGGGCATGGCGTATGTGGCCAACATCGGACCCACACTGCAATGGGACCACTGTGCCTCCACACGATGGATCATGGATCCCAGCTACATCGAATGTCATCCAGCATGCCCCATCATGCTCCTACAAGGGACAACTTACGAACAACACCTTGACACCCACCATCCGCTACATTGGCTGGCAACCATGTATACCACCAATGACATGGAAGCCCTGCAGGAAGCCATCACATACCTGACAACCTGTCAATTCGTAGGACCCCGACGCAATTCCCCCAACTGAGCCATGATGTCCGACACCTCACCCATGCTTGGCACCCGCACAGACTGGCCAGTCACCACCACAACAGCCATACCAAACGACCTGCAACTGATACCACACCATCAACGACACCGCCATGACATCGGATATGTCCGGGACATGCCTCTCTGTTCCCCATCACATCCAGGAACTCAACATGGATAGGGGGAGGCAGTGGCATGGGAATCGTGTATCGCACCTACATTGACAGAACTGCACGCGCAACTATGCCATGACATGGATCCTGCGCCCATGGACACATGCACCGCTCACTGGACAGGAATCGCCCGGCTGGAGTATGTGAGAGCTGCACCACCCTCCCCGGAAATCCCGTACCAGGACCTTTGCATGGACGACAAGTGCATCCACCAACAACACCACCCCAGTGACTGTGACATGTCCAGTAGCCACCACATTGCAACAACAAGTGGCACGCCGTTGCATGCACGCGAGCCCATGCCCTGATGTCATCTCACACGCACGTGTGCATGAGTAACAACAGCAGCAAACCTGATACATGGAACTGAGATGGACTGTGCCCATGATGCCAAGCGGTCTGGTAGGCGAAATATATACCGTCTGTGTCAAAGTTCGCAGCTCCGCAGCTATTCGTAAATGTACATTAGCACAGCTTAGGCCATGCAGTTGTAACACTGAAGCCCACATCCCACATGCAACAGCAAATCACATGTACCCCTACACCCCATGCCATGTGTAATCATGCTCAGTATATCCTCCACATGCATTTCGCTGCCAGTAGTGTCCACTATACTGCATCACAGAGGACATAAGTCACAATACATGGCTTGAAGTAAAAAACTGTCTCTGCTGATTCATTGCACAAGTACGGATGAGAGAGGATGAGAGTGTGTGAAGTACACGGCAGTCGTGACATGACCATGTACTCCACTGGCATTTGAAGTCAACGCAAATGAGTAGCACAACTGTGGAAGACACACATGTGTCGTGTGAAGTGGGATGTACGCAGTGCTCAGGTGGGTGGGTGTGACGGGTAGATGCGCACATGCCAAGTTGAAGAACGCTGTGTTGGGAGGGGTCCGGAACAGTACATCACCGCTTCCCTGGGCATTGTGAGAGGCCACCTGTCGGGGGGGGGGGGGAAGTGAACACGTGTGTGCACAGCAGCCGGGCACACGAACAATGCGGTACCAGGCGTACACGTCAGCCCACCCTCTGTGGACAAGCTGGATCCTGTTGTGCGCCCGCCAGGCCCCTTGACAAGGCACACACAGCCCCTGTCGACCAGGTGTAACCCCAACATAGTCAACCTGCACAGGCAATCCAGGGCACGTGATGGCAGTGGAGCATGGTGTGTGAGAGGTCTCTGCGCGCTCCTCCTGGTCATATCACGCAGGCAATAGATCCTCAATGTGTAGCATGGCACAAGTCATATGGAAGTATTGGGGGGACGCACACAGCACGAGCAGGAGTGACGTCACGGGAGGTGGCTCGCACCATCCCACCCATTGCCTAGGTCTCCACACACGTCACATGCCATTGCGACACAGTGCAAGCGCGTGCGCAACCACCTCCGAGCCCTCCCCAGAGAGGCCAAAGAGTGAATGTGTGGGCCATCAGCACCAGACGGACGCGGCCTGGACCGCTAGGGCAGCCACAGCCTCTGTGTGTCGCAAGCGGCGGATCCGGAATGCGGAGACTGTAATGCATTGTCAATGCAGGTCGGGTCTCCAGTTGGGGCACCACGCAGGTGGACGGCGTCCCGCCACACATCATACCATGAGACAGACCACTCGTTCAACTGGGCCCACACATACACTCCTTGGCCTTTCTGGGGCGAGCTTGGGGCTGCTTGTGCATGCGCTAGCTTCACAGGTGCAAATGCATATTGGGGGGTGCGAGGGGAGGCCATGAGGGCAGGGGCGAAGAGGACCGTATCACTGTCAGTGAGTTCAAGGGATGACCCTGATGTGGACAGGAAAAGACGTGTCTCGTGTGTATTGCAACTAGTCGCTAATCCGATTAACCCCCCCATGTCCTGCATGTAAGCCCGCACCAAGCCCCGCCCACCCGCCACATCGAAATTACCACCAGCACAACATCCTTCCCATTGGAAACACTGACTGGGGGTGACGACCATTGGACCATCTCGTGGAGGCCACCCATGCGCACATGTGGGCCCACCATGACCCATGTCACCTGCGGCAAAGTGATGACATGCGCAATGACGGAAGTGAGGAGAGCTGTCCGCCCCACGCACAGATGGTGCATCAGCTCCACAGACCCAGCAGCGAGTGCAGCAGGGGTCACATGCGGACATAGAAAATGAACACAGGGCAACACATCTGTGTGGGTGCACCCACTGTGACCAACACTGCGCAATCATCGACGTACTCGCCCTGTGCATGGCCCACCACGCAACGGAGGTCACATTCAGTGCCACCATCCCACACACACAACCCTATCATGAGACATGGTGTGTCCAATAGTCAGTACTGAGTTAGCGCCCATCTGGGGGGTCCTGAACAGGTGACACATGCAACACACTAGGCAGTCGGTGCTGTCACATACTGGCATTGTGCAGTCAATGTGCAGGCCAGGCCTGCTGTGACTGAGAGGGGCAGCATGGCCCAGCCTGACATTCACACGAGCAACAAGTGCACTGAGACCTGCATTGCCAATTGCAGACGTTGGCCTGCTCCCAGCTGGTCCGGGACGCCAACCTCCATAGTGGAACACGCAGGGTGCAACCGCGAGGGTCAGTGGAGTTGGCCGTAAGGGCCTGGCCCATGTTGGCGACAGTCCGCTGATGCCATGTGCACCACACAGTATGATGTGCTCACTGCATCTGCAGGTGTGGCCATGATGTGCGTGTGGGTGCAGGTGCACAATGGACGGGGCCACAACACGCCGTGTGCATAGGCAGGGACGGCCAGTGGCCGGCCCCCACATGTCTGTTAGCATGTCATCATCTGCACATTGGCATGGGTGCATGTTATACGCATATGCACACACATGCCGGCTCTCACTATGTACATCTGCCACCTGGCACGTGCAATGTAACGTCTCACTTGTGATGTGTATTAGCAAGCACACAGCCGTGTTCGCATGGGGCTGTCAATGTGAACACCTGTCAATGTTTCTGGAGGTGTGACCCGTACAGTGCTGTACATATGGTGCAGTGGTGACACCAATGACTGTCTCATATCCCCTCGTGCCACAGGTCCCACTTGTTTTGGCCCCTCAGCCTGTGCCCACATCGTCGTTGTTGTGTGCCATACTCATCCAGCCTCGGAAGCTGTGTGATGCACAGCAGCCAGTCATGTTGCCGTGGCGTTGCCGCTTGCCGAATATGCAGTCAGTCCCCATCAGCACGCCTCACAAGTCACTGAGGCCTAGATCCCCATGTGCATGCTCATAGCAATGGTTCGTCTCACTGTCCATTGCTATTGGTGGGAGACCTGTGTAAGTGTATTGTGGCTGTGCTGTCCCTGCTTGACAGCTGTTCTGTGACTCATGTGCCTGCTCAGTAACATCAGTTATGTGTATGTGAAAATGCCATGTGGTGTGTTGCTTTGACATGTGTCCACTTCCATCTTTCCTAGGCGGCGACCAAACATTTACCGCCCATACCAATTGCTGGCGGACATGGAGGATACTGAGGTCATCCGGAAATTTTGTCTGGACCGACCCACCCTGCATCGACTATGTGCCATGTTGGAACCCCACCTCCGTCCTCGCAGGGTGTATCCGACAGCATTCACCCCCATGGCTAAGGTGATGGCTGCCCTGCATTTGTTCGCCACTGGGTCATTCCAGCACACAGTGGGCAGTTGAGGTGGGATGTCACAGCCCATGTTCAGCATGGTGCTGAGGGATGTACTGGCAGCCATGATGCTGTACAGAAACAGGTACATTAGATTCCCCAGGGCTCGTGATTTGGCGGCAGTGAAGGGTGCATTCTATGCCCTTGGCAGGATCCCACACGTCGTTGGTGCCATAGATTGCACCCATGTTGGCCTTGTTCCACCACAGGCCACTGAGCAGCTCTTCCGCAACCGGAAGCACACGCACTCCCTGAATGTGCAAGTGGTGTGCCTTGCGGACATGGTCATTTCCCACGTGTGTGCAAAGTTTCCAGGCTCGGCCCATGACGCACACATCATGCGCAACAGCATCTTACCACGGCTGATGACCAATCTGCAACAGGACCGTGGCTGGATTGTGGGTGAGTATGTGGAGTTGTGTAGCGTGCTGGCTGTGCGATGCTGTCTTCTGTCCATTTGGAATTGCAACGGTTCTCTGTGTCCCTCACACCCAGGTGACTCGGCGTACCCGAATGGGCCCTGGCTGCTCAGTCCATTAAGGAATCCTCGGACCCCAGCAGACGATCGCTACAATGAGGCACATGGGAGGACCAGACGTGTGGTCGAGCGTACCTTTGGCCTCCTCAAGTCCAGGTTCAGGTGCCTGGACCGCACCGGGGGTGCGCTGGCCTACTCCCCACAGAAGGTGTGCCAGATAGTGGTGGCTTGCTGCATGCTGCACAATCTGGCTATTCGTAAGCAGATCCCCCTAATTGTGGATGACGGAGATGAACCAGGGCCCCAGCCCGCAGACCAGGACAGCTCGAGTGAGGAAGACAGCGGTGAGGAGGAAGCTGTGAATGTGCGTCAGCAGCTCATCGCCCGCTACTTCACTTGACGGTGAGTGTCCATGTACGACGGCTGATGTGGCAGAGGTTGTGCAGGTGTGTGTGTGCTGTGTCACGGAGGCCTTTTGTTCACTGTGTGCTGTGTGTCAATGCTCCATGTCCAGGTTTGTATGCCACTGACGGTGGCTGTGGCATTGTGCCCTATTGCTCTGTGCGATGTGTGTACATTGCTTGCAGTTGTTGACATGTACTGTGTGATGGGTGTGTGACACACTCATTGAATGTGCTCCTGTTCTGTCTCCCACCCCTAGGTCCCTACAGCCCCTCCTGTTCCATCGCCATGCCACACATCAGATGCTTTTCAGCTCAAGGTGGCCGTTGATCTTCGTACAATAAAAACACAGTGCACAGACAGCAGTTTGTGTAAAAGGTGCATTTATTATCAACTGTGACATGTCATTGTGTGCAAGGTGATGACGTGTGTTGCATGCAGTGACAATGGGCTGTCGGCCATGGCTGCGTGATGCTCAGGGTGTACCCACTAGTTCTATGTCCATAGTCCAACAGACACATGCCATTCATGCTGTGTGGGGTGGGATCGTAGTCCAAGACAATGCAGTGGGTGGTCAAGGATGGCTGGCTGCCTCACTTGCGTCTGGAGCGTGCAAAGTCCTCCCGGCACATCTGTTTCCACTTCGGATGGCCCCTTCCACATTTGGGAGGGGGGGGGTGTGGTGGCGACCTGCTGGTGGTGGGTGAGGTGTGCTCACTGGCTGTGGACGCAGGGGTACTGGACACTGCTGCTCGACCCTGCGCCCCGGCAGGTGGTGGCAGAGGTGGTGTTGCTGGCCTTGCCTGTGACCTCACCGCCACCACCAGCTGGCCCATGAGGTCCACGAGTTGGTCCATATGGGCGTCCATGGACCTCAACACCCCCAGGACCTCCCGCGTGTCGGAAGCAGACCTGGCCCACTGTCCTTGGGCCTCTTCATAGGCCCCAAGGACTCTGGCCATTTGAGGCAGGGCATGGCTCCCAGGGGAGGCTGGCGTTTGCCTGACCCTGCTCCTCCTACCAGTCCTGCTGCCACCGGCCTGCCCACTTGCCACATTGCTCACCATGGTCCTCGCTCTGGCTCCCAGGGTGGACCCAGTCGGCCGGACCACCACTTGCGCTGGGGCTGGGGCCAGCGATGACGTGGTGGTGGTCGCGGCGGTGGTGGTTGGTGCGGCGATGGTGGTGGTTGCGGCAGTGGTAGTGGCCGCAATGACCGTGGGTGTGGCCGCAACGACAGTGGGAGTGGCCGCAACGACAGTGGGAGTGGCCGCAACAACAGTGGCAGCAGGGGGCTGTCAGTGTTCAGCAGCCCTGGATGATGGGTTGGTGGGTAGGAGGGGGCCTGGGGAGCGCTGGGCCCTGCCACACCAGATGGGCCTGCTGGGTGGTCCGTGTCCGAAGAGGAGGACAGATCCTCCACATCCTTGTGTCCTTGTTGGGGGCTTGCAGGCTGGCTGTGCTGGCTGCTGTCTCCATCTCCAGCATCCAGCAGTTCGTCACCTGTGGGGAGAATGAGATTTGTTATTGTGTTGCACCTGGCAAAGTGTGTATAGGTTGTCTGACATTCACAGTTCGTGCACTCTCGTGCACGGGTTTCCCGGAGGCGTGTGTGTGGCTGTACCATTTGTTGTTGTGTGTGCTTGGCAATGGGACTGTGTGCTGTGCACATGTGGCATGGGACGGATTGGCAATGCCGATGGCTGTGTTGCTGTGCTCCTACTTTATGTGGCTCTGGTGTATGCGGACTCCAGACCCATCGTGGAGGTTGGTTTGTACTTTGCTTTTGGGGTTCAAATGGAACGCTTAGAAACGCATATGGCAAAATGGGGGTCAGACCCCTGATACGCATTTGAGATGGACTATGCTTTTGGGGTTCAAATGGAACGCTTAGAAACGCATATGGCAAAATTGGGGTCAGACCCCTGATGCGCATTTGAGATGGACTATGCTTTTGGGGTACATACTGTGAGCCATGGGTGCAGAACGTGGCATGTGTTGTGGCAACATGACGGTGCATGGTCTGAGGTGTGTGTATGTCTGACATGCCCTGCATATTTGCTGTCTGTTGTGGTTTCGGGCCATGACATTGGACGGATTGTTATGAGTGTGTGATGGTTGTGTGCCACACGACGTATTGCAGATGGTCCAAATCCTTGGTGTGCGTGCTGCCCTGTGCCATGTGCATCAATGCAGTGCTCGGGGGGGGTGTGGCCCATGTTCTGTGTGTTGTTGCTCACAGTGTGACGTGCACTTCATGCACTTCTGGCACATGATTTGTCATGGGCATGTTTCTTTGCGTGACTCCTGTATGTGGACCAGCTGTTCGGATGACATACCTTTCATGTAACTGGGGCTGACGGATGAGATGGATGGTTTGTTGTATGTGCATTGTGTGTCTGTGTGTTAGATGGGTCCAGTGGTGTTCGTGTGCATTTATGTTGTTCCACTCTGTTACGTCTAGTGTGGTTTGTCTTACATGGGCGTAGTTGTAGGGTGTGTGGTTGACAGGCAGTAGGGGCTACATGGACAGGACTTCAATGGTGTTTCGGTTGTGTGTGATGGTTTGCACAGTGTCTGCCGTGTGGTTCTGCAATGAGTGTGACTTGTGCATGCCGACGTGGCTCCTTGGGTGTTGCTGTGTCTGTGATGGGTCATGTGGGGTGTGAGTCTGTGGTTCATGTCCGTGTGCACATTGTTCACATGGTCGTGACGGTGAGCAGTGCTGCGTGTTCGTCTGCTACGTGACATGTCCCATGTGTTGGTCGTGATACAGACCTCATGCCTCCAGTAATCCAGCCCTGTCCAGTTTCCCACCTGCAGGTTGTTTCGAGCGTGCACTGAACTGGATGCCACATGGTTCTGGGCAGGGGGGTGCTCCATGTTGCAGGTCTGTGGGGGTGGGGGCGGTGTTGTGGGTCGTGGTGATGGCTGGACACCCACTGACAACGATTGTTGTGGGCCGTGATGTCTACCTGTCGGCTGCCGTTGTGCACTGCAGTGGCTGCAACATGGGTGTGGGGGGTGGGCTGTGCTCCTCCTTGCTGTGCTGTGGGACTAGGGGCCTGGTGGGTGTTGTACTACTGCTGTCCCCCTCCAAGCCACTGCACTTTGTGTTCCTGCTACTTACCTGTTACTTGTCGGTTTGTGCAGCTATGGCTGCCCCGTGGGTGTGGGGGGTGGGCTGTGCTCCTCCTTGCTGTGCTGTGGGACTAGGGGCCTGGTGGGTGTTGTACTACTGCTGTCCCCCCTCCGAGCCACTGCACTTTGTGTTCCTGCTACTTACCTGTTACATGTTGGTTTGTGCAGCTTTGGCTGACACATGGGTGTGGGGTGTGCTCCACCTTGCTGTGCTGTAGGACTAGGGGCCTGGTGTGTGTTGTACTTCAGCTGTCCCCCCTCTGACCCACTGCACTTTGTGTTCCTGCTACTTACCTGTTACTTGTCGGTAAGTGCAGCTATGGCTGCCACGTGGGTGTGGGGGGTGCTCGTTGTGGCGCTTCTGGAGTACTTGGGGACCTGTTGGTGGTTACGTGGCTGGCTGAGTGTACACATGCCCCCATGTTTTTGTTAGTTGTTAGGTTTGGGCTGTGTGTGGTAGTGTCTGTTGTATGTGTGTGTGATGTGTTGTGTATTATGTACTGGACATGGGGGTGTTTGTCCCTCGGAGCTATGGCATAGTGGTGGTGCATGTGAGTACATAGCGGTGTGCTGGTATACATTAGTTTGTACTTACCAGCCTCCACTCCCCCTGCTAATCCGGTGAGGATCTCCGGATGGATGATGACTCGCACCTTCTCCTCCCACGCTTTGAAGGTCTTGAAAAGCGCGGGATTCCCTCCGCCAGTCATGGCAGCCAGCTCTCTATTTTTGCTCTCCTTCTTCTTGACCAGGCTTTTGATGTCGTTCCACCGTTTGTTTATTTCTCCTCTGTTTCTGGGTACGGTCCCGACTGCATTGACCTGGTCTACGATCCTGTTCCACATTCTGTTTCTGGTGGCTAGTGGTGTGTGCTGGACCTGGTTGCCATAGATTTGTGGGTGCACCTTGATGATCTCGTCGACCATGACCGTCAGCTCAATGGGAGTGAACTTGGGCATTCTGTGTGTTGCCATGGTGTTTGTGGTGCTGGTGCGGTGTGTGTTGTGTGATGTGCAGGGGGTTTGTGGTGCCGGTGTTTGGTGGTGGTGGTGGGTGTGATGTGTGCGTATCTGTGGTGTGCTGCTGTCCTTGCTGTGTCACTGTGTCCTCTCCTCTCCTCTCTGCTTTGCAATGTTGCAAGGGGTTGCGGTCTGTGGAGGGGCTGCTTTTGTAGTTACCTATGTGGGTGTGTCCTGTTGGTCTGTTGTTTTCAGGTGTGTTGTGTCTGGTGTTCTGGGCTTTGTAGTTTTTGTTTGTCCAGGGGGGGTGTGTTTTCGGGATGTGTACTGTGTTTGTGTATTTGTGCGTGGGTTGCTGTGTGGACTTGTTGTCCATGTAGTGTGCGTTTGTTTTGGTCCGCGGATGGTTTCTGTGCATGGACGTGGCCGCCATGGCTTCTGCCGTGTCCATTTTCATCGGCGTTGTTTGCGCTGGAGGGCGGTGTATTTGTGGTTTTTCCGCGCTCATGTCGGTGCGATTGTAATTTCACGTGCGGTGTCTCGGCCGTGGGGGCGGGCGGTTTTGTGTTGTCGTGCGTGTTTCCGTCCGTGGCGGGCGGTTTGACTCCGACTCGGACATGGGCGGGCGGTATTTTTTGCGTTTTTACCGCTGCTGGCGGTTTTCGGCTCGCGGCATCGTAATTGCTGGGTCGGTGTTCAAACGGTGTAAGCGGGCGGATTTTTGCCGCTATAATGGATGGCGGATTTTTTACCGCCCGGTATCGTAATGGACACCTAGAAGTGGTATTTCCCAAATTGCCTATTAGAAAGAAAATTAATCCAGTAGCTAGTAGCAAAAATGCACAATTTATGGGAGAGTTCTTTTTAACAATGAGTTCAATAGATCTATTTCAAGCACATAAAGATAACCTAACATGTATAATACGAAAGGAAGAAAAGGAATTTTTGAATTTAGTAGAAGAAAGGAGACAGGATTTAACCAAGAAAGCTGCTGAACAGAAGTCCTATGTACCTCCATGGGCTGAGAAAGAGGGAAAATATACAATGGGCAAGGCTTATACTGCGATGTCCCTGGATTTTGTGAAAAGGAGAAAATTCTGCCTCCATAGATCAAAGACAGACTACAATAATAACTACATTGGTTCCAGTGAGTGTGAACACAACTTCCTAATTCTAGGAGGGTGGGGACTAAAAGGGGGAACTGATCCTGTATTTCCAGGAGTTTATTATGTCTGCGGGACAATGCCTATTATAGGTTACCTGCAAGATGGTACGGGAGCTGTTATTTTGGAATAGTTTTTCCAAAAATTTATCATGTGGACAGAATCAATGGAATCAATGGAAATCCTAATGAACTAACACGAAGAAGAAGAGCAATTTTTTCTGAAATAGTAGGAGATATATTTAGTGCATTGATACCCTCAGTTGGAGTCATTTTAAATTCGCAGAAAATTTGTAAGCTATCAACCATAGTTGATCGTCTTTCTACAGACACTGTAGGAGGATTCTTAATGATTAACACAGAGATGGTTGCAATCAGGTGTATGGTTTTAGAGAACCGTCTTGCTCTTGATATTTTACCAGCAAAAGAAGGTGGAGTCTGTGGTATGTTGAAAACTCAACATTGCTGCACTTGTATTCCGGATAAGAGCAGAGAAATTAAAGGATATTTTGAAAATATTACAAGAATGCATAATGACTTGACCCAACTGGATGTTGACAGTGTGTGGGGAAAACTACCAAAGAGTATAACATCGATAGGGAAATGGTTTACTGATTTTGGGAAAAGTTTTCTAGGTCAAATAATATTACCATTAGAAATAATAATGATAATAGTAATGATGATAATGATCACATATAAATGTTGTAAACACAAAGGGAAAGGAAAAACACATTTAGAAAGAGAGGAAAAAGGAAAGAAACGGAAAAGAGAATATGATGAAATACAATTAGAAGAATTGAAAGGAGAAGTGAATAAGAAAATGAAAGATTTAGAGGGAAAAGAAATGATCAATGAAAGAATGAGAAAGGAAATAGATGAATGAGATGTGCTAAAGTTGGCATCTGGGATGGGATGGGTAATTTTGTGATGACTTAAAATGCCATCAGAGAGGGGATTGATGGAGCAAGGACTCGTAAAAGAGACTTGCTCGGAAGCGAACCTCTCATTTAGCCCGCTAACGAATTACTAACAACGTCTTGTGAATAATAATTTGCGAAAATATAAGACACACGGGATAAGAGAAGCTTGCATATGTGTTTACTAACGCTAACAAAATAAACGAAGGACTAAGATCGCTCTAACTGGGGAATCTTTACTGTGCATGCGTCAACTGCATCTATGTAGTATGACGTTTAATGCTTGGAGGGAAAACCCTCGCGCATGAGCAGAAGGCACTAAAATGGCGGCTTGAAAGCTCACATGCATGGCACCTGCTTAGCTAAATAGAAAATAAGCTATTTTACTAATGCTAATGCAGAAAGGGTATTAATAAGCATATTGGGTTAGAGTAGAGATGGGTGGTATACAGTGAAATCATTTATTTGTGAAAGCAACATTTCTTCTTTTGATTTTATTATTAGTGCACATTTGGGCCTCTCGTGTATGACCAGAGTGTGCTAAACACGTGATCCTCGTGCATGACTGTTAAGAAATAAGTCAGAAGCCTGACGATGCACTTGAATGCGATCCAAGGTCGAAAAAGTTACATATCCTTGGAACCAGTACTGAAGATCTCTGGATGAATGGATTTTTTTTCAATAATAAAAACAATTGTTTCTATTAAGTTGTGAATACGGGTGGGAATAAAAATTAAGGGGTTGGATTTATGAACAATGGGATGATAGACTAAGATGACATGTAAGCATGGTGTGATGATCATCCCCCCTTGCTTGTCCAATCAGAGTTAGTATTTTTGCGGTATTGAAACTTTAGTGGGTGGTCCATGGCCAACAAAAGGTATAACTGAGGTAGTTTAGTTAGTTAGGGAGAGCGGAGAGAACGGAGCGAGCACGCGGAGATTTGCTGAATGCTACAGAAGCTCGGTATGCTGTCGGTGGGTGGTGCTGAAGCTGATGAAGACGTCGGATGCTGAACCATCTATCTTAATCTAATTGGGTTAGAAGAAGATCGCGGAAGAATCTCGAGGAGGAAGAGCTTGTCAGAGAGGGGTGCGACGCAGACGTTGGTATTCTAGAAAGGTTAAGTATCCTGTCCTGATTCCTGTCCTGAGATCTTTGTCTCCTGATCTATCCTGGGGGACCCTTACCAGCCCTTTGGCCAGAGGGTTTGGTCTTCACACCATCCTGGGTAATTATTATTCATTGTTTGTTTATAGTTGTTCTTATCTCTCTGGCCTCTCCTTTCTGAGCATTAGTCATTGCATGAGTCTGAAGTGTATGTTTAATGCGATTGAAATTCTCTCATCGAGGTTAAAGGTGACTGTGCTGTAATTTTGATGGTTCACATTCTTAATTTAGATAAAGATTTTAAAACTTCCAGAGTCTGTGGTTATTTTTCTTTAAATAAAGAATAGTTAATAAGTTATGTTCCTTATCACCATCAACTAGTTCAACTAATGGTCCATCGACCATTAAGAAGAACTTTTTGATCAGTGAAAGGTTAGTTAGGAACAAGTAATAACTAATCTTGACATATGGAAAGTATAAACTAAATTCAGCGGTCTACTTGGATCAGTGTAAGTGTTAAATGGGCCCAGGTGAGTATATGGTAGTAGCGTATCTGTTATTAGTATACCGCTGGATCACAAGCATATGCTTTTTCCACACATGCACTGCACAGCACTACATCTTTCATGTAATGTATTCCTCTTGGCGTAGATACACCCAGTACATGTCCTAACCACACATGTCTTGCACAGTACTGCTCCATCCTTGTACTGTACCCTTCCCAGGCACACATAGAACGAACACAGAGTCACTAATCCTGTGCTATGCAGCACTCCACATCTACCCGAAGTAGGCCAAGGGTGAGTTAAGCACACATCAGCTAAACTTTTATAAAGGTGACTAACCCTTTAGTCCTCACTCCAGTGACACAGGGAAAAAAGGTCCTGTTCACCACTATTGATCACCACATGGTATGCTGCTACCACCATACTCATGCTGCTTAACTCCTGTTGAAGGCAGTAGCCTTCCACCACAATGAGGGTAGCGCTTTGGGTGCCCCTCCTGGTCCAACAAGACCACAATCCATGAGATAGGCCTATTATCTGTGTTTGTCCATAATAAAATCAGCATTAGGGATCCAGACAACAGTACAGTTCTGCACTCACGGCAGGAGTACACATCTCATAGCATGCAGAGGACTTTTCTGTCCCAACAGATGTGAATTGTTGTTACTCTGTATTAAAGCCTACAGATAGGTAGTTTGTTGCATTGAATCTCACAGATTACCATAGTAGTCAAGGTTTTGTCGTTGGCCACACACTCTGACAAACCACAGAGGGGTTTCACCATAATGATTCTTGATGGGACCTGTTGGAGGAGTTGTTTATTGTTTTGCAAGCTGTAGTTTTTTACATAGTTGTAAAGTTTTTTAACAGTATGTATGGTGGTTGCTAGTTTATGTGCACTTGAATAGGCCTGTGTAGGGTAAAGTGTAAAGCCAATATTACATGGTAAAGGCTTCATCAGTTCATTGGGAAAGGCATGGCAGGTTTCTTAAGTTTGATCTGTTTATTTTAAAACATTATGACAAAGCCAGTTGGCCCTACCTACTTCTTGTGAAAAGCATGCTTTAAAGACAATAGGCTTTTAGGGTGGATTGCTATTATACTGTGCTAAAGCCTGCACCTGTAGGCAGGTACTTTGTTACATGGAATTTCACCGTTAACTGTAGTAGACAAGGGTTTTGGTGTTGATGATCTACCCAAACAAACTCTGTGTATCGAAGATATGCACTACAATAAGCCTTATTAGGATTTCTTTGAAGTTCTAGGATTTTGCTTTGCCAACTGTAGTATTGTATACATTTGTACGTTTATGACTGTATTCCAGATGGTTGCCTTGTGGAAAGTTTATGCTCAGAACAATGAGCTTGAGTTGGGCATGGTGACAAGCTAATTATAAAGGCTATATGTGAGAAGGTGGCTTGGTATATGCTGTCCACTAGTTAAAGTGGGCACCTTGTACCAATCCACACGACCCTTATGATGTATGAGGTCAAAGATAACCTTATTGAAAGCTATCCTAGTGGTAGCTATGGAGAGCACCTTTCAGGCTTAATCTTGAAGGAATGTAAAGCAGCTTGTTATACCAGAATGTCACCTCCTGAATGATTAAATGAAGGAGAACCACACAGTAGTTATATAAAAATATGTATTTATTAATATAACACTCTCTACTATCCTCTACACGAGGATACAAATTCAATAGAACAGGTGTAAGTAGCACAATACATAGGGAGACCAAACCATATACTAAAATAGTGGTATAACAGTCACGACTGCGATCAAGACAAGGTCTAGAGCACGTAGAATCGCTGGAACCCCAAGAAACCACCCAAGGTGAGTAGACAGGGACCCCACGGAGGCCGGGTGCAGTGTGGGAACAAGACCGCGGGCTCCGTACAATTCTATGGGAAAGTCGCGGTTACACTTTTAAAGTTTAAGGACCCTTCTAGGAGGACTTCGAGCGAACCCTTTGGAACTTAAGGGTTTGAAGAGCCACCCCACCCGTGGACCAGGTTTACCTATCCCAGGGCAGCCGGGTGCATAGGTCTCAAGTCTCGTCAGAAACTCTTGTCGTTCTCAATGGAAGGCTGTGAAGAAGTACTGCTGCCGTGAAGGCGAAAAGGGTCCGGTGGAATCCAAACCTGGATTCTAGATGGAAGGAACCAGAAAGCAGAGGGGATAGAGTCTGGGTCACTTCAGAGTGAGCAGGGGCTCGGGAGACGAATGCCCACCGATGTCTGGTGCTTCAGGTGCAAAGAAGGGATGCTTGACTCTGCAGCCACGAGGATCAGGAGACGTCGAGGACAACCAGGAGCCAGAGGTGAGCTGTCCCACGAAGGATGTCGAGTGCTGGGGGGTCGGTGTCCGGCGAGAGCGCCAACAAGCCTTGGCAAAAGCAACCCACGCAGGAAGGTCAAGCAGGTTATGGTGTGGACCAGCAAGGTCCAGGGGACTCACCAAGCAATGGGGAGTCAGGGCACATCTGGAGCAACGAGAAGAGTCCAAAAAAAATCAAGATGACCCTCAGGAGGACCCAAAGGCTGAATGACCAGGAGTCGCAAGGAGACCTCGAGCAAGATTGCAAAGCACCAGCCCACGAAGCACACGGTACAAAGAGGCCGGAGTTCTTTGGTGCAAATACTGCTCAGGGTCAGGACTACATGGAGTCCAATGCACAAGCTCGGGAAATGCCAACAAACATATGCACTTGCAAATGGATGCAGTGCACAGGGGTTCAGGTTACGCAGCCCCCACGAGGGATACTGGCCTCAAACTCTGTGAGAGGGCAGATCGACCTCAGGGACCCTCAGGAACCCACCTCCTGTGTTGCTGAAATCTTTGGAGTCTGCAGAAGCTCAGGAGCAGCAGACCGGTCAGTTGCAGTTCGGTGCCTGCAAAGCAGGGGAGTGACTCCTTCACTCTGTTCCCGGCTACGCTATGCTCTGCACGCTATGCTGTATCCCGCTGTATCACGTGACGCCGCTGATGAGGAAGTGCAAAGAACGCCACGAGAAGGCGCATCGGAACGCCGGGAGAAGGCGCATCGGAAGGTGCATCGGAACGCCGGGAGAAGGAATATCGGAACACCGAGTGAAGGCGCTCAGTTTATGAGTTTTATCTCTTTGGGAAAACAATTGTGCGACCGTACACAACAGTACACGGACTGAGTCAGGGCCCAACTCTTAGGGGTCCCGACGGTCGACGGCTCCCAGTGCAGTGTGCTGAGCCGCACCTGGACTCCCCGTGTATCGTGGAGGAGAAGATTTTGGCTCAAGCAAAAGCCCAGCTGTCTACTGAGTGGGATTAGGAGGAGCAGCAGAGCTTTATGCGTGCAGCCGGGGAACAAAGGTAAGTGCAGGGTAGGGGGGCTGCGGCAGATCGATTATTGTGTTGGAAAGAGTTCCAGGCAAGAAAAAGGGACTGTATTTGAAGTTCGCTTGGAAGTCTGCTGGGATACTGAAAGGAAGAAGAAGGGAATTGTTGGGGGGTTACCTATAATAAAGGAAAGTGTAAAAGGATCCAAAAAGGTGATGGCACTTGGCAAAACAAAAGCACGGAAAGGCCAAAAAAACCCGATCACAACTAAACGAGAAGAGAGGATATGGACATAAACCTGAAAGAGAAAGGAAATGTAAAAAGCGCCCATGGTGACATCACTGTACGTAAAAAAGTATTAGAGGGAAAAACAACCCCCGGACACAACCCCGCAGCAAAGTAGGCTGGGGGGGGGTAAAAGGTGGATCCTCTGTTACAAAATCAATCAAAGATTTTGTGGGGAAGCACTTTAAAGGGAAGGGACTGATAGAAAAAGAACAGAGTGTGGGTGAGAATCAGTTAACTCCAGCTAACTTGGTATTCCCGGAGCAAGTCTCACCAAATCAAACCCGCTTTAATCTCTCTGGATTATTCCTGGACCCAAGGCTGTCCTCATCACCCAGACTCTCTTCCTCTTTGAGCATTCAAGAGATAGAGATAGAGGGAGAGGACGAGGAGTTGGAAACAGACGACGAGGGACAGAGTAAAAATCATCTTGGAAAAAGAGATCCGGTCAAGAAGGAGGGTGCTGAAATTTCTCAGGACAAAGTTAATGATATTTCGGGACCCTCTCTGTTTAACCTGGAGGTAACAGGAACCTCTAGCGCCTCAATGCTGGACGCAATGTTAATTCTGCAAAAAACCTTGCAAGGTTTACTAGAGGTGTCAGTAATGAATAATGAAGTCTTAAAAACCCAAAGGGATCAGTTTAATATCATGATAGGGGAGCTGAAACAAATCAAAGATCTTATGCCCTCCATAGTTAGACCAGTCGGCGGGGACCACCAAGAGGGGGTTAGGACCCGGCAGGAAGGCGCGCTGATGGAGGCCCCATTGCAGAATGAAGAGCATAGTGTTTTTATTTCACGGAATCCAATGATTATAAAAAAACAGGGGGAAAGGAGGAGTTTTAAGCAGCGCATTCCACGCCCAAGGAGGTGGAAGAAAAAATCTAGAAATGGCCAAGCTTCATTGCAGCAGGGGATATGGAAGGAAGTAATAGAAGAAGAGTAAAAGAGCATAAGAAAGAATGTGAGGTTAGCTCTGATAAAGAAAAACAACTTAGGAAAGGGAATATCCACTAGTAATCCAGAAGTCGGGGAAAGGAGGAAAAAAGGTACAGGAAAACCTAGGAGGAGGAAAAATAGTACAAACAAAGACCGGGTGGAAAAAGAAGAGGGTGATAAGGAAAGGAGGATGGAGTTGAGAACGCAAGGAGGCACTAGAAACATTAGAGGCCATATGGAGAAAGGCAAGGAGTTAGATCATCAAGTTAGAAGGGATTACGATCAAAAGGGGGGTCCCTAAGAGTCAGAGTCAAAAGGTAAACAGGACCTGTGGGTATGCTTTGAGTCGATCGGCCAGGGTAAAGGGGGCAAAAAAGTGAGGAGATTAAACCCATTAAATCGATCACAACTGCTTTTCTCCCTATCTAAATGTGCAAGGTTATGGAATATTGGCACAGAGGATCTTAAAGAAGTAGGTTTTACTTTAAATAGCAAGGGGACCGAAGTAACTAAGGTTCTACTTTACTCTGGGCTAGTTAAGACAGCATTAATAAAAGCGGAACATGAGCTATATAAGGAAGGTTTCAGATAGTAAAAAGGATAGAATTGCAAGAACATAATAAGTATGAGAGACCATTCCTTATAAACCACGCAGGGCCAAAGGCAGGTTAGGGTGATCGATGCTTGCTGGGATAAAAAGGATGATCTCGAAATCACTATAAGATGCAGGGAAATAGAGAGAGATGAAGAAGGATCATTAGTCGGAAATAGATATAGAGCCCTAGCATCCCCAGCATATGAGGGAGGCGGGTGCCTAAGTGAGATTGATTAGGAGTCTGGGTCATCGCACTGCCTGGACATATTATCCTGGATCATAAATGGATATAATAGAATCGCGAACCAGGAAAGCTTCAAAGAGGCTATTGACAGCAATGAGATTGTATGTTTGCAGGAGACCTGGCTGTGTGACGAAACCCTAACAATTGAGGGGTTTGTTCAACAGACGAAAGTTGCAAGAAGGAAACGTTTTGGTAGACCTTCAGGAGGGCAATTGACGTTGGTCTCAACTAAGATTGCCAGGAAGGTGGTACTTTTGGATGTAAAATGCAAATGGGCAATAGGATGCAGAGTGCTGTTATTGAATCCCGACACACGGTTTGTGTGAATGGCAGATTGGACGCAGATAGACCAGCAAAGCGTACCTTTAAGCTAGGCCAGCAACCCTTCCCAATAGACTATGTGTTTTTACATGACTGGAATTTTGATCTAATCAAGCACTTTGAGGTGGTAAGTGTGGAAGGAAGTGATCATTACCCCTTGAGGACAGAAGTATTTGGGATAAAGAAAAAACAAAGAGACACAGTGCTACAGGTCCATGTTGATTACCCAAGGCGTCTCACAACCCGTATATCGGAGGAATTTATCGAAAAATTAGCAGCTGTTCAGCAGACGCTCCTGGTGAAAAATATTCCAAATACATATGATAATGCTTGGTTTGAAAATACTATCAGTCAACTGGTGGAATGCCTAAGAGTAAAAATCAAATATAGTAAACCAGGGTGTGGGAGGAAAAACCGACCACAAAGTAAAAAGAGGAAATGGTTTGACGAAGAATGTCATAAAGCTAAAGCAAGTATTAGACAACGGGAAAGAAGACTTAGAGCAAAGTATAATGTAGAATTGTTCCACAAACTCCAGAAACAAAGGAGAATATATAAAATGATTGTAAGGAATAAAAAAAGATCCTACAAAGAGAGTCGCTGGGTTAAATTGCTAACTGCGATAGAATCCAAAGATATGAAAGGCTTCTGGAAATTGGTCCAAGAAAGCTCAGGTAAATCTTTAGGTTCCTTGAACTGTGTGGTACCAGAAGATGATTGGGTTACATACCTGGGGGAAATTTATGAAAATTGGAAAGAAACAGAGAGATCAAACTCAAAATTATGGCCAGGAGTGAGAAAGGAAATTAAGGTTAATTTCTCCGCCAGCAATGTTAAAAAAATGATATCTAACCTAACTCTGACTCGAGCTGGGGTCCCAGATAATCTCCCCGCAGTGATCATAAAAAATAGGCCAGAGTTGTGGGCAGACTTCTTTTCAAACATGTTCCTGAGGATACTTAACACAGGCATTATACCAGAAAACTGGAGAGGTGCAATTATAAGACCCATCAACAAAAAAGGAGACATAAAAACCCAGAAGAACTACAGACTAATGAACCTTTTAGATATAGGCGAAAAAGTTTTCGCCAAAATAATCTTGGAGAGACTTAAGGAGTGGACAGAAGTAAATCAGGTTGTGCCTCCGGAACAGGGGGGATTTAAGGAGGGACATTCAACGGTCGACCACCGCTCTGGTCCATTGCGCGGAAGTCCATTGAGCAGAGTGGAAGTTTGTACTGCTGCTTCGTGGACTTCCGCGCAGCATTTGATTTAGTGGACCGTGGGACGCTGTGGGAGACGCTGATCGGTTATGACATCCCAAGAGATTTACTAAGATTAATACAAGTATTACACACTTGTAACTGGGTGCAGATAATCTTAGACACAGAGGGGAGTCTATCCCAGAAAATCCAAATTGGTAATGGGCTGCGACAGGGGTGTGTATTGGCCCCTCTACTTTTTTCCCTATTCATTGCAGACCTACCCTCGGTCCTAGGTAATGAAAGGGGGGCCAGTCCAAAGGTAGATGGGAGACATATTTCATGTCTATTATATGCGGATGATTTGGTAATAATAGACCAAACTGCGATTGGGCTACAAAGAAAGCTGAATAGATTTAATGAATACTGTGGGCTTAAAAAACTTGTAGTTAACATGGATAAAACAAAGATTTTAAGCTTCGGAAGAAGAAAAATAAGGTTTAACTGGTTTTTGGGCTCCACAACGTTGGAAATAGTTGATGAATACAGGTACCTGGGCATGTGGTTTCAGAAAAATCTGAACTGGTTTACCCATCTCGAAGCATTAAAATGAAGGACATCAGCTTCGGTTAGCGGTCTAAAGAAATTTAACGGAGTATATGGGGAAAAGTCGGATAGACCGGTTTTAAAAGCTTATATAGCCATGGTCCCACCTCAATTCCTTTATGGAGCCGAACTATTATACTTGAGTGGTAAAAATGGATGGGACGCTGAGGAGGGAAAAGCCCTGAAAAATCTATTATCACTGCCTAAGTCCTCAATGGTGCAGGCAGTGAGGCTAGAAACAGGTATCACTTCATGGAGTATAACGGCCTGCATGGCCCTAGTAAGATTTTGGCAGCGCCAGGGATCAGGTGATGATTATAAAGTTTCGCAATGGTGCAGAAACGAGATATTGAAGAATGATCTAACATGGGCAAAAGGGGTAAGAGAGTCTTATTAAAGCTTGTAGAATGATGAGACTTAAGATTAGCCCCTTGACATTACAAATTGAGGTTGAGAGGAGGGAACTTAGGTTCCTGGGAAAAGAAATATCTCGAGCCCAGGACCATGAGTACCTCTTGGGGAAAAAATCGGTATGTTTTATGGCTACTTCGTGGCAAAATGACTCTCATTTCCCCTACATTGATAGATTACCCTACCGACGCCTGAGAAGAGAAGTACTAAGGCTGAGATTTGGTGTCAACCCCTACAATGCGAACAATGGGGTAAAAAGAGCAATGATTGATAGCAATGGGAAACGTAATTGTACCCTGGGGACAACATGTGATATTTTACATATTTTATTGGATTGTCAAATGGTTTTAGATATACGGAAAGAGATCTTACGTCCAATTTTTAAAAAGTACAGCATAAATAATAGGACACAGGCAGCAGAACTTTTAATTGAAATGAGTAATCTGGATATAGCTTGTGCTCTGGGGAGGTTTATTCAAAAAGCCAAAGAAAATTTGAAATGTGATTAGCACCAAAATGTCTGCCTGTTCGCACGATATGAGTTATGGTATATGGTTCGAAGGAAGGTTTAATGGTTTTAATCTGGAATTGTATGATGATGTATTTATAGCTTGTGCTTGGGGGAAGTTCATTCAAAAAGCTAAAGAAAACCTGAAAAGGGTCTAGTAATGAAATGCTTGCCTTATCTTACGATATGATATATGTTATATGGATTGAAGTAAGGATCAAGGATTTTAAATATGCATTTTATGATGACGTTTTTAATGTACAAGTTGTGATTTTTAGGAGCTGTATTTATGACAATTTTATATGTTTAAGGACTGTTTAGTCCAAATAAACTTTGCTTTGAACTGAACTGACTCCTTCACTCCAAGGGAGATTCTTCTGTTGTCTTAAGTGCACCACAGGTCCTGTATGGAGTAAAGGCACAAACTAAGCTTCGGTCGGAAAGGGGGACGAAGTCGAGCCCAGTCGAGGTCCAGCGAAGTACAAGTGTCCAGATGGTCGAAGGTCAGTGGTTTCTTTGTAGAATCTTGTCCACGTAAAATCTAATGTCCCTTAGCCAAGTAACCCATTTTATACCCACGGGAGAGGGTTGGACAGATTCAGGGGACCCTCTTAGGGGAGGGGCAGGACAGAGGGGTGGCTACACCCATGTCCTTTGTCCAGTTTCGCGCCAGAGCAGGAGCCCATGGCTCCCAGAACTGGTTTGAACTGGACTATGCACAGGGACACCAAATGTGGCCCAAGTGCAGACTTTCAGGCACTCTCAGAGTGCACCCACCCAGCCCCAATACACTAAATCCTGTCTGGGAGGTGGTCACACCTCCCTGTGATAGGATGCCTATTGTGCTGCCTTCCTCTGCTCGAGCTTGGCTCAGCAGCAGGAGGGCAGAAATGTGTCTCTGGTCGGCAGCATCCATTTTGTGCTGTCCGGGTCGAGAAGGCTGGCACCGGTAAGACCAGTGACCCCACGAAGCTTGCTTCAGAAGGGTGGAATCATACCTCCCACACCAGTTACTGGTGTGGAGGTATGATTCCAAGGTGTTTGATACCAAACTCGATATGTTTCTATGCAGCCGTTTTCGAGATAGCATTTACCGCGAGGTTATAATTAGGGCTCCCGGTTTTATGGTATTTATTTTTTGTAACATTTCCGTCTGTATTTATCCATTTTTATTTTTTGGCCATCTTATTGGTATTTATCCATATTTATTTTGTGTTTTGTGAACAGATGAGGCTATAACTAGTATATTTCTGCATTTATATAACGGATAAACGTGGACTCATACTTTGATGCTTGTCAGATTTTAGCACATTACACAGCCAAAAATAATAAAATAATAAACCCACATTAATAAAATAGTATAATAGCACATATACATGTTGAGATATGCAGTAATTTAAGCACATCACATTGAGCTTTGTAGCTTCACGTACTGCCATTGTGTACAGCTAATGGCCTGAAAGTCATTAATCTCGGCTGGTGAGACACTCAAAAGAAGCCAAATTATCAGTATTTTTCCACTTTTAAAAATAAATACACACAGGAAAAACAGTGTTTTCTGTCTGTATTTATCTGTAAAAATCAGTAAAAACGGTAAACAGGGAGCCCTAGTTATAATGCACCTCTACCTATATGTCCGGCTGAGTCACAGACAACCCGGGAGAATGGTCTCTGAAGGCTGCAGAGAGGCTCTGCTCATGCAGGGCACCCTCTCACATAAAACCACGCACCCTGCCTTCAGGATTGTTAAGGCCTGCTATAGGGGTGACTTATAGGTTTTAAGTGTAGTGACAATTAGATATAGTGAACCTATATCTAATGTAAGTGGTGCAAGCACCACCTTACACAGGCTGCAGTAGCAGACCTCGAGTTCCTTTACGCATGGCCTCTCATGGGTGGCATAATACATGCTTCAGCCCATGGGAGGCCTCTGGGGTACCTATGCCCTGGGTACATGTGTACCATATACTAGGGACTGATAAGGGTACCCCAGTATCCAATCTGGACTGTACCAAAGTACATGCATGACAATTTAAGGGAGAAAGCAGATAGACTGGGGTCCTGATTAGCAGGATCCCAGTCAGACTAGTCAAAAACAGTGAAACATCAAGCAAAAAGTGTGGGTAACCATAAGAAGCAGATACTACTTTCCTACACAACCCCCCCCCCCCAAACGCAAGGACATGAGATTAACCTAGACCAGTTGAGTCTTCATATTCTAAGTGGAAATATCTGGAGAGTCCATCTGCATTGGCATGGTTATTCCCAGGTCTATGTTCCACTGTATAGTAAATCCCCTGTAGGGAAATGGACCACCTCAAACATTTGGGGTTTTCCCCCTTCATCTGTTTAAGCCATAAGAGGGGCTTATGGTCTGTCTGAACAATGAAGTGAGTGCCAAACAAGTATGGCCTCAACTTCTTCAGAGCCCAAACCACAGCAAAGGCTTCCCTCTCAATAGCTGACCAACGTTTCTCTCTGGGGGTCAGCCTTCTGCTTATAAAAGCTACTGGCTGATCCTGACCCTCTTCATTCAGTTGTGATAACACAGCCCCTACCCCCAACTCAGATGCATCAGTTTGAACAATGAATTGTTTGGAATAGTCAGGACTTTGCAGAATGGGAGCAGTGCACATGGCCTGCTTCAGGTCATCAAATGCATTTTGACAGCTAACTGTCCACTGAACTTCCTTAGGCATTTTCTTAGAGGTCAGATCATTCAAGGGGGTCACTATGGATCCATATCCCTTGACAAACCTCCTGTAGTACCCAGTCAGGCCCAAGAAAGCTCTGACCGGAGTCTGGGTAGTTGGAGCAACCCAGTCCATTATGGTCTGGATTTTGCTCTGTAATGGTTGAACCTGTCCTCCACCCACAAGGTGGCCTAGGTACACAACCTTACTCTGCCCTATCTGGCACTTAGTGGCCTTGATAGTGAGGCCTGATTTTTGCAGAGCTGCTAAAACATTTCGCAGGTGGACCAGGTGATCCTCCCAGGTGGAGCTAAAGACAGCAATATCATCAAGATAGGCTGCACTATAGGCTTCCAGGCCTGTGAGAACTTTATTCACCAACCTTTGGAAAGTGGCAGGTGCATTCTTCAAACCAAAGGGCATCACCACAAATTGATAATGCCCACTAGGGGTTGAGAATGCTGTTTTGGGCTTAGCATCCTCAGCTAGTATGATTTGCCAGTAGCCAGCTGTGAGGTCAAATGTACTCAGAAACGTGGCTGAGGCCAAAGTATCTATAAGTTCATCTGCCCTGGGAATAGGATGTGCATCAGTTCTAGTGACTGCATTGAGCCCCCTGTAGTCTACACAAAACCTCATCTCTCTTTTACCACCCTGGGTGTGAGGTTTGGGTACCAGGACTACTGGACTAGCACAAGGGCTATCTGAGGGTTCAATTACTCCCAATTCCAGCATCTTTTGGACCTCATTCCTGATGCAGTCCCTGACATGGTCAGGTTGCCTGTAAATTTTGTTCTTTACAGGTAAGCTCTCACCTGTGCCCACTTCATGGGTACACCAGGTGGTCTGACTGGGAGTCAGTGAGAAAATGTGTCTGTACTGATTGAGGACTTTCCTGCAATCAGTCTGTTGCTGCTCAGTGAGGCTGCCTGCCAAGGCTACACCATCTACTGAACCATCATCAGGGTTCTGTGAGAGGAGGTCAGGGAGTGGGTCACTCTCTTCCTCCTCTCCCTCATCAGTAGCCATGAGCAAGCCCATGTCTGCCCTGTCAACATATGGATTGAGTCTGTTCACATGGAGCACCCTGTGGGGGCTCCTGGGAGTTCCAAGGTCCACCAGGTCGGTGACCTCTCCCTTCTGCTCAAGACACACAGACTCTCAGGTTCAGCAGAGCAGCGGCGAGCTGCTGGACGGCCAACAAGCCGAGCTCGGCTCTTAGCCAGCCAAGCATACCCTGGAGCCCTTAACTGCCCCAGTACTCCAGCCTTTTTTTCAGGACTTACCAGGTCCCAGCTCTGCCAAGTGCCATGCATCCTTGGTCATTTGCCAGCCTCGATCCCCCGGCCTCGACACCGCGATCAGGAGGGAGCTCGGTCGACGGAGCGAGGCAAAGGCATTGGATCCGCCCTCGGCCGTTCTGAAGATCCGGGACCAGTGGAGACTGCGGAGAGCCCCTGGCTGCTTGGGACTCAGACAGTGAACTTCGTTCATTCTTTTGGCTTCGGGTGCATTGCTGGTCCTCCTGGAGGTGGCCCCCTGCCACGATCCCCCGGTACAGGGACCAGGAGCGAGCTTGGAGTGACAGGGGCGCTCCATCTGGAGAGCTGGAGACCTCGTTCAGCAGGGGTTCCCGTGGCGACGAGGGCACGTTCGCCGTCCGCCCTGGACGCACGAGAGACCGGGATCATACGACCAGGGAGGCGTGCCGCTGCAGTGAACACTCTTGTGACCCGGGCATCGCGCAGGTACGGCGCCTCCCCCGCCCTCTCGATGGCGGCTTTAAGTTAATTGAGAATCGGTCTGAGGACGAAGCTCCTCTTCATACTAGGTTATAGAACAACGCGCTAAGAGTTTCTATCTATATCATTTACCCCTCATCTCAGTGATTCTTCACAAACAATTTTTTAGATGGCGCAGTTCGAACAGCAATCAAGTTTTCAGAGCACCCTAGTGATCGTACAAGTCGTTCTTAAGCGGCAATCTTTTATGCACACTAGTAGAGCCCTTTGGGGTCTGTAACCTTGATGCACTGATTTGTTCAGCGTAATCCAGTTCACATACAACGGTGAAACCATTTTGTTTTTCCAGCAAGTAGCTGCCTCTACAAAATATACAAAATGGCAGCACTAGTTTTAGTTTTAACAAACATGAAAGATTCATCCAGGACAGGTCTTTAGCTAGAAAGAGACATAGGACCCCATCTTAAAATCACTCCAATAGGCAAAAAAAAAGAGAAAAAAAAAAAAAGTTCCACTCCACATTAGAAACGGAAACAGGACTACACCCTAAAGGACCTACTAATACTAATAGAAGGGGAGAGAGGACCTCCGCCTAGGAACAGACATTGGTAGTAAACGGGGCGGCCATCTTGGACTGACTCACTCAAAATGTTTTGATCTCCCTTACAACAGAGACATCATCCTTGGAAGCTAGGAGTGAGATGCACTCCTTTAGCCCTGACCCTCACAGCTGCGCAGCACTTAGTGCCAGCTGCAACGTTTAGGCCGGCGCAGATTGCGCACCCTTGACTTTCGCTGCTTAAGCAGCGTGCCCTGAACTTTTGGGACATAGGGCATTTGAGCCCCTCTCTGAGATGGCCAGTTGGCCAGGGGGACTGTTAGGATTGTAGGGCGCCAGGCCCTAATGTGATTGATGCCTCTGCTATGGTTTCTTCCGTGAGGTTATGTGCTAATGTGGTTTCTGTCCTAAAATATGGTGCTAGGAAATGTGATGCATTTACTATGGTTTACGCACCCTGTTTCTTACCTCTAAATGTACTTTTATGGTTGTGAGGTTTTGCATCATGTGGTTTTGCTAGCGAGGTTATTATTCCCTAATGCGTTTAGGTTGTGAGATATTTCCTAATGTGATTTATGATTAGCATGTTAGTGCCTAATGCGTTTAGACCGATGAGAGAATTACATAATGTTTATGATGGTGAGGTTGGCGTCTAAGGTTCTGCGCCTAATGTGATACTGTGCATAATGTGGTTTATGTTACAGGCGTCTAAGGTTCTGCGCCTAATGTGATACTGTGCATAATGTGGTTTATGTTACAGGCTGATGTGCTTATGGGATTGTTACTGGAATTGGCTTGTGGACATTGTCTCCTCCCAATATGGCAGGCATTGAAAAATGCTGATACTGCCCCTGCGTGATACTGTGCATAATGTGGTTTATGTTACAGGCTGATGTGCTTATGGGATTGTTACTGGAATTGGCTTTTGGACATTGTCTCCTCCCAATATGGCAGGCATTGAAAAATGCTGATACTGCCCCTGCGTTTGGAGTGTCCCCCTGGTTTGGGCCAAATGATGCTTACTGTAAAAGCATGGTTACTGCTTGATTCCTGATTGCGCCCCAGCATTTTCAACCATGCGCCCGCCTAACCCCTCGCGTAACTCGAATCTCGTGCGTTACGGGCCCAACTCCTGGTCCATTAACTACCCAGACAAATTGACCAGTAATGCCAAAAAGAACTTCAAGCACAGTACTCTAAAACAACACCCGGAAACACTCATTGTAGAAAACTACCACACAGCGTCCAACGGCAACACGAAAACTACCTTCATTTTTTACACTAATCGCCCAACTAAATGGAAAAACACCTTCTCTCTTCACCTTAAAGTCGCCAAGTCAGTAATCATTCCCTATGGTGAAAAAATCTCCACCACTATCTCGCCGACCTTCAAAGGGGAACTCACCATTTCCATCTACAGAACTGGAACCATTCTCATACAGGCCACCGACCCGCACCTCACCACTTTTGACCGCCACTTCCCCACACTTCTTTCCTCGTTAACTCAACTGAGCCACCAAACCCTATCTCCCCTATCCCCCACCACCCTCACTAATAACGTGAAACTGATCCAATCTCCCTGCCCTGAAGAACCTCTCTTCAACTCATGGACATCCACCATCACTCACTACAATCACACTACCCCCATCATTACTCTCCGCCGCCAAACGCCCACCATTATTACACCAACTGATCACACCAGGAACAACAAAATCACAATTAACAAACAACACAAGGCCGATCTCGATCTCGTCAGCTCGGACTTCACCCTCAGCCCTCCCACGACTGAAATCCCCACAGACACTCCCCCCTCGACCTCTGATAATATGAACCCTCCCTCTCAAACTACCCCTTCCTCCAACACAGACCCTCTTCCCCCGACCCTTACTTCCCCCTTGTCCATCGGCATCTCCAATCCAGCGGTCACTCTCCCCCCTACCACCACTGCACACTCCCCTTCCGATGTCCCACATCCACAGGCACAACCCGTCTCCACCACTTACCTCAATGACAACCTCCGTGACTTCCCCATGTCCAAAGTCTTCACCAATACAGCAGACACTTTCCCCCTATTATCACCGCCCACTCCCCGTCCGCCGTCGCACACCCACATACACAACCTGCCTCCACCGCTAATCCCATTGACATTCCCCGGAACTCTGACTTCCTACCCAGAATTTCTCTCCCTCCTCACTTGGACAGTAGACCCTCTACTCCTCCTCTGAACTCCTTGAATGGGAGCATTACTAATCCGGCTCCCCGCGTCCAACCTCTCCCCTCTCCTAATCCCACTGATTCCGTCCAATCCCTGACCCCTGTTCACTCTCCCTCCTTAGGCCCAAGTCATTCTCGACCCCTGCCAGAAACCTTAAACTTTTTCAGCTCAATAACACAGCAACTGAACAGAATGGAGCAGAAAATTAACTCCCTTGCTGCCGATCTCCTACACTTACAACAAGACCTTCTCAACAGGACCAAGCCACCGTACTCCCTCTCGTCAGGTAGATTAGCTCAAACCCCCCTCAATACCTCTCCCATGGCCCCACAGACCACCCCCGACCCTCCAGTCCGTCAACGAGTCAGGCACTTCGACCCAACCAGGATCGCCTCCCCCTTTTGGTATTGAAACCTGATGTGACCAACGACCCTTACCTCACTCTGAGCCAGAAATCAGCCCCTTTCCCCATCCCTGTTATTGTTGGCACTAACAGAATCCCTAAAACTGTCCACTCGCCTAGACCTCCTGCTCAATACTCCTCTATCCACCTAGCTCCCCCCACCACCAAGGCTCCCCGCCCTCTCTCTTGCATGCTCCTAAACTGCAGCTCAGCAGTACAACACGCCATAGACATTGCGGAAGCTCTACTCGCTGAAGAAATTGACATCGCTTTCCTCACAGAATCCTGGCTTAATGTCCACTCCACCCCCATTCTTGACATTCTCACCCCGCCAGGGTACAACATCATCAGACAAGACAGGCCAATCAAAACTGGGGGGACTAGCCATCATTCACAAAGCTGGAATTCAGATCACCAAACTTAAACCTGCAGAATACCTATCGTTTGAATACCTGGGTGTCGAACTCACTGCCAAGGGCACCTCTCCCATCAAATTCCACACCATCTACCATCCTCCTGGAGAGCGTACCCTTTTCCCCGAAGAACTAACAGACCTAATAACACGTTTCTCCATGACAGACACAAAAGACGTGTTCCTGGGTGACCTCAACATCCTCTGGAATGACCCAGAAGACTCCACGGTCCAGAACCTATCCAACCTACTTGAAATATACAATCTCAAACAACTCTGCAATGAACCAACTCACATCAAAGGTGCAACACTGGATGCGATCATTACCAACAATGAACTGGTCTCTCTGAGAGCGATTTCTCCCATTGACTGGTCAGACCACCACCTCATTCTGTTCAATATTGATGCACTTGTCAGACACCAACCTATTCGTGATGACAATCCTAAACACTGGACCAGAAACATCAAAAAAGTCCCTTTACCCGAACTTGAATCCAGGATTCATGCCCATCTACAACCCCAACCCTCATCATTGACGGCCGATGACCTCACTACACACTTTAACTCTAAAATGACAGAGGTCTTAGACCAAGTAGCTCCTCTCAAACTCAAACAAATGAGGCGAACCAAATCTAAACCCTGGTTCAATATGGATCTGAATAACGAAAGGCGTCAACTCAGACAAACGGAAAGGTGTTGGAGACTAAACCCCTCGACCTTGCACCTAGCGCAACTTAGATCTGCTCGGCAGGCATACAAAAACACATTTTCAGTGAAAAGGCATCTTTCTTCCGCAACCAACTAGATCTGGTGAAAAACAGACCGAGAGAACTCTTCAACATTGTCAAAAGCAAAACAAACTGCACTCCCTCTAACGAAATCATAGCCACCAAAGAGCGATGTGAAGAAATTGCCACCTTCTTCTCTAATAAAGTCTCAAAAATTGATCAATCCTTCCTCCAAACCGCAAACCCTCCTTCCCTCTTAACCTGCCCCCTGTAACCACCCTTGACCAATCAGAAAGAGTTCTTACCAAGGACAATCAGGTCTGCCTCCAGCTAAAAAACAATGCGCATTGGTCCGACTTTGAGCTTATGTCGGAAAACGAGGTCTTCAGTATAATCTCTACCCTAAAACCTTCCTCCCACACTATGGACCCCCTCCCATCCACAATTATAAAAGAACTCAACCACACCATTTCCCCTTTCTGGACAAAAATCATCAATGCCTCTCTCATCTCAGGCTGTGTCCCAGACTCCCTTCTACTAGGACAAATCACACCCATTCTCAAGAAACCAGGGGCCGACCCTAATGATCTTAACAACCTCAGACCTATCTCCAACCTCCCGTTCCTTGCGAAAACATTGGAGAAATGCGTTCTCCACCAACTCAACAAACACATTGATGAGTTCAACCTCCTCGACACCTTTCAATCAGGATTCAGGAAAGGCTGTAGCACTGAAACAGCTATGCTCAACATCTCTGACGATATTCACAAGGCTTTAGATGAAGGTGATGCCTGCCTTCTCATCCTTATTGACCTATCTGCGGCATTCAACACTGTAAATCATCCGGCTCTTCTGGAGACCTTGTCGAAACGCTCTGGCATTAATGGCACAGTACTAAAATGGTTCACCTCCTTCCTTCAACACCGCTCGCAACAAATTAAAATCAACCTCTGTCTCTCGAAGCCAACAAAAGTCACACTTGGGGTCCCGCAAGGCTCGATCCTCTCCCCGTCCCTCTTCAATCTCTTCATGGAGCCCCTCACATTCATCTTGAAAAAAGCGGGAGTGAACTACCACCTCTACGCTGACGACACCCAAATCTATTTCAAAATCAAGTCTCCCAACGACATCCGACACCTCAATGTCACTCTAACCGAGATCCAAACTTGGTTCAACACTAACCACTTAAAGCTCAACCCAGATAAAACGGAACTAATCCTATTCTCCCCAAAAAGCAACCATCGACCAATCCAAGAGTGGCTCAAGAATCTGGTTGCCCTAAACTGCCCCCTCGTCCTATCCGACTCAGTGAAGTCGCTAGGCATCACCCTGGACAAGAACTTATCAATGGAGGCCCACATCAAAAACTCTGCAAAAGGTGCTCTTTTCTCACTAAAACAGCTCAAGAAATTGAAACCTTTTCTTCCCCAGGATGACCTCAAGACAGTAGTTCAATCCCTAGTTCTCTCTAAAATCGACTACGGGAACGCCATCCTAACAGGGACTCCAAAAGCTCACCTAGCCCCACTAAGGGCAGTGCTGAACATGGCCGCTCGACTCATATCTGTAGTGAAAAGATTTGAACACATCACTCCAGCTCTCAACTCCCTCAACTGGCTTCCTATGGAAGGGAGGTGTATTTACAAGCTGGCCTGCATCACACACAAAACCCTTCATTCTCCGGCCCCCAACTACCTGAACAACAAACTGGTAAGAGCAGGTCAATCCAGAACACTGAGAAGTTCTAACTCACTCCTTCTTATCCCTCCGAAACTGAAAAGAAAACCACCCAATACCGATCGTTTTCTGGCAACGCTCCCAGGATATGGAACGCTCTCCCTAGAGTCCTCAGATGCAACCCCTCCTTCTCCTGTTTCAAAAGGGACCTGAAACTTCATCTCCTTAACAAATACTATCCTGACCAACATCAACTAACCTAGACTTCAATATCCGAGTTAACTCCTCTCTCTCTTGACATTCAAGGATAGTGGTGACCGGTCTGTGTTAACCACCTTCGTTTGTTTTCTCTCCCTCCGCTGCACTGTTTATCTATTTTTTATGTTGTATTTTTTATCTCTGTTTTTGCTTCCCTACTGCCTTCCTACTAAGTAATGCAATTTCCTTTGGTTTTGTACAGTGTGTATGTAAAGCGCTCTGATACCCACGGGTCTAGCTAGCGCTATATAAAACTTTTAAAATAAAATAAATAAAATAAATAAAGTATGGTATGTGGTCCACTCCATTTGTCCTGGAGAGCTGCTGGGGCCACAGGCTCCAACACCCATACCTTCTGTCCTGGCTGGTACACAGTCAGAACAGCCTTTTGGTCATGCCAAGCTTTCTGTAATTCTTGGCTAGCCTCAAGGTTTTAGGATGCCTTCTTCATGTACTCAGCCATCCTGGAGCGGAGACCACGTACATAGTCCACTATTTCTTGTTTAGGTGGTTTGAGAGGTAACTCCCATCCCTCCTTTACTAGACACAAGGGACCCCTAACTGGATGTCCAAACAGAAGTTCAAAAGGGCTGTAACCAACCCCCTTCTGAGGAACCTCTCTGTAGGCAAAGAGATGGCAGGGCAACAGGACATCCCACTTTCGCCTAAGCTTTTCTGGGAGGCCCATGATCATGCCCTTCAGGGTTTTGTTGAATTTCTCAACTAACCCATTGCATTGTGGGTGATAGGGTGTGGTGAATTTGTAATTCACTCCACACTCCTTCCACATAGCAGTTATGTAACTTGACATGAACTTTGCACCTCTGTCAGTTAAGACCTCCTTAGGGAAACCCACTCTGGAAAAAATTCCCAGGAGTGCCCTGGCCACTACAGGAGCTGTGGTGGTTCTAAGGGGTATTGTCTCTGGATACCTAGTTGCATGGTCCACCACCACTAGTATAAATCTGTGCCCAGATGCAGTAGGAGGATCCATGGGACAAACAATGTAAATCCCAACCCTCTCAAAGGGAACCCCCACCACAGGGAGTGGTATCAGGGGGGCCTTTGCAGTACCACCTGCCTTACCACTGGCTTGACAGGTGGTACAGGAGCGACAAAACTCCTTTGTGTCCTCTGACATGTGAGGCCAGTGAAAGTGAGGGACAAGCCTGTCCCAGGTCGTACTTTGGCCTAAGTGTTCTGCTAATGGGATGTCATGTGCCAGTGTCAATAGGAAGTCCCTAAACTTCAGAGGTATAACCAACCTCCTGGTAGCACCAGGCTTGGGGTCTCTACCCTCTGAGTAAAGGAGTCCATCGTCCCAGCAGATCCTGTGGGACCCACTGGCACTCCCAGCAACCTCAGCAGCAGCTTGCTGTCTGAGGGGTTCAAGAGAGGGGCAGCTGTGCTGCTCTTGACTCAGCTCTGCCCTGGAAGGGCCCCCTATCCCCAAGAACTCAACCTGATCAGGTTCAAATTCATCTGAGACAGTTCCTTCACAGGGACTTGGATCATCTTCCTCAGGAGACGGATCCTCACTCTGAGTCTGGGGGGAAGAAACTGCCTTACCCCTACTGCTCCTTCTCTTGGAAGGCACCTGGTCCTTTTTTTCCAGGGTCCAGGGCCTGTTCAGTGGAAGACATGTTTGCCTCTGACCTGGTCACAGCAAACACATCTGCAGAGATGCCCAACATTGCTGCATGTGTCCTGAGTTTCACTTCAGCCCAGGGTGAAGTCTCCAAATCATTGCCCAACAAGCATTCCACAGGGCGGTCTGAGCTAACCACAACCTTCTTAGGGCCAGTTACCCCTCCCCAGCTGAAATTAACAACTGCCAAGGAATGGTCTTTCCTGACATTGTTAGAATTGGTCACTTGGTACATCTCACCAAGTATGATCTGGTCAGGGCTCACAAGGTCCTTAGTCACCATTGTGACACTGGCTCCTGTGTCCCTATATGCCATGGCCTCCTTACCATTGATCAAAGGCTGTTGTCTGTATTTGTCCAGATTACTGGGACTGACAAATAGGGAGGCAACATCCATACCTCCATCACAGACTAGAACAGTCTGAGCTGGAATTCTGACTAGGCCAGAACCCATCTCAGATCCCAGGGTTAACCCTACTATACCCTTGTTCCCAGTACCAACACTTGGAGCTGAACTAGGGGGAACAGTTGCCTAGTGGCAGTGGTGGTGGTAGGAGGATCCTTGGCTCTGGCACAATTGGCATCCCTAGGCCAATGTGTCTTTTCCTTACACAGGAAACACCAAGGCTTCGTTCTGCCTTTACCCTTGTTAGATTGTGACCCACCCTCAGATGCATGTTTTTGGGGTCCTGAAGAAGACTTCTGGTCTTTACCCTTCTCCCCACTCTTATCTGCTGGTTTAGCATCAGGCTTATTTTGGTCACCTAAAGGAGATTGTAATTCATGAAGTCTGATCATAGGTCAAGTGTGTTTCCTACATTGGTGGGAAGCACATCGTGTTTCTTAAATACCCCTCACACACCAAAAGGGCCCTTGGTGTCATGCTTCATCATGGGGGTCTTCGCATCCCTCTACGGAACGCGGCGTGCTACTACCAACGAATGCGCGGGAGCACTAATGTAATCTCTATGTGTGGTGCGAGAGAGGTAGTGAGAGGTAGGGTCAGGAGTGAGTGGTATATGAATGTTAAAAAATACCTAGCATCATAGGAGTAAAAAAACTTTTTAATAAACCTTGGTGCCGGTATTATTAAAAATGTGTGAGGTGGAGGTATGTTGTGTTAATGTACAAAACCTCCTACGTGTGTCAACATGTTTCGAAGCGTGCTGCTTCTTCTTCAGGACGGGTACACAGATCCCTACCCTACTCACATGGATGGTGTGACAATGTCAACAGTTTCAGTACTATGTGTAGACAGATGGTAATTGCTACAAACGGACAGAGCCGCGAGGGGACGATTTTGCGAGGCAGCACCTTGGTATATAGTGCAATTAGCACAGGGTCCCTTTTGTTCTAAGGCTCATGATGCCATTGGCTTCAAATCAACAAACTCAAACTAAGGAATTTCCTTTTTTCACATAATATTGAGACCATTGTGTCTCTTTTTGTAGCAATTACCATCTGTCTACACATAGTACTGAAACTGTTGACATTCTTCTGTTGTCTTAAGTGCACCACAGGTCCTGCACGGAGCATGTATGGAGCAAAGGCACAAACTAAGCTTCGGACGGAAAGGGGGACGAAGTCGAGCCCAGTCGAGGTCCAGCGAAGTCCAAGTGTCCAGACAGTCGAAGGTCAGTGGTTTCTTCTTTGTAGAATCTTGTCCACATAAAATCTAATGTCCTGTAGCCAGGTAGCCCATTTTATACCCACGGGAGAGGGTTGGACAGATTCAGGGGACCCTCCTAGGGGAGGGGCAGGACAGAGGGGTGGCTACACCCATGTCCTTTGTCCAATTTTGCACCAGAGCAGGAGCCCATGGCTCCCAGAACTGGTTTGAACTGGACTATGCACAGGGACACCAAATGTGGCCCAAGTGCAGACTTTCAGGCACTCTCAGAGTAAGTAAGTCCGTTTTTATATAGCGCAGCTACTCACCCTTACGGGTCTCAAGGCGCTGGGGGCCATAGTGGAAATTAAGTGAGCTATTGCCCAGAGTCACATGGTGCTGAGCTGAGCTGCCGCCGGAGCCGGGGTTCGAACCATGAACCCTGTGCTCCGAAGTCAGCTGCCCTGGCCGCTGCACCACACCTCTCCACTCCAGTGCACCCACCCAGCCCCAATACACTAAATCCTGTCTGGGAGGTGGTCACACCTCCCTGTGACAGGATGCCTATTGTACTGCCTTCCTCTGCTCGAGCTTGGCTCAGCAGCAGGAGGGCAGAAATGTGTCTCTGGTCGGCAGCATCCATTTTGTGCTGTCCGGGTCGAGAAGGCTGGCACCGGTAAGACCAGTGACCCCACGAAGCTCGCTTCAGAAGGGTGGAATCATACCTCCCACACCAGTTTCTGGTGTGGGGGTATGATTCCAAGGTGTTTGATACCAAACTCGATATGTTTCTATGCAGCCATTTTCGAGATAGCATTTACCGCGAGGTTATAATGCACCTCTACCTATATGTCCGGCTGAGTCAGAGCCAACCCGGGAGAATGGTCTCCGAAGGCTGCAGAGAGGCTCTGCTCATGCAGGGGCACTCTCTCACATAAAACCACGCACCCTGCCTTCAGGATTGTTAAGGCCTGCTATAGGGGTGACTTATAGGTTTTAAGTGTAGTGACAATTAGATATAGTGAACCTATATCTAATGTAAGTGGTGCAAGCACCACCTTACACAGGCTGCAGTAGCAGACCTTGAGTTCCTTTTTGCATGGCCTCTCATGGGTTGCATAATACATGCTTCAGCCCATGGGAGGCCTCTGGGGTACCTATGCCCTAGGTACCTGTGTACTATACACTAGGGACTGATAAGGGTACCCCAGTATCCAATCTGGAGTGTACCAAAGTACATTCATGACAATTTAAGGGAGAAAGCAGATAGACTGGGGCCCTGATTAGCAGGATACCAGTCAGACTAGTCAAAAACAGTGAAACATCAAGCAAAAAGTGGGGTAACCATAAGAAGCAGATACTACTTTCCTACACTATATACCTGACTCTTTACTATAAAAAGTTTTGATAACAATAGTAGGCCTAACATATTGATTGTGAAAAACATAAGTTAAAGTCGATAAGCAGGTTCAGGTGGATTGTTATTATGAATTAAAGCCCATGTGTTTTCTTGTTACATAGGATCTCATAGATTACCTTAATAGGCAAATGTTTTGGCGATAGTTAACCTCTCTGACACACCATGAGTATGGAGGATTTCCACTGTGAGAATCCTTGTTAAGCTCTGTTAGGAGAGACACTCAGTTTCTTCGTCAACTCTAATTTTGAACTTTTGCAATTTTATGGCTGTTTGCTTGACGGTTGCCTTGTGGGAAATCTTATGCTCAGTACAGTAGGCCTGAGTTGGTTATGGTGATAAGCCAATGATAACAGCTATAAACTTAATTGATGTGCATGGAAATGTTATGCCTTATGACATAGGTCCAGCCTGTTTATTATGAAAAGTTATTACAAAAGCAATTGTCTTGGCTTACTTATTGTGAAAAGTATATGGTAAAGCCAGTAGACCTCTAACAGTGGCTTGTTGTAACATTATGGTACAGGCCGTAGAAAGGTATTTGGTTACAAGTAATCCTACAGAATACCATCATAGGCAAGGGTTATTGTGTTGGTCACCTACTCTTACAAACCCTAGGAGTAGAGTTTCACTGCCATGATTCTTGTTAGGCCCTATTGAAAGCCACTGTATATTGTTTTGCCAACTGTTACCCCACTAACACACTTAGTGGGGTAACTATCAGAACGACATTTTGCTGTATAAGCGTATTTTGCACATTTTGCAAATTTGGATCAGTTGTCCCATGTGGTCAAATTTTTTAATGTTTTGTTTCACTTTTAAATAATGTGATGGATTTATTTCTTTTGTAAACGTTGTTGAGCAAAAATTATTTTACTTGGTCTCATTAGGGCATGAATTAAACAGCTAGGTGTTGACTTTGATTTCTCCTTTCCTGATTTTAAGCAAAGTTTCTTTTTGACTGTTGGTTGAGCTCCCTGCTCCACGTCGCAAAGGGAGTTCAGCAGCCATTTCTATTCCACAGTTGTTGCTCACACTAGGACGCCAGTTTAACCCGCGCTCTCATTGATTGTAATTCTGCTGTCCTGCCCTATTTAAACATAGCTGTGACGCAGACCCGTAAACACAGTTAGTGGGATAACTGTCAGAATGGTATTTTGCTGTATGATAACTATTTGTTTGGACATTTTGCAAATTTTTCACACTTGGAACAGTTATCCCATGTGCTTACCTTTTTAAATGTTTGGTTTCTCTTTTAAATAATGTGATGATTTTTTTTCTTTTGTTGTAAACGTTGTTGAGCAAAAATGTATTTAATTGGTCTCAGTAGGGCATGAATTGAACTGCTAAGTGTTGACTTTGATTTGTCCTTTCCTGATTTTAAGCTAAGTGTCTTTTTGGCCCTTGGTTGAGTTTCCCGCTCCACATCGCAGACAGAGTACTGCATACATGCCAACCCTCCCAATACAGACGGGAGACTACCAATTTCAAGACTAGTCTCCTGCCTCCCGATTCCTGCATGCAACAACCCTATTCCTCTGCTGGCTCCAGCTGACAGGGCCTGATCTTCTGTAACTCGTAGTATGCACTGCAAGTAACCTGCTCCTGCAGGCCAGTACACAACACTTACATCACGCTCTCTCTGCCTGCCATAGCGCATTCTCCGTGCGCATAATAGGTAAGAAAAAAACCCAGACATTTGCATTTCTAATATCCAATCCTGCAGCAGCAGACTTGCAAATCCCACACATGGCAGTAACCCGATTCAGGCCCCAAAGAAGTCAATGGGAGAAATACATTCTCCTGATTTCTTTTTTTAATCTCTCACTTTTCTCTTCTAAAATGTTGGCATGTATGGTATTGACATGTCATTTTAACTCACCAGCGGTGGCCCCTCCTTTAGGGCAGAGGAACGTCGCCCCCTTGCTGCCAGCACTGCAAAGGTGAAAAATGAAATGATAATAAATTGAATTTATTACCATTTCATTTTTCCCTTTCTCCTGCCGAGACGGTGTTTGGGGGCGGGGCCACTGCTGCTGACTGGCAGCAGGGGAGGGGTGTTCACTTCAACAGTTTACACTGTGCATGCCACTTTGGCCGGCTGTCTTGCGACGGCCAGCCTGACATGCGCAGTGTAAACCTCTCCACCCAGCTGTCTCAGACAGCTGGGTGGAGAGCAGGCACAGTCACACAGTACCTGTAGGAGCTTCGAGGCAGCCCTCTCCATCCAATCATGGCGCTGCTCTCGTGCTGCTGAACAGGGGCAGCTCCTCCGTAATGGCGGAAGAGCATCGCCCGACTACCCAGAGCCAGCAGATCATAAATAAAATTATAATAACACAATGTTATTATAATTGTGTTTAATGCTGTCTGAGCAGCGCAATAAGTATAGTGCGGGCTGGGCATGGCAGGGAGGAGGGGTAGTTTGCACTTATAAGTGCACATGTCTATTTGGCTGGCCGTATTAGGTTGGCCAAACAGACATGCACACTTATGTTTCTTAAACCCAGCCGTGTTGCACAGACAGGCTGGAGAAAAGTCACACGCTCCAAGGCCCTGTCTGAGTGGCAAACGAGGCCGCTCAGACAAATCCTGGCACTGCTCTCATTCTATGAGAGCAGTGTCTGGAATGGGTGTGTACACTGTGCCCTGAGGCCCATCTACATCTGGGCCGGAGGAAAGAAGAAATGCGGTGGCCCGGAGTGTCAGCGGAGCGGCAGGTAAATCTTTTATTTTATATATTAACCACCCCCCCCCCCATCGACCTGCCCTACCACCCTAGATAGGTGGCAGCTGCCATTGCTGCTGAACATTATCAGCAGCATCAAAATTGGTGTGGAGAATTCAACTGCTTCCAGCGCCGAGGAATTGAAGCGGAGAACCGGAGGAGGCAAGCCAGCGGATTGGGTAAGCACTCTCTCTGCTCCTTCTGCCCATTATTTTTCCTCTTTCTGCTCACTTCTGACCTTCAGTTTGCCTCTTTCTTCCCGTTTCTGACCTTTATTTTGCCTCTTTCTTCCTGTTTCTGACCTTTATTTTGCCTCTTTCTGCTGTTTCTGGCTATTATTTTTCCTCTGTTTCTACCCGTTATTTGTCCTCTTTCTGCACATTTCTGACCTTCATTTTTCCTCTTTCTGCTTGTTCTTGACCTTTCTTTTTCCTCTGTCTGCTCATTTCTGTCCTTGCTTCTTGATGGAGACGTCGCATCCACAGTGCCCAGAAACCACTAGGGGTGACAGTGCTGCGCTATACAAATGCTCATTGATTTATTGACCGCACGTGATTGCAGACACCCACCACCCATTTGCCTGCCTCACCACACTCCAGGGTTGCCAGCCGCCACTGTAACTCACACTCTAGTTGATTGTAATTCTGCTGTCCCGCCTTATTTAAACATGGCTGTGCTGCCAAAGGCAAGCTCATCTGTGCCCAACCGGGGCAAGGGGGCAGCCATTATACCAACAAAATCATTTGTACCCCTGTGGAAATTAAAGCACTTGACTCAATAAGCTATCCAATCAGCACCCAGCTGCAGATGCATTTAAAAGATAATGGGATTTTCAACCATTCTCATTGTCCACCCTGGTGTTGAGTTAATATTAAGGAATTAGTTGCCTGCAATGTTAAAACAAATCATCCGGCACAGAGCAATATTGACAATATAGTTATTATCTATTTAAATAGCGACTCATTAATAAAGCACAATTGAGAGATATTTGATTTCCGCGACACAGAAAAACCTGGCCTTCCACTCCTGTCTGAAAGTTGGATGACCTAGGAATCTAGCTTTGACGTGCTAGCTGCCCTCCCAAGTAACTAGTATGTCTTTTAATCAAACAGATTATCAAGTAAAAAAGGCGGCAGGGTAATGGCTATTATCCATTACAATCCTAAATCTTCAAAACAACAATGTAAATGAATCTCTAAAATGGACATCCTAGCTTTGAAAATTCTGCTTACAAAGCAGACTTTGATTTGTTTACTTGTTTATCGACCTCCCAACTACATGTCCACTTTCCTTAACAATTCCATGAGTTTATTACTCCACTTTTAGTGGATACTTAAACCTTATTGTTGTTGGAGACTTTAATTATTGGGCTAATGATGAAAGTATGTGTCACAAATCCAGGGAATTCATGGAGCTAATGAAGAGCATCAACTTAATTCAAAAAACATCACAGTACCTACTCGATTCGATTCAAAATTCTTTATTTGACACTATCTCATTGGACGATAAAAGAACAAACATGATAAAATTACTACAACAACACAAGTAAAAAACAGTTTAAAAAGACATGGGAGCGATCATACAATAGTATTAAACAGCTCAGCTAACAAACGTCAGCCACAAACGGCACCCAAGCAGACTTCCCCAGTATTGAAATACTACAACACAGATAAAAACAGTTTAAAAAGATAGGGGAGTAACCATACAAAAAAATAGACAGCTCAGCTAAGAAACATCGTCTGCAAATAGCACCCAGACAGGCTACTCCATAATAAAAACAAACCATGCATAGCATTAAAGGGAGAACCATCTAAAATAGGCAAGAACTACGTGTAACCAGATATGCTTTTTCTAGTTCAAATCACACTCCATATATAAGAGGCTGTTCTAAAGCATGTAGTGAGATCCTCCAATGCACACAGGTACCATAGAGAAACATTGGAATCGTTGATACCATTTACAACACAGATTGGTATCACGAAAAATGTCCTTTGACCTCGTGAGATCGGCAGAATAATATAAAGGGCTAAGGGCCATATGTATCAAAGTTAGGTTTTGCGATTCTCAAATAGCGAATTTTTGAGAATCGCTATTTGAGAATCGTAAAACGAGATGTATGTAGGATTTGCAAAAAATTTGCGAATCCTACATATTCCTTAATTGCGAATCACAAATTGCGATTCGCAATTAAGGAAACCCTCCCCATTCATTCCTATGGGCCTAGAGGCCCATAGGAATGAATGGGAAGACATTCTCAATTTGCGATTAGCAATTAGAGAATCGTAAATTGAGAATGCAATTTCAAGGTTGCAAGGGTGTCAAAAGGACACCCTGTTGCACCCCTGAAATAAGCATGGGTGCACATGTGGCGCACATACAGTGCGCCACATTGCACTTTGAAAAATGCAAGAAAGTGCATTTTTCTAAGAAATCGCATATTACCACCAACTTGAAGTTGGTGGTAATTTGCGATTCCTTAAGGCCAAATTGCACTTTTCTGGTGCTTCTTACATTGCATTTAAGGAATCGCAATTTGCAATTCCTTAAATGCATTTGCAAAATAGGGAATCGCAAATTTTGCGAATCCTTATTTTGCGAGGCATTTTCCTTCATACATACCACTAAGCCAATTTGCGATCGCAAACGCTGAAATTCTGCGAATATCAGCATTTGCGATCGCAATTTTGTTTGATACATATGGCCCATAGTGCTCTGTTACGAAACGCTGTCCCACGGTCACGGTACCGTATCCCTGTGCCCTTGATTCATAATGAGAAAGGCAACACGGTGATGTACTATGTCCAGCCTCAGCCTTGTAAGAACAAAGCGGTATTGAGTGTTGGTCTCCAGGGAAAGATACAGTTGAAGGCCCTCGGAGAAGGTGTCTGACAAATAAGAGACAATTGTCGGTTTCTTGGACTCAACAAAAACACTCTTTTCTATCCTAGCAACTAAAAAGAGAGGCCATAAGCCCATTCTTATGTAAAGCAGGGATTCTGTAGGGGTCTTGGAGCATAGGGTTATCAAACAATGATTTAAAGATTTCGTTAACATAGGATAGCCATAGGATTTTAAAGAGATGGTCTAACGCTAAACATTCCAAAATGATGGATTTTGTAAAAGCCGTTTCGGTTTTAGCCCAAATTGATTGCCAAAGTAGAATGGGCTTAAGATGGAGCGCGTCATCCAGGTGGGTCTAGAAGCAGGGGTAAACAACAGGTGTGTAAGAAAAGCATTCTTTTCCATCTGATGAGGACAACAGGAAGAATAATTTCACAGGTCCTCTTCATACATAGCAGCAGAGAGGGCTCTTGCTTTGTAAATGTTGACCATTTCCCTGATGGGTCGACTACCAAGTTTACGGGAGAACCTACAAATTCCCTCGTACATTCTACTCATTTTGGATCAAGCGTTTTGAAAATGTTGAGTCCATAAACCATTGTTAGTGAAAAGGATACCCAAGTAGCAACATTAATTGACCTTCACGATGGGAGAGCCCTTTATAAAAAATGTCTTACACTTCTGGTTCTGTCTATCACAAGCCATCGTAAATGTTTTAGTTACATTGATCATTCATTTTCTAGCCTCCATCACGTCTGCAAAAGTGTCCATCAGTCTCTGTAGATCGACAGCGGTCCTAGACATTAGGACCTTGTCATCTGCATATAAGCGTACTGGAACCACACGCACACAAACTATAGGCGAATCAGCCTGTAGAGCCTGGAGGGTACCATCCACTACATTGATAAAAAAGGGAAACAAGCATTTGCAATGCAATAGGTCTCGCATTTGCGAGAGTTTAAGCTATTAGTATTGTAAATGACAATGCCTTTTATTTATGTTTTAAGACCCAAAACATAAATAAAAGGCATTGTCATTTAAAATGCCAATAGCTCAAACTCGCGTAAATGCGAGACCTATTGCATTGCAAATGCTTGTTTTGCTTTCCCTTTACTATCTTTTCCCTTCCACTGGCTATCAAGGGAGCCACTGTAAATTTGCTTTCTGTGATATGCTTTCATTGAAACCTACATGCACTGCTGTGTTTCCGTTTAATCGAGTGACACATAGCTGTTACTTGCATTTATTGGACAATGCACATCTGTGTAAAATGATATTACTGAGCACACGTTTTAGATAAGGTTTTGCACCTATTTATTGAACTAGTTGTTGAATGCTGCTGCCTACGTTTTTTTAACAAAAGGTTTGAAGCAATAGTATATTTCAGGGTTATGCGGGTGTTAGCAGTGAATCTGTACAGCCACAAAATGGAAGCAATGTCCTTCCACTAAGATGCAATCCCATGGAACCTGCACTTGAAGGGGACACCTATGCTCATGACGCTGCATCGCCTCCGCGGCCAGTGTGCAGCACTCCAGTATGACACACACGCACACGCACACGCACACGCACACGCACACGCACACGCACACGCACACGCACACACACACACACACACACACACACACACACACACACACACACACACACACACACACCACCACCCCCCCCCCCCCGCCTATGTCGCAGCTTACTGGTGCTGGTCTCGACCTCTGGGAGCTGGCGTCACCCCAGAGGTGCAAGTCTTGGACTCAGTCTAAGGAACTGGCCTGTCTCTTTCAGCCTGTAGGGGGCGCCGTCTTCCGCCTCCTGCCAGGGCCTTAAGCCAACCCCCTGCGGTGCTTCAGGGAGCCCCTTTCCATCCCAGGGCCTATGAATATCCCTGAGGTATGGGAGCCTGAGGGCCCCTCCCATTCTTAGGAGGGCTGCAATCATTTTACGTTACGCCACTACTTTCAGTCTATGTGAGCTGGTCTCTGACGTGGTCTGTAGAAGCTGGACCTTGGGAGCTAGGTCTTCTCATTTCAGGTTAAAGAGATGCGGATTTTGCCGACTCAAGCACGCGTGGATGACCCAGGACATCTAATTTTAGGTTAAACAGCAGTCAGATCCTGCTGACCCTACACCCAGCGCTCTGTACACTCGTGGGCATGCAGGTTTTCTTCTTTCGGGACATGCCCATACCATGCAATAATATATCGGTTTTGTGGCACGCTTAAACATGCAAGTGTTACCCAAACGTGATTACTTGCAGTGGGGATTATCCAGTGTCTCTTGGGGCCATTGACAGTCTGATCTAATCTACGAATCATCCTCAGAAAGATGAAAGGCTAAGTGGCCCGCCAGGATACAAACCTGCGATGCAGATGTCAATCGCGGATCCCTGCTGTGGATGCTTTAAACCACGAACAATAGGACCAGGCTACGTGTATATTTCAGATTCTAGTTACACAAAAAATGCACCAAAGATGGGCAACCATCGAATGTTTGATCTTTGGCCTGCGTTGGGTGCAGCGGTTTTGGTCCAGGGTGGGTCAGGCCTTCTTACAGGCCCCTGTTTGTTCCTGTCCGTTGTATGTACAACTCCTTGTAGAGATCAGCAAAAGGACATCTCTCCAGTGGGCACTGTACCTGTCCCTTCATGTGCAGACGTTGGTGATGCAGTGGGCACAGACTCTGTCCCTTCTCAGCAGGGGTGGGCTAGAGGAGTTTCCTGCCCCAGGCACCGTACCTGCCCCATCTGTGACTGAGGAGGGGGGGACCCCTGCTGTAGATATAGTAGCGGTGCCTTCCTCTTCAGGGGGGGCTCAGAGGGGTTCCCTGCAGTGGAACCGTTCCTGCTCCCACCCAGCACGGAGGTAAGGGGGAGGGGCGGGTCCGCCATCCTCTGCAGGTGGTGGTTCGTTCCCGGGTGTGGTGCCTGTACCTGCCCCCCCCCCTACTATTCAGGGGCACGGGAGGGTGTTCAGTGCTGTGCTTTGGGTACAGAACCCCCTCCCTGTGTTGTGGTGGGTGAGGGGAGTTCCCTCCTGTGGGTACGGTACCCATGGGTGGGCCAGGCTGCTGACAGTGACAGTTGGTTCTAATCTCCTCACAACAATAATTACCATTGCCAACTCGGGGGGTCGCGGCAGCTGCGGCCTTGCGCACCTGCACAGGTTCAACATGTCTGCCAAGGTGTCCCATCGGGAGGGGTGGGTGGAGTGTGCACACCTTGCACAGGGTGCACAAACGCGGAGGGGCCCTTGGGTTCAGGGGTGCCTGCATAGCAAGAAGGGCTGCTGAAAGAGGATGCATTTTGAGGCACAACACCCCCAGGTTTAATAGTTGATTCAAGGCCTAGGGGTGGTAGCACACACCACACCCACGGCGGCCTCGAAGGAGTCACCTGGCTAGAGTCTATCCGTGGGTTGAGGCGGGGGTTGCTGTAGAAGGGACCCTGGGGAGTGGGGCTCCACACAGGGATCCTCGGCCTAGATCTTTAGGGCCCCAGCGGTACTGGATAGAACAGGACTGACTAGTCGAGGTGGCAGGAGTGGGGGCAGTGGGGGGGGTCAGGAAGTTGGTTGGAGGGAGAACGGGTAGGGCCGGCGGGGCGTAGGTCGCATGAGGGTCTCAGCAGTTTTATGGAAATATGAACCTTGTAGTAAAATGATGCGGCTCGGAGAGTCTATGTCTGACATCTCCAGGCTGAAAACAAGATTTGCCTAAAAGAGGCAGCAGATGGTTTGTGCAAGTACACATGGAATCTGTCCCTCCCCCAGTGGAGGACTGAGGCTTCTGTGCATTAAGAGTGCATGGCGGAGGGGGGCGACAGTCGGGAAGGAGAAAAACAAGGAGCAGGAAAGTAGAGCCCCGAAAACGTTACTCCTGTATGGGAATAAACGCACCAGGTCTACGGAAGATTTTCCCAAAGTTTGGACAACGTTTAGAAATTAAAGTTGCACCCCTTCTATTCTTGATGACAGAACGGAACGTCGCCCGGGCCCCAGATGAACGAAGCTGTGCCTCATGGAGCACAGCTAAAGACTGAATGCCTCTCTGCGCACCACAGAACACACGGCGAAAACAAGCATTTGCATTGCAATAGGACTCACATTTACGCGAGACCTATTGCATTGGAAACGGGAGTGCGGGCGGGCCATAAGGCACGAACGGGAGTGCTCGGGGGGGGGCGGGGTTTGCCGAGAAGGCACGGACTGCAGGAGGGGGGGGGGGGAGGCACGGGATGAAAATAGTGCTCGTAGTAAAGGGGCCAGTAGCCATGGAAGGATACAAATGACAACATGGCCGTCATGAGGAGGGACTAACAAGCCTAAAACCAATCGGAAGGCAGCATTTAGGATCCACGCCATACTGAATACTGCATGCCTTGCAAAGCGAGCAGCGCATGCGCGCTGCTGCTATAGGCTCGACCTAAAAAGAAATGGAGCCATGACGCAGCTATGCCTGACTCCCCTCTTCATTTTAAATGAAGGAGGGCCATAACGAAGTTTTGCAGATAAATTATCATACAACCGGGACAGGAAATAAACAATGTTCTCGGGGGCCCCAAAAGAACAAAATATGTGCCACATAATTAAATGGTCCGTCAGGTCAAAGGCACTGCTAAGATCCGCCAAACACGGATGAAGGAAACCAGACTTACCCTTTGTATAATTACCAATTAGCAGATCCAAATTCACACACTGCTTGTCACAGCTCACTAACGCCCCCTTTCATTAAGTAATGAACATTGCCATGCTAAGTAGGAGGCGGGCAGTAATTCATCCCTGAATCAATCTTCGAGGGTAACGGAACCCTTGGGACTACAAATCCCATGAACTGACGACGAGGAAAGGGAGGAGACGCGTACTCACGCAAGCACAAAACCAACCTGAGTACAAAGGCATGTCGGCCGCAGCGGACGCGGCAGCTAACTAACGATTTCCCTCTGATGCGGAGCGAGGACTATGCTCCGAGCTGGTAAGGGTGCGTTGTGCACCGCTTCCATTTATTTTGTTGGACTTTGTCAGTTACTCTTCTGACACCACCGTTGAAATTCTCGGCTTGTGTCAAAATCTACGCAGCTTCATTGTGAGACTCCTCCGTTGGCGAGACCCGAGTCCTGGTGCCTCTTGCTGAAGGAACCTTTCCCTCATTTAAGGACATGGCCGGTGTGTTCTGCGTCCCATGGTAAAGGCTGCAGGACGAGTGGCGCTTTTGCAATCCCTCTCTTGGGCGCTCCTATGGGGGCTTGGTTGGAGTCTGGGGGCCTGTAGCGCCAGGAAATATTTGAGGGCTCATTCCTCCAACAGTTTCCTCTCCGTTGGCGAGACCCCAGGTGTGTCTCAGGCAGGGAGGGAGATAAATGAACCTTGACATTTGGCATTGGGTTCTGGAAAATAGAGCCAGAACAATCTGCCTGTAAATATAATATACATTTATAGTGAAATAGCATACTTTGAACAATGTAAGCTATTTAAACATTCCTCAACCTTATCCTCCAAACTCTGGGTATAGGATTTTAGAGTTACAGTAGTGATTACAAACTTGTCACTGAGGATCTGCATTCGATTGTGCTATGAAGTGTAATATGCACTGAAATTGAATATACTTGTTTTGCTGCTCTGTTTTGTTTTGCCTTTCTAACAGGGGGTGGAAGTAGTTCCTGCATTCTTGGGTTATTCTCCCCTGTGAGTCGCGGCAGCATGACATAGAGGGTAGGTGGAATGTTACGCTTGTTATAGTGGATGTATAGTCAATGGAGAGAATGGTTTTCGATCAATGCCTGTTTTTGTTTTTTTCATGTTACCACATCAAAGGTTCAGACCTAGATAGTTATAGCTTTATCAAGGATTCTGAAGGTGTCTGGTTAAAGCCCCCCTTCTTATTATTTACAGGTATATATAGAGATTCAAAATAAATACTCTAAGCAGGTATTTTTACACTTCAGATAGTAATTATAGTTTTTTTGCAATCTCCAGGTCTCCCTCCCTGCTGTTCCCTTCCTTTCCTTTCCTCACCTGATCCCTTCAACAGTCTGTCCTACTACAGTAGTCAGATTTTGGAGTTGTCCGGAGGTGGACCATTCAGAGCATCGATCCGATCCCGAGGATAATCTATCCTGACACTGCTCCACTGTTCCCAGCCCCCTTCTGAAACCTTACTGGTCCTCTGAAAGAATAGAATTGTCGGAGGCCCACTGCTCCAATCTCTGCGAAAGTACCTTGCCCAGCAACTTTGTGGAGGAGTCCAGGAGGAGATGGGGCGGTAGCACCTGGGACTGGATCGGTCCCCCTTTTCAAAGATGGGCACTATTATGGAGGTTCTCACCTACTCATATTAAAGGCCATACTGTTGATCAGGTTTGGATGGCTTGAACTCGTTGGACTGGATGTTTTCCCTTGCTTCTGGTCTGACCATCACGTAATTTAGTTTAATCTACCCTATTTGAAGCAGCAAATTACTAGACCTGCATTTTATAAATATTCTCATAATTGGCACTTTGTTGATCATGAACTTTTTCGGAAAACCTGATCTTATTCCATACCACCTATTAGTAAGGATATTTATTTAGCAGAAAAGGATTTGAAACGTTGGCTGCTCTCAGCCCCTGTGACTGGATCTAAGATGGCCAGCTGTCTTGATTCTACTCAATGATTCACTGATGAACTGAAAGCAGCTAATTTAGAACTTCGCCAACTGGAATGGAAATGGCATAGAGATTACTCCACAGAAAATAGGGATCTTTTTAAAAATTAAATGAAAGAATATAAAGGTTTGATACTTCACAATAAGGCCATGTTATTTACTAATAAAATACTGCTGTCCTCTAATAAACAAAAAGGCACCTTTAAAATAGTCACAGAACTTTCTAATCCAGATAGGCTGTCTCTTCCGACCACCCTAACACAAGAATTCTGTCATCTTTTGAATACTTATTTAATTGGTAAGATACAAGCAATTAAAGACAGTATCCCATTTAGAGACTAGGAGTTCCCAGTCGTCTCTTCGGATAGTGTAGTGTAGCTCCTATTTCCCTAATAGGCTCTGCGCATTGGAATAATATATCCTATAGGTTTGACATAGGACTAAGGTCAGTATGTCCCTATCGAGTATATTAAACTTAATTACTTGTGCCAGCTAGCTCAGAGGCCATTAGAAACTCCTTGACGACAAGAAGGGAGTAGTTTCTGGCAGCCGCAAAACATGACCACTTTGTTTCCCTTTAGAATCAGAACGTGTCCCAGAGTCGTGGAAACAATAGATAACTATTTCACTCAGCTCAATCGTGCATGCTTAGTTTTCCTCAAAGTTACACAGAAAGAACAGACGGGCGTTTCAATAAAAGATTTATTGAACAGTCTTGTTTCTGGTGTAAGTAAAATGTGCTGTTACGATCACAAGACAGTATGCGAGATAAATAATGTGCAGTGTGAGCAGTAGAAATAAATAATACTGCAATAGCATTATCATTTTAGCATATATGCATTTACATAAATAACAGACTAAAAATGCGAGTACTCATACGATGCATTTCTAACCTAGTTCTACCCCAATGTACCTAACCTAACCTAGGTGTAGGGAGAGGTATGAAGTAGGTGAAGTATTCCTTACTATGGTATACTAAGAGTATGTTAAGCCTAGTATGCCTAGTATGCCAAGAGTCCCTCTAGGTTCTAGTCAGCTCCATACCTGAAGAATGAGAGAGGTAGGAATCTCTTGCCAGACTCGAACTCCAACACCCCGCGAGGGAAGTCAGATCACTGGAAGCTGGACTCTCTGCGTGCAGGGATGACAGCGTCTTCTCAGTGCGTCAGGCCGGGAAACGGGCTCCTCTGAAGTCGAGGTCTCCTCTGATTTACAGGGGCTAGGGAAGGTATATTTATACCTGAGAATTACCTCAGAATGTTAGCATTGATGTGAGTCGGACAGCGGAAGACGTCATGAATGAACCCCTAAGGAATAATGGTTCATGCATAAAATATGAGTCTTTGAAGAAATCAATAGTCCTGGGCTAGGGAAACTCCCGCAGCCTAAGGGTCTGTTCTTCATGAACTCGTTGTGACGTTAGGGTGGACGGATGTCGGAGACCATGCCTGTATTTGGAGTGCACGGTTTAATGCCTAAATAAGGGCCGGGATTTTATGCCTATATAAGGGCAGGGCGAATTGTGCCTATATAAGGACATGATACTGGAAAGCCTGTTTATGGACACCCTAAGAGGAATACAACACCCACTCCACTTTCGTGTGTACGATAATACTAAAATGGTAAACATTTAAAATGCTAAACATTAAATGGAGTACCGCATATTTAAAAATATTTCCTAAAAGCATTAAAAAACATAGTAAAAAATGCAAAGAGGTATTGTACATATTAAGCAATGCTTTTCATTTCAGGCATAAGGTTCGAAATTAAATGCAATTTGAATGAAATAAGCAGTAATATTTACATATGACAAAAATGATCGATAAGTTGTAAAAAAATTCAAAGTCATTTCATGTCATGAAAATTAATGAACTGTTCTAGACACACAAGATGACTAAGTGTCCGTGGAAGTACCGCGAAGTCTGTACTATAAGGCTAGTTCTACTTTAAGCAGATTGAAGTGCCATTTTTAGTTCTAAAAATGGGAAAAAGTTCAATTTTGGTAGAGTTCCAAGTTTTTTGTTTGAAAATGAAGGCCAAATTGTTACTGCATCTCTGGAACACTGTATGCTGAATCAGAGTCAGTTTACGGGTCTGGTGTAAACATGAGATCATCTATTTCTATAGACAAAACATCATCCACTGTAGTTGGTGTCAGTTGGAACACTTCGTGTAGTAGATTAATTGCACAGAAATGTGAAGCATCGCTTCCAGCATAGGTTGCCGCAGCAATGTTCGCGTCCGTTGTTACCTGTGTGCCTGTAGATCTTTCTCGTACCTCAGCAGCAGCCGGAAGCGTCTGTGAGATCTCAATGAATGCTGACATCAGGATTGGTAGCCTCTGGGGACAACACAGAGCATGGGCCGTTATCGGGACCAGCAGAGTATCGACATCCGTTGGCGTAGCTGATGGAAATGTTAGACAGGTGTCCAACACGCATTCTTCTCCGCATAGCAGGCATCGTAGAACAGGTAAGATGCAATCTTGCCAGATTGGTCTGAATGACAGGAACCACGTGGTATTCAGGTCCCGTAGACGAGTCATGCCCAATAGCTGTACTATTCGCTCACGGCACTTTCGTTCAAGGAGAGCTTTCTCCATTTCGCTCGGAGTGATGTCTGCGAATAGGCTGGCCATAGCACAAAGCAGGAAGAGAAATAGAATTCCGGCAACAAGTGCTAGAATTAATGGTATGCCACCAAACACCGAATGTGCAAAGTTCGGGATGATTCCAAGTATTGCCTGGAAAGGTGCTAACAGACCGGAGCAGATGCTCTTAAATACATGTACAATTCCTGTTGTATCAGACATGTTAAAGATACGTGTTATCATTTCTACGAAATGTATAGGGCAGTTTGTACGTATTAAAGTCTGTATCTCAGCCGAAGTCCTTGCTACTTGTAGATCATAGGTTTCTTTGGCCGAGGTCAAAGGCACTGTTTGCTGTAAAAGCATGGCTTTCATTCTGCTCAAAGTATCAAATCTTATAAAAGAGACGTTCAGCGAAGGCCATAGAGGCGACTCCCTGACTGTGTCTATTGGGGCAAACAATACTTGCATACAGCAAGTGACCCTGGAGTTGACCGTTACTAGATATGGGATGCCTGGCAACATGCCGCAGCAACTCTGATCATTCAACATGAGGTAACTCCCATTAGAAAGTTGTCCAAACGTTGGATTAATCACAGCAGCTGGTGTACCCTGCTGATGGCAAGACAAATTTGCCACAGAACCATTACAAGCCCCGTGTAAAGAAATGTCCTGACATATAAGTGAACCGCTCAGTGCATGTTTACAGTGTGTACCACTCAAAAACACTTCACGATCCCCACTCCAACATCTATATGTATACGGTAAATCCCAAGATGTCTTAATGTATTCCTTACCCAACCTTTCATATTTGCCTGCTTGCATTTGTCTGAGGCAATACTGAAACTGAAAAGTAGTCACAGGTAATGTGATTTTGCCATGAATCAGCCATTCTGTAGCTGGTTTTTCTGCCACTGTGAATGGTAACTTTTCCAATTTTTCAATGCTCAGCACTGTATACTTTGCTCCTCTTTTTGCCAATTCGATCTGTTTATCAGTTAGATTGTATTCTGCAAACAGAGCTGACGTGTTGATGAAACGCCAAGGCACATAGCCCGCTCGCAAAGATTGCAGCGTCCAGCTTAATAACACAATAGAACGTAATTGAGACTGACCTTGTTGTAACATCGCCAAATCTTGTTCTAGTATGTCGATAGCAGAGGATACAATGCCATCCAATGACTATATTCTGGAGGACAAAGTTGTTAACCCATTTTCGACCACAGAGAGTGTTTTCTCTAAATTAATACGATCAAGTTCACGTAGTCGTTCTGCGGCCTCCATCTGTGACACTTTCCATGCTTCATTATAGGCAGCATAAATGCCGGCATATATGAAACTTTTTTGACGCGGTTTTCTTGGTCCAAGCAAGAATTCCCTAAGGTCTGCATCCTCTTTAAGTAAGGATAAGTGTTGTTTCACATCCTGTAGTGTAGACTTATGCAGCCCATCGAGGCATAATTTTCCTACACTGTATGTTGTTACTACCCCCAGATGCTGTCTTTGGACGTATCTTGGGTCTGGCCTATGAATAGTAAAGCCCTGAGTTTTATTCAGGAATCTTTCCTGACAGTTATTCGTGTCTGTGGGCCAGATCAACCATTTTTTCCAATCAGGATTAGATCTGTTGAGTTGTAATATATTGTCAACTGTCACCACTGCCTGTGTATTGTTATCACTTGCAGGTGTTGGTACAGAAGGTGTTTTCATCTCTTTGATCTTGGCTAATCCAAGACAAGATGTTTGTTGGATGGTTTCATTCAAAAACATTATTTGTTCAGGGATGATACAGGCTCTAAATAAAGCTTCTATTCCCTGCACTTGCCAATCTTTAGTACCCCAGACATTTTTGTGTCTATTGTGTCTTTCCATAAGTCGAAACCCTGTCTAGACAGTTGGGCAATAAATGCTGCAGAGTAAATCTGTTTTGTATTAGTTAACATCATTTTCAGTCCTGTTTTGTTTACATTTTTATAGTAAAACGTTTCTGGATCAGATGTATTGTAACCTGAAAAATATGGAAACTTACTAGCAAATGTTTTTGAACTACCTTTTGGTGGTGTAGGACAATGTTCCCATTGGTTAAACATAAACACATTTCTTGGATATGCAGATTTATGCAAATAATGATGACCATAGTGGTTATAACAATACAGTTGTTCATAGTCTGATGAACCCTCTAAATATTCATTTTTAGAAAATGCAGCAGATTTTTCTAAGTCAAACATTATGTCGTTAACAGTCTCAAAGTCCCAATCATCTGAATAGGTACTGGACTAAATTAGATCACTTAGTGAAATTTAAACAAATGTGGAATGTTCAATTGTTCCGTCGGGCCGAAGATTTCATAATCTGTTTTGTCCCACACTATACCATCCTGTACAGGAACGGCTGTGATGTTCACTGATGACAAGTCTCTTGCTTCACGATGGGAAGATTTATGAGGTTTCAAAAGTACTTTCACGTCTTTTCCTTCAGTGTTCACATGGATGTATCTGCCACTTATAAGCACGCTCACAGTTGTAACCAAAGCTAGCCAGAGCAGGAAAACAAAAAGTCCAGATATAATCCAGAGTTCAATCCATGGAGAAACCAAATAAGTCTTTTTCAAAAGGTGAAGAAAGTCTTGTACTTGCTGCTTGAATTTCAATGATGCTGGCGTCGTTTCAGGTTCACTTGGATCTTCTGAGAACGTATCAAAGTTAATGAAATAGCCAGAAGCAGTTCTATCAATTGTTGGAATTCCATCAGGATTTGTAGAAATCGCTGGAACCAGTTCATCACTTGCTACATTGGTGTAGACAGGTGTATTTGGACGAACTGTTACTTGGTTTTCAAGGGGGATGAGTTCCATTGCTTTGTTGCTTAGTTCTCCATCTGTTACAGCTGAATTCTCGATTGTTATCAGTCTCTCAGTCTGAACCTCTTGGATAGTAGCGAGAGGAGTGCGTCTGCTACTAGGTCGGAGTCCACGAGGCCTACTATTTAGTATTGGCCACATACTGTGGTTTGATGAGGTCGATGGACACACATCTTTTCTCCTTTCTTCCAGCAAGGGGCGGCAGAAGTGCTGTTCTTGTTCCTTGAACTTTTAGGACAGGTACTGGTTGTCTGTGAGAAGGTCCAAAATCCTTCTTGTCCGCAATTTTTTTTTCTGACTAGATCCCCAACTTTTGGAATCCAGACAGGCCTTGCTGGGACAGCCTGTTTTTCCCCAGTGGTGGTTGGCTGCAGGAATACGTTGCTTTGTTTCGTTCTTAATTAATTCAGTTCCTGTAAAACAGCCAAACGATCTTTGATATCAAACGTTTTATTTTCCACCACTGTGCCTACGTGTTCAAGGTCTGGTACCCACATTCTTGTCCCAAATAGGACCTCATATGGAGTGACCCCCCCCTAGAGAACTTCTTGGCAGGTTGTTCAATGAGCGTTGGACCCCATTAAGGTGTTTGACCCACCCATCACCCGAACCTAATACCCTAGCTGTTATAGACTGCTTTATGTCCCGGTTTTTCCTTTCCACAACCGAATTTCCCTCAGGATGGAATGGAGAGGAGTACCGCAATGCAACACCCAGACTGGCCATGGCTTCTTTGTAAGCCCGAGAGCTAAACGCAGGGCCCTGGTCAGAATGTAGCGTGCCTATTGCGTATGTGCCGATAAAGGCTCGCAAATCTTTTATAATAGTTCGAGCGTCAGCTGAGCGCTGAGGCCATATCCATAGGAACCTAGAGCATGAATCCACTGCAACCATGATATATTTACAGTTACTGTCCCTTTGCAAGGGACCGCAGTGGTTCAGGTAAACACAAGCTAATGGTTTGTCTGAAATTAACAGGGGTGTCTGCGCAGGACGTTTCACTGTTGAGACTTTCATCAGTTAGCAAATATCACATTCTAAAACATAGTTTTTAGTTTGTTTCCGAATGCCATGTCACCAATATGTTTGCTTGAGTAAAGATACTGTCGCAGAAACACCTGCATGGGCAGAAGCTATCCCTTCGTGTGCTGCTAGGATTAGTTCCAATCTGCGTTCCTTGTTTGGAATTACCCTATCTCCCACTCCAGGGATTCGAGCAAAAGGAACGTTGTTCGCATCAATTACATAAGAGTACTTGAGTGGAAACTTTTTTGGTAACGCTGCACTGCTGCCCTTTCTTGAAGCATTGACAGCCAACATTATCTCACCGTCTATTTTTGTTTTTGAACGAGTGATCGCAGCTACGGAAGCCGTCTGAACAGCCCCCTTTGCGGCTTCGTCAGCCAATGAATTCCCTGCAACGTGAACGCCATCACGTTGATGACTCAGTGTGTGGATCACGTGAGCCTTTGGTAGTTCGTTTTTCAACTGAACTACTTGTTCCCAAAACATTTTATGCTTTATTGTGCCACTTTTCGCATCTTTGAAACCATTTTCAAGCCAGTTTCGTATATAGTCATTATACGACTGAACACAGTAAAAGGAATCGCACCCTATTAGTGTGGGGAATTCTCGATCTGTACTTTCAAGTGCCAGTTTGAATGCTTGTAGTTCAGCTCGCTGAGCTGTACAATCTCCTAGAGACTGAGTTTTTGTGACCATATGTCTGAAGATGCCATCTCGCATGCGACCTTTAACGATTGCACAACCTGCAATGTAAGCTTGCTTACTCCCTGTTGCGGGCTGTGCGGATCCGTCAGTGTAAATTATGAATTCGTACTGATCGAGAGGCAGAATATAAGTGGGCAGAGGACATTCTTGTTCATATTGCAGGAATGCTTGAGTTTTTAAATCTGGATCAAAAACATATTCAACATCTGTTGCAGCAAGAGAATTAACCCATTGTATCCATCTTGGATGTAATGCTTTAGCATTTGGAATGTTTGCTTTTGTGACCGCTTCTAAAGCTGGTACCGGTGTTACGACAATAATGCGTTTCCCTTGGGCTAAGGCTCTTTCTTTTGCTACAGCCGTTTGAACTGCTGTCAGAATTTTTTCAGTTGAACTGAAGCGCATTTCCGCTTGTGTGTACAAATGAGATTTGTATGCGATTGGTATTTTCTCACCCTCATTGAAGGTTAAGTAGGTGAATCCGCATTGACCCGAAATTATTCGGATCACCAAATTTCGTTGACTTACGCGTGTTTGTGATTTGTTGCTAACATGTTAGCCTGGAGTGAACGCAAGATTTCTGTGTGTTCCTGTGTCCAGTTTTTGATTGAAAAATCAGGTTTGATTAATGCGTAGAGAGGTTTAACCCTTTCTGCATAATTTAGAATGTATGTTCTTCCAAAATTTAGGAAACCCAGGATGGATTGTAAGTTTTCTTGCGTTTTTGGAGGTTGGAGCAGCGCACACTTCTCTAAAAAGTTAGCTGCCAAGCTCTTGCCTTCACTTGAAAGCTCATATCCTAAAAATAGGACATTGAGATGGGCAATTCGGGACTTTTTAAAGTTGAACTTGTAGCCCTCAGAGGCGAAACCCAGTATAATAGTGCTCACCCTGTTCAAGTGTTTGTCCAGGTCATCGTCTGTCAGATAGATGTCATCGACATAGGACAATGCCTCGTTGTCATAAATTTGTAGTAACTCCGTTACCCTCACTGAGAATAAACCTGGGCTGTTCTTGAACCCTTGTGGGAGTCGACAAAAATGACGCTGGGTCCCCATTATGGAGAATGCTGTTAAGTACCTGCTTTCAGGTGCTATGTTTTGACAAAAGAAACCATTTGAGATGTCTAATGTAGTTTTATATTTTTTACGCACAATGTTATTCATTAATGCTGTGCTATGTGCATTTTGCACTGCAAAAGTTTTAGAACAAGTGTTTAGGTGTCTGTAATCCAAAACTAGACGGTATGTATTGTCTGGTTTGGAGACAGGAAACAAAGGATTGTTCATTGAGGAGGTGCATGTTTCAAGCACCCCTTGGTATTCAAGTTGATCTAAGATCTCCCTGACCTGTTTTTAGCTTCTTGCTTTATAGGATACTGCCTTTGTGCAGTTGGTTCATGTTTCAGATGTATTTTATGGTGAGGTGAGTCCTCATCCCATCCTACATGATTTTTATATAATGGTGGGGTCTGGGCTACTGCCCATTTCCTGGCATATGTATATTTTAGGTGTATTGGAATATGGTTGGAGAAGGCAGGCATAATAATGTCCTCGCCGTGTGGGCACTCCCTGACAAATTGTGGTGGCCCGTCCTTTTCTGCTAGAAGTACGTCATAGCCCCTTGATAGTCTTTCCCAAAAAAGTGCTTTCACCTGTCTCAGTTTGTCTCCCTCCATCTGGAGTGTTATTTCATATAACTTTTGTGGAGTACTAACCCTGGTGTCTACAGTCTCTACTGTAGTGTACTCATTCAAGTCCACTATCTCCAGAAGTTCCTTCAGGTTATGGCGAGCTATTGTGACTTCTGCTGCACTGTCCAGCATTGTCTGAGCCCATTCTCCGTTCTTGAGTTGTGTTCTCAGTATTCTCGGCATGTCTGATCTTCAGACCTGCTACTTTCTTTTTGGAGAATTGAGGTTTTGCTTTATTTTTTGGAGCGTGTTTTTCATCTTTCGATTTCACGCGTTCTTCTCTATGTTCCGTTCGTCCTCTTCTTTCCGAAGTCTGTGATGAGATCTGAAAGGGACGAGAGGAACGTGTATCAGTATCTTGATACCTGTCAGGTTTTCTCAAATTATCCCTATTCCTGAGGTTATACCTCCTTTCAGAGGGCTCCTTTTGAGGAGACCTTCCTCGGGATTGAGAACGTTTCTCGTTTGAATTTTGTTTATTAGTCTCCCACTTCTTTTTAGAAGATGTAGGAGTTTGTTTAATAGAGTCCTTCTCAGGACTTTCAGATAGTTTTGGCTTCACTGGTCTTCCACCCAAACTATCTCTGCCTAATTCTGCATAAGATTGTTCTATAATTCTCGGTAGCTCTGTCTGATGTTCTGTAACATCGAATTCCCTTAATTTTTGGCGGATCGCCACTGCTGCTGCCTCCCCTTTAATATTAGATAATATTATTGTTGAGACCTGGTCGAAATTTTTCAGTAATTTCATACCTAAATTTAGAGCAGGCTCTGCGCCGTATTCATTTTGAATTTGTTTCAGGACATCAGGTATTACCGCAATTGACGGAATGCCATGTGTTTTAGTATAGATGGCAGCAAAGACTGAGCCCCAAGTGGTGCAGTCTTCCAGTTGTGGTGTGATCCCCATCGGTAAACTGATTGTCAGTATTCTGTGTTTCTCATACGGGCTAGTATTTGGAAATACTGCTTCGATTTGAGTAATTTTTGAGCTATCCAGAATGGAATTTGCTCACGTTTTGTGGGCATTTTACCCATGACTGCGTGTAGAGTCTGTGGTGTAATTTTTAGTGTATTCCCCTGGTGAGGAGTTTGATTTGGAAGTGTTAATGGTGGTTGGACTGTGAAAGTCCGCATGACATATTGGACCAATTGTCTGTAGATTTTTATTAACTCTGTGAGTTGAGTAAGTATTTCCTCATTTGACATTTCCTCAATGTCAGGATGAGGTGTGTAGCCGGCTAGAATCGGCCATGTTGCTCCTGGTCTACCTAGTGGACCGAGCCTGGTAATGTTTCTGTGATGTTTTAGGGCGCCTTTAAACCAGAGATGATGCTCCTGGTATGTTAATGGAATTTCTATATCCTCGAAAGGAATGTATTCCTCTTGTGGATCATCTTCTTTGTAGAAGTGAAACAGTTTTGTAACTGGATTGGATTCAGGAAATATTACCCATGAATAGAATACCTCTGTCTGAAAGGATTTGTGTGCCTCTATCACGAAAACTGCTCTACCTCCTCTTGGTGGTAGGCCATGTTTTATAAGTTTTAGAGTGATGGCTCTTCTTAAGTTTGGATGGATGTCTATAACACCCTCCTCGGCTTCATTTAAACCGGTAAAATTAAAAACTGCTGCTTGTGCTGAATCAGCCGCAGCTCCACCGTTTCCGGTGGCATCGTCGGAGTCAGGCATTTTGTTGTTTGAAAAATGTAGAACGAGTTTCAAGGAAACAAAGATAAGGTGCACAATATTTTTGGAACACTGTATCCTTCAACATTGAGCAAACCAAACAGCTAATATAAAGGGTACTGCCCTATGTAGCCGTGGCGGATACTTAACCATGCCCACTCCAGACGTCTTTTGGAGTATATGGGTAGGGTCTCTGAGAGAAAAAGCACGGCTGAGTTACTCAGTATCTAACGTTGAATTACCGCCTTACCAAACCATTGGGCGCCATGTAGTGTAGCTCCTATTTCCCTAATAGGCTCTGCGCATTGGAATAATATATCCTATAGGTTTGACATAGGACTAAGGTCAGTATGTCCCTATCGAGTATATTCAACTTAATTACTTGTGCCAGCTAGCTCAGAGGCCACTAGAAACTCCTTGACGACAAGAAGGGAGTAGTTTCTGGCAGCCGCAAAACATGACCACTTTGTTTCCCTTTAGAATCAGAACGTGTCCCAGAGTCGTGGAAACAATAGACTATTTCACTCAGCTCAATCGTGCATGCTTAGTTTTCCTCAAAGTTACACAGAAAGAACAGACGGGCGTTTCAATAAAAGATTTATTGAACAGTATTGAACAGTCTTGTTTCTGGTGTAAGTAAAATGTGCTGTTACGATCACAAGACAGTATGCGAGATAAATAATGTACAGTGTGAGCAGTAGAAATAAATAATACTGCAATAGCATTATCTTTTTAGCATATATGCATTTACATAAATAACATAGACTAAAAATGCGAGTACTCATACGATGCGTTTCTAACCTAGTTCTACTCCAATGTACCTAACCTAACCTAGGTGTAGGGAGAGGTATGAAGTAGGAGAAGTATTCCTTACTATGGTATACTAAGAGTATGTTAAGCCTAGTATGCCTAGTATGCCAAGAGTCCCTCTAGGTTCTAGTCAGCTCCATACCTGAAGAATGAGAGAGGTAGGAATCTCTTGCCAGACTCGAACTCCAACACCCCGCGAGGGAAGTCAGATCACTGGAAGCTGGACTCTGCGTGCAGGGATGACAGCGTCTTCTCAGTGCGTCAGGCCGGGAAACGGGCTCCTCTGAAGTCGAGGTCTCCTCTGATTTACAGGGGCTAGGGAAGGTATATTTATACCTGAGAATTACCTCAGAATGTTAGCATTGACGTGAGTCGGACAGCGGAAGACGTCATGAATGAACCCCTAAGGAATAATGGTTCATGCATAATATATGAGTCCTTGAAGAAATCAATAGTCCTGGGCTAGGGAAACTCCCTCAGCCTAAGGGTCTGTTCTTCATGAACTCGTTGTGACATTAGGGTGGACGGATGTCGGAGACCATGCCTGTATTTGGAGTGCACGGTTTAATGCCTAAATAAGGGCTGGGATTTTATGCCTATATAAGGGCAGGGCGAATTGTGCCTATATAAGGACATGATACTGGAAAGCCCGTTTATGGACACCCTAAGAGGAATACAACAATAGGAGTTCATTTACTCTTTATCTTTCCAATGCTTAATGAAGGAACGTCTTCTCTCTTTGATGTCTAAGGTGAAATCAGGTTCAGCGAAGGACCCGTACCCCACTAACTTCCTAAAACACTTCTTTCCTGAAATTTTGGAACCTATTGAATGATTGCTGAAAAATTCTCTGACGCAAGGCATGCTTCTGAGATCCTTTAATGAAGCAGTGGAAATCCTGCTTCAGAAAAAAAAGGAGGAGATCCTTTGCTCTTGAAAGAATTATCATCCCATCTCTTTGTAGGCCTTTCCTGCTAAACTTCTGGAAGCCCATGTGGCCCAGATTTTGTGCTCACATTTGAAAACATCTCATATTTTAAACCCACTCTAAGCTGGCTTTTGCCTTCTCATTTCACGTAATCTGCCATTCTGTCTGTTCTTGATACCCTGCCAACTTAGGGCGAACAAAGCAAACACAAGGAGATGATGGACAGAGTGCTGAACACAATTGTGTTTGGTTTGTTTGCCCTAAGTTGGCAAGGTATGCCCAGATGTGGGTCCCTTCCTCGCTTTGCCACTGGATTCAAGCTAGACTGGTCGATGAGGGGTGTTACCCCGAAACCAGTCCCAGGATGCTTGATTCCCGTCCAGGGAAGACCTGGCTTGGCAGTTCAGGCTGGGCTGTTCCCATGAGGCACAGGGTCAAGACTGATTTGCATATGGCTAGGTCTGAACTGGGGTAGTGAAGTGAGCTAAAGAACGATGATGGATTCAACCCAGATCTGTGACTGGGGGTGAGTGTCTGAAAGTTTCAGCGCTCTGTCACCATCTCCTTGTGTTTTCTTTGTTTGCCCTAAGTTGGCAGGGTATGCCCAGACGTGGGTCCCTTGCTCACTTTTCCACTGGATTCAAGCTAGCCTGGTTGATGAGGGGTGTTCCCCGAAACTGGTCCCAGGATGCTTTTTTCCAGTCCAGGGAAGACCTGGCTTGGCAGTTCGAGCTGGACTGTTCCCATGAGAAAAAGGGTCAAGACTGGTTTGCATATGGCTGGCTCTGAATTGGGGTGGCGAAGTGAGCTAAAGAACGATGATGGATTCAACCCAGATCTGTGACCGGGGGTGAGTGTCTGAAAAGTTTCAGCGCTCCGTCCGCCATCTCCTTGTGTTTGCTTTGTATATATTGTCAAGCCAATTGTAAAGGGTAGAGGCCTTACCAATACACTAGGAAAAGTTACGTCAGATTCCTTAGGAGTAATCTGTTTACAATGAGAAGTCATGACAAAGCAAGTAGGCCTAACTTACTTTGTATGAAAAGTATGCCTTAATGGCAAACAGATTCTTAGGGTGAATTGTTATTACACTGTATTAAAGCATGTATTTTTTAAAAACACACTTTATTGATTTTCTTGGTTTCACAAGGCATACATTATGTTAGGTACTTTGGTAGGCACAATAGCAGTATTTTATCATGCATAACGTCAGGTGAAAGCCGCAGTATTGCAGTGTTTACAAGTATTTTGTACCATTTCTTACAATATACTTTACAGAAACCTCATTTAGATGATACCAAAGTAGTAACAGGATACTCTTACAAGTGCATTTAGAATAACTTCAACAATTGCGAACCCCCCTTCTCTGGCTCGGCTTTGGTTAGTACCTATGGTGCCCGGTTCCATTCTGGTTCCTACTTCCATTTATGTTGCCTTATTTAATATGTTGTTTGCATGTGACAGCGTTACGCATGTAGCATTTTTGGGTTGACGTCGTGCCATCAGGGGACTGTTTGCAATTGTACCTCTATATGTCATTTACCACTGGGACAGGCGCAGGCTCTAGTGCTTTAAATGCCTCCAGCATCAAGTCCCAGTCCATTGAAATCAAGGTTTTGTGCCTAATGGCAGCACTCTCTGCACTGCCCCATCGTACCACCTCCCCGTGCCACAGATACATTGATGGACCCGTTGCCGATTTCCACCTCATGGTTATTGCACGCTTTGCAAGGAGAAGTGCTAGGTCAGCGAACCGCAAGTGTTGCTTCTGCGATTTTGATTGCCGATGCATCCCAAGTACGAAGTTTCCAGCTGTCTCCTCTGTAGGAATGCCCGTCACCATTCTGGTGCTCCAGACGACACCCGCCCAAAACTCCGCTAGCACAGGGCAGGACCACAACATGTGTAGAATGTCAGCATCCTCCATCTTACATCTGGGGCAATATTGTTGTGTGTGCGGGAACATACGCTGCAAGCGGTGTGGAGTGAGATAAGCTCTATGGAGGATCATATGCTGGATAAATTTAAATTTGGCATTACGTGATACCTTTTTAGGGTACTCTAGCAGGACGGTCCATTCCCTATCCGTTAGATCACTTTCCAGGTCCACGGACCATCTGTTACGTAAATCAGTGAGTGAAATTCCAGCGTGTGCCCTCAGGGAGTTTGCCTTTGGTGCGCCCCATTCCGTAGTAGTGTACAATACGCCGTTAGCATACAGATGGGCATTCTACGGGGCAAGTGTCGCGCCCCAGACCCGACGCAGTTACTGTCGCAAGGCAGGATCTCCTACATCGTCCAGGATGATCAGTATATGGGCTCATATATTTGCCTGCTGCCGGCTCATTTCAGAGCAGCGGAACTGTACTGCCTCTAGTTCATAGCTGCGAGCCCCCAGGGCAGCACGGGGATAGTGTTCCTGGTGTTTCCCCCACAGTGCGGCGACCTGGATGCAAGCCAGCCAGGCAGAGGCGGGTGGGGATCAGAAGCATAGAATCCTCCCTGCGTACGTTTGGTCCGCCTGAGTCTCCCCAGGCCCCTACGCACCTCGGCAGTGAGCTTTGCCTTGCCAGCAATATATCCCCACTACGCCAGCACCTCTTGGAGAGCTATTCCTGACTGCTGACCAGGTCCGTTCACAACTTAGGGTCCCCTCAGCACTTTGCCACTCATTGTTCGTGTCTGAGGGGTCAGGGATGGCCTCACAGTCCAGGCCGGCAATTTAGGGGTCAGCCTGTAATTTCTCTGGTGTCAGAGTTTTAGTGGCCTAACCGGCGGGTGTTCTCCTTAACTGCCAGTGTGTTAGAGGGCTTGAGATGCTCCCCAGACCCTATAAACCGCTGTCCGGCTCTCAGCATGCACCAAGGAGGGGAGGAAGGTCCAGCGCTGGGTCCATAGGCCTGTATCCCAATGGATCACTCTTTGCGCAGCAGGGGTACTTCTGCCCGCCCCCTCGCCGCAATCAGGGAGCTCCCATCGATTCCCTGAGCCCTCCAGTATTTTAATCACCTCTGCAGCACTGGCTTCTTCAAAGTAGGAGGGAGGGGGGGAAAGGGGGAGCCCCAGGCCGCGGGCACAGCAGTCTGATTTTCGTAGGCCAGGGCCTCCCACCGCTCACCTCGCCTCCCGGTGTGTCTCGTAGGGCCTGGAACTCTCCAGCTGCCTCGTACGTCACCGCAGGGCTGGTCCGGCCCTGGCCTCTGCTTCTCATTCAGGCCGGGTCACTCCCAATCGCACAGTTTCTTAGCCCAAGGGGAGGGGGGAGCTCCTCACCAGCACAGGCCCCGGGGAAAGCAGCAGGCCAGACCGGTCATTTGTTGTTCGGGCTGCTGCCCTTGGCAGCACCCTCCAGCAGCCCCTCCGCATCCGTGGGGGGGGAGAGATCTCAGGGCCTCAGCCGCCGCGATCACAGGCGGCGGAGAGATCCAGAAGCAGGAGAGGGGGGGAGGGAAGAAAGGCCGCCGCCAACCTCTCCCCGCAGCCTGCCGTCGCAGCACTTCACCCGCAGAGGAGCCTGTTGCCTTGACAAGTGTATTGTGTACATATTTGAAAATGTTAATATGCTATAACTGATGGTTGACTTGTATAAAGGCTTCTAAACCAACACAGTATGTCTGAGTTGCTTACGGTAAGCCAATGATAATTGTTATAGGATTGATTGTTTATAATGAAAAGTTACGATAAAATTAGTAGGCCTGATGTATTGATTTTGAAAAGCATATGTTAGAGTGAATACATATTTACGTTAGATTATTATTACTCGTTATTAAAGCTTAAAGATAGGTATTTTGTTACTTGGAATCTCACAGATTCCCATAGTAGGCAAGCATTTTTGTGCTGGTTACACCCTCTGACAAACTGTGGGTATAGAAGATTTGTACTGTCAGAATCCTTGTTAGGCCTCTTAAGAGTGATAGGATTTTGCCAATTTTGTATACTATGTAATTTGATGACTGTATGCTTGATGGTTGCTTTGTGGGAAAGCTTATACAGGACATCTCAGTTGGTTATGAAGATAAGCCATTGATAACAGCTAAAGGCATGATTGGTTTGCTAGTAAAAATATTTCTGTTGCCTTAGGTCTGATCTGTATATTATTTTTATTTATTTTATTTGAAAAGTTTTATAGAGCTCGAACAAGACCTGGCTGGGTATCAGAGCGCTGTACAACGAAGCCAGCTGGTAGGCAGGTACAGGAGGACATAATAGATAGCTAAGCTTATGCAGTAGAAGAACAATGGAGACAAAGTATTCATGTAAACAGTTAAAAGATGAAGATTGCATAGTGGACAAGGGAATAGAGGGTTGTAGTTCAACGCCATTAGTTTGTAAGGCTAAGGAAGTAATGTCACAAGTAACTATTCCGGAGCAAACCTTTGACTTCTTTTTTAAATGCATAGGTCGAGGGGTTCATTCTGATTTCTGGCAGGAGAGCGTTCCAAATTCTCGGAGCAAGACCTGAGAAGGTACGGCTGTAAGTTCTCTTCTTTGTGAACTTTGGTGGTTCAGGCGGTAGAGTGTGTGAACTTCTTAGTGCGTGATTCCCACCCGATAACTCAAGTTTATTTGCCAGGTAAGTTGGTATGTTCTGATGGAGCACTTTGTGCATTAGGCAGGCTATCTTATACTTGATCCTTATATCGATGCAGAGCCATTTGAGATGGAGTAGGTCTGGTGTGATGTGGTCATGCTTTCTTGAGCCGGTGATGAGTCTGGCAGCAGAGTTCAAAGTGGCCCTTAAAGGGGCCAGTTTAGCTTTGGGTAGCCCTGCCAGAGTAGCAATTCCGTAATTTAAACAGGAGATAACTAGGGATTGGACAGCTTGTTTCAGGTCAGTAGGCGGCAGGAACGGTTTGATTTTCCTTAGTGCGCATAGTTGGTGATTGGCTCCTCTTGTTGCACTGATGTGATCTTGCATATTCAGGCATTTGTCCAGGATTAAGTCAAGTGATCTAGTGGAGCTCACAACATGAGGGGTGCAAATGAGGGCTGTTAGCTGTTTGAGCCAGTCCTGAATGTGTGCAGTGTGATTGTGGGGGGCAATCAGGAGGAATTCTGTTTTAAGTGTATTTAACACAAGGTGGTTGTGAGATAACCACTGTTGAGTTTTCAAAAGAACATGGTTGAGAGTAGTTATGTCGTCCGGCGAGGAGATTTTCATATACAGTTGAGTATCATCCGCGTACATGTGATATTGAATGTGAGATTGTTTCAGACTTTCGGTGAGAGGTACCAAGTAGAGGTTGAAGAGAGTGGGTGAGAGTGCGGATCCTTGTGAAACTCCAATAGAGACCGGCTTACTGTTGAAAGTTATGATGAACATATTAGGCTTGACATATTGATTGTGAAAAGCATATTTTGAAATCAACAGGCATTTAAGGGTAGATTGAAATTGCTCAGTATTGAAGCCTACAGATAGGCATTTTGTTAAACGAAATGTCAGATTACATTTGTAGGGAACAATTATGGTGTTGGTCACTGCCCCTAACAAGCGATACCTCTGTGCTGACCTATATTGCTTTTAACGGGACCTAGTTAGGTTCTAACATGCATGGCATGGCATGTTAGAACCTAACTAGGTCACGTTAAAGCAATATAGGTCAGCACAGAGGTATCGCTTGTTAGCTAGCTTTTGTTTCCCCCCCCTCCTCTTGGACCTGAAAGTAACTAGGGGGGGCCTTTCTCCTTATAGGTTGGACACTGCCCCTGACAAACCCTAGGGGATGAATATCTACACTGTAATAATTCTAGAATCTTTTCTTCGATGTCTGCCACGAGCTTGTAAAAAATTAATAAATAATACATCCATCCATATGTGTGTGTATATCTATATCTATATCTATATATAAAAGGGGAGATATCTATATATACCAACAAATCCCCTCCCGTACAGAGATAGCCAGGACACTCCGGGACACCTTAATAATTTATTATATTTGATCCCTCGTCACCAACACGTTTCGGCTTCCGCCTTTCTCACGGTGACAATGTGAGAAAGGCCAAAGCTGAACCGTGTTGGTGATGAGTGTCCTAGCTATCTTTGTACGGAGGGGATTTGTTGAGATATATATATATATACATATATATATATATATATCTATCCCCTTTTAATGGTCTGGCTTGACAGGCAATTATGTGAGAACAGGGAGAGGGACTCGGCTCTGCCAACAAGGTGGGATCCTGGAGTACATTTTTTGATTAGGCAAAAGTTGTGTGCTTCCAAAACAAAGTACTTCTCCTCCACGCAGCTGTGATCATTTTGTTTATTTATCCAACTGACAGAAGTTGAACGTTCTGGGCACTCACGTTACATTGTATTGCTTTTAAAGTGTCTTAGATAACTAGATGATTTGTGGTGTTTTCCCTGCCAGCAGTGTATTTGTGAGGAGGGCAGTCATTAACCTACGTGGATGTTTTGGTCTGGCTTGACAGTGCGTTCATAAGCCAGACCTATTGGCATTGCTAGTGTTTGTTATTTTTATGTTTCTTAAAAGGACACTAGCGCTCTCCATACAGTGCTAACGGGATGCTTGCTTGCTGCACATTTCATCTGCAGTCAGGCACATTCCACGTGGCCACTTCCTATAAAACAGGACATCATTATGTAATGCTGTTGTCCATAGTGTATCCTTGTTTTACTATTCCAAGATGGCCAACATGTTGGTTCTAAATGTGGCAGCTATGCTTGTACTTTAAAACTTTAAGTGCAATACTACTGATACCCGCTGATATGATTAGTTTTGTTATTTCAAACATTTGCCCACTGTGTTTATAAGGCAGCATGTTTTCATTTTCTACTTGTATTCTTTTAATTTATCTTGCAAATGTTCTTGAGTTTGTATGTGTTTAATTGCGGTTGTGTCAGAGAGTGAATGGAAGGATGAGTCAGTGGATTGATGAATGGATGCATGAGTGCAAAGATGGATGACAGGGTGTGTGTATGATTACTTACTGACTGTCTACACCCATCAGTTCCACAAACGGCACCTTCATTCATAGGCCAGACCTATTGGCATTACTAATGCTTGTATTGTATAGTATCCATTTACCTCTGACTCAGGTAAGGATCAACAAGCACGGAGCGAGATGTCCGCAATGACACCCAAGCCACCGTGAGAGAAAGAGCAGACAGTGACGTTGGGTTAGCACTTGTTCCTTGGCAAGAAGGGCACCTAAGCTCTGAAGTGATGTATTCAGTGAGTATGCATATGCAAGCTGCGTGTCAGACTCGTGACACTATTTCCAATTTAATCAGTAGCATAAAAGGAGTTTGATTAGGCTTCCTAACCTTTTCCTTTCCAATAGGTCACAGACAGTACAGCAAGTATTTTAGAAAGATCATGTCAGGCTCCCATTGCACTGCACTCATGCCTGCATCAAAAGGGTCACTCCAGAAAAATGTAAAAATTTAATTTTAAGGTTTTGTTCATACTGTTTGAAATTGCTAAATTCAATCACAATTCCACATGGAGGTTTAAAAACATATTTTTAACCAGGCACATATTATGTTTAAAATAGATTACATTAGTCAGTGGAGGCTTTAGAGGTGATTTTTTTTTTGGGGTGGGGGGGCACAAACTATGCCACACATATAACTGGTGGGACCACCTGCCTACAAAGGGGAATAGTAAAACATGTGTGTGTGTGTGTGTGTGTGTGTGTGTATATACAAAGGTTAAATCGGACTGTATGTATATATCTAAAGCTATGTGTATACATGTATTCATAGATATATGCATGTGTATAGATACACATAGACTTTGTGTAGATATATAAAAATATCTATTCAAAGTCAGATTTAAACATTATACATTTTATGCAAACTTGTAGGCTCATGTATTGCCGCAAACACTGGTTTGCATTAAAAGGTGTTTGGCAAATAAAGGTGTGCGGCAGGTATAGTGTCTGTGTTATACCTGCTGCTCAGCCAGTATGAGTGTGCTGTGTGGAATGTTGGTGCATGGTGATGCATTGGAATGTTGGGTGCCTGTGAGTGTCATCTAGAGTATGGGCTGAGCAGCAGGGAGGCTGCTCCTGGTGGGGCTCATCATTGAAGATCACTATTGGAACTTATTACTTCCCTGCAACCAAGACAATAAACTATTTTATGGAAAATACACCTCGGCTTTCAAACTTCGTTAATTACAACATTTTGGCGGTGATTTAACAAAAGAAGCCAGGCATGGAAGGATCCTACAGAAAAAACTGCAGAAGGAAGAACCTTAAAGGAATCTCAAGGAAACTAAAAGTACAGAGAGAAACAGAAAGTCCTGCAGCCCTGTAGCCCCACCAGTGTCTTCTACATCGGACGGCGTAGCAATAACGTGCTGGATTTGTGTACATGACTATCTATGTAACTGGCGTTAACTCGCTGTGCAGGGAGCATTACCTGTCAGCTGTTTAGTTTTTTTCTAATAAAATACAAGATATTTATTCTTCCTTCCCTCAGGTGGCGACCCAGCAAAATATGCCTCCAACAGATAGCAAGTCTCTAATTTTAGATTGCGTTGTGGAGGAAATTCCCCCATTGAACCCGATATCATTGCGAGGTATTTTTGACCAACTAAAATCTGGCTCTCCTACAGATTCAGCCCCCCTGGGCATCTTAAATCAAGTTTTTGATACAGTGTCTCCAGTCATCCTGGAACTGATGAATGCCTCATTTCGGACAGGACTTATCCCCCCCCCTGGAAATGTGCGATGGTAAAAGCGCTGCTAAAAAAAAACAATCTCGACCCAGAGTTGATGGGGAACTATCGTCCCATTTCATTACTGCCAGGGATCAGTAAGGTGGCAGAGAAGCATGTCAATTCAGCTCTCTCTGTATTCTTGGAGAATAATAACTGCCTCCATCCTTCACAGACTGGATTCAGACCCCAACAAGGCACCGAGACCGCCCTCCTGGCAGTGGTGGAAAAATCCAGGAAAATCCTAGATGACGGAGGTTCCGCTGCTATTTTTCTCCTAGATCTCAGTGCCGCCTTTGACTCTGTTAATCATCTGCTCCTGATCCAGAGACTCAGGGTTGTGGGAGTGAGGGGAGGGGCTTTAAAGTGGCTGCAATCCTTTCTGGAGGGCAGGTCCTTTCAAGTTTAGAAGGCGAAACCTTCTCGGAACATATGCCCCTCAGATGTGGTGTCCCACAGGGGTCCTCCCTGAGCCCCACTCTGTTTAATGTCTATATGAGCCCCCTGGCTGAGATAGTGAAGCTTTTTGGAGTTCAAATTGTTACCTATGCCGATGACACACATCTGGTTGTCTCTTTTAGTCATCTTGACAACACAGTGCCAGGTCTTGCCCAGTGCCTGGAGAAGGTGGCAATCTGGATGGAAGGTTCATACCTGAAACTTAATGGGGCAAAGACAGAGCTGATGCTCCTTGGCAAGTCCCCGATTTTGAATGTAGGATCATTCTGGCCTATGTGCCTTGGCCCGCTCCCTCCCCCAAGGACCAGATTAAGAGCTTAGACATCTGGCTGGATTGCAATCTGGACTTTAAGGAGCAGGCACGGAAGGTGGCAGCTAGCTGCTATGGTTTTCTTAGGACGATTCTGTAGTATTCTTACATGATGTTTTATTCCCTATGTTTCTCTGCACTAGCTGCTCAGCTTGTGTGTGTGTCTTCTGTATGGAATGTTGGTGAGTGGACCTTGAGTAGAATGCCTGGGTGACTGGATGAGGAGTGACAGTTGGTGAGAGGGGCTGAGCAGCTAGCAGGCTGCTCCCGGTGGGGCCGTTATTTACCACCTACATGACTTATATACCTGTTAATGATGACCTGCTTGTTGTTAACGACTTCCTGATGTTACCTGTGAATAAACCCACTTGGATTACAAGATACAGCGTGTCATCATTACTACATTAATTTTGGCGACGAGTTGGAGACTTCCCCACGCTCTACAGTTGGTACAAGTAGACTTCAAAGTCATCAAGATGCCTTCTACAACATATTGGGAAGAAGCGACAACAGGGAGAAAACGACAGGCGCAGACAACAGGAACAAGACGCAACAAGCATGAGCCACAAGGAGCAACACAGAAACTTAAGGAGCCACAAAGTAAAGAGCCACAAAGGGAACATAAACAGCACGCCAAGCAGCCCCACCGGTGTCCATTTACATCGGACAGCCCAGCCCAAGCGTGTTGTTGTGTTCACATGGCACATATGGACCCAATGTGCGCATTCAAGAGAAGTAAGCATCATCTTTTTACTTGTATTTGGCTCAATTAAATCACATTAACGCTGCGCAAGGACATGAGAATGGAGTGTTTTCTGTACCAATTTGCTGTACATTCATTGTGACCATTTCAACAGCTCAGCAGAGACTGTCAGTTTGTGATCTACATGAAGTTCTGGTGTTTTTTGGTGTTAATATGGTACACAACTGGAAGGTCAGATACTTTATATTTGGATCCGTGTTCCCTGGATCGGGATACTGTCGGGCGGATTGCTGTCACAGAGCACCTTGATCGGAATTTGTGTTCTGTTTGATTCTATTTGAGGGACTATGTTTTGGCCAATTTTGTGAGAATTCTTCAGGGTCTCACATCGGAGACAGCAATTACAAGTGTGGCCGTTTGGCCCATTCACACACATCTGTGGCTCGTGACCGCCGTCAGTCTCGGAATTTGCCATGGTTTCGGCGTTTTTTTCCCGAGACATTTGAGGTGATAAATGTCTCTTATTGTTTGCGGTCATTTGAGACATCGTTGGTTGACTGTTGAACCGCTGTGGCTGTGATTTGAAACGGTGGCGCGAGTAGCGTCTGGCATTCGCACGCCCACCGTCATCATGTACATGCCGGGAGTTCCAGAGTTCCAGCTTCAACGTTTTCGTCATCTTGTATCCTGGTGAACTGCTAGTGGACGCATGGCAGCATGTACGTGCCGTGAACCACTCGGCGTACGTCAACGCTGCGTGCAGCCATTTTGTGTTTGGAGGCACCAGCGAAGCTCTGCAGCAGCGTCGTAGTGTGTTGTGGCTTCGAGCACTTTTATTGTTTGCTGCCAACCACGTTGTTTTTTTTGGCATCAAAATAAAGTTAAGTGAAGTTGACGTGACCGGGAACGTTGTTTTTTTAATATCAGCTTCATTTCGGAGCAGCGAGAAATATTTTCAGGTACTTTCTCTATTTTAACTTGTTGTGCATGTACATGGAGTACTTAGTGCACAGTTGTGGAGCACCTACTAGTTTTGCATGGGGACACAAGTATTACGACACAAGAGGATGCCAGCTTTTGAATTTCTTTGGGCTATATACTATCAATCACGCAGCACTCTTGGTAATGACTGCTATTGAGTTTCCTGGAAATGTAAGGTATTGTGAGGGCTAATGCTAAAGCCTAGACATTCAGTGCAAGAGACTGCTGCACTTTTGTGACACAGTGTGTGGTGCATCTGCCATCTACTTATTGTACCTTAAACTAATGGTTAGTGAACTATGCAGTTTTATTTTTTAAGTGGTAATGTGTTTGAAGCAGATTTGTTGTCGTTACATGCTGGTTTAGAAAATGTACAATTTAAAATTTACAAAGCCCATTTTTATGTGTTGGGTGGGTGTTAGAAGCCTTACAGGAGGGTAGCTCGTTTGATATGTTTTTCAATTTTTATATCCCTTACATGAGGGTTGGGTTTGGGTTACAGTCCCATTTAGTTTTTCACGTTCTTTGACCTCTACATGGGGGTGGGTACATGTATGAGTTACTGTACCCTTACATGAGGGTTTTCATACAGGATGTTGTTGTTGCAAGGAGACACTTTCCTTGCGTGCGTAAGACACCTTGTGCCGCACGATCAATTTTGATGCAGGGTTAGGTTCCCTGCGTGCCTCCCCACATGGAGAGCATTTTACGTTTTTATGTTGTCCCTTAGTTAATAGTGGGGGCAGGACATTGGGTGTCAGTCCCTTTTGTCCACAATACATATTATTTTACATTGTTGTCCCTTATTTTAGTTTGGGGCAGGACATTGGGTTTTTAGTCCCTTTAGTTCTCATGACTTGTCTCTCTACATGGAGAGCACGTACTTTACATTGTTGTCCCTTAGTTATGTTGGGGGCAGGGTATTGGGTTTCAGTCCCTTTAGTCCACATGACATTTTGATTTATATGTATTTTCCGTATTTGAGGAGGGGGATGGGTACTGTATTGTATTCTGTATCCATCTTTCCTTCTTGTCCTTGGTTCCTTTCCCTCTTGTGGTGCGGTGTTCCCGTCATCCCTGCGTCTGGGCTTTTGACTCTGTTTTTATAGTTCATTTCCACTTTATGATATGGGCGTTGTTTCCTTCATCTTTGGGTTGTGGACTATTTATTATTGCTGTAATTTTATGTTTATAGTTTATGCATTGGTTTCGTTTATTCTTCTGTTCAAAAGGGAAGAGATATGTAGTATTCTTACATGATGTTTTATTCCCTATGTTTCTCTGCTCTAGCTGCTCAGCTTGTGTGTGTGTCTTCTGTATGTGTTGGTGAGTGGACCTTGAGTAGAATGCCTGGGTGACTGGATGAGGAGTGACAGTTGGTGAGAGGGGCTGAGCAGCTATCAGGCTGCTCCTGGTGGGGCTGTTATTTACCACCTACAGGACTTATATACCTGTTAATGATAACCTGCTTGTTGTTAACGACTTCCTGATCTTACCTGTGAATAAACCCACTTGGATTACAAGTTACAGCGTGTCATCATTACTACAGATTTGTAAAGTCCTTCCCCTCCTACCTTTCCCTGCCGCCAGACTTATGGTCCAGGCCTTGATCCTCTCCCGGTTGGATTATGCTAATGTCCTTTACTTGGGAACCCCACGCCTTACCACCACAAAACTTCAGATTGTCCAAAACTGTGCAGCACGTATGCTTCTTAAAATCCCTCACTGACAATCGGCGAAGCCTGCTCTTGCCACGCTCCATTGGCTTCCCATTCAGGAGAGAATTAAGTTTAAAGCTCTGTGCATTGCACACAAGGCTCTTGCAGGTAAGGGACCACCCATCATTCGCTCCATCATTCTTCCTTATCGTCCAAATAGGGCTCTGCGGTCGGATAGTAAACGCCTGGCTGCAGTCCCTAAAATAAGGAAATCTAGAAGTGGAGGACGTCTCTTTACCTATAACGCCGCCAGGTTATGGAACGCCCTTCCCCTTCAGGTCCGTCTTGAAGCTAACCATCTGATCTTCCGGAAACAAATCAAAGCCCTATTGTTTCCCTAATACCGCTCGTGGTCTTTGAATGTACTGCTTTTAGCGCTGGGAGGCCCTCGGGTAGCCATGCGCTTAAGAAATACCTATTCATTCATTCATTCATGCATTCAGCGTTTAAGTGAAAGAAACTGGTGAAGGCGGATTTAAGGAATTTGGTACTGTTGTCATAGAAATATATGTTCTCAGCAAACTACGTTTAATTTGTTTACAGAACCATCAGGTGAAAAAACGTCACTGTTGGGAGTTTATTTTTGCGTGTCCGGCAGTGAAAATTTGGTGAACCGTAACTGTGACGCGGCCCATGTCTTGGATTTAAATGTAAGCACGAGCCCATAATTCTTTTTTTCAAAACACTACCTTGCCCTGAATGTACGCTCGTCCCCTCACTGTTCTCTTAGAGTTGAGCGGTGGTGCTGCGGGACGACTTGCTGTGTCTCTCCGATGTGGTCCAGGCCCATGTGCTGCTCATGGACGTTTGGTGCACGCATGCGCATAGAGCCACTCGGCACGGATCATCTTTACATGCCGCCATCTTTGTTTTGTTCAGCGTTTTCTTTCTTTGCCTGTCACCGATGTGAAGTTACAACATCTTACTATGCTACCAGAACGTGGAGGTAGCTGGTCAAGGTTTTTTTTCTACTGTGCATTCTGGCAATGACTCTTTATGGCGGACGCCCAAAGCAGACTTGTAGCTACGGTGACCAGGCGTCCTGGATTTGCCAGGACGGTCCCGGTTTTTCGCCAGCCATCCCAGCAGATTTCTGGAAATATAGCTCATGTCCCGGTTTTTAGAGAGGGTTGACTGAAAACGGCGGGAAGTTCTTTTTTATGTTTAACAAAGCAGGGATAGTTAGCAGTTGTTTCAAGAAAGCAATTTAATTAACAGGCAAGCTACTGGCTTTAAAAATTGCATTTTATTTATGTTCTTACTGCCTGTTCTGTAATTTTCTGCTGAAGAGCGCTGTCATTCCCTGAGCTCGCTTGAAGTAAAATTGTAGTCCTTCTTCTATTTTTGTGAAATGTTCAGTTTTTTTACTTTAAAATTCTGGTCACCCTACTTGTAGCGCGTACTGTCTGTCTGCCCAATCAAACTCCATTCTCATCACTGTGATTGGTGAGGCTATTGGTGGACGTGGATGTGATTTCTTCCTGCTACTGAGTGAAGATATAATGGAAGCTAGAGGAAAATAGGCCCAGAGGGCAGGCGTCAGAGCAACTCTTGTGCTTTTGTTGGAAGCGCTGCTTTGAAGAACTATAATAAGGGTAGGGAAAGGAACATTCTAAAGCTCAGCCCCAAACCTGTGTTCCGAGGAGGCAGAAACATGCCTTGGTCTGCGGACACTGAGAACATACCGGATCTTGGTTGAAGGCATTATATAGCATTTGGAGGCAAGTGCGACTTTGGGTAAAGCTGATGTTGTTGTATTTGAGATGTATTATCTCGACAATGGGGTTAAGTTTGTGCTTATGTTATTTGTGCTTGCAGCTGATGCTGATCAGTTTTATGTTGATAGCACGCAGTATGAATATGGAAGTGTTTTGCTTATACTGTTTGGTTTTAAGGTATGAGATGCCCAGCCGTCTTGGGGCATGGACATGCACCCAATTTTGTGCAGTAGTTGGGTTGTTTATTTTTGGTTTGTTTTTTTCCCCTGAAGGATTATGTAAGGATTGAAGGATGCTGGTGGGAGTAAGTCACCCATTGCTACACTAGTTCTTTGTTTGAGTAATGATTTTTAGGGGATAATTCACCCATAGTTTTCCATACAAGTGATGACTTTATTTGGGGGATGACTGTTGGGGAATTAGTCACCCATAGTTTTCCATATAGTGGATGTATTTTTTATTGAAGGATGACTGCGAGGAGTTAAGTCACTTATTTATTTTTGCTTCAGATGTTATGTTGGTGGGATGACTGTGAGTGAGTAAGTCACCCATTTCTTGCTGTTGTGTGGGATGGCTGTGAGTATGTCAGCCATTTCTTGATAGTCACCAGTTGCTTCGGTGGTAGGGATTTCCGGCTGTGTAGGTGTAAGTCACCTATTTCTTGTCGTACACGTGATGTTTCATGAGTGGGATGACTGTGAAAACGTAAGTCGCCCATTGTTTGGTGTGGGATGACTGTGTGAGGGTAAGTCACCCGTTGTTTGCCTTACACATGAGATTTTGTAGTGGGATGACTGTGTTGGTGTAAGTCACCCAGGGTTTTATTTATGTGTATTAGAATTATTTAGTGGCTGATTGAGTTTGGTACTGCTTTGAGGGTGTGTGAGTTCATGTTTATGTTATGCTCTGTGTTGTTGTCTGCCGTGCCACTTTTGTGTTGGCTTCCCCTGTGTGGTGTTTTCATGCTAGACTGGCCAGATGGTGTGTTTTGTGGTGTGTAGGGTTCGGTATGAGATGTGGGGCGTGGTAGACTGCGGGGTTTTCTTCTTATGCTTGGAAAAGGGGGAGATGTGGGTTACATCTTGTATGTAGTCATGGCAACATCTAATATGTTTTCCATGCATGTCTTCTTGTTTCTTTATGAGATTGCGATATGTCCTTCTGTTATTCGCATTATTGTCGCTCTTTTATTTATTGCTTTTACATGCATGGTCTCTTATGTATAAGCGATATCTTACACCTAATTTGTTTTCATGCATGTTTCTTTGCTCTCTTTATGCAATTATGAGATGTTCATCTGGTAGTCGCAATGTTGTTCTTGTGTTCTGTAAAAAGGGGAGATGTGTTATACCTGCTGCTCAGCCAGTATGAGTGTGCTGTGTGGAATGTTGGAATTTAATGCGTTATTGCTCCATCACTTATGCTTTACATTGTATTATATTAGCATTCATATAGCTACTTTGTATTAATCACTTTTGCATACGTGGGTAATCAATCCCTGCAAATATTGTGTGAGTTTAGGTTAGCATCTGTGCCGCCATTTTTTACCCATGCAGCCACCATTTTGCTCTATGATTGAAACTAAGCTTCTGTCTCATGTTGCTTGCCTCAGCAGAAAGCTGCTGGTATGCATTTGCATCTCCAAGGTCAGGCCTCACTGAAGTATGAAAAGTTGTTCGTTAGTGCATACCTTTTCCATGAGGTGGAGGCCTGCTACCACTGGTCCAGCTGCAGGCACAGACAGAATGACCTTGCCAGAGAGATAGTGTGTGCCCGGTCTCAGACTCTCAGCTCATCTTTGTGTGCCCCCTTTGTTTCTAGCTGCCTTCTGTGGAAAGTTACTGGGTGGGTGTGTCTTGTGCACATGCTGAAATGTATAATTGGTACCCTTATGCTTGTGAAAGCCAGTCCCTTCGACAGTCATCTCCAGGTGCTGATCAGATTGGGCTCCACTGCAGTGTAATTTACTAATAAATGATTGTTTGTATTCTCTGCTGTCTGACCGACTCTTCACTTGTTTGGAAGGCTAAGAGGTGGTCGTAATTGACCCGGGTGGTCCTAATCGGGTCACTTCCTTCAGTTGGCGCCCGAACCGGGACCCCTCCATCGGGCCCCATCCTCACCCGTAATTGGGTGTAAGAGGGCTGGGGTTACGTCTGGTCGGATGGGCGGATCAGGGTACCCTGCAGGGTACCCTGCACAATAGAGCTTAGCACTCGCAGCTGCCCGCCTGTCTGATCAGGCGGCTCCTTGTCTAGTGGTCACCCGGGCTGGGGTCCTGAGAAGGCGGAACCCTTGAATTTGACCGTTTGGTCCGAAGAGTCGGCACTGGAGAATACCTTTGCTTGACCTGTGTGCACCAGGTGAGTTTGTTTTGTCTTGTGATAAATATGGCGCCATTTTGAGTTCTAGTTTGTTCGAACTTGGTGGGTCTGCGGACCCTTGAGGTACAGAGTGTTTGCGAACGCTCTGCCAGGCCACTTGGTAATTTGGTCTACTCTTGAAAAGGCCTGGGGCGAGAGCCTATCCTCTTGTCTTGGTACAGTCTCTGGACTGTCTTGTCTTGGTACAGTCTCTGGACTGTCTTGTCTTGGTGCAGTCTGAGGACTGCCTTGTCTTGGTGCAGTCTGAGGACTGACTTGTAGTTTCCTTTGCTTGACATGGTCTGAGGATCGTCTTTGGAGCAAGCGCTTGAATGTGTTTTGTGAATCTGGTGCACCATCAGTTTGTTTTTGGTATGGTCTGAGGACTGTCTTTTTTTTTTTTTTTAAAAAGAAAGCACTTGCAATTGCTTTGCCAGGCAAAATAATGAATTTGGCTCCTTTTTGAAAATGCCTGGAATGAGTTTCTTATCATTGCTGTTCTGCAGATGCATGATTGGAAGACGATCAGCCGGCGCAAATAATAGTAATAATATATATGTTTGTTTTTTGCATAGGGAGAATGGTTTGAGAAAGGACGAAGGAATGCGTAATGGGGGGAGAGTGTGAAATAAGACAGTTAAAGAGAAAAGCAGGGGTGCGCTGATGGCACCCAGACCTTACATTTTGCTTTGCACATTGCAAAAGGACAAAAGCTGTTTGGAGCTACAGACATGAAGTTGCATTTGAAAAGTGGCATGCAAGAACAAAAAAATGAATGAATGAGCCCTGCTCAGCTGCTGATGTTTTTTTGTCTGATGGGAAGTGTAAGGAATGCTCAAGTAATTAATTCATGATCGATTTGAGTGTGTTGAATTTAGATTTGACCTCGTTACAGAATGTGCATTTAATTTGAAAAGTGTGTTCTGAACATTCAAGGTAGTGTATATTTGTGCTGAACAGACACGCATTTTAAAAAGTGCAGTAGGAGAGATGAAATACATGCTGGAAGGGTTGCTTTTTGGCCTTGAGATAAGAATGGAATTTCTCTCGCTGAAGGACGCAGGCAGAAATACACAGCCTCATCTGCAGAAGGAAAAGGAGGGGCTGGTTTGGGCTGTTTTCAGTGGGACACGCAGAGCAGCACACAGAGAAGTGAGAAACGGATAAAATGAGTTTGAAAGACAGACGGATTAAAAAAAAAAAAATATATATATATATATATATATATATGATGGTATAAGGGGAGTTTGCTCAGAAAAGTTGTTTGCAGGGAATGAAAGTGAGTTACAATGTGTTGTTTCACAAGCAGAAATAAAAGGTGCTTAGGAGTTTTTCAAGATCAGATGCTCCCTCAAAATATGGAGAATGCTAAAATTAATTTGAATAAGTTGTCCAGGGCAAATGTGAATTCTTTTCAAAAAGAAAATAAGAACACGTTTCACCAGGTTGCTGTATTTGAAGATGAGTTTTTTGGCTCTGACATTTCTGGCATTACCAAGTCCATTGTGGCAACAGTGGAAGGGCCAGATTTCCCCACTTAGGAAAGAATATCAAAGTTGTAGGAGTTTTAAAAGAGAAAATACAAAGTCAGTTTTAAAGAGGGTTGATTGCTTTAAATATTCAGCTGTTCTCTCTATTTCTGCTGTTTCTGCTCCTGCTATGTCGCTCAGGCTGCGTTGGCTATGGCACATCTGGCTCTTTCTTTGTCTCTGCCACCTGTGGCCATTATGTTGTTAGGCCGCATTGTCATATATTTGGGTACGGTAAGTTAAAGGCTTGTCGCCAGGGGAAGAGGTGAGAGTGAAGGTGTGTCTAGATTATGGTGGGCAGGATTTGTGTCTTGAAAAGGGAATTTGATTGTTTGTTTGCAGATTTGTTTTTTCTGTGTTTTTGCAATAGCGATTTGGTTGTAGACATTTGGAAGTATTTGGTCTACATTGCCTCTTTCTGTTACGTATTTAACATAGCACAGTGTTATGAGTGTTTTGGTGGGTGTTTTCAGACGCATTAGTTGTATCAAATGTTTTGCGCTCTCTTGCTCTGATTATTGGTCCTTTTTACCGTGAATTTTCCATTTCAGTTCATGTCCATTTGTGGTGAGCATGTGATGGGTTTGGCATCCTACTATTACTGCTCTCAGGCAAGTGAATGTCTGATGATGGGCCTTAATGTAAGTAGTGAATAGTGTTTGTCCCCCCCCCCCGAGTTTTGCGGATGTGCCATCCACTTTGTGGGTAACAGGCGATGTAGAGCTGGGATTCTTACAGATTTCATAAGCCTTGTTGTGTATGATACAGGATTTGGTTGAGAAAGGTGTTGGTGAAGAGACAACTGGTAAATAGTCCTAATAGTCCCATTATTTTGATTGTGTTTACAATTTTGTGATTGATTGGTGTGAAGTTCATGAAAACGTGTTTTTCCTACATCCTGATGTTCTAGCCATTGCTATGCTTCTGCTAATGGTTCTTTCTGCTGCTCAATGTTTTTCTATTACTGATCTAAAATACATTCTTTGGCGGTACTATTTATTTCAATAATAGGTCTTTGTCCGGATTTCACATTGACTGGTAGGAGTCATAGGCTCCGCTGCGCTTCTTAGGACTATGCAGAAAGACAGAGGATCTATAAAAAATTTTTTTTAAAAAAAGGGAGGGGGTAGTTATTTGCTCATAATTTCAGACACATAGCAAAGTTGTAGGGACAGTGCAGTTAAATAGTATGCGACCTGGCATCCTTGGCGTGGTTTTCCTTGACTTTTTGCCTCTACCTCCTATGTTTTTGATGCAGTGCTGGATTTCGTTTTTGCTGGCTTAGATGCTTTGGGCACTTTGCCACACTGCTGATCAGTGTCAAAGTGCAAGTGCTCTCTGTGTAAATTGATATTGTGCTTGGTTCTCCCTGATTGGCATATTTGTTTTACCAGTAGATCCCTAGTGAAGTGCACTGACTGTGCCAGGGCTGGTATATAAATTGCTACTAGTAGGCTTGCAGCGCTGATTGTGCCACCCACATGAGTAGCCTGGAAAAGATGCCTCAGGTCTGCCACTGCAGTGCCTGTGTGCAGTTTGTACATAGGACACCCCTATGGTAGGCCCAGGGTACACCCCTGGGCAGGGTGCAGACTATGTGAAAAATGGGATGTGTGCTGGTGTGTGTGGCGTGTCCTGGTGGTGAAATGCTGCCATTTTCCTTTTTCACTATTGAAGGGCTGTCCTGCCGATAGGGCAGAATGGGGAATTTTTGTAACATTTTACGAGTATATCTTTCATAGGGATAAGATAGAAAATAGGAATATGGTACCCTTGAACTCAGAATCTGATAACACATCTTTTAGTGAGGATGGTTTTTAAAGTCTGTGTTTGAAAATAGCACTTTTAGAAAGTGGCTGTTTTCTTGTTCAACATTTCTGTGTGCCTCAGTCTGATTGTGGATTGATTGTTTGGTTTCAGTGTGACAGAGACCGAGGATATGCATTTGGTGTGGTACCCTTTTGTGGTGTTTTCATTCTGTTATTGTGAGTGTTGGTGGAAATACTTTACACATTGCCTTTGAGATAAGACTGTCTGCTCGTGCCAAACTACCAAGGGGGTGAGAGGGGGTTATCTAACGAGTGTATTCCCAAAGGTGTCTACCTCTGCCAACTAGAGACCCCCATTTCTATCAAATTGTTCGCATTTACCTTTGAATGGCCAGGGAGTGTGTTTTTCAAGGGGGTAAGTATTGTCGACAGGAGGTTTCCTACATAGGTCACCTACTGTCAAAGGGGGGTAAGAGATTAGCTCCTTGGTGGATTAACACATTAAATGGGGTGCATGAGCCTTTACCCTGAATGCCTGAAATAGTATTTTGGGCAACTAACAAACTGCGCTTTCTTTCGTCTCTGTGCTTGGTACATATATTGTTGCGTGCTGTTTTGTGTTGTAAGTACACAAGACAGCTTGTTGTGCGCTTTCTGTCTTTGACGCTACCACAAGAGCCCTCCTGAGCTGTCTAGGAACGGTCATGACGGTGGCCGTCTCCATAAGACAATCGATTGGACTCGCTTTAACCACTAATTTCACAGATATGGTACTCCATGCTGTGAACATGCCCTTGAATAAACAGAGACACAGCACCTCACCAGTGCATGTCTAACCGGCTATAAAACAGTACTGTTCGAAAAAATGTCAAGATTAAAAGTATGTCACCTTGAAGTCAACCATATTACTGCCCCTCCTTTCTGTAAATTGATGGAATTGGAATTGAAAAGGAGATGAAAGGACGGGTAGACTAGACTGATGTTCCCTTATCTGATCCTTAAGGGGAACTATAGTTTGATGGCTCTTGTTTAAATCCCAGGTGACACCACCACTATTGCTCATGTTACCGCAACACTACATACAGTTGCAGAGACATCATGAGTCCCTTATTAGTTAGCCTGAGTACCTGGGTTGTGAATTGCAAGTAAGTGTAGTGCCTACCGGAAAATAACAGATGATGTGGGAAGGGATAATGTTTGCAGATCAGACAACTAAGGAAAATGATTAGACTGAAAATGAAAAGAATGTTTGTAATAGACCCTGCTGAATGGGTACCGGAAGTCATGATGTTTGAATGGAAAGTATAGCACCATTGAAAGGACAAGGTATGGTGTATTGATAGGCCAGGGAAGGAAAAATAATGTTGCCAGATGCATATGTATTTCCCGTGGTTATGAGGAGACATTGTCCAACTCGTGTACTGTATGGTGCGCATGACGCACAATACTAGGAAGGGTACCTGTATGCGCCCCAATAATTTCTCACCACACATTTTCTGTTTGAGGTTCTTCAGATGAATAATATAGGAATAGACAGATATAATAATTCAAAGGATGTCCTGCTTGTTCTTTAAGAGTTTAGCAAATGGATTGAGGCTTATCCCACTATTTAGTGTTGAGAAGCAACAAAAGGAAAATTATATAAAGTTTTATCCTTGCCAGTTGACTGAAAGTTTGCATTCTATCTACTAATAGGTCCGGGACGCCCTGCAGGCACCAGAGGGGCCCGGACGTGATGCACAGCCTGGCTGCTTGTTATGGAACATCCATGAATATGACTAAGGCGAAGCTGCAGAGCAAAGAGGTGCTGGATGAGGCAGTACCACCGAAAAACAAAAGAAAGAGGGGCTATCCAGGAGCCCCAGCCTGTTGGTCCACCTGTGCTTGAGTCCCAGCCCATTGAGCCCAGTCTGTGGGCTCGCCTGTGTTTCAGCCTCTGCCCCCTGGTCCTCTTGAGTCTGACCCCATTTTTCCTTGACCCCTCTGTGCCTGGACTGACAAGGTACAATATACGCCCGACGGAGGAACAGTGCACCAAGGGAAAGTCAGATTAGTAGGGATGGACTTCATGGACGAAATATAGGGTGCAGGTACCCTGTCTAAAGTACCAGCGATAGAGTAGGGAAAGGAAAATTGGTGCATTGTTTGGACAGTCAACCAACAGGGAAAATGGACTGTGATTCTAAAGAAAGAAATACCTTGCCCTGCAGGGTGGGATCTGGATCCGAGCTAGACGAACAGCTACACCGCCGGTGCTCAACAGCGCCTACGCCAGATGAACAATAGGAGCCTGCCAGTGATGACTCTCTGAAAGACACTGGAAAGAAGAGTTTTGCCCATCCTCCTGTTCCCTGGTCACCAATTCCATTGTATTGCATTTCTCTCCCAATTACCATGTATCCTTTTGGTCGTTCCATTATTGAAGAAGAACAGCTCTTTGCAGCCCCACTGATAATTCAATTATTTCGATTAATGCACATTCAATTCCTTTTTTCTGTTCCAGATATGACATTTATTGATTTTTCACACTGCGAATGAATATGTACATTAAGAAAATGTCTGTAACGGTGGTTGATATGACAGTTAGTTTTGTATCCAGGGGGCGGGGGAGATTAAGGTGGGTGAGAGCACATATGACTTCACTTACAGACTGAGCATGACAACAAGCCCATCTTAGATCCTGCATCATAATGTTCACTTTGCCCGTGGATCACAAGTTCATACTTGACCTCCGAGGGGATGGTTTGCAAATGTTGCCTCTCTTTTCTTTTTCCCACTGTATTTGTTGCCCCATCTACGTATTGCACATTTTATCAGCTACAACGTCAAAGCATGTCTCTGCCCTGAGCCAAAGGGGTTGCTGACATGAAGAATATGTCCCGGATGCACTGTCTCCCAGCCTGTTATCCCTGCTGTGTATCAATGCTGACACTGCGTGTGTTTAGCCTCATAGAGTATTTAGTTCTGACAGATAGTCAATGAGTGAACAACAGTACCCTGTGATTGAACAGTTTTTCCTATCTTTAGAATTGTAAAGACCCTTACCTGATAGCAAGAATAAAGATTAGCTAATGAATGCTAAAAAGAGGACTCTGTTGGAATTTAATGCGTCGTTATTGCTCCATCACTTATGCTTTACATTGTATTATATTAGCATTCATGTAGCTACTTTGTATTAATCACTTTTGCATACGTGGGTAATCAATCCCTGCAAATATTGTGTGAGTTAAGGTTAGCAACTGTGCCCCCATTTTCTACCCATGCAGCCACCATTTTGCTCTATGATTGAAACTAAGCTTCTGTCTCATGTTGCTTGCCTCAGCAGAAAGCTGCTGGGATGCATTTGCATCTCCAAGGTCAGGCCTCACTGAAGTATGAAAAGTTGTTCGTTAGTGCATACCTTTCCCATGAGGTGGAGGCCTGCTCCCACTGGCACAGCTGCAGGCACAGACAGAATTACCTTGCCAGAGAGATAGTGTGTGCCCAGTCTCAGACTCTCAGCTCATCTTTGTGTGCCCCCTTTGTTTCTAGCTGCCTTCTGTGGAAAGTTACTGGGTGGGTGTGTCTTGTGCCCATGCTGAAATGTATAATTGGTACCCTTATGCTTGTGAAAGCCAGTCCCCTCCACAGTCATCTCCGAGTGCTGATCAGATTGGGCTCCACTGCAGTGTAATTTACTAATAAATGATTGTATTCTCTGCTGTCTGACCGACTCTTCACTTGTTTGGAAGGCTAAGAGGTGGTCGTAAGTGACCCGGGTGGCCCTAATCGGGTCACTTCCTTCAGGAATGTTGGTGCATGGTGATGCATTGGAATGTTGGGTGCGTGTGAGTGTCAGTTGGCGTGTGGGCTGAGCAGCAGGGAGGCTGCTCCTTGTGGGGCTCATCATTGAAGTTCCCTATTGGAACTTAGTACTTACCTGCAACTAAGATAAATAAACCATCTTACAAAACTTACACTTTAGCTTCCAGATCTCTTTTGTATTACAACAGTCTGTTGTTTTCTGTAACGCCTCTTGGCACATTCAACAAATATGCTGGTGGAGCGCAAGGAAGTCTGGGGGGCAGAGCTGGGCCACGGGCTCCATCAGTCCCACTCTAGAGACGCCACAGACAGTGGTAAAGGTATATTCCAGCAAAGCACCCATGGCACTAAAATATCAGTCTAAGGAAACACCTCAGACTAAAGGGAACCATGTAATGAAAACCCCAGCAGTACTAAGCCAGTCTAGTGCACCAACTAATCATGAAGAAACATGTCTACAAAAATACCACAAAACTAAAGGGTAAGACTATAAAAACGAACTTACCTCCTAACTGCGTGGGTCAATATAAAGAGACATAGACACAGCACCTAAAAAACTCTAAAGAACCAGTCCATCTGACACTTCCTGCTTGTCTGAGGGAGAGAGAATGTGTATGTCATAGGTATTGTTGGGTAACATGAGATATTGGGACGTTACATGTAATGTCATGATAGCTAAATATCCTCCAAGTCTACCTAGTGAAGTAAAATAGTGGATGGTGACAGAACGTTTATGTGATCGGGACTCTCTATTGTCTGAAGATGGCATAATTAGAGTGGCCACTAAACACAAACGTATTTTTCCTTCCATCTTGATGCTTTTGCCCCTTTCATAGTTTTTATTTCAAAGCAGTAATGAGCAAATGTAAACTGCACCCCCAAACCTTTTTTAATCACTGTAGTTTGTCAGTTGTATTTGGGTACTTAAATGTCCTCTATGACTCTAAATTGCTTGTATTATTTACCGGTAATCTTCATTATTCTGACTCCAGATTCCTCGTCCCATTACTCACTAATGCAGTTTTAAGGTGCTGCCTCACTCCAGGCACACATACCAAGCAACTTTATCTTATCCATACCACAGCCCTATCCTTTTTACTATTAAAGGTGAAAAGAGATATACTACTTCCTGTTCTCACAAGCAGTTCACTAACATCCACAGGGTGGGTTGCCAGGAATATGAATAATGGGATGAGGAATGTGAAATTGGAGTAATGAGGATTACTGGTAAGTAATCCAAACATTATCATCCTCACCCACATTCCTCATTCCATTCTGCACTAATGCAGGAATTCCAAAGCATTATTCCATACCTAAAAATATGCAAACATGGTAAACTTAACACTTCCAACAGTTCCATCATATATATCTTCCATTCCATTCCATCTTTGTACCAACCTGTAATCCTGAATCTTTGCTTGTTTCACCCAGGTTGAGGCAGCATAGATATTTGTTAAAGAGAAACCAACCTATTCAGCCCATGACCCGGCCATCCCTCTGGTTGAGCGAGCCAAAACTGAACCTGGAAGTTTAAGACCAAAAGTTGCACAGAAGAATGAATAACTTCCTCAACCGAGCAGCTTGAAGTAGAAAGGGAGGCTTTCCCATCCTTCTAAGCTTGGACAAAATTAACAAATAATGAATCACAATTCCTATTTGTAGCTGTTCTAGTCAGATAAATTCTGACACCTCTAAACACATCAAGAGACTCATCATTGTGTACCTCATCTTTGAAAGACAATACGGGGAGAATTATCTCCTGTGATTTGTGAAAAGTATAATTCAACCTTAGAGCAAATTGAGGCTCCAACCTTAAAACCAGTAGCATAGGCTCCCAGACTGCACTGCGGCCAACCCTGACGCTGCATGAAAGCAGCCTCGGGATTGGCCTGAGCGCCGGCAACTTGCGCTCCCAGGCAGACTTGGAGCCTGTGCCTGCTCTCTCCAGCCCCAGCAACGCAGCTATGGCTGGAGGGAGCTTCACTGTGCATGAGGGTTTGGCAGGCCTGAGACGGCCGGACAAACCCTCATGCGCAGTGAAGGGAGTAGCCCCCACTCCCCACCAGCAGTGTCATCCCCTGGACCCGCCCCCGAGTCCTGGGGGCGGGTCCGTGGGATTAAAATAAACTGATAATAAAATGGGCTTAAAACCTGTTTTATTATCATTTATTTGCTGGTGGTGGCAGGGAGGGCGGCGATCCTCTGCTCTAATGGAGCGGCTGCCGCTGCTTAAAACCATGCTCTCAGATAAGGAGGGCAACAAATCAATGCCGTCAATTCCCCAATCCTTCCAGCTGTTACAATGGACACTAGAAAAACTACCTCTAATTAAAAGTATTTAATACCAATAAAAGATCCCAGTTAGGAAACAGATTGCTAACCCTCAGTCTTAAGGCAGCAAATCATTTAAAAAGCCTGAAAAACTAATTTGAATTCTGAATGTCAGAAAAAGGCCCCAAAAAGTATGAAGTGCATTAATGGCAGCCAGTTGAAGCCTCAGCGTAGAATTAGAACGGTCCCTGTTGAACCCATCCTATAAAATTGCAGAATGGATTCTAGGTGAAATAAATAAGAGATAAATCCCTGTTCACACTCGCGCGTAGTCTTATGTCAGTTGCTTTCTCGAACGCCGACTATCTCGCTTGATCGTTAAGCCTAGTGTCGAATTTCTTATCTGTTTTTACTTTGTGCACTGAATCTGGAATCTGTGTTTTTAAAATTGAATCTGTGTTGTGGTAAAATAATTGTATTTGTGCTTTTAAAATCGAACCTGTGCTTTTAAACAAACTTGACCTCAGAATTGTTCCTCACCTTAGCGCTACTGTCACCGAATTTCGCTGCTCCCTACCTCTGCACTTTTTACTTGCTTTTCCCCTGAGTCAAACGCCGGCATCCCGGTCCACCACGGGGTTTCCCCGCTTGTCGTGGAGGGTGCCGGCGCCTCTGATTCCTCACACCAGGCAGCTGGGAGTTGTTAGGGGCGGAGCCATTGGTCAGCGCTCTAGCTCCCCCAGCACTATTAAACTGGTATGCCTTTTCTCTCGCGCAGCGGACGCGCACAGCGGGCGCGCCGCCGGCACGCCGAAGGCAAGCCCGTCTGCGCCCGTCCGTGGCCGGGCGGGGCTAGGGGCCAAGCACTATGCCCATTCTTTTACCTACACAGCATCTGAGCTGAGACACTTACACGGAAACTGGCCCATCAGCACCAGTGCCAGGGATCTTATTAACAATACTGGGATCCTCAACCCCAGAGACTCCCTTTCAGAGCTCCCTGCTCCACCTGTTGAGCAGGGATCTCTTGTCACCCATAAGGACCCTCCCGAAATTACTACCTCCGAGCACCAGGCAGAAGGGACCTTAGTAATTAGCTACTTAAACACCCGCTCTCTGGTGAAGCATCAACTCGAAATCTTTCAGCTCCTTGATTCTGACAAACCGGACATCCTTCTCCTATCCGAAACCTGGCTCACTACTGAGTCGGCCCCTGACATCCTTGCGGCAGTTCCCAAAGGCTATTACATACTTCAGGCCAACAGGCCCTCGGGTAAGCCCGGGGGCGGGGTTGCAGCAATTATTCATCATAAACTTAGGTTTACTGCTTTAGGGATCGCTGGTATACCCTCGGTCGACAGCCTTATTTTGAAATTCGAATCGCCCCATTCTCCTTTTGTTTGTGCTCTTTTTTACCGACCTCCCCACCACATGCCCTCATTTCCTCAATTGCTAGGTGAAATGATTTCCCAACTAGTTATTAACCATGCCAGGATTATTATTATCGGAGATTTTAATTACTGGCCCACTGATGCACAGGAGAGTGCCAGCTCCGTAGAATTCACGGATCTCCTATCAGCTATGAACTGTATCCAACATGTACACAATGCCACCCATATTAAGGGACATATCCTGGACCAAATCTGGACTTCCAACTTGGAAATCACACAACCATCTATCTCCCCATGTACATGGTCAGATCATTATCACATCATATTTACCATGGCCTGTACCCCCTTACTAAACCTTCCCTGACGGGCAATCATCTGGCTAGAAACTGGAATCGGGCCAATATTGGCGATTTCTGTACACTATTAAAAGCCACTTCACCAACTGAACAAGATTCCCTCTGCGATCAGGTAACAAGCATTGAGCAATGGCTTGTCTCAGCCAGTGACAGTGTTGCTCCCTTTAAGAAAACCAAACTTAAACGCCCTCATGACGTTCAACGCTGGTTCTCTGACGATCTGAAAATAAAAAAACTGGCACTTAGGCAAGCCGAGCACAGCTGGAGACGTGATTATGCTCCTGAAAAAAAAGCCACCTATGTTACCTTGCTAAAAGACTATAAAAACTCTATCCTCCAGACCAAGGCAATTTACTTCTCCTCGAAAATTACGAACTCAGCCACTAAGACCAAGGATATTTTCTCAATAGTCGATGAGCTTACACAACCTGACAGAGTGATAGCTAAACCTGTCCCCTCACAATCACTATGTGACTCCCTGAACTCGTATTTTATCGAGAAAATTGCCACCATCAAAAGCAGTATTCCTCCTTCCACACTTTCAACTGTTCCCTCTATCACATGCAATAATCCCCTTGTGTTGGATCTAATCCCCCCGATTTCCAGGGAAGAGTTTTTTGTCCTTCTAAAAAAAATTGGATCAGGCTCCCCTACTGACTGCTGTCCCCCTCATATCCTACAAGAGGCTTTCGTTACCTGCCCAGACCCGCCCCTCTCACTCCTCAATAACTCTCTTAAACAAGGTATTGTCCCAGACACTTTTAAACATGCTGAAATCGTCCCTATTCTGAAGAAACCCAACGCTGACCCCCTGGTCCTGAGTAACTTCCGCCCAATCTCTTTACTTCCTTACCTTAGTAAGATTTTAGAAGCCCACGTAGCAAACTGTCTGAGCTCATTTATTGAGCATTCTCAGTTTCTCGACCCCCATCACCTGCACCTGCACACTCTACGGAGTCAGTCATTCTTGCAGTTATGGACGAGCTTAGGAGAGGGGCCGATAAAAACATCACCCAGGCCCTGGTGCTCTTGGATTTATCAGCCGCTTTTGACACGGTCGACCATGACCTCCTGATCGATCGTGTCAGTAATGCTGGCATCCAGGGCCTGGCTCTGAAGTGGATTTCCTCTTTCCTACACAACCGATTTCAGGCAGTCCATCTCGCTAACTTCTCAGCCAAGAAAGCTAGGCTGACTTGCGGGGTCCCCCAGGGTTCCTCCCTTTCGCCCCTCCTGTTTAATCTGTACATGCTTCCTCTGATTTGGTCCTTACGTAAAAGGAGAGTTGTCACTTTTAACTATGCTGATGACCTCCAGCTGGTGTTTGAAATTGATTCTTCCAACACCGCAGTATCCAATTTCCAGTCCACCATGAGCTATATTAGCGAATGGATGTACGCTAACCAACTAAAACTTAACCCTGATAAAACTGAGCTGATCCTGACTGGAGGTACTGCCAACCCTTGGAACTCTAATTTTTGGCCCCCTCTCCTAGGTAGTCCGCCTCGCCCAGCAGAATCTGTAAAAAGCCTAGGGGTCATAATCAGCAACGATTTGTCTATGAAATCTCAGATTAGTGCAGTGGTATCTACCTGCTTCTTCCACCTACGCAGAATTCGGAAGATCTGTAGATTTCTGACCACCGAGGCCTTGACTTTAGTCATCCTGGCCTTGGTTATCTCTCGTATTGATTATGCCAATTCACTCTATGTCGGCATTCCGGCATACCAACTCCACCGTTTGCAACTGGTACAAAACCAAGCAGCCAGGCTCATCTTTCATCAACCTAGATACCAACACGTCCGCCCCCTGATGAAGAGCCTTCATTGGCTTCCGGTGGCTAAACGTTGTGCATTTAAACTGGGCTGCACCATCTTTAAAGCCCTTGCCGGCCATGGCCCAGTATTCATCTCATCTAGGATCCATCGTTATGTCCCCTCTCGCGAACTTCGCTCCTCCCATCTGAATTTGCTCACCACCCCCACCTTCAAACGTAAAAAACATGGTGGCCTTGGATTCTCTTTTTTGGCCCCTCAATTCTGGAACTCTCTCCCCATTGGACTGAGGTTAGTTACCTCCTACGCCCAATTCAGAACACTTCTTAAGACTCTTCTGTTCTCTCAGGCATATGAGTAAAGCTTCTGTTCATCATACCATTGTCGCCCCCCTGCTTTTAGCGCCATGAAACCGCTAGGTGTTAGTGCGCTCTATAAATATTTTTAACATAACATAACACTGAGAGTGAAGCCCAGTGACAATGTAATGCCTTTCTAGAGGAGTCTTTCCTTTAGGCTTGGATAGAATTGGCTACAGAAAGGGAAAGACTTACATTTCTAAGCCATTCGCTCTCAAACTCCACACCCCCAATCCCAGCCTCTGAAGAACCTGCATGAATAACAGGGGAGGAGTAACCAGAGAATAAGGGAGAAGAGGAATAAACCAAACGTGGTCTACCAATATTTCCCTCAGAAGAGGAAACCAGTGGCTCCTTGGCCAATATGGATAAACTAGAGTTAGTTCCTACTCATCTCGCCTGATCTTTACTAGGAGAGGCATTACAGCAATGGGAAGGAAAGCATACAGAGCTTCCTTGGCTATTGTAATGCTGACGCATCCACTCCCAGAGCAAGAGCATCCTGATATCTTGAAAAGAACTGGGGCTGAGGAGCACGGCGGTGTCTGCAAACAGATCTAGCTCTGGACTGCCAAACCGCCAACATATTTCCCTGAAGATTTGAATTGAAAATCTTAGATTCTGGGATGAGGGAAACACTATGTTCAAACATCTGCCACCATATTGTACCTCCCCTTTATCTCAATGGCTCTCAAAGCATATTCTTCTCTGTCCAACTGCAGAACATCCGAACCAAAGGTTTAAAGGATGGTTGCCCCGTGCCTAACTGCCTATTCAAATATGGCATGACTACTGATTTGTCTGCTTTGACCAAGACATGCAAACCATGTATCACCTCCTTAAAAATTTGAAGAGCTTCTGGAACCAGAAATGCCGACAATCCCCTCTTGCTGGTGTCTGCTGTTAACACCAGTGGAGCCTGAGATGACAAAGGAATTCTCCTGTCTAGATTGAGAGGGTTCAACCACCAATTCATCTGAAGCTTGAAATTGTCTGATACCGAAATCTCGGCCTCAAAGTCTTTGAGGAAATGTCACTATCTGGCACCCCTCCAGAGCCACAGTGGTCGGATTTCTGGTGCAATGACTAAGTTCAATAAACTAGTAAGAATTAAAAATTCATTTGGATTACGACCTATACACAACTCACTGGACGGTACTGCCTAGGAAGTGGATTCTGGTCACAATCAGTTCAGGGACATAGTTGAACTCCAAACCCTCTTTCGTAAATTAATAACACGCTCAAATAGCACTAAGAAACAGGTAATGAACTTTAAAATGTTTATTTGTAAAACCGAAATCTAATGCAAAAAATATGAACTGCAAAAACACAATTAAAAATCAAAAGCAGCAGAGACCCAACTCATAGACCTGGAGCGCAGGAGTAAGGGGGAAGATGGGAATGCGGCGCGCTCACAATTGCTTCATGAGCAACAACTATATGCCAGTAAATTGTTGGACGAGGCTAAAGTGGCGTGGCTAACTACTCGAAGTAGGATGTATCAGTGGGGAAATAAATCCAGTGCCCTGCTCCACCGCCTTTGTCAGCGGACACTCTGTCCCTTAGCCATCCCAGGTATTTGTGGCCCCACTGGGGAGATACTTACTGACCCAGTACAAATTGCGGCGAGCTTCGCCGATTATTTCATAGACCTATACGCTCTTAGGGAGACACTTCCGGTGACTACCATCTACCAGTTCTTGGATGATTTGCCTCCGCGAGCCCTGGCTGACTCGGTGAGAGAGGCACTGGATGCTCCGCTGACGATCGAGGAGTTTTAGAGTGCCCTATCTGACATGCGCTCAGGCAAAGCACAAGGCCCGAATGGCTGCCCATGCGAATTCCACAAAAATACCAATCTTTACTGACAGCCCCCTATTTAGCTGCACTTAACCCTGCTGTAGATAAAGAGTGCCTTCCACAGGATTGGAGACATGCGGAAATAGTAGTCTTCTTAAAGCTGGGCCGACCCCCTGAACTCCACACCTCATACCGCCCAATATCTCTTTTTAACGTGGAGGCTAAACTCCTGGCCAAGGCTATCCCCAACCGCATTGTACCACATATCGTGGATCTGATACACCCTGACCAAGCTGGCTTTATGCCAGGCCGCGCACCAAGACACAATATTCGCCGTGCCCATAATGCCATCGCGATGGTAGACCGCCTAGAGGGACCGGCGGCGCTCCTCCTTGCAGACATGGCAAGGCCTTCGACTTGCTTAGCTGGACATATCTTTTTGCACTCTTGAGTGGACTGAACATTGGCCCCCGCCTTCTCACCTACATTCACCTTCTTTACACCGACATTACCGCTTCCGTTCGCGTGGCAGATTCGACCTCGCAGACCTTCTCTATTGAGCACAGTACCCATCAGGGATGCCCTCTCTCTCCCTACCTCTTCGCTCTGGCTATGGAACCGCTTGCTGCCTGGGTGAGGATGGACGCGGAGGTCCGTGGCTTTGAATGGTCACAAGAGGTCTCAGACCGCATAGCGCTATATGCGGATAATGTCCTTTTCTTTCTTACACACCCTAACAGATCGGGTCCGAGACTACTTAGGATTATGCAGGTCTTTGGCGAGACATCCGGTCTTTATATGAACCTTCATAAGTCCTTTTTATGGCCACTGCGAGGTGGATGCCAACTCGGCGAATGGACACGCGAGGTGTCGGTGGTCCCGTACGGGTTTAAATACCTTGGGGTGGTTTTGACAGCTTCCCAGCCCACTTCATGGGATAAAGATTTAGCCCCACTATGGGTACAGATCAAGGAACAGGTGCGCTCCTGGTCACATTTACCGTTTACCCTGTTCGGCAGATCTTCAATATTTAAGATGGTCTCCTTGCAACGCCTTTCTTCAAAATCACCCCTATCCAATACCGCACACCTGGTTTCGACAAATGAATGCAATTCTTGGCCACTTCCTCTGGGGTGGGAGCTCAGCTCGGGTGGCCTTCAGAACTTGTTTTCAGTCTACATACTATGGTGGTATGGCAACTCCTGATGTCCAGGCATGTCATGCTGCTTCACGCCTTCTTATCCTCAATGATTGGTAGTACGGGGACAGACAAGATCCCGCGTACGCGGTCGAACGTTGGTTGATGGATACTATGTCACTTCACACGGTCCTATATTCAGGTCAGATGCTTAAAATGCTGCCGCCAGCGACTAGGACAGTGTTTGTGACTTGGAGGCAATTGCTGTGTCGCATTGGGTGGTGGGGCAGACTGACGGAGACCCCCCTTTGGCACAATGGTCTTCTACCTCAGCTATCAATGTTGTCCAGCTTTGGGGGTTGGGAGGCCATCGGCATAGCTACGGTGGGAGATGTTCTTCATGCTCGGACTCTAAAGTCCTTCCAGGAGCTTCAAAAACAATATGACAGGCCTCACTCGCAGTTTTATAAATACCTCCAGTTCCGCCACGCCTTCTCCCCATACATCACACACCTAGAAGACGTACCCGAATTTAATCCCATTGAGGATAAAGTTTTCATGGGGGATTTGGGCAATCAAAAGATCACCAAGAAATACCGAACACTTGTGACTAATGGCCCCAACACACTCGACACGTGATGCCTGGTAAAAAGACTTAGGCCCCCTAGATGACGATGACTGGGCCGAGGCACTGGAGTCCTCGCGTAGTGTGGCTACCGCCGCACGCCTACAACTCATACAGTTCAAATAACTCCATAGGGTCTACTTCACAAGACATAGCCTTTAGCGGGCCGGACTAGTTGACTCTCCTCTTTGCTTGCGCTGCAAAATCGCAAAAGGCACTCTCATACATACTGTGTGGCAATGTACAGCGCTCTCGAAGTTCTGGCGGGGGTGGTCACATGCCTCTCGGAAGTGTTGGGATGGGACATTCCATACTCGCCACGGCTGGTCATGCTACATATCACCAACGGTATCGGTGGCAACGTATACAAGCGCCATTTACTACTCCTTGGCCTTACACTGGCGAAACGTGATATCGCAAGGGCATGGAAAGACACGTCCCAGCCATTAGTTGGGGTGTGGAAGAGGGGACTCGATTACTGCATGGGGCTAGAGATACCAATATTCAAGGCGAGGGGTGCCGTCAGAAGCACCCCAAGATTTGGAAAAGGTGGGCAGAATATCGGGGATTATACTTAGAACCTGTCCCGGCTGTACCAACAAGTAGAGAATTGGTGTGACGATAGGATGATGAGAGACAACTTGAGATGCAACTACATAGTCATTAGACTTGAGTGGCTGAGAACTGCATGGTTTCAACTTTATATCAGATATATGGCACTGCTGTTTATCGTTGGGGTAATAGTTCTGCATTCTTAGATTCTACATTATATTGCTTTGCTATTGTAAATGTTGACATCACAACTACTACCATGTATATTGTACTACTGAAAACCCTAGTTATGCCAGGGCTGCTACGGCTGTTGACAATAAAATTTTGTTGTGAATTTTTTTTTTTCAAAGAAGCAATGCATGACATGGCCAGCGAAAACAATATGAACATTCCTAACATTGTTCCTAGCATCCTAACACCCTATTGCTACTTTTAAGTGGTATGCTAAATTTGAGCAGAAGTAAAAAATAGCAAGCCTATAAATCGAGTTTCTTAAGATGGATACTTTCTCTCAGTAAGATTAGCTGTATAGGTATTTTCTATCACAGCTCTTGCCTGGAATAAAAAGCAGTGCAAGGCTATAGGCCACCTTTCTGCAACACTTCCAGAACAGCCCCCACTAAAGCTGATTGTCGCTGCAAACAGGCATGACCTCTGGCTTGATAGTTCTTTCACATAGACCTCAAAATAATAGTCAGATACTTGGATTTTTGCAGTATCCGATAGCCGAATGGTGACGCTGGGGGTCCGGAAGGACTACCAGTCCTCAACGCCCTGCTGCACTCAGAGTTCCAGGGAGGATGGACTGCTGCCACTGATCCAGCGCTGTACTAACAACAGATACTCTACTATTATATACTCACCTGGGCCCATAAACACTTACACAGATCCTAGTAGACCGCTGGGTTTAGTTTATAATTTCCATATTTCAGGTTTAGTTATTACTTGTTCCTAACTAACCTTTCACTGATCAAAATGTTCTTTCTAATGGTCGATGGACCATTAGTTGAACTAGTTGATGGTGATAATGAACATAACTTATTAACTATTCTTTATTTAAAAGAAAATAACCACAAACTCGGGAAGTTTTAAATCTTTTATCTAAATTATGAATGTGAACCATCAAAATTACAGTACAGTCACCCTTAATCTCGAAGAGAGAAATTCAATCGTATTAAACATACACTTCAGATTCATGCAATGACTAATGCTCTGGAAAGGAGAGGATGGAGAGAAAAGAACATCTATAAACGAACAATGAATGATGATTACCCAGAATGGTGTGAAGACCAAACCCCCTGGCCAAAGGGCTGGTAAGGGTCCCCCGGGATAGATCAGGAGACAAAGATTTCAGGACAGGATACTTAACCTCTCTAGAATACCGACGTCTGCGTCGCACCCCTCTCTGACACTCTCTTCCTCCTCGAGATTCTTCCGCGATCTTCTTCTAACCCAATTAAATCAAGATAGGTGGTTCAGCATCCGACGTCTTCATCAGCATCAGCACCACCCACCGCACCAACAGCATCCCGAGCTCTGCAGCATTCAGTAAATCTCCGCGCTAACTACTAACTAAAGTACCTCAATTATACCTTTCGTTGGCCATGGAGCACCCACTAAAGTTTCAATATCGCAAAAAAACTAACTCTGATTGGACAAACAAGGGGGGATGATCATCACACCATGCTTACACATCACTTTTTCATTGCACTATTGTTCGCAAAACCCATCCCCTTAAACTTTATTCTTTTATTCCGTTCCCCTACATATCCCAACTTTATTTGATACAATAATTTCAACACCATGAATACACGTTTTCTTGGATGAACTCTTCACCCTTCGTTCACAGGGCACATCATCCTCGTCCTTGGACGGCTGTCAAATCCTGACTCATCCTTCCGTGTTCACTCTTGTGTGAGCATGTGCATTAATCACGTGACTCGGCTTGCCTTGTTCAGTTTCAAAGGCCCAAATACGCACTAATAGTAAAGTCAAAAGAGGAAATGTTACTTTCACAAATAAATGGTTTCACTGTATACCACCCATCTCTACTCTAACCCAATATACTTATTAATACCCTTTCTGCATTAGCCTTAGTAAATAAGCTTATTTTCTATTTAGCTAAGCAGGTGCCAGGCATGTGAGCCTTCAAGCCGCCATTTTAGTGCCTTCTGCTCATGCGCAAGAGTTTTCCCTCCAAGCATTAAACGTCATACTACGTAGATGCAGTTGACGCATGCGCAGTAAAGATTCCCCGGTTAGAGCGATCTTAGTCCTTCGTTCATACTGTTAGCGTTAGTAAACACATATGCAAGCTTCTCTAACCCGTGTGTTTTCTGTTTTTGCATGTTATTATTCACAAGACGTTATTAGTAATTCGTTAGTGGGTTAAATGAGAGGATCGCTTCCGAGCAAGTCTCTTTTACGAGTCCTTGCTCCATCACCACTACACTATATAGCCCCTTCAGTGATCCTGCTGTGCAGGAAGAGCCATTGGTGATGCCAGGGGTCTATCATGGCTATCAGCACCACAACGCCCTGCTGCACTCAGAGGTCTAAGCAGGATGGACTGCTGCCATTGTGTTATACACTGCATGCAGCAATGCCGCCGGGCCGGGAGAGCCATTGGTGACGCCAGTGCTGCGCGGGATGCGTGCAGGTTACGCTCGGGCCAATGGCATGGCAGTCTTTGTCCATCTTTGCCCATCATCATCCAGACCAGGCAGAGCCTGGCCCCCTGCTTGACCCTACCATCGAATTTTAGGCACTGGTGATCTGTTTTAAGTTTTCATCATTGCTTTCATCCATAGTCTGCTAATCTTTATGGATTATCGGGCTCTGGGGCTGCCCTCTAAGAGCAGCTTTCTGTTTATTCTAGGCTTGTTCCAGGCATGGTTGGGCGGCTTACTCCTCTTGTCAGGTTAACTTAGTGCTTCTTTTCGATATAAGATAAGGAGGTGCAAGAAAACCGTCCTAGATTCGAAATCAAATCTAGCCCTACCGATGCTTGCTAAGAGAAGGCTGTTGGGGCTATTTCAAAGGAAATTGCAATGGTGGAAAGACGTCTTTCCCTTGAAGTGTGTGAATTTCTCAGGGTTGGCCAGTTGCAAACTGTGACCTCAGACTTTGAAGTTTTTTGAGGAAAGGAAATCCAACCCAAGGAAGGGATGCGGTTACAATCCCTTCAAACAAGGGTTTACACTTGGATTCACCGTCGCTCCTATCGGGTCCTGTAGCAATATGGAAAAAAGAGGTGTTTCTAGAATAATATCTTCTACTGATAGCTTGAAGTGGACAAAGGACCGAATAACTGAACCTCCCCAGTGGAAGGTCATTGGCCTTACCTGTTACATTTTTCATGGTAAAATGAAATATATAAACCTAAAGTTTAGCAGCAGAAACTCACCGCATCCAGCATTTGAGGCGGGGACCGGGCCAGAGGAGGACTCCGTCTACCAGACTCCCCGGCCCGCCGTGACGTCAGCTTCGTGTCCGGAGACGCTTAGAGTCAACACCACGCCCCCGCGGCACGGGGGAAACCTAAACCTAAAGTTTAGCAGCAGAAACTCACCGCACATGAACCCTGAAGAACACCATGCTTCAGTAGTTTTTCCTTTGATCATGTTTCCTATTCTCTAAAAAAAGATTTAAGCCATGCCCAAGCCCGACCACTAATTCCAATGTCCACCAGGTGCTGTAGTAAGATATCATGCAATATTGTATCAAATGCTGTGGATGTATCCAAATGAATCAACACTGTATTGTTTTCTTTGTGAAGCATGAACTTTAATGATTCTGAGACTCCCCAGAGAGCAGACTCCGTGGAATGCTGTGGTCTAACACCAGATTGGAAACAATGAAGGAGTTTGGCCGATTCTAAATAGTCCACAAGTTCGCAGTTAACTATTTTTTCCAACATTTTGGCCAGGGCAGGGATTAAGGAAATAGGTTTAAAGTTAGACAAGATCTTAGGGTTGGCACTAGCTTTCTTGACTAAGGCTAACTTCCATCCATCTGGCACAAAGGCCGATGTTATTGACTGATTTAGAATACAATTCAAATTCAGGTTGATTGCATCAATAGCTTTTTTGAGAACAGAAGGAGGGCAGGTATCTATGAGGGAGCCTGATTGCGTAGCATAATAGCCTGTTCGGATTGTTCCAACGTAATGGTTTTGAACTCAAAGAGTGAAACAGTAAGAGGTGTCTCATCTAAAGACTTCTTAAACATCTTAACTGGCAACATGCTCAAAGTAGAACACGCTTGAATGGCTTCAGTCTTCTTCTAAAAGAAATCAGCTCGCTAATCATAGAAAAAAATCAGGATCAGGACTGCAAGCTTTAGGATGAAAGAAGTCTTTAGATGTTTGAAAGATAGCATGTGACTCATTCTTTGCTAGATCGATCTTAGTGGCAAAGTACAATTTCTTAGCCTCTTTATTAGATTTGTGGTACATTTTTATGGCTGACTTATAGCTGTCCCTGCCCTCTTAGGAATACTTGGCTCTCCATGTCCACCCTAAATGTTTTCAGGTTAGTTGTTCTTCTGCCGGGGAGGAAGAGAACCAGGGGCCAGAGACTTTCCAGTTCTTCTGACAGCAGATGTTTAGAGGTGCTAGATCATCAAACCCATCTGTGAGCCAGCTGTTAAATTTGTCTACGTTCTTAATAAGGACCCAAGTATTGTTAGATTGCAGGATAATGGTACCAGGGGATTGTTGTGATCTATGAAATGAAGTGTGGGCATTTTGGAGTTAGAAAAACATAAAGAAATTAGGCGAAACATGAATCCGACTTAGAGTAGGCTGTACTCCAAGAGAAGAGGAATGGCGAGGATTTAGAGCAAGGAGAGGGTTATTCAAAAGAAAACAAGGAGGGGCAACAGGTGGATGTTTTAAGTCGGGGAGAAATACAATAGGAGAGATTAAGGAAAACATGTATGCAACTTAAAGGACGCAAGGAGAGGATGGAGGTAAGGACAGCATATTTCGAAACAATACAAGAAGAGGCAACAGTTGGGCATTTTAAGCTAGGGTAAATTTTTCAAGCAGAGTTTTAGAAATATAAAGGAGGCTTTTTGAAATAGCATGAAATCTCAGGATTCAAAACTGTAAAAAGAATCAACATTATTTGCATGTGCAATAATACATTATTAGGTACTTTTGACATGCACTAGAAACTGGTTAACAGTTTGTCTGCTGCTAAGGCTACCTTTAAACTACTGCTTCTGCAAAGACAGCTGATCAGCTGAAGACTGGAAGTGTAAAGTAATGGGTGGACACATATGCAGAGACACATCAGGAGCTTTAGCTCAAGTGTGCCCTAATAGGAGACAGTGAATCACTGTTTCTGTCCTCAGCATATTGTGTAAAGCAGCGGTGACAGCACACTGTGTTTCATGAATCTACAGATTGACTATAGCTTTTTCGTTCTTTTCTCTATGTCAAGCCTTTTACTCTGTGTCAGAGAGAATGAGGTCCACCGACCTCTCTCTTACAACGCTCCACTTTCATGCAAAACTTAAAACCAGGAACTGACAGCCCTTGTGCATGTCGAGTGCGCATGCGTGCAATGTGATCATGTGACGCATGCATGGAGGTAGCACTGTGTGTATGAATACAAATTCTAAAGCCTGCAGGAGTCATAATGTCATAAATACCACCTTCAGTTGTGGTAGTAAAATACATTCTCATGTGTCATGAAAAAAAGAATAAGCAGCAAGTTCCCTCTGATACCAATGACAATATAAATACATCTCCTGAACTTGAACTTCCAATTATGTATACATTTCCTTAATTGTGTGTTGTTTCTACAGCCATGTATCCCTGCGATGCAGTTACATTATTTCTCCTGTCGCCAAAGAAACCTTGGAAGTAAGTGACATCCATTTTAATACTTAAATTCTCTACAACACAGCTTAAAAACATTGGCAAAGCCAATAGATCTGCCTAAACACTTGTAAGGTCCCAAAGGCGAGACCTATTGGCTATGCCAATGCTTGTTCTTTGCTGCTTCTCAGCCAGTTAAGTGTATTCCTCATAATTTCCCTGTTGATGTTATTTGCTGTATTGTTATTGTTATATGCTTTGTTGCTCATTGCGGTCTTGCCCATTGCGGTGTTATTGCTCCTTCTTGTGAGCTTTTCGCTCGTGCTTAGGGCAGCCAAGCATTGCGTTGTATGGGCATGCGTTTATCTCCTTGAAGGTCCCGTACAGTACTAGGGAGCTTCATTCCTCCCAGCGGGCATTTTGTTCGTCCTTGCTTTTACTTGTAGAGTGGGGGAAGGGGAGCGAGGTTCTCTGTCTATTGCAGCATCTGGGCGGCCAATGGGCATGTGCGACGGCCGAACCTTGTCTACCGACATTGGAGGCTTCAATTGAACGCAGGGAGATGCGTCCAAGTCTCTTGTCTCAGACCGGCGATATTATCTCCCTAGTTTACACCCGGTGGCTTAAAATCTACTACATGGTTGGAAAATTTTAATAGGCTCTGCCTAGAGTCACTGCAGGCCCTCCCTTCACTTTCTAATTTTGGCACAGCCCTCGTGGCTTGCTGGCCTGCTACGGGGGTTTTGCTTGCAGTTCTCCCCCCTGATTGCTCCTTATTAGAGGTTTGCTTTTCTCTCCTCTGGCCCTTTGGTCTTTGGTCTTTTTCCGCCTGAGCCATCTATTGCTCTGCGGTGCAGGCATTTGGGACATGGCTGAGTACTGTGAGTAAGAATTATTAATATGATGACCGTCTGGGTCTTTGAAGCAAGAGCTAGTGGACGCGTTTGATGCTGGGGTGCAGTATTCAGAGAACAAGGCCCTAGTGCGAGCCATTTAATTTCTAAAGCGACACCTGTGTGGATATGCGGAGCAACAGGGTTGGTTTCCTACACCCCCATTATGCGTGCAAGGTGGTTAGCAGTCATCCCAAGCTAAGGCCAATGTGAAAGCCCCTAAAGGCCCCAACGTTACTGGTTTTGAAAGATTGGCCAGCTCATTGGCGAAGGATCATGACTACAACGCTTCCACCACACTCTTAGCCTCTGATCCAGAGCAATATGATGATTCCAGTTCTTTTTCCTCCCAGAGTACTGATCACAAGGACGATCCTGATCCTAGTAATCGAAATGCAAGTGACGTCACGTTGACTCCTCTCCGCAAGCTAAGGCACTTTCCCTTAAGCCAGCTGAAATTGTCCATATTAAGTCCACTATAGGGATGCCTCGACAAGTGGCGGCTGATTATGTCCAAACGCATATCCGTCATGTCTTTGACAGGATGTATGACACAATCACGCATGCTTTTACAACGCATGCCATTACAACGCGGGCAATACAACGAATGCATTGTTACCACACGTTCCATTACCACGCAAGTCGTTACAATGTCTTGCCTTAGGGAAGCATTGGACTTTGGAATAGCATATATCACTACTCCAACTCCAGTCTGTGCAGCAGTAGGGAAGGTGTTGGATTTAAAATCCAATAACACATTCCCTAATGCAAGTCGTTGTTACGACTTAAGTGGTAATGGAACGCGTGGTAATGAAACGCATGGTAACAACAAGTTTGTTGTATTACCTGCATTTTAATGGTAGTGCATAGTTTTAGCCGCTTAGTAAAGGATGTTTCCCCTTTGACAAGGATGCAAGGGCTTGGTTGAGCTCCGAATGTCCCAGACCTGATCTTCCGGGCAAGGTCCTGAGGTAGATCCTACCCTCGTTACTTACCTCAAGAAGTACTCTAAAGATCCAAAGAAGGGTATCAATAGGGCTTAGCGTTCTTGCCAGGACAAGCTCCTAGACATGTCTGGTCCCCTAACCAAGAGCTAGGTTACCGGGCTAAGGAGTCTGCGATGTCCATTGATCCGGATGAACTGGTCGGCTGGGCGCAAAGGGCTATATGCCAATAAGGTAATGTAAACTGTGCCATTTCCAGTGAGCACCGTCAATCTATCCTCCTTAAGCTTAATCCAGAGCTCACCAAGCGTGAATCTTCTGAGTCTAGACCAGTACCACAGGGTCTACTGTTTGGTCAGCCTTTTCTCAAAGAACTGTCCAAGTTTGTGGCGACCTTCAGTTACCTGGATAAATCACAGGGGTCTCTCCGCAAAATCTTCTGTCCACTTTTTGGCAGGGCCAGGAGCTTCAGAGGGCGAGCGTTTGGCCGTGGCTACCGCCAAGGCCCACCTAGAGGTTTTTATCAGCAAACCAGAGGTGGCTACCAAGATTCCTCCACAAATTTACCTTCTACCCCCCTTGCCCCCGAGCTAACAAGAATCATTTCAGGAGAGGATGCTATGGAGGATCGCAGGGCTCTTCCCAAGAGCCTTGTGCCACAGGTGAGGATTCCATTTTCTGATGTGTTACTGGGGGGCAGGATCCAGTATTTTCTACACAATTGGCAGGCTCTTATGTAGGATTTGTGGGTTCTAGAGACTGCTCAGGGTTACAACCTAGAGTTCTGCAGCTCCCTGAGACAGGTTCTTCCCCCTCCCATGATATCTTTTTCCCAACAAGAGCAAGATTTTATCTCCTCAGAGGTGCAAACTCTTCTACTAAAGGGTACGATTGAGCTGTCGGGCCCTCATCCCAACGGGTTTCTCAGTTTCATCTTCTTGTCGGAGAAAAAGGGGGGTGGTTTTCGTCTGATCCTGAATCTCAACGATTTCAATGGTTGGATTATCTACCGCCATTTAAATATGGAGGGAATTCATCTCCTACGGGATATTCTTCAAGAAGGATATTGGATGGTTCGGCTAGATTTAAAAGACGCTTACCTCTCCTTTCCCATTTTTCCGCCCCACAGACGTTTTCTTCAGTGCCTTTGGCAGGGTCAGTGTTACTAGTACAATGTCCTTCACGTTAGCCTTTCCTCCTCCCCTTGGTGCTTTGCATAGCTTCTGAGGCCAGTAATGGAATCCCTGAGAATGCGAGGTGTGCGTCTATTTATCTATTTAGACAACATCATTATCGTGGCCCAATGCCCGTAGTTGGTTCTTACACACTTCTCCAAGATCTGGGCTTCATAGTAAATGCTCAGAAATTGGTTCTGACTCCTTCCCGGCTTGTAGGGTTTCTGGGATTTTAGGTGGACTCTTTCCTTTGCCAGATGATTCACCCTCCCCAAAAGGTCGTTAGCATCAAGAAGGAATTGAGATCGACTCTGAATAAGCAGGCTGTATCTTTGAGGTCAACAACTCGTATTGTGGGCCTGTTAGCTTCATCGATTCAGGCCATTTTTTCCGGCACCCTCCATCATCGTGCAAGTCAGAGACTAAAGAGTTGACATCTCTGGAAAGGCCACAGCTACGCAGAACAGAGTCTCCTTTCGGAGGAAGCAAGGTCGGAGATGTCGTGGTGGTTGTATCACATGGAGGCCTGGAAAGGCAGAGCGATTTTTGGCTCAACTCCAGAGATTGTGATTGAGTCCGATGCCAGTCATTGGGATTGGGGAGCTTGTTGCAGTCCTGTTGTGACCAGAGGTCGCTGGTCCCAGGAGGAACTGACTCTCCACATCAACTGCTTGTAACTCCTGGCAGGTTCATTTACTATTCGCAGCCTTTACCCAGAGAGGTCAGATTGTTGCGCACTTCTTTGTATGGGCAATATCTCGGTGGTCCGTTACGTAAACAAGTTGGGCGGAATGAGATCCCGCATTCTGGCGGCGATTGCCAAGGATTTTTGGCATTTTTGTCTCCAACATCAGACCTCGGTAGTGGCGGAGTACCTCCCGGGTCAGAGCAATGCCGTCGTGGGTTGGCAGTCCTGTCACCTTCGGGATTTCAGTGACTGTAGGCTCCATCCATGAGTACTACATGCGCTGAGTCACCTGTGGGGTCTTTGTTTAGTGGACCTTTTTGCATCTCGCCTCAACTGCCAACTTCTGACTTTTTTCAGCTGGTGTCCAAATCTGGAAGCCCAATCCACTAATGCTTTTCTTCAAGACTGGACTCCCGGCCTGTGCCATGCTTTTCCCTCATTCCTGATGATCCCCAGGGTTTTGACGCAAATACTCTGCCAATGAACGGAACTGGTGTTGGTGAGTCCATTTTGGAGAGCACAAGCATGGTTTCTGGTCCTTCTGGAGTTGGCCTGTGCCTGTCTGATTCTGATTCCATTTCACTGGAATCTCCTTCTGGATTTAGGGGGTTTCTCTCATCCGTTGATCTAGTCTAGACACTTCCCTCTTGTAGCCTGGAGAATTTCAGGGCCACATGGAGTATCCCAGGACTTTCACAGGAGGCTAATGCCTTCATCAGTTAAGCTTGATCCTCGGACACTCACAAGTGATACTCTTCCTCTTGGAAATGCTGGAGTGGCTGGTGCTGTGAGCGGGGTGCAGATCCAGTTGGAGCGGATTGCAGTTTGGTCAGAAATGTCTTGTCTTCTCTGGCCTCCGCGGGTTTCGTGTGTAGGTCTGTTAACAATTTTAGGTCTGCCATTTTGGCAGGTCATTTGCCTGCTGATGGTAAACCGGTTGGTAAATACTCGATAGTGTATAAATTGTTGAGAGGCATCCATATTGTCAGGCCCCCTCTTCCTAAATATTCTGTTTTGTGGGATGTTAATGTACTCTTGCGATTTTTGGATTCTTGGACGGACAATAAATATCTATTGAGAAAGCAATTGTCAGCAAAATTGACTAAGCTCTTATGTCTCATGCCTTGTAAACGGGTGTCTTACGTACGTGCTTTGGATCTTGGAGGGTGGATTTTTTCTCTTGAAGGGGTTACTTTCTCAATTTCTCTTTGCACCAAATGTAATTCCTCATCGATTTCCTATCCAACTTTTCTGGTTAATCCTAAACTTCGGATTGTGCAATGTTTAAAAGCTTATGAGGTGAGTACTGCTGAATTTATTTCTGAAATGAAGGGACAATTGACTGCTTTGCAGAAGCCTTTTTGTCCAGTGGCCTTGCCACTCTTGCATGCTGGGTGCGATGGCTAATGAGTGAGGCAGGGATTGATACCTCCATGTTTGGCACTCACTCTACTCGAGGGGCGGTGGCTTCCAAGTCGTTTGCTTTGGGTTCTAGTTTAACTGACATTCTTAAGGCTGCTGATTGGTCAGCAGAATCTACATTTAAGTCCTTTTACTGTAAACCTATCGTTGATATTGCTTCTGTGGTGGTGGCTCAGCTTTAAACAGGCATAATCGAAGCCTCCAGTCCTGACATAGAATTCAAAATTTTCCAACATTCGTGACAAGAATTTTCAATTCTATTAAGGACACGAAGGCGAGGGTTATCCCACCAATTGCTTTGTACTTATCTACATAAGGTTTATTGCTTATCACATATTGTGATGGATGATATATATATTTCCATTGTTTTCCCTCCCTGATGACAGTGTACTGGTTATGTTATGTCGTTGGTGAGGCCACTATTTATTGCTTTGATGTTTTACTTCCTTGCCAGGAATGGGAGACAAGTGATTATGGAGTTGACTGTGTTCATAAGCTGTGGAGGTTCCCTAGTTGTTCTGGAATCGGTTTTCGGTAAGGGGCTCCAGAGGTTCAGCAGAAAACCATTGGGTCCTGTTGGACCGCGTTCTGATTCATGCTTCCATTGGGGCACGTGGTGATGTTCGTTTTCGGTTGAAGTCCTGTTGTTTCAGGGTTTCGAGCTTTGGTTAGGTCCTGGCGTTGATGGGTATCGGACAGTTTATCTGTTCCTTGGACTGGAGCACAGAAAGAGGAAGCTAGTATGAGGCAAGAAGGTTATATAGGGGTGGGTTTCTAAAGTTGATCGGGTGACTGTAATGGAGTCATGGGAAATGTAGTGTTTTGAAACTTTTAAGTTGATTGGCTGTTGTTTCTGAAGAAGTAAAGAAAGAGAAAGCATAATCCTCGCCTCCGTGTCCTTAATAGAATTGAAAATTCTTGCTACAAATGTTGAAAATTTTTGAATTCAAATGCATGAACTACAATAATTTTGTCTCTAAGCAACAGAATTCCAGTTTTTAGAAATACAGCTATTTTGGGAAACAATACCAAGCTTTTCCGTTTAGCTAAATAGATTCAAAAGCCTTCAAACAAAAGAAAGAAAGGAAAAATATTTTTGGCATGGCACACCAGCTTTTAATTGTTGGATATACACCTTTTGCCCTCAAACTTCTGTGTTTCATTAAGTACTTAAATGCAGGAAGATATTCCTTCTTAAAAGCCCATGTATCACCATAAAATGACAAGATTATCCATCATGTTCCAATTATAACTCAAGGGTAGGCAACATCATGTCTTGTACGCCCACAGTAAGCAAAGAGTTACCAACATTGTGCCAGGGTAAGGATTATGCAAGGGGTAGGCATTGTCATTCCATAGGTTATACCAATATGCATGCAATTCTTAGCATTATGCTGGTATTATACCAGGTATCTGGGTTATTCTAAGAATTACTGCCATTATATGATGGGTGGAAATCATCACGTCGATGATAGCAACAACATTCAAAGAAAAATTACATTTAAGTCAGAACCAGCATTAGCTAGAGTATCCTCAAGCCATGGATGCCCACATTATGAGTAGAATCACCACCGTTATACCAGCTCTAAATTATGCCAAAAGTTGGTACCATCGTACATGAGTATCCACAGTATGCAAAGAATAAGCGTTTTTAAGTCAAGGCCAACATAATGCTTGGAATGATCACCATTATGCCATGGATGTCCACGTATGCCAAGAATTATCACAATTATGCCACAGTTATCCCCATTACACATGGACCAGCACTATACCATAAGTGGGTGAGATATCCATGGTATAACCAGAACTGCTATCATTATGATAGGGTTTGGCACAATCGCACCACAAACATGCTACATGTGGCCTAAGATAAATAGGGCCAGGTCACAGGCCACAGATAGGGATATAATCATTCTGGGCAAGACAGAGGCACACACACACACAGAAACACAAAACAAAACACATACACACCACAAACCACCATCAGCACACAACCCAGCACCACATACATAAACTCTACACCAACCCACCAAAGATCACAGACAACCACCACCGCGAACACCAGCACCATACAAACAGATTCTACCATACCCCAGCAACCAACACAAAGCTCCACCCCCACCCCTACAACCACAGACACCAGTACAACACACCTCAGCACAAACCCAAAAACATCCCACACACCCAAACAACCTTCAGAATCCACACACTCACCCAAGCAAGTAGCCAAAAGCACTCCCTCACCCAAGCACACAGCCAAAAAACACTCTAAACCCACACAAACATCAAAGCAAAAGACACACAACACCCTTACCCGAATACCCACCCCAAGCCACTATCACACACAACCACCACAACCAACCACACCCATCCCAACATCCAGTACTTCCAAAACAACACCATCACCCACCCAATCTGCCCTTAAACCTACCCCACACTCATCCACTCCTAAACCCATCAGAAAAGATCCACCCCTTCCCCCTCTTAAATTCTTTGAGGTACCTCAGCAACAACAGCTCTATAAGTGTGACAATCCCCTTTATGAGGAGTACTTTTAACACAATGCTTTAAAGGAGGCAAAAAGAAGAGTGTAGCAATTCTTGTAAATAGTTATCTTTTATGTTACATTTTATTAAGAACCATTTTATTTTGTTACCAGATTGGTATTCAAGTTAGGTTGTTTCTCCTTATAAAATTATGACAAATAGACATTTTAAATCTTGCTTCAATACTCTTGGTTTCTTTTATATTTTTAGATGCAAAATAACATTTACAAAATACTAAAGACTTTATTATGAGGCCAAGATTGTTGAAATATGAAAATTAGTTTAAAAGAATAAGTATGTGTATGTGCTTTAAATGTATTTCAATCTGTAGGATGACAAACAAACAACAAAAGAAAGAAAAAAATAATTTAAAGGTAAGTTAAGGAGACAATCTTGAAGATGAAAGTAGTTTACCATAATATTTTGATATATAACTAAATAAAACATATGTTTCTATATTCTAAGATAATATGAGTAAACCTATGAGAATGTTTTTTTAAATTTGGTAAATGTTGTTACAATCACATACACTTGTATGCAAAGGGATCCTACATTTTTATAGAGTATGGTGTCAATTTTATTTACGGGATAAGCAAAAACAAATGTTAAAAAGTAAAGATTGCTTGTTTGACACGCGCTTCCATCATATCGACGGAGACATATGTCAAAGTGACAACTGATTTTAAAAGGGGGCAAACAAGGGATATTGATTGCTGTTTCAAAAACTATTTTCATTATAAAGCCTATTCTTAATGATTTTTGAGCGACTAAAAGAAACAAGATTTATGTTTCATTACAACATTTTTTACTTAAAAAATAAATATATATATTACTCATATTACAAAAGGAAAACAAAAGTATAAATTATATTGTGCTATCAATTAGTTACGTTTGAGCAACACAACGACATTTGGAAATGGGTAAGCATAAGAAATTTAAATTACAAAATAACCCTGCTATTTTGTCATCGAAGTTGTGACTGGTCTTCCATATCGAGTATCAGGTAACCTTAGGCAAGCAGCATAAGATCCATGGTGAAAGAGCGAGTGGAAAAGGTAAGAGGGCTTTGTTTCAACCATTTATAAATGCAAGACTGCCAGTTCGGGTGTGGAGGGTTAGCTGCCATGGATATGCTGACTGTAAGGAAAGTTGTAATTCGGTGGGCGGATATCTGCCATAAAAGACTTCATCAGCTCTATTAGGCCAATACTCTGTTGATGGAGGTGTTGGAAGCCAACGGAAATGGAGGAAGTTTGATGGAGTTTCGCTCCTCATACGGAGTTTCGCTCCTTGTACCGCCATCATCTCTATCGAGCGGGGAGACAGGTACGATGGTGAACAGCTACACCGTCGATTTTCAATGATCCGTACGCATCCGCCAAGATAAAAATTGGCCCCTAAGTCATCTAAGAGCTCATTTCATGTATTAACTTCCGATTTTGGTGATTATGATCTATAATCAGTTATTTATAAGTCAAACAGCACAAAATGTTATTTTGAGGACCACTTTGGACAGTACAATGTCATAAAGTGTAACTAATGTAAGCTTAATGACAGTAAAAGGGAGACCTAGAAGTTCTAATAATATGTAAATCTTGAAAGTAATCTAATAGACCACACAGTCCATAGAGATTGGATATTGTCAGATTAGCAGTTGATTCATCAGGCCCTGAGTGGGAATATTTTTTTCACAGACGTTTGCGGTTGTTTTTGTTTGCCGTTATGCTGAGAAGTAGCCGAGGGTGAGGTCTCTGGAAATTAAAGTACAACTGAGAATTTGAGGTAGGAAATAACTGTGGCGTATTGTTAATAGGCTCAGAAATCAGTTTGATATGTTTGACAGCATATGCCATAAGTCGTTACCGAGTATAAGGAGGTCAAGCATGTCGTTTTCTAGTTAAAAGAAGGTTTGACGTGGTAGAGATGAGGTACTTACCCTAGTTTGAGGAGTTTTCTAAATGGGATTTCCAGATTGGATCCTGATCTGCCGATTTGGCAAAATGTTAAAGAAGTCTATTACAAAAGAACAAGATGATCCTTGTATAACCACGTGATCGTAGATTAAATGAACTAGGAAATAGATGAGATGGGAGACAAAATGTGGGTGAATAATCATATAAATGTATTGAACTTTGCAATTTTTTTCAGACTTACCCCGGTCGAAGCGCTGCTTAACACAAAATGCATTGGAAAATGATAAAGAATGAATGTAGAAATTATCTTATTTAATGAACTGCAAAATAATGGAAGATAACAGAAACAAATACACTGTACTTAAAAATGTGGCACATCAGAAAAAAGAGTTGAAAAAAGTCAGAACATTTCGGAGTAATAAATAAAAATGTTCATAACATTTTCATAAAACAAACTCAACGAATTAGCTTGCAATTTGATAATAAAAAATGTTGTCATATATCTGTGTCAGGCAGCAGTACGAGTGCAACAAGGATTGCTGTGCAAAAGAGTACACAGATTTGATGACGTTGTTTATCATCCGTGTAATCCCCTTGTGCACCGAAAAATAGTCTGTAATAATCATCAAATATATACATAAAGTTTTAAAGTAACAATTAAACAGCATAATAAACTACAAATTGATCTTAGTGGATTTAGACAGCTAAGCCAGTCAGGCCTGCCAAATATATTCCAGCAAGAAGTACAAATTTACAGTTATTAAAACAATATAAAAGCCCTCCTAATAGAGCATAATAACCTTCTACCCCATGGTTTGCTCTGGTTGGTTACCAATACTAAAACCCTTGCTTACTACAGTAATCTGTGAGATTCCATGTAACAAGGCACATGCCTACAGGCTTTACCACAGTGTAATAACAATCAACAATTAAAAGCACATTGCCTTTAACTTAAGCTTTTCACAATTAATCAGGCCTACTTCCTCTGTCATAACTTTTCAGTATAAAAAGGTCGCATCTAAGGAATCTGACAAAAGTTTACCCCCGTGAGCCGACTGTCTTTACCATTGGTTTGACACTATAACCAACATTGGCCTACTGAAGTGTGTCTAAATCGGCAGCTATCATGCATAGAGTTATAAAATTGAAAAGATGCACAAAATTACAGTTGGCAAAAGAATATACAAACCCTCTCATCAGGGCCTAATAAAAGTAATCACAATGAAAATCTTCTGCTCCCAGGGTTCATCAGATTGGGTGACCAACACCAAAATCCTAGCCTACTATGGTAATCTGTGAGATTACATGTAACAAAATATCTGTCTACCACCAGACCATAGTGTGGTAACAAGGCACTGTTGGAGGCCTATTGACTGTAACAAATGCTTTTCGCAATAAATAATACATGCCTAGATCCTTTATCATGACTTTTCATAATAAATAGAACAGACTTATGACATCTGACATACATTTTCCCAGCACACCAATTAGGCCAGTAGCTGTTATTGTTAGCTTGTCACTATAACCAACTCAGGTACTGAGTTGTACTGAGCTCAAGCTTTTCCACAAGACAACCATGAGGCCTACTGTCATAAAATGTCATGAACTAAAAAAAGATAATTGGCAAAGCTAAATAATATCTCTCCTAAGAGCCTAAGAGAGCCTTACAAAGATTCTCACAGTGCAAATCTTCTATACTCCAATCATCAACAGACGTCCCACCGAAAACCTCAAAAACCATCAGCTCCTCAATACCATTCAGTCGGGATTCAGACCCAACCACAGTACAGGAACTGACCTCATTGCTACCACAGACAAAATCTGCATAATCCTAGACAGAGGAGACATGGCGGCCCTTATTCTCCTGGATTTCTCCCGCAGCTTTTGACACTGTCTCCCACTCTATCCTCATCCAACGCCTGCACAACATCGCAGTCCAAGGACCCGCACTCTGATGGATCTGCACCTTCCTGACTGGCAGGACCCAGTCAGTCAGCCTGGCACCTTTCACCTCGGACCCTTTTACATCGGACCCTCGAGGTCTCATCTGCAGATTCCCACAAGGAACCTTCCTAAACCCAACCCTCTTCAATGCTTACATAATACCCCTCATCGACATCATCACCTTACACAGCATCACAACATGCAGGTTATTCTCTTCCTCATGTTCAAGAGGCCAGAACCCAAAACAAGTTCACTACATGCATGACCAAAATAATTGACTGGGTGAAGACCAACTGTCTGAAGCTGAACACCAACAATACCGAAGACATAATCTTCAGCAAGGGCCCATCTTCTTGGGACTCCACCTGGTAGCTGACAGAGCTAGGACCAACACCCACTACCAACCCCAAGAACCTTGAGATCTTCATTAACTGCAAACTTGACATGACTGCCAAGTCAATACTGTCACTGTCTCATGCTTCCACACCCTGAAGATACTGAGAAAGATTTTCAAAAAAGCACTCATAAAACCTTCACCCACGTCCTACTCACAAGCAAACTGAACTACGGAAACACCCTTTATGCCGGGCATCAACAAGCAACTCACGAGGAGGCTGCAGACCATTCAGAATTCAGCAGCCAGAATCACTACATGCCGCAAACACATCTCACCTCACCTCAACAGGATACACTGGCAACCCATACATTAACAAACACATTTCCAACTCCTCGCCCACATTTTCAAAGCACTACATAAACCTGGCCCAGCATACCTCAACAATTGCATCTACTTTAACAAACTTTCCAAACACCTTCACTCGGCCACCGGACTCTTACTCGCACACATCCCACGCACTCAGAAAAACAGATCCGGGAATTGGGCCTTCACCTACATCACTCCTAAAGCTTGCAACCTGTAACTTGGACCTGCAGCTACACATCTGAGCCTCATCCTCAGTTCTAAAATTCTGCAAGAAGCTGAAGACCTGGTTTTTTGAATGGTTACTCTTAGCCCTAGGCTGGCTAGACTCCCACCTGCTGAGTGCAAGGATACCCTCCCTGGTAATAGTGCACTTTACAAATCACCTTAACATAACATGGTTATATCTTTAATGATTAAGAGTCACTAAGAAGGCCTAAAAAGGGTCTAACAAATATTCTATATCTACAGTTTGTCACACTCCTCTTGCTCACTACAGCAATCTGTGAGATTCAATGGAACAAAATCCTTCTCTGTAGGCTTTCCTTACAGAGTAATGACAATCCACACTTAAATGGAATGATGTCAACATTTTATTTTCAAACTACATAAATCAGACCTATTGACTTTATCACAACATTTCATGATAAACAGATCAGGCCTATAGCCATGACCATTGTTATGCCATAATAACCAACTCAGTCTTGCTGTATTGAGTATAAGCTTTGCTAAAAGCCAAAAAATGCAATACAAATGCTCTTTTTAGTGGAAGTACACAACTTCGGCCGAATCCTGTACTTAGGGAAACCAACATGTGGGTGGCACCTAAGCCCCTCTCTCAATAGTGCTCTGATAGCTTTTTTAGTTGATCACATAAGATGTAATGACAAGTTTGTAGGAGCAATTGCAAATAGGGGTAGAGTCTGAGTTTATATTTTCCAGCTGACACGCACCATTTGTGGCAGTATCTCCACTGCACATATGACGTTCCTGATGATGGAGCCAATAGCAAGCTCTGCCCTCTGAAATGCTGACTTCTGCCGACCTCAAGGCGGTGGAGCACTAAGATGGGTGGATGAGACTCTCTCTGATTTTTGACAGAAGTCCCATTACTGTCCTTTTAATCAGCCCCAAATAAGGGACTCAGTGCACTTATAGTAATGCATAGAATTTGGAAACTAAACATTTGAAAATTATATTTTTAATTTTTTCTTTCCATGAAAAGCCTTTCCTGCCCTCATACCTCTTGTGAAAACGAGGACAGGGACAGTGCTCCACCAGGCTGAGCCAACTTACAAGCGGTGCCAAATTACAAGAAAGTGCCTGAAAAATTCCCCTATTTAGTAAGAAACAGGGAATGCTCCACTGTCAAAACATTATTTTCCCTAGTGCGCTGAAAATCCTTGGACAAATCCTGATTGTAGAACGCTGCTTTCTCTTTCCAGGGCTGGCTTGGCCACTCTGACATTTTCCCAGTGGGCTACTAGTAGGGGGCTGCTTTCAGAGCAGGATGTTATGTTATGTTAGCAGTTTTTTAAAGGGCTCAGATTACTCTAGCTGGACCGTCCCTGCACTAGGATTGCTACCCTATAGGAATAGGAAACAACAATGCAAGAAGCTAGCAGAGACCCTAAAAGGAATAAGGCATCCAAGGCATAAGACCGATGCCAAACCACAGTGAGAATTTTAGGGATTTAACTCTGTCTAAACAGTCATGCTTTTCTTTTTTTCCTGAAGGTTGCCTCAGCAAGTTCTAGTCTCAAGTAGGGGGGAAGGGTGTTCCAGAGCTCGGAGGCTCGGAATCCAAAGGAACAACCTCCTATCCAGGCTTTCTTAGCACAAGGAACCACTGAAATTGCTGTTCTAGAGGATCTGAGGCTGCGGCCAGATGAGTAGGGTTTCACCAAGCTGGAAAGATAGTGTGGCCCTCTGTTGTTAAGAATTTTTTGACAGAGGACATAGCCCTAAATATGATACGTTTTTCCATGCACATTTGCCGAGGCACACAAAATTTAGTCCATATTGTAACAATAGGCAGTAACCAATGCAGTAATCGCAGGGAGTCCGTGAAGATATTTTCTTTATTCTCTTATTCTTTTCTTCAAAGATTCATATAAAAAAACACACCGGCAGCAGACACGTGTTTCGTCCAACTGACTTTTTCAAGGCTAGGAGGTATAGGCAAAGAAACCCGGCACCCCAAAGCACAGCGTACCTGTAGTAAATGCGTAAGCGAAGATTCTGAATGTCTGCATACAGTCGTCGAATATTAAGAAAGCAGGCATACGTTCCTTCACGATATATGCCGGATCACACAAATTGCGTTTGGAAGAGTCTCCAACCATTCACACATAGGTCTGTGGCCCGCCGTTCCAACAAAGAATACCTGTACCTGCAGATAAACACAATGTAGCGTAAAGATCGGACGTTGAGTCAATCTCTGGCTTGTAGCTCCAACAAAAGATGACCGTACCTGCAGGAAATCACAATGTAATGTAGAGATCCCTCACAGAATAAAGTTTGGCGAGCACTGTGTCCTGTAATCACCTGGTGGGAATGTATATCCCAAACCTGTTATATTTAAATACCGTAGGCAGTAGTAACACGCCTGAGTGCAGCCAACCAAATATACTGTTGGGCCACCCGTGAAATATCACAGTGGCCGACCGATCACAAAACCCTGATAAGCCTGAAGAGTGAGAGAACCGGCATGTGTCCAGTCTTCTGTGAGCCAGTGGGAGCCAGTGTAGTTCAGCTAAGGCCGGAGACACATGCGCCTGTCTCAGGAGCTTCAAAAGAAGTCGGGCAGTTCTATTTTGCACTCTTTGAAGCTTCTGGATCCTGCCCTGGGTGGCTCCGATGTAGAGGCTGTTACAGTAATCTAGTTTTGAGATCACAAGGGCCTGCACTACATATTTTCTAGCTGCCAAGGGAAGAAGATCAGAGATCTTGACTGACATTTTAAGAATGGTGAAACATCTTCCGGCCAGGCAGACTATTTGGCCATCGAAAGAGGTTTGCATCGAACTATAATCCTGCATTTTTTACCTTAGGCTTTGGGCTAGGAGTGGGGTCTAATGCCCTCGGCCACCACGCTGAGGACCACACAGAGGGTTGCTTGCCAACTATGGGAACCTCTGTTTTGTTGGCATTAAGCTTTAGGCAGCTAGAGTTCATCCACTGAGACAATTCTACCAGGCAGGACCTAAAATGCATTGCAGATGTTCCTTCGTCCTGAGCAAGAGTGATGATCAACTGTGTCATCGACATAAGACACCATGGTGACATTGTGTTTGTCAATGACATCTGCCAGGAGGCGCATATAGAAGTTAAATAGCTTGGGGCTTAGTTTAGAGCCCTGGTGCACCCCCTGGGACAGGAGCAACATTTCCGAAGCAAAATGTGTCTGAACTACTTGGTAAGTGCGTTCAATGAAGAGGAGCGCACACCCCCATTACAGAGCAGTTGCAGGAGTAGGCCGTGGGAGACGGTATCAAATGCTGCACTTAAGTCCAACATGATCAGTGTGGCCCTGGTCCGCAGCAGATCTAAGAGACTCCGAGGCCAGCAATAATGCTGAGTTGGTGCTGTATGGGCCCGGAAGCTGGATTGGGACTCGTGAAGCAAGTTATTAGATTCTATAAAGCATGTCAATTGGGCATTGACATGTTTCTCTGCTACTTTGGCAAAGAAAGGAAGCAGTGAGATAGGTCTAAAATTTTCCGTTGAGGCACGGTCCAGGGTAGGTTTTTTGAGAAGTGGCTTGACAATAGCATGTTTCCACTTTTTAGGTATCAGGCCAGAGGAGAACGAGGTACTCAGAAGATTGCCCAGACCACGCAGAATGGATTCCATGACCTGCCTCAAGATTCTGGGGGGAGCAGGGTCCTCTGGAGATCCAGATTTTACTCTGTTGACCAAAACCTGCAGTTCCTCCGGAGAGGGACAGGTGAAGCTAAAAAGATTCTAGGGCCCCAGTGATCCACATATCCAAAAACTGGTTAGCTGATTCACTAGCCTTGCCAAACACAAGTTCTTTGGTCTGCATTGCCTCATTAAGAGACTCTGGGGTCACCTTTGCCCATTTCCTGATCTTATAGTTCATGCATACCTTGCGAGCCATGGGTGACTATAAAGCCAAAGCTGGAAAGGGTCAAGGTAGTGGTCTGACCGCTAAATGGGGATAGGTGTGCCAACAATTAAAGCTGGTGAATTGGAGAAGACTGGGTCGAGCAAATATCCTTAAATGTGCTTCGGGCACGTAACCCGTTGAGATAATTGGAGGATGTCAAGGTCCTCTACAAGTGTAGAGGCCATGCGAAAAGCAACATCCTCAAGGTGAATATTAAAATCCCCAGTGACCACCAGGTTGTGGACTGCCATGACACATGGACCCGTTTTAATCATGGCATCCTACAGTTTGGGGCTGGTTTGAACCTTTTTGCTCGGGCTGATTTTTTTTCCAGTCTGACTCTGTCTCTTTCCCATGACTTCTACTCTAGAATTCCCTAGAACCTCACAGATATTTGAGGCTAGTAATTGCAGGAACCTGGAGTCTTCTGGGTGAGGCCAAGAGATTCGGTGGGTTATTCTCAGAAAGTTAATAGAAAATCCTAAAATCCTAAAACTCCTAAAATCAACAAACACTGAACAACACATGCCCAAAGAGACAGCCCCAGATATTAACACTGCCATAGATAACGGACTCTATCAGAAGAGGAGAGACCAGTGACTGCCTAGAGATAATTAATACATCGCCTCATCACAACAGGGTCAGTTAAGAGAAGTAGCTATTGCCCTGAAAGGCCCGCTTAAAGCAACACTGGGGGAATAAGAGCCGCTCTAGCATGCTTCCCATCAATGACCAGCTATTCCTGCGCCCCCAGTCGTCCTAGCAATAAAAGGTTCAGTTTACAAAAAATATTCAATACACTCATAGTCTGGAACACTACACAACTTCTAAAGTCCACCTAGAGATAAAACCTATTTAACCAATAAACTGAAGCTCTACAGAAATGTACATGTCACAGTGGTGGCAGCCAAGACAATCAGTTCAGAAATATAAATAAGCAGGGCCGCTGGAATTATGAGGCACAGTAGGTCCAAATTATACAACATTGTTGACTAAATTGTGTGGCAAGAAAAAGCAAATAATGCAACATAATGCTGCACATATTCTGATAATATTGCTTTATAATTTTCTTATTTTTACACATTAACACTGTCTGCCCATAGGTTTTACTTGGTCAGTACCAGTTTAAGATCCAAATACAGGAATAAGCAACTGAAAAGTGGTCAGTCAGCCTTTGCATATGGCCTTCCACTTCCATCAAAACTTGCCTCTGTGATTTTAGTAACTATTGATCCATTTGAGCTAGAAACAATTTGTTTTTGTTCAAATCTGCAGATTATGCAGCAGATGTTAGATCATGTGGCAAGTGTGGCAAATCTACATTTATGCGGAAAATGTGGCAACTGCATAAACACACAATTCCAGTGGCCTTGAATATAAGGGACTGATTAAATAAATACTATGTCACTAAACTATCAGTGTAACAAGTCACAAAAAAGCCAATCTAGAAAATATCTGAGGAACTTAAGGGGCAAGTAAAGAAATATCCCCCAAACTTAAGGTCAAAGTCTGGAAACACACTGCCCCAACTTAAAAGGACCAATATAGAGAAACCCCTACAATGCTAAAGTACCAGTCTAGCACATCATCACCAGTGCTAATGAGGAGGTGCAGAGAAATTACTCAGCACAGAAGAAACAGTATAAAAAAAAATAATACCTACCTCATGCTTCTCTAGCAAGTAGCTCACGAGCTACTGGTAGCTCTCCATCTACCTGCAAGTAGCTCTCCTGTGTGCAGCTTAGCCTGCTATATTAGAAGCTCTGGTTTTGTTCAATTAATATGTATACCAACACTGAGAGTGTGAATTGGAGACAAGAATGTTTGTATTTTCAAACTTCATACGTTGATGTGTATAGAAAATTACTATTTCTAAAATATATTTAAAACCGATTTTGGAGTGGTAAACCATGTGGCATTTGGAAGATTTATTACCAATATTATTACTTTGGTGCCAGGGCCCTTGTGGCTCTGGATGTCATGTATTACCCATGTAGAAGCACTCTAAATTGACAAATCTTTGCTGCTGACAACCCTTCCTAACAGGGGCGCTGGCATGGCTCGCGGGTGTCGGGGCGGGCAAGCACGGGGGGGGGGGCCTTCTGCTTTTAAAAAGAAAAAAAAATCTTACCTTGCCACTGCCACCGCCGGGTCTTGCGTCTTCTCTCCTGCTCGCCTGTGTCCCACTCCAGGGGGAGCAGGCAGCCAGGCTCCCACCCCTAAGCCAATCACAACGCTGCAATGCAGCGTTGTGATTGGTCTGAGCGCCGTGCAGGGGCTGGAGGGATGGGCATGTTCTCCATGCAGGCTGTAATGCAGCCTGCATGGAGAACAGGGGAGTGCGCATGACTGTTTTGGGTGGCCTGAGAGGGCCGACCAAACAGTCATTGCGCACAGGAGTGTTCTACCACCCCTCCCCTGCAGCCTCACGCACTGCCGCAGCAGGAGGAAAAAATAAAATTATAACATTCCGTTATCATTTTATTTTTTCCTTCCTTTGCTGCTCCTGGCAGTGGGGCGACGCTCCTCCGCCTTAGGCGGAAGAGCCGCCACTGCTTCCTAATGCACTGAGGTGATCACTGCTGGTAATCTTACATATGGTGGGCGCTAGTGTAATATTATATGTTGTCACTATTACATTACTATTAATATTCGTAGCTAGGGATGATTATCATTGAAAATAAGTAACTCCTTTACAGAAAAGGTTGGAGACCCCTGATTAGAGGATCAAAAGTAGAACTAGTGGACAGATCTAGCACCCCCCCCTGGTTGAGCAATGAGCAGGCCCCACTCTTGTTCATTACACATAAAGCCACAGTTTCCCCTTTCACATCGCCTCCTTCCTGTGAAAAGAACCTGACTCATGCCGAACGCTGTGTGTACTAATGCTTGTTTACAAGACAGAAGGAGTGGGGGCGTGGTACACAGTATGGGAGGCACAGGTGACCTGGGGCCGGGCACTGTATAGCATGTGTAGGATATCGGGCTGGAGGATTAGCACCGGCTGAAGATGAAGGAAATCTGGCACAGAGTAGGGAAGAGTCGGAAAGGTTTGGCAGTGGTACACACAGTAGAAGGGGCATTAGGGTAACAAAGTTACAGGTTTCTCGCACATTACATTGAGTGTGGGCGGAATCCTGAAGTCCCCCTGCACAGTGGCGCAGTGTAGTTGTTAATGCACACTGTGTACATCTAACATCTTTGTACGTGACTCAAGTTCCCCTTCGCCCACAGGTCGCGCTCTGTGGTCACTTCTGACGTACTCACCACTTCCCATCCAGCGCCGAGCGGTGAGAAGCAGAAGGAACCACCGGCCTCGCCGAGAACGACCAAGCGAGGGGACAAGAAGATCCCGAAGAGCCCCGGGTGGGTTCACAGCCACTGACCTAGTGAACCCAGACCGGTAGGTGCTACCAACGCCTGACTTCTTAAGTACCCGGCTCGGGCAACATGGACCTCCTACAGCGCCGTCTCCCCCGCGTCTTCGAGGCACTGCAGAGCGCTTTGGTGAGTCAAATATCGAAGTCACGAGAGCTCATTTGGATATACAAGGAGCTAGGGTTAGTACCCCCAACCTACCTCAACCAGGCAGGTTAGAGAATAACCAGAACGCCAAAGAGCCAATCTAGGGAAACAGTTCGACCATAAAAAGGACAACTTGGCATACGTTGTACTGTAATTGCATCTAAACAACTCTTTATGCCCCAGAGAACCAGCTCTAGAGCACGCGAGGCAGGCCTTTCCCCTCGAGACCTAACCTTGCGGATCGTGTATTTGTTCTCTTGTTACATAGTCAGAAAATAAGGGTATTCCGGGGGATGGGGTTTTACAGATGAACCCCCAGCAGAGTTAGTTTTGGGCAATGAAAAGGCACCCAAACGATCTCCAATAGAGTGCACCCATTCCAGTGGCGTAGTAAGTTATGATGCTAGGAAGGAAATGGGTCCCCTAACTGCTGTTAGAATTGTAAAATACAGCAACAGTCAGGAGGGGTGAGGCCCTCAAGTCTATGGGCTCCGGTGCACTGCACCTGCTGCACCAATGGAAGCTACGCCCCTGAAACATCCTCGAGATGAGCTGCTGAAGACTGTGTTCATCAACAAAGTGTATTCAGAGGGCTGGTGCTCTGCCGTGAACAACAGCGTAGGAGAACAGCTTCCAGCTGGAAAACTGCCTCCCATTAAGTGTATTCCTGCAGAGTGGTCCCCAACGGAATGTCTTCTGGGAAATTATTCCCTGCTTGAGGGTCAACAATATAGCACCTGTGGGGATGCATTCCTGCTAGCAGGCAAATTATCCTCAGACGTAGTGCCTCTTCATGGGCTACTGCTGCAAAGCACTTTATAACAATGTGCACTCTATAGTATGCATTTTAGAGAAACAATTTCTAACAAAGTGCCGGGATTGCATTGTTGTAAAATGGTCTCCGGCAGTGTGTGTAGGTGAACTTAAAGTGTAGGGGAGCAAATACCTTACTTGAATTGGAGCGAGCAAAACGGGAAAGTGTGACCTCCCGATGGATGTTTCTTTCTGCCGCCCCACTACAAGAATTTAAAAAGTGTTTATTTCAAACCACAATTATTTGTCACTTCCTTTGCGCACTCACAAATGATATACTCACACGTGTACAGATTATGCCTTTCATGTTCATTTCGCATCATCAAGTACCAGATATGACCATGATATTCAGGGGTTTCACACTATTCTGCCAGGGCTAGCTAGAATTTTGTCGCGAAATCAAAGATGGGTTGCTGTTATGGCGGAGAAAAAGAGTAACAATTTTGCCACAGATATTTTGCAACATGTCACTGCTGGGCCACCATTATGCCAGGGGTAGCCACCATGTTGTTTAAAAGCTCAAAATATGCACTAATGTGCCACAAGAAGGGCTAGCAAGGTCATTAATAATGACCACAATTTGTCACTATTGGGGCACTATAATGCCTGGGCAAGCAAGGATGTAATTAAGAATTCCCACAGAGTGTCTGCCTCCTTGCCATGACCAAAAACACACACATGCACATAGAGGATCACTCAATCACACATTCACATGTGCCCACATATACTCACACTCGCTCAGACATACAGATGCCTTCATCTTCAGACATACCCCGCCCCTACTTACCTACTGGGAGACAATATTGATCCAGATTCCACAGTGGTCCTCTAGAATCCTGTTAGACCTGTGAGACTTAGGGTGGTCTTCCTCCAAACTTCTTGCCTTCCTCCTCCATTTTTGCTGATCTCGTTTTTGCTGGCCTTAGGACTCTATGCACTATACCACTGCTAACTGGTTGTACGACTTTACAATGCATGCCTTTACTACACATTTTTTACAGTACATGCCTTTACCAGTTGTATGTGATTTCAGAGAAAAACTATTTTATGGAATACCATTACTGAGAAACCATTAATCTAAACTGTTTAAGGGAAATTTTCAGAATGAATGACATTTACCTTTTCGTAGAAACCAATTCATATAATGTCTTTTTGGTCGAAATTGGCTTTCGAATGCTTATTTTTAAAGTGTAAATGCAATGGTTGAAGGTCGTACTTTCAGATGCAGTTTTGATGGAGATATTCATATCAGTGCTTTACTTCAAGAGACATTATTTCATGTTTATATCTTGTACATTGTCAAACAATCTCTGCATTAATGATGCTTTTAATGTATAGACACTTGATTACTAGGGTATCTGCAAGTTAATGAAATTATACAAAGTACCCCAACTTGACAGATAATTCAATAGTCACTGGTGGTCATATACAATGATATGAACATTTCTGTATGTCTATTTTCTCTCTCCCGTTTTTTGTGCAGAATTATTGTGTAATTGTATATCTGTTTGTTATAATTTTCTTGGTTTTGATTTTATGAATTGTGAGAGCGCTTTTATATGAATGTATACGAAATTTCTAGGTATTTCTCAGAAAAAACCTTTTTTTTTAAAAATGTTCTTTTAATTTTATATGTGTTCTTTATTATATTGTTCTTACTCTGAAATAAACAATTTGCTCTAAACATTTGGGATTGGAACGTTTATGCTCTGATGATACAGTATGGATATGTGAGGTGTTTGTAATTGATTTGTCTGACTTGGCCAAAGAGGATATTTTTTCTGACTTCAGGCCACTGTCAAACAATTACTTCAGATACTTTTAATTCACTGAGCAATCACCACCGGTATACACCATCCATTGATGACCCCACAACCCCTAAACACCATTAATACCTGACCCCTAAAACTCCTCACCACATCTAAACTATACTCATCCCTGAAGCCTAAAAGCACTTTCTATCCCAAAAATCCACCATCCCTGAACCATGCAATCACTGACTACCCCTAACTCCACCCATTTCTGAACCCTAAAAACCCCTTTCTATTCTTAAACCCCACTCATCCCATACCCCTTAAAACATCTCAGCATACCCAAACTCCACCCATCCCTGAACCCTAAAAAACTCTCACCACCCTTAAACACCAGCCATCCATGGCCCATAGGAACTCCGCATCACCCTAACCTACCCATCCCTAAAACCCCTTTCTACATCTAAACTCCACCCATCTTTGAATCCTTAAACCTCTCACCACCCTAAACTCCACTCCATCCTGAACCCTAAAAACTCTTAACCAGTTCAGTCGCTACTCATAATTGAACCTTAAAAACCCTCACCAGCCGTAAATTCCGCCCATCCATGAAGCCTAAAACCTCTCAACATCCTTATACTCCGCCCATCTCTGAAACCTAAAAACACCTCACACACCTAAACACCACTCATTCGTGAACCTTAATAGCCCCTCATCACCCTTCACTCTTCCCATCTCTTAACCCTAAAAACCCCTTTCTATGCCCAAACTCCAATTATTCTTGACCCCTAAACACCTCTCTTAACCCTAAACATTACCCATACCTACCCATACCTAACTCAAAAACCCCACAGTAGTCCTAAACTCCACCCAAGTTTAATGCTATTTTGGATGTTTCCTTAGAATTACCTTTCCTTTAAAATGTTTCCTTTATTTTTTCGAATTTATTGTATTTTCTTAAAATTGGCTTTCCTTAAAATTGTTTTTCTATGATTTGTTTCCTCCAATGTGGTTTCTCTGTGTTCGTTTTCCATTAATTTACACACATTAGCCACGCAGGTAAGTATAAATAAGGTAAATTAAACCTCTTTCCATATGCATATGACATATTACCTACTGATGATATCCAGATAGGTAGTTATAGTTAGGACCAACTTTTCCCATAGACAAAGTGTTTTTTGTTTTGCTAATAGCTTTGGCGCTGTTTGACTAATCTTCACAAAATTTTCCCAAAAAAGCGGCCTACTTTGCCTCGTTCTCCATGGAAAGTTTTGGGTGATTCATCAAGCCGGAGCAGAGAAAAAGGGGGATCTCAAAATGATTTTCCCCCATGCAGTGTCTATGGGGATTTTGCAATTTTTAGACACGGCTACAGGCCCAACCGCTGATTGGATTTACACCAAATTTGGCAGAAAGCTAGCTCTTGGTTTCACTGAAAAAAACAAAGGTTACAGGAATGTTATAGTTAGGTTCACGTTATACCCATGCAAAACCATAGAAATTCAACAGTAATAGTCATACTTATAGTTATACTTTTCTGAAGAAACTATAACTCGTTAAGTAACTTTCGGCCACGAGTTTTAGTTTCTTAACACAAGTATAATTATAAGTATAACAATGACTGCTGAATTTCTATGGTTTTGTGTGAGTAAAACGTGAACCTAACTATAACGTCCAAGTAACCTTTGTTTTTTTCAGTGAATATATATTCTTGGAATCTTTGAATGACAATCCCCAGGATTTGAAGTTCACATGCACAATAAGTAAAACTGAACTGAGCTTTTTAGATATTCAGCTGTATGATGCTCATGATAAGATTTGCACAAAAGTCTTCTGAAAGCCTACGAGTAGGAACAATCTCCTCTTTGCGAACAGTGCACACCCGGCAGCTTTGAAATGGAGTATACCGTATGGTCAATTTCTTAGAGTCAAAAGGAACTGTTTGGAAGAGAAAGACTTTGACGAACAAGCAATGGAGATGACACAGAGATTCATAAGATGTGGATACCCACCGTCAGTCTTAGTGGATGCTCTGAAAAGAGCTAAACAAGGGAATAGAAACAATATTCTATTACCAAAAAAGAAAAAGGATCAAATGAAAAAAGGCAAAAACAGATATATTATGGATTTGAAAAAATCTAATAATGTTTTTACATTGATCAGGAACAATTGTAGGATTTTAGAACAATATGAAGACCTAAGGCGTGGCTTGACTTCATGGCCGCGTAGACGTGCTCCGAGAGAGCTCCGGGCGGCGGCCCGAAAAAACTAAAAATCCTGCAGCATCCTGGCCCATGATGGTGGGGGAGCCGGTCTCATAGGACCCGCAAGACCTCCTGCCGTTCTCTGATCGACTGAGATAGCGCGGGACCCTGTGAGGACCGGAACGGAGCCCCGATACTGCCATTTTGAATGAGGCGGTGCTGCCGGGCTGGAAAGGCGAGCCCAGGGACCTTGTTGGACCCTTCGGTGAAGGGTGAGAGCGGTCTGTGGGCCCGGCGGGGGACCGATCCCGCACTAGAATAATTAATGAAGAGAGGCGGAGCAAGCAGGCGCCGCACACCTCGGAGTCCGGTGGGAGGCGCTGCGGCCCGAATGAAGGGAATTGCAGTGGAGGGCCTGTGAGACCTGGGTCCTTCACTGCTTGAAATTCTACCAGTCGGTGCCAAAGGAGCCCCAGGGAGCTGGGGAGCGCAAATGGCACGGTCCTCCCCCTTTTGACATTCGGGGAGAACCAGCAGTGTTGAAGATCGACGGGGGCACTGAGGCACATGAGAGGAGGCTGGATTACAGCCGCGGCCTGCTGAGGGGCTGCCTAGGCTGAGGCGCGATTCTGCCTGGCTGGTGGTGCTGGCCTTCGAGTACTGTCTGCCATAGTGGAGCAGGGGAACGTGTCTGGCCCCCGGTTGAATGTGGCGAGAGGGGGGGGCCTGGCGAGGGAACCCCCTGGTGATCTGCCCTGGGGGATCACGAACAGGATCGCCTGACTCGAGGAGGAGGGGTACCACTGCTGTGTGGACTGCCTGTACCCCGGAGGCCCAGAAACAACCTTGAGCAGAGGAGAGTGGGCCCGGGCCACAATTGAGCTCTCTCACACGCACAAACCCAGAGGAGGCCACCACTGACGGGGGTCGGAGCAAGGACCGAGCCAGGAACATCGAGGCGAGGTGCCCGGGGACGACACGTCAAGGGGCCTCGTGGCTCGGATCCCCTGTGGAATACCTGGTGGAGAGACCACGCTGCAGACACGTAGAAAGAGCGGCGTAACCCAGGTGTGATAGGTCAAACATTGGTGAGGTTGAAGACTTTGGGTGTGGCACAATGGAGGCCCCTTTGCTAAGAAAGGTTCTATAAGATACTGTACGACATCATTAGTTGGTCAACATGGGGAAAGACAAAGCGACGAAGGCGCAATCGAATAATATATTGAACTATGCACTACCTATATCACACAGTTCATATGCCAGAGAGGAGGATCCCGAACGGGGTGGTGGCGCATCGGGGGGAGCTACCGAAGACCCACCAACGCTAACGGATGTTATCCGGGCTATCCACACGACCAGGGATGACATGGTTCGGAAGATAGATGCTGTGGCCATAGATGTTAATTTACTGAGGTGTGATCTTCGGCAAATTTCAGACAGAGTGACAGTCACTGAAAAAGACATGGATGCCCTAATGGAGGAAGTAAAAAACCTCAGTGTCAAGGTGGTGGAATTGAAGAGACAAGTGATAAAACTGGATGAGAGGGCGGAGGACTCTGAAGGAAGGTCAAGAAGAGGGAACCTGAGATTTATTGGGTTTCCCGAAAAATCGGAGGGCCCCTCGGTGGAACTTTTCCTGGAGGATTGGATTGTTCACAAAATGGCCCCTAAACAGTTGTCAAAGTTTTTCAGTATGGAACGTGCGCATAGAGCATTGGTGGCCCCTCCTAGACCTGGCGTGCCTCCCCGAGCAATTATTGCAAAGTTATTTAACTACAGGGACAGGGATCTGATCTTCCAGCTCTCTCGCAGTGGACGGTGATTTTTCTTTGAAGGTCACTCCATAACGGTGTACCCGGATTACACTCAAAGGGTCCAGGAACAAAGAACGACCTTTGTAGCAGTCAAACGGAGACTGAGAGACCTAAACTTAAAATACAGTCTTATGTTCCTGGCACTACTACGTGTGGAGACTGAGGGCCGCGCCCTGTTCTTCTTTTCAGCAGAGGCAGCGAGAGACTGGTAGGACACCAGGGCCCCGGAGGGTAGGCGTCAGGTCCCCTCTTCGGTCTCCACTGGGGCGGGTTTGGTGGGGTCTGCCCCGAGGGTCGCAGGCAATCTATGCGACAGATACAGCAAAAAAGGACATTGAGCCCGGGCCGCATCACAGTTGTCCTGGATGGCATGCTGCAGCCTTCGGATTTAGAAATCGTGCCAGACTCGATGGAACCGTCACCGGAGATTGAGGTTGGTGCCGGCGGTTCAGGCAGCGGTCAAGAATGAGCTCGGCACGCTGAATATCATAACTGGAACTGTACAGATAAGTCCTTATGTATACCTGGTGTGTAGGGGACCTTGAAAGACTGAGTCGCGAACTATTTTTGGGGTTCCTAGAAGATTTGCACTTTGAGGTCATAACGGAGGCCTCCTGGCCTCTCTATCCTTTCTTATCCTACTATACTTAGTTAAGTCTGTACAGTCCAAGGGCCAGGTTGATCGTTAGTCATTATATTGACATGGGCTGCCGCTGGAGTAGCGACGCCCCCCCACCAGAGTTAAGGCCCGTCGGGGAAGCTTGAGAGCAATCTCGCACCCCGGCATAGCCGGTTCTCTTGCACAGCAACTGATTGACATTACACGCAGGACTGGGCCCTAGCCCTATGAACATTCAAGCTGAAGTTGAAATGTGTACAAGGAAGGGGTCGGGGAGGTATGGGGCGGTGTGTGTGGGTTTCCTTATGGATCGTAAGATGTACATTGAGATTCATATCATTGCCCACGGGGAGGGAGGGGAATGGGATTGTTTATCTTTCAAAAGTTTGTTTGTTTGTTGGGGAAACTTGAGGGTCGCACAGGATTACACTTTGTCACACAGTCTACTGGGTCGAACTCTCCGGGACAGGGGGGACATTCTTTGGACGCTCACCACCAAACTATTATGGCAGTGCAAACATTGAAAGTTCTTAATTGGAATGTTCAGGGGATGGCTGGCCTAGACAAACGTCGTAGAATACATGCCTTCCTAAAGAGGTACAAGATAGCAATAGCTGTACTCCAAGAAACACATATATGGGGGAACACAATAATGAGCTTACGGAAAAGATGGCGGGGTCAGATATATGCCACCTCGTATTCAGGTTTTGCATGGGGGCGCTGGTGTGGGGGGCGCCGGGGGTCCCCTTCCAACACCGTCATCATGTTCTGGACCCTGAGGGGCGTTACGTTGTTCTGTTTGGGAAATGGGAAGGAAGGCAAATGTGTATCATAAATGTTTATGCACCAAACTTGGACTGTCCTGACTTTTTTCCAGCGGTTCTTAAGGCAGCGACATCGTATATGAGCGCTGAGATTCTCCTCTTCGGAGACTTTAATTGCGTCTTTGACGGAGAATTAGACAGAGAGCCCCCTAGAGAGAATACTAAACCCTGCATGACGAGATCTCTTGAGACTATTCTACAGGGCATGCAATTAAGAGATGAGTGGAGGGCACGCAACCCCACCAAAAGGGAGTTTTCTTGTTTTACCCCTGCGGCTAATACTTTCTCCCGAATTGACCACTGCTGTCTCTCGGCAGGTCTTTCCGCCACAACGGAGGCCATTTCCTACTTACCCCGATATTTGTCCGATCATGCACCACTACTATTGACCTTGACTAGCGGACCGGGACGACCGGCCATCCCATTATGGCGACTCCGAGCAGAGGCACTCATGGACCCCCCCATATAGGCAGAATGTAGCGGAGGTCTTGCAACATTATTTTAGGGAAAACTGGGGTTCAACAGCTACTAGAGCCACAGAGTGGGAGGCCATGAAGGTAGTTATTAGAGGGGTCTTTAGAGGGGTCTGCATGAGGACCATGTATGGGGTACAACATCAGCTTAGTACCGACATCGACTCTTTTGAAAAACAGCTAAAGAAATTAGATAAAAATGTGTACAGAGCTCCAGCGGATTTGGCTGAATGGCCGAGGGTTCATGGGAAATTGTTGGAGGCCTGGTCCCGACTGGAGAAGTGTAGGCACACCGCCTACAGACAGAGACTACATATGGAGGGGGATAGATCGGGAGCATTATTAGCTAGATTGCTAAGGACGGAGACGGAACACACACCTTACAAAAACAATAACGTAACAATTTGGGGACTGTTGTGCACACTCAGGAAGCAATTCTAAAGGTATTCGCAACTCACTTAAGACAGACATGCTCGACGACTCCCGGGTTCGGCCAGGTGCACAGCAGGACTTTCTTGATGGGTTGTACACACCTCCTAGAGGTGTGTACAATGAAGCCCTGACCCGGTGGGTACTTCCGGATACCATGATGGAAGCATTAGTGTCCATGATCCTTAAGCCGGACAGAGATCCCCTCTCCCCGGGCTCATATAGACCCATTTCCCTCCTGAATTTAAATGAGAAAATACTAAGCAATGTGCTGGCTGCACGTCTTCTGCCATATGCGACCCGACTGGTCCACCCGGACCAGGCCGAGTTTATCCCCAGGCGAAATAAAACACATAATCTGCGTAGGCTTGCGCACATATGGCACGTGCCAAGCCTGCGGGAGGAAGGTTGGGTCCTGTGTCTTCTGGATATCCAACAGGATTTCGACTCGGTTGAATGGGACTACATGTGATGGTGCTTGGCAGGATGGGGTTGGGGGAAAAATATATAGGGTGGCTGAAACTGCTCTACACCAGACCGACGGCTCGGGTCCGCCTTCGCAATCAGGTGTCCGATAGCTTCGAGCTCCGGAGGGATACTCATCGGGGCTGCCCCTTATCGCCACTCCTATTCGCCCTTGCGATAGAGCCCCTGGCGATCACCCTAAGGAAAAAGATGGAATGATGGGGGATTCAGTTGGGAGCTGTCACTCATGTGGTGTCAATGTACGCTGATGACACACTGGTGTATCTTTGACATCCTGATGAGGCAGTACCTGTGCTCCTTAGGGAGCTGTCCGATTTTGGAGAAATATCGGGCTTGCGCCTTAATCCGGGAAAGTCTAAACTCTTTCCCATGGGATATCTGGCGGGAAAGGAGGAGGGCGAACTACCCCTGGTGGGAATGCAGTGGGTCAGGGACGAAGTGCGCTACCTGGGGATCAGGCTTGCGCACTCTCAGGCAGCCTACCTGGAGCGCAATGTGGGGAGGTGCGTGGAGGGCATTCGCAAATAAATTGTTTTCTGGCATGACTTGCCGTTATCCCTGATGGGTCGAGTGGCCTTAACAAAAATGGTGATTCTTCCGCGCTGCCTGTATGTCATGCAGAACTCTTTTTACCGCATACCACAGGTATATTTTCGACAATTAGACTGCCTATTGGTGGAATTACTATGGGGATCAAAAAGGAAAAGGGTTAAATTAGACACACTACAGAGGACATGGGAACAAGGGGGACTGGAGGTTCCCCGCCTGCACCTCTATTACATGGCAACCCAGCTTCAACATGCAATACACTGGCTGGACGTTAACGATAATTGGGAGAAACGATTACTGGAGGGCACTCATCGGGGGCCTCCTCTTCCTGATCTCCTCATGTTGGGTTCGAGGGTGCCCGAACAACTCCCGTACATTGTTCGACATGTGGCCATGACATGGGAATCTGCAATCAAATTTGTGGTAAAGCGGGCGCCTTATGCCCCGAAGGCCCCGCTGTGGGCAGTGGTACCATTTAAACAAATAAGTCATACCATGTCCATTACAAAATGCAAGGAGGGAGGTTGCCGTCTGATGGGGGATTTGTACTCTGGTCAGCAGTTCCTCACCACGGAGGAGATGGAAACGATGTTTGAGTTGGGGAGGGGGCAGTACCTCCAATATGCGAAACTTTCGGCGGTGGCCCGCGAGCTGTGGCCGACGTTTCCACATGAGCCGCCCATATCCGCCACATTACAGGCTCTCACGACACTGGCGGGGGGCGTAGGCTGGTATCCCACATCTATAGGGCGCTCAGGGGGGACATTATGACTGACCCCCTTTTAATACATACTAAATGGGACGCGATAATTGATGAACCTCTAACCTAAATGGAATGGAAGAGGGTGCACAAGGAGGTCAAATAAATCAGCTCCAATGCCAGATTCAAGCTCACCCAATATAACATAGTCCATCAGACTTACATGACTCCACAAGTCCTACATAAAATTTTCCCGGACCGCCCCGGTCACTGTCCTAGGTGTGGCTATGGGGAGGCCCATTTCATACATATCACATGGGACTGTCCGGAACTGGTGGTATTCTGGAGGTTGGTGCTAGATAGCCTAAAAAAGATCACTGGGTGGACGCTGCCGTACTCCGTAAAGGAGATACTTCTAGGACTCCTCCCTAGACCTAAAGGGAAACAACTTACGAGGAGGTTCGTCCAGTTGGGATTGGTATTAGCCAAACGGAGAATTGCAATCAAATGGATGAGCTCGGTGCCCCCCACGATTGAGAGTTGGGCTAAAGATCTACGGGAATGGGCTACAGCGGAGCTAATCCGCATGAGACGAGTTAGGAGGGATGAAAAGTTGGAAGATGATGTGAGGTCCTGGTATAGCATGATCACAGAAATTTCTATGAGAGAAGTCCCTACCTCGCAAAAGATAGCGGAGACTCAAGATGACCTAGCTGACTCGGGGGCGGCGGCATCGTCTGGGGTCAACCGCAGTCTGAGAATGTAGTCGACATATATAATCAGTGAGACATAGTCTGACCGGGGATGTATGGTATGAGGGGGAGTTTCCTTTATGCGACTCTGGGGGGAGGGGGGGAGGTTGTTAAGATGTTAACTGTTAAGATATATTTTCTTGTGATAATGATGTTCTATCCAGACACGATGATCTGTTATAATAATGCTTGAAATTATTTATGTACAGGTCTCATCCTTGAAAGAAAATGTTGAATATTTGAGGATTATCATCTGCGATGTGTAATTGTTGTTATGATTTTACTGTGATTCTGGCTGACTAATAAAATAATTAAAAAAATTAAAGAAAAAAAAAAAGATGAAGACCTAAAGGATTACATACAGAATTATCCCAACACAACATATTGTAAGATGTCATCATTGAGAGATATTTTGGTCCAAAGTTTTATGACTAATCAAGACAGAACGTGTAATTGGCTACTTCCCAAAAACGGGCTTCTATAAATTAATAAAATGTGCAGCCTGAAAATGGGGGGACAATAGAACAACAGCCAAATTAGTCGACGGAATGACCAAAAAGATCAAGGAACATATACATTATGAAAGTACCCATGTGGTTTATGCATTGGAATGTGATTGTGGAAGGACATACATAGCGAGTACCATTAATAAATGAAAGCTCCGGATTTTGCAACACATACAGGCAATCTCAAAGAAGGACTTTACCGACGTTATAGCTAAGCACATTTGGGACAATCACAATGGAGACATAAGTAAAGTTGCATTTTATGGAATTCTGTAAATTGCATTGAAGTCAAGAGGGGGTGATCGACAATTGAATCTACGAAGATCAGAGTCAAGATGGATTCTATTGATGGGCACTGAAAATCCATGGGGACTAAACACAGACGCTTAACTTCATGTACACCGTTAGGTTGCTAATTCCTTAAATATTGATAACATGGATTTCTCCATGTCCTTTCAAGACTCCTTGGAGATTGATAACATTGACCCTGTTTTTATACCCCTTAGAATATGCACAGAGTAAGACTCTATAGAAAAGAGAAAAATGTTTGTTTATCAATCAGTATATGTGTATATAACCAGAAGGGGTTTCACATCTGGGTACAAAAAGATTTGCACAGAGAATGTCATGTTGCTTAAATGACACAGTAAATTTTAACGTGACGTTGGTTTGGGGCATAGGGTTCCTTTAAAAGGACACTCTACACACACGTTTCTATGGCCCTGTGGAAGGCTATGGGCAAGATGCGTAGGCTATTTCACTCTGTTTTGATGCACATGGTGTAATAAATATATATGCAAAAATAAACGTTATTGAGCAGAAAGCCAGACATGCCGCAGTCTGTCTATGAACTGATTGAATTGGTGCTGTGAAAAGTTTGTGAGGAGTTGGCTCCAAAGAAGAAAAAAACAACAGCTTACTATGATATATATATATGGGCTGGTGGGAGGAGCTGGTGGGAGGAGCAGGTGGTCCGAGTGAAATATCATGAAATTTGGGACAATCATGTAATACACTGGTGTCGTTTTATTGATGACCTTTTTCTGGTCTGGAAGGGAACAGAAAGTGGTGCGAGACTTTTTTTTAAACCAGTTAGAGGCCAACGACTTAAATATACATTTCACTAGTAACATCAGTGCCCACAATGTGAATTTTTTGGAGCTAACAGTCTATGTGAAAGACAATAAACTTGAGACGAAGCTGTATAGAAAACCCACAGCAGGGAACACGTTACTGCATGCAACAAGTTTCCATCCCAGAAATCTAATTAGGAGTATCCCGTATGGAGAGAGCCTAAGAGTGAAACGAAATTGTAGTAACTCTGTAGAATCCAGAAAAGAGATTATGATCTTAAAAAAGCGATTTAAAACAAGAGGCTATCCTGAAGACTGTGTTGAAGGGGCAGTTAAGAAAGCCAATAAGCAATCCAGGGAACAGTTGTTGTTTAAAACGAGTAACCAAGCTAAGAGAAACAGCAAACAGAAAACGGAAACTATACACTTTAGGCTGATCACACCATACAGCAGGCAACAGACAAACATAAGAGGAATCTTAGGAAAGTACTGGTACCTCATTAAAAAAGACCCAGTTTTAGGAAAAGTGGCACCACGAAGTCCATTAATAACATTCAGGAAGGCAAGATCGATGAAACAAGCCTTAGTCAGTAACATCTTGAAGGACACAAAACCACGAGCACAAACAACATGGCTGAACAAGAAGCAAGGTTTTATGAAATGCACTAAGTGCAAAGCTTGTCTTCATGGCAAGAACACAGAGACATACAAATCAGGTTTGTCAAGCAGAGTGAAAAAGATAAAAAGAAGAGTCACGTGTAAAACGGAATATGCAATTTATGTACTACAATGCCCATGTGGCTTATGCTACGTGGGCAGTACCATTTTAGAAGTACATAAACGCATTTTACAACTCCTACGTGCAATCAAAAATGGGGATAAAAGTTACCCAGTAGCCTGACATTTTGAAGCATTCCACAACAAGAACACGAAAGGTCTGACATATTTTGTCATAGACGCAGTAGAGCCAAGCTCCAGGGGAGGTAATAGAAAGCAAAAATTGAGGAAGATAGAATCGAGGTACATTATAGAGCTCGACACTAAGAGCCCAGGAGGCCTCAATGTCGGAGAAGATCTCCAAACTCACTTATAACTTGTGTAAAATGAATTTATTCTGCAATGAATTTCCCGTTTCCTTAAAAGCTGATTTTAATGATTTTAAATGTCACAAAGCACGATTTAGAGCACTTTGATTTTGACTGGGTAGTACAAAAAGCAACAAACGTCGTACTGTACACACTTTGCCCACTTGGGCTGAATTAGAGAATTGCGCATAAAAACTCAGCATAGAATGAGTATGTTGATGTTTATTCATTTGCTGTATTTGATGAATTTATATATCAATTTAATACAACAGTATTGCAATGCATAAGATTACTGAGGTGAATTAAGCACCGCAAAATGAGCATAGTCTATATAATAACGGAGTATGCAAATAACTTGATGTATTTTTGCAAAAGAATGCGAATTACAAATCACGGCCATTTGTTTCAACATAAAAATGAATCTGGCTAAACAATTATGTTTTATTGAAAGTATATAAATGTAATTTATGTTGATGAATGTAAAAACTACCAGTCTGTTTTCACTATTAGTTAACACAGAGTACTACACGTGATGGGTAGAATAGACAAAAGACTGCTTGTAATGTCGCCTCGTTATTGGTGAACAAGGCTGTGTTCAGCCGAAATGCGTTCAATTGCGGTCAGAAAATAAAATATTGGAATATCCACATATGGCATCGTCATCCTTGCTTGCAGGGGAGAAGTGTGATTAGTTACGGACCAGCTCTCGTGAGGTCCGTTTGAGACGACGCGCCCTTCGATTTGAAGAAGTAGCGGCAGGTCACGCGAGACCACAACGAAGGATATATATATATAAATATCATTTTCAATTCATTTTTAGGGGCGGACCCTCCAAACCCCCACTTTCATTTTTTTATTGATTACCATTATCTACCTATATCCCTACCCATCCCTAATCCCTAACCACTCTATGCCCTTACCCACCCCTAAACACTAAAAATGCCCATACTACCCTATGCCCCTACCAACCCCATTACACTAAAAACACCCTTACCATCCTATGCCCCTAACCTCCCCTAAACAAAAAAAACTCCTTAACTACCCTATGACCCTACGCACCACTAAACCCTAAAGTACCCTTACTAGTCTAACACCCTCTAACCACCTCTAAACCGGAAAAATTCCCTTACTGCTCTATGCTCCTGCCCACCCCTAAACCCTAAAAATACCCTTACCACCCTATACCCCTACCCACCCCTAAACTCTCAAATATACACACACAAACACAAACATACCTTAACAATACTTACCATGCGTGATAAAGGTATGCGTGGTAAAGGCACCAAAAATTGCATGTGTGGAAAAGACATGCATGGTAAAGGCTGCATGGTAAAGGCACCAACACTTGCATGTGGGGTAAAGGCTGCTTGGTAAAGGCACTGCATGGGAAAAACATTGGTGCAAAGGATGTTTCCTCTGCTTACCAGTGCTAACGCGCATGTGCTCACTCCCTTAAACATGCTAACATAGGCTTATCCCCAATTGGCATGTATAATTTACTTATAAGTCCCTAACAAAGTGGTACTCCACGTACCCAGGGTCTGTCAATTAAATGCTTCTAGTGGGCCTGCAGCACTTATTGTGCCACCCACTTAAGTAGCCCTTTAAACATGTCTCAGAACTGCCATTGCAGCCTGTGAGTGCATAAACTGCCATTTCGACCTGGCAAAATAACCCATTTGCCAGGCCCAACCCATTCGTTTTAATACATACCGGTCACCCCTAGGGTAGGCCCTGGAAAGCCCAGAGAGCAGGGTGTACGGTGTTTAAAAAGTCGGATATGTTCTTTTTTGTTTTACAAGTCCTGGTAGCGAAAAATTCTGAAATTAATTTTTCACTACTGCAAGGCATGCCTCTCCCATAGGATAACATTGACGTTACCATATTACACTTAATAAGCTCCACCTTCCCAAGAGAAACAGGTAGCCTGCTCATGTTTGGTGTCTTTGGAATAGTAATGAAAATTCTCTCTTATGGCAAAGTCAGATTTTAAATTACAATTTTGAAAAGGCCACTTTGAGGAAGTTGGCATTTTCCTGCCTTAACCATTTAGTGCCACCAGCCTATCTCTGGGTCACATGAGTGGGTGTAGCTGACAGTCTGGCTTTGTGTATTACTCCTAGACAGCCACAAACAATAGAGAGCCTGGGCCATCAATGGCAGGATGGGTGGGTGAAGCTGGGCACAGCCCTCCGTACACTTGAATAGGCTGTTGTTAGAAATGGGGTTTCTGGTTGGCAGATGTATGCACCCTGTCTAAGCAGGAATCACAATCCTAGTCAGGACAAGTCAGAAACACACCTTAAATTAACCTGCGCTTAACCTCAGGTATCGTGGCACAGAGCAGTCAGGCTTGACTTAGGAGGCAAAGTGTAAAGTATTTGTGCACACAACACACAGTAACACAGTGAAAACACCACAAAAAGACAACAGTAGAATTTGAGATATGAAGTTTTTTTTTTTTTTTAAACTCTTTTTATTTACAAAAAATAAACTTGTTGGTCATTTGCACACAAGGATGCTTGTTAAGTACGGTGTTGCATTCACATATTCACATTTCAATATATTTCCTTTGATGTTACAGCACACAAGGTGGCCACAATATACAAATCCTTACGGCGTTAATGGTTCTTCAAGGGAGGGGACCAGGGGGGGTTCACACAGATGTCCTCGGTATTCATTCCATTTTGTCCAATTTGCTACCCATTTCCGGGGACATCCCCGAGCCACATAGACTGTCCTCTCTCGCAACATGCACCAATCCATGTCTTTCTTCCAGACACTTAGTGTTGGGGGTGTGCCCGCTCCCCATTGGCGTGCTATATTTCGTTTTGCAATCATCTGTCCCAGTGTCGCCCATATTTTGCCTTTTTTGGACATGTCTGTGGGCTCCCAGATGTTTAAGATGCACCTTTTTATTTCGGGTCGTAGTTCTGCCCCCCAGACCGTTCGCATACAGCTGTGCACTCCTTTCCAGTAGGTTTGTATTAGAGGGCACTCCCAAATTATGTGGAGGAATGTCCCCACCTCCCCACACTGTCTCCTACAAAGCCCGTCTGCACTCCTACCCATCAATACCAAGCGTGTACCCGAGATGTATACGCGGTGTAGTATTTTGAGTTGTATCAGTCTTAGTTTTGCCGAAATCGCTACCTCCCTGGGGGAGGAGAGTGCCTCCCTCCATTCTTCGTCATCGATCTCAAGACCATCAGTCTCCCACTTTCTCCTAAGGGCAAGCAAGGGGTCAGGGGTATGATGTATAAGTTTTTGATATGTGAGGGAGATAGCCTTCTCCGGGAGATGGCCGTCCAGCAGTCTGTCTTCCAGGGGGGAGGACTCCGGGAGCATCGTGCCAGGTGAAATGTTAGACTGGAGTGAGTGTCTGATCTGTATGTACCGGAAATATTCCGTTTGCGCTAATTCGTACTTTTGCTGTAGGGAGGCAAATGTCACCATTCCATTGGGCCCCCATAAGTCTTTTATCTGGGAGATCCCTATCAGGTCCCAGTTGCGAAACCCTTTTGTGCGACCCAATGTACCCAACCGTTCGGAGACCCAAAGCGGGGTAGCCAAAGTGAGCTTATCGGCCCATCCTAGCTTGCGACTCACCATATGCCAGAGTTGGACCGAATGCCTTGTAGGTCCCGTGAGTGGATATTTGTTAGGTCTAGAGTAGAGCGCAGCCTCAAAGTTCCCCCCCGGGAGGAGCCATCTGTCCATCCCGTAACCGGGATCGTCCCCACCGCTATATGTGCCCTGGTTTATGGCTGAAAGGTGTGCCGCCCAGTAGTATTTCCGAATGTCTGGAAGTGCTATACCCCCATCGTACCACCCCAGTGTCAGCTTCTGGAGCGCTATGCGCGGCGTTCCAGCCCACAGCAGGTCCCTCTGAGTAGCTTCAATATCTACAAAGTACTTTTGTGGGACTAAATCTGGATAGTTTTGGAGGGCATATAAAAAGCGCGGGAGCGCCATCATCTTGAAAAGAGCTGCCCGACCCAGGAGGGACAGCGGGAGCTTCTTCCAAATGGCAGTATCCCTTTTAAACCTTTGCAGGGGTGGTAGGAGATTCCGCTCGTATCGCGTCGCCACGTCCATGGAGATAAAGATGCCAAGGTATTTGAACCCTCTGTGGTCACCTTGATCGGGCAATCGCGCGGAATTGACGGAGGGGCGCCATGCAGGACGTAAAGCACTGATTTCCCCCAGTTGATACTGTAGCCTGAGTTTCTCCCAAAATTGGTGAAAATATCGAGTGCCACTCTAAGGGACTTTGAGGGGGAGGCAAGATACAGCAGGATGTCGTCCGCATAAAGCGAAATCCGGTCCTCCCACCCATCTGCCCATCTGAGCCCCCGTAGTGAGAGGTTTTGCCGTATCCAGGCCGCAAGAGGCTCCAGGGAGAGGGCGAAAAGCAGGGGCGAGAGGGGGCAGCCCTGGCGCGTCCCTCTTTCCAGTGTGAAAACCTCTGAGATCTTATTATTTACCACCACCTGGGCTAGTGGGTCGGTGTAGAGGAGACGCACCCACCCAATGAAATTAGGGCCGAAGCCCAACTTTTGAGGACCGCCATCATATAAGGCCATTCAAGCGTGTCGAATGCCATAGCGGCATCCAACGAGACCACGACCGCGTCTTCCTGGATCGTGTGACAGCGTCCCAATACTCCGTGGAGTCGTCGCAAGTTGAGCGCAGTGTTGCGGTGCGGCATGAAGCCCGACTGGTCTGGGTGGACCAGTTTGGTGATTATTGGCTTGATCCTGTTTGCGAGCAGCTTCGCGAGGATTTTGGGTTCAGCATTTAGCAGTGATATCGGCCTGTAGGAGGCGCATAGTTCTCTGGGTTTCCCTTCCTTAGGGATAGCCACCAATGTGGCGATGCGCTGGTCTCTCGGCAGTTTCCCCCGGACTATACTGTCCTCGAACATGTTTTTAAGGTGGTGACCCAGACAGTCAGGTTTGAGCTTGTACAGCTCAATAGGGAGACCATTTGGTCCTAGGGCTTTCCCAGGCTGGAGTTAATTAATTGCCTTGGCCAGTTCTTCTACAGTGAGCACCCCCTCCAAAACTCCTCGGTCATCTTCAGAAAGGGTGGGCATCGCAATGTCGGCCAAGAGCGCGGAGGAGTCCTCCTCCGGCCTCTCCGACCCCCTGCTGTATACTCTTTTGAAATGTGCTGCAAACTCGTTTATTATCTCCTGGGGTTCAGTGAGGATGGCGCCCAGTTCAGTCCGAAGCTCAGGCACCACCCTCTGCGCTCTCTGTTTTTTGTCCAACCAGGCTATTAATTTGCCCGCTTTGTCCCCTTGGTCATACAATCGGCCGTCCCTGGCTCTCGCCAGGTTTTTGCGCGTCTGTAGCTAGCTCTTTATATTCGGCCGCTTTGAGCTGCATCTGGTGCAGAGCCCCGGATTCCCGTTAACTTTTGCTGCCCCCTCTAACGCGAGAAGATCGCGCTCAATGGTAAGCATTTGCGTCTCCTTTTCTTTGCGCTGTCCGGTGATCATGGAAAGGGCCTCACCCCTCAGCACGGTTTTAAATGCTTCCCAGAGGACAGCCGGGGAGTCCACCGTCCCATTATCTTGGAAATATTGGTCTATCGCGCGGGTGATCTTCGTCTTGGTCTCCGGATTATGTAGGAACCAGGGGTTGATGGGCGCTACACAGCCTACCCTCTGTTCCCCGATAGTAAGGTGTGCCCATATAGGGGAATGGTCAGATATACCCCGTGCCAGATGTCTGATCTCTTGAATGGCAGTGTCATGTTGCAGAGGTGCAAGGATGTAATCAATTCTAGAGAACGTGTGGTGTGGTCCCGAGAAGAATGTGTACTGCTGTAGGCTTGGGTGGCGCATACGCCAGAGGTCAACTAATCCGAATGCCTCCAGGAGATTGGAAAGCCACATATGTCCAGTCGCGATATCTCTGGGTGGGTGCCTATCCATCCCCCGATACCACTGCATTGAAGTCTCCCCAAGTAGAAGCTGCCCCTCAGGAAGGGAAAGGAGAAGTCCACCCAAATCCTGATACGACTGGGTTTGAAGACCCGGTGGGATATAAACCGTGACCAAGTTGAGAGTGCGTCCCTCCCACCTCCCAGAGAGCATCGCATAGCGCCCAGCGGGTCAGTCTCCGAGTGTTCGATGACAAATGGAAAGTTACGGCGCAACAGTATGCCCACCCGCGGGACCCGAAGTGAAGCCGGCATGCGCCGCCAGTGTGTAGCCCCATCTGTTGAGTGCGTGGCATGTGTTACCGATAAGGTGCGTTTCTTGCAAGAGGACGACATCTGGGAGATGGCGTTTAACAAATTGTAGAACTATACTCCTCTTGAGCTTGTCCCCCAACCCATTGACGTTCCAACTAAGGATTTTAAGACTTTTATCCCACCTTGTAGCCATCGCTGGAAGCTATCCAAGTACGCAATCTGTAGCTCCTGCAACATCGCACCGGCCCATCAATACATTCCCAACAAGACCAACTCAAGCCCTCCCCCCACCCCCAAACATTACCAAACATTAGGACATAACAATGCAACTGCTGTCCCCCCGCCCACCCCCCACCCTGCTACCCTGCCACGTAGGTTAATAACTACCCACATCCCCAACTAGCAGAGTGCCTTTCGCCCCCCAAAAAAGGGGGGAAGAGAGAGAGAATCCCCCCCTCCCCCAAAGAACTATTAGGTGGGGAAATGCGCTGGCACCAACTCCGGCCGCTAAACGCCTATCCCCATACATGTAGTATCTCAGCAGGCAAATGCACACATCTTGCAAATAAACCCAGATGGCACCATCCGTCCCATCTCGCCCCCCACCATATGCATCTATCAATGTCCCGTATCCGGCCTTGAAGACTGCCCGGGAAGAGCAGAAAATAAAAGTCAGGAGGTGTCTCCAGCCCCCATCGTCCAGATCTAACCCATGCCGGGCATGGAGAGCACATCGCCCCTCCCCGGCTGGCATAACCTCCGAAAGTTTACACCCCCAATAACATATGAAAGATTTATACTTTACAATACTGCGTGCCAAGGTCCGGGAATGTAGTCTCTCCAGTCAATGTGAGTCCACTAGTGTCCCTGACTGCCGTTCATGTCGGGGCTGCGAGACCTCGATCGCCATGAGCGCTGACTCGTTCTGTCGGTTTCCGGTCGTCCATCCAGTGAGCCCGATGACATGGCCCGGGTGTCTCTCCACTTGTCACCTGTCTCTGTTGCCGACGTCTGCGATGCGCCTCTATCCAACCAGTCCTGCACCTCCGAAGGCGTAGTGAAGAAAAGGGACTTGCCGCCAGCAATGATTTTGAGCTTTGCTGGGAAGAACATCATGTATTGAATGCCTTTGCTCCGAAGCGCCGCTTTCACCCCATCAAATGAGCGCCGGTCCCTTTGCACTTTAAGCGTAAAATCAGGGAAGAACCTGACCGTTGCATTCTCATATTGGAGGTCTCCCATCTGTCTGGCTGCCTGCAAGATGGCGTCCCGGTCCCTATAATTGAGTATTTTTGCAATAATAGTTCTCGGCGGGGCCCCCGGTTTGGGCCTGGGGATCGGCGAACGGTGCGCCCTCTCGATGGAGAACATAGTTGAGAGCCGTTTTGGTTTCAAACAGTTGAGGATCAAATCTTCAAGGAAGAGGTCCATGCTAGGCCCTTCTGAACCTTCTGGAACGCCCACCACGCGAATGTTGTTCCGTCGGGCCCTCCCTTCCTGGTCTTCGAGCTTCAAGGCGACCTGGCGGTGCTGGTGTACAAGTTCATTGACCCTCTGTTCGAGCTGCTTGGAGGATGCCTGGAGCTCCCGGATATCCGTCTCGTTGGTCCTGGTTTTTTCCGACGTCTTGTTGAGATCGGTGCGTATAAGGTTCATCTCAAGGGACATCTTATCGATTTTCGTCTCGAGGGTGGTCCCTAGTGTTTGAATGGCCGCCATGATGGAAGCCAGGGAGGGCTCCGCCTGCATCAGTTGGCCCCCGGCCGCTCCCTCGGTCTGAGGGGCCGATATCGGGACTGCGTATTTGTCAAGCTTGTTCGTCTGGGTAACCGCCGCACCCTTAGGTCTCATTTTGCTGTCTCCTATGTCCAGGCTGCCTCCAGCTGGGCTCCCCCCGGGGTCCTGTTATTTCTTCCCGTGGTCGCTCAGTAGGCTGGTACAGATAGGAATCTTCCGGTCGTCCCAGGTAGGACTGCGCCGCGCTGTTGCGATCCCCACTGCCACCCAGCCGGGTCCTCGTCCGTTTTAGTTGGCGTGCTCGCGGGCCTTTACTCCCCAGTCACGAGCGCGCGTTCCGCTCCAGCCAGGCCTCTTTTTATTTTTCCCGCCGCTGGCCTCCAGTCCCACTCAGGCCTGCCAGGTGGGGCCAATGGACGAGGTCTCCTTTGGTCTCCTTTGGCCCCTGTCCGCCGCTGGGGCTGTGCGTCCAGATCTCTATGTGGCCGCCAGCATTCGCTTCTGGGCAGGGCCGGGCTCTCTCACCGCTTCATAGGCCACCTCACACTTTCCGCCTCCGCACCTGGGCTCTCCAGCGTATCCGTCACCGGGGAACTACCCCCGATCCTCTCTCACACTGCCCTGGTCACTCGGGGGCTCTCCCCCGCTCTGGGCGGCTCGTCCGGCAGCAGGTCGTCGGGTTTAAGGGTGGGGGGGGGGGCTCACCACGCCGGCGGGGTCCTTCACAGACCACTTGATTCGTCGGCGCAATTTAGCGGATCTCACCCGCAGTCTCCCACGCCGCGTTCGGTCAGCAATAATCCTCAGGCCTCGCCGGGCCCTGCCGCAGGCCGGCTATTTCTCCCTCCTCCACCCCTTGTGGTCTCTGCCTACCACTGGTGCCTCCTTCGGTCCTATATCAGGGTTGATGAGGGCGCCGGGGTCCAGCCCCTCCCGGAGTGCAGGATCCCCCACCAGGTTCGTCGTCGAGCTGTTTCTTAGGCGGAGGAGATGAGCATCCCCCGCCGTCTCGCGGGCCTTCAAGGCCGCCGCTGCTATTGCGTGGTCTCGGAGGCGTCCAGAGCCTCCGAGCCTTCACCTCGGGTGCCGTCCAGGAATGTCACCCAGGGTCCGCTGCTCGCTGCACGACCCCCTATTAACGTTGAGAGTGCAGTCAGTGGGGCCGTCGGGGCCCGGCCGCACCCCCGATGACAGGTGCCGCCGCGGGCCTCAACGCCGGGGTGTTGCGTAGGCGGCCAACGGGCGCGCCCGCCACCCGTCTTCCAGGCTCTCCCGGCCGCTGCCACAAGCACCTGCTATGTCGTAGTCGCCGCGGCGTCCCCGAACCTCCGGATTTCGGGATCTGATGCCTCTTAAGTTCTGGAGGGCATTTCCGCCCCTCCGATGTGTCGCCTGCAGGATTTCCGACGGATTTTGGGGGAATGAGGGCTTCGCTCCGACGGAGCTCCCTTGTTAGGCGGCCATCTTCGCTGGCGCCAAGCCACGCCCCCCGAGATATGAAGTTTTAAAGATGAAATGCAAAATAGCGCTTAGAAGCAAATAGACATTAAAGATTTAATTGGTCACACTGGACCGGGTCAAAGTCAAGAACTCAGGCTGCCCGTGATGGAGCGCAAGCCGGCTATCGGACCCATGCATGGTACAACCAATGTTACTGTGTTTAAAGTAAAGAGCACATGCACTTTGGCCCTGGATAGCAGTGGTAACGTGCCCAGATTTCTAAGGCCAGCAAAAACAGGAGGTCAGAAGGCAAAAAGTCAGTGGAATTCACGCCAATGATGTCAGGTCTAACAGTTGTGTCCTGTCTCCACACAAAGCGCTGCATACTCCCTGTAGTTAGTCTGGAGCCAGAGCGGGTGGGGCAGGAAACCCTTGCACTTCAAAGGAAAATCTTTAGAAACTTCTACCGCTTCAAGGGAGACACCTGGTACAAATATTGAACCTCAGACACCAACTCTTTAGTACACTTCTAAGCCTGTGGAAGTCTCTGCCAGGAAGAAGGACTGCTGTGCTGCTGAAAGGTCTGCTATTCTGCTGGACTGCTGCTCTGAAGGACTGCTGCTTGCTGTGCTGCCTTCTTGCCTGGGTTAGAATGACTAGTAGTAGTAGTAAAAAATACTTTATTGCATTAATCATTTGATTACAATAATAGAGTATAGGCAAGCATAAAAATAGAATAAAAAAAAAATCACATAATTTCCATGCGTGGTATTCTATTAAAGAAAACATACATTGATCGTGATACCTGTTGTTGCATCTATATACAAATCCAATAGTAAAAGCCATCTAGTCATTTAATATTTTATAGGCATGTTCTAAAAACTGAACCATCCTTCTAATTGCACTTTCCCTGCGAGCCTAAAACAATAATGTATAGCCTCCGTAGTTGTTCTTATTTTGGCATTATTAAACATGGGGCGTAAATATGTCCTCCGTGTAGGCAACAGCCTCGGGCAAATGCATATTAAATGTTTAAGAGTTTCCTTGCCGAGTCCACAGAGCCGACATACCTGTGTATCTTTAAGAGCCTGATTCCAAGTCCCTTCGAACTCCCCTATCGGAATATAAAATTGTCTGAACCTTAGGTATTTCCATTTAATATAACTGGTCAGATTCCATCCCAAGTATTCTTGAGCCTGCAAGGTATATGTGTCAATTATTAAGCCCGTATGTTTATATTTCCTGGCTTGTAGAAGATCTAAATTCCACTGTGTTAACTTTAGTGTTTTACATATTAAATTTTTCCGCACATCCCTGGTCATTCGCCCCATCTCCTGTATATCAGGCAGATCATAGGAGTCTATTTCCACATTATACTAGATAGTTGCAGATCTCTTACTTTTTTACTCCGGAGTTCCACCATTATTAGATATTTCAATGAGCTTGAATCGGCCTTAGCACAGTCAATAATATAATTAACACAGCTGTTCTTATGCAGCATTTCCAGAGATTTTAGGCCAAATTCCAACCGTATCATACAATGTGAAGTAGCCTGTCGTAGGTGGAGTATGGTGCGTACACATTTCATAAAACATTTTTCGAGCTCAAAGATGACTTTCTTGTTCATGGCAGGAGATGCATACAATAAAAACGGAATCATTTTCATTTGTAAATCTTTAAGTGATGGAATAATAGCATTCCCTCCGAACATTTTCATAAAATCTCGCGATTGATTTTGTAATAATTGTAGATTTTACACTTTTACTGACCATATGGTTTGACCATGATAACTTTTTGTCAAATGTTACGCCGAGGTAGTTATATTGATCCACTACCTCGATTGGATTTTCTCCTAAAGTCCACATTTTTGATTGTGTAGACTGTCCAAACGTCACAATTTTTGTTTTAGACAAGTTAGCTATCAAACCATTCACTTTGTTATATATATCTAGTTGGTTCAGTTGATGCTGTAATCCATTAGGAGTTAAGGATAAAATTACTAAATCATCGGCATATGCTAGGTATGGTATTTTTTGTCACCTAATTTAGGTGCCACACCCATATCTAAACTTAACACCGAATCGATATCTGCAATATACAAAGAGAATAGCAGTGGAGCGAGGACACAGCCTTGCTTAAGACCGTTTTTGGTATCTATTTTTGGCGATAATGTATTATCATGAGCCAACTTCACCCTGACCCATGTATCCGAATGCAGGCCGATAATAAAATTTAGAAGGTTCGGATCAACCCCCATGCTGTTAATTTACTCCACAGCCTTTGCCGGTTGACCTTGTCAAATGCTGTGGAATAATCCACAAAGCAGGCGTATAGTGTTATCTTCCGCAAGCTTGCCTTTTTTCCTATTAGGGCCAAAGAAGCAATATTATCGAGGGTCGAACAGCCTAAACGGAATCCAGTTTGGGTTATTGGTATTAATGATTTTTCCTCCGCCCATGTCCTTAATTTATTTTGGAGATGCTTCGCAAACAGTTTCCCTTCAAAATCCAGCAATGCTATTAATCTATAGCTGGACGGATCATCTTTTGGGCCTCGCTTGTAAATCGGATGAACAATCGCTCCTTTCCAGGAAGATGGTATCATTCCACATTTAATTACCTGTAAAAACAAATGTTTTAACATTGCACTCCAAAATGTTAGGTTGAACTTCATCAAGCCGATAGGGATACCATTGGGTCCTGCTGTCTTGGATGAGCGGGAGCTCTTTATTAATTTGACAATTTCATCTTCAGTTATTTCTGCAATTGAACCATCCGCACTAATTGTCATATATTCACATATAACAGATGATTTATACAAAGCTTTAATATGATTTTCCCACTTATAGCTTGAGACAAAAAAGTCATCTGACTGTTTATGCGAATTTGTGCCGTGTCCCACCAGGGACCAAAAAGCTCGCTCATTCCTAGTCGATATAGCATGATATAATTTAGCATAAGCGGTGTCCACACGATCCCGCTTTATCTGTAAATTCCTATTCTTGAATTCTTTCTTTATATCTTGTATTTTCATATTCCGCTCATTCGAGATTGGAAGTTTTAAGATATGACGCATCTCCTTACGATAGATTCTCTTTGATTCAGTTCATTTTGAAGTCTTCGTTACGTTAACGTTTAACCGCGGCTCCTGTATACTTGCCACTAGACTGGATAATATATTTTTTTAAATAGATTGCCAGGCATCCGACCAGCTGTCTCCAGACTTTAATATAATCATGTCTTTCTCAGTACTGGCTATCATGGTTGCTTCAAGGTTCGATGCCTTCATTTGTAATTTATTGTTCCAGATAAGTCTTTTCCCTTTTACAGCAGTCAATCTGCCACTATTGGCCGTTGCATGAGTCTCCCAATAATCGTGCTTAATACTGATGACTAACCTTTGGGGATCATGGTCACTCTCGGCTCTTGGTATAATGGCATACTTTTTACGTAAAGTCTATAATTGAAGACCCCATCGGTCCACGGAATGTTAAGGAAGCTGGTTGGTCATCTTTTAGTCTTCCATTAAGAGTTCTATGTCCTAGATCAGTCAACAAGTCATATGTATATTTAACCCCTTCGCTGCTAGGCCTTTTCCTCCCCTGTGCTAAGCCTTTTTTTGTCTATTTGGGGTAGTGCGCGCTTAGGCCCCTGTAACTTTTTGACCACATAAGGTATCCACGCTAAATTTGCCTCCTTTTTTTCTAACATCATGTGGATTGTAAAGGTACCCAGGGTTTGTGCATTCCCCTGGAGGGGACCCAGAAATTAGCCAAAATACAGCTAAATTTTGGGGTTTTTGGGAAAAATGCGAAAAAAGGGCTACAGATGAAAGCATCTTGTTTTTTCCCTGCAAATGGCATCAAAAAAGGGGTTGTGGTGCTGAAATCACCATCTTCCCAGATTTCAGGGTCAAGCAGACTTTTGTCAGAAAACCAACTTTTTTTACACAGTTTTGGCATTTTTCTGGGCCATAGCCTATTTTTGCTATTTTTTGTGCTTTCAACCTCCTTCCAGTTAATGGTAGAAATTGGTATGAAACCAATAATGGATCCTGGAAAGCCATACATTTCTGAAATGTAGACAAAATTCTGAATTCAGAAAGGGGTCATTTGTGTAGATCCTTAAAGTTTTCCTTATAGAAACTAACAGTTAAATAAAGGAAAAATTGAAAATTAGTTGAAAAAAACAGCCATTTGTGTCAACGTTTTCACCTGTAACTTCTTCTAATTATGACAGCTATTTGAAAGCAATATACCGTTATATCTGCTGGACCTTTCTGGTTGTGGGGATATATAGGACTTGTAGGTTCACCAAGAACCCGACGAACCCAGAGCCAATAACTGAGCAGCATCTTGCAATGGTTTTTTATTATGTACCGGGTATATAGCAATTATTTTGGGAAAATGTATACATGGAAAAATTGTTATGAAAGACACCTATGTATTTCTGAAATGGGAACAAAATGTAGATTTTAGAACAGTAGATATTTGCACATTTCCGAAATTGGGAGTACCCATACTAGCATGAGAATTATAGGTCATTTTTCAAAATGACTTATTTTTTACACATTGTCTTTCATTTGGAAGGCAGAAATGCATCGAAAGTCAATAGGTAATAACAGTTGCTCTACAATTCTGTGTTACTCTAAGACTCCCGATAAAAATGGTACCTCACTTGTGTGGGTAGGCCTTGTGCCCACAACAGGAAATGGCTCAAAATGCAACGTGGACGTACCACATTTTCACAATGAAAAATTACCCTTTTTTTGCAAAGTGCCTAGCTGTAGTTTTTGAACCCTAGCTCTGCCGGCACTTAGGGAAACCTAGCAAACCTATACATTTTTGAAAACTAGACACCCAGGGAAATTCAGGACGGGGTGACTTGACTGGCTCTCACCAGGTTCTGTTACCCAGAATCCCTTGCAAACCTAATAAATTGGCAAAAAAACAAATTTTCCTCACTTTTCTGTGGTGGAAAGCTCTGGAATCTGCATGGATCCACAAAATTCCACCCACACCGCGTTCACCAAGGTCTTCCAAAAAAATGGTACCTCACTTGTGTGGGTAGGCCTAGTGCCCGCGACAGGAAGCAGCGCAAAATGCAACGTGGACGCACCACATTTTCACAGTGAAAAATGACCCTTTTTTTGCAAAGTGCCTAGCTGTAGTTTTTGAACCCTAGCTCTGCCGGCACTTAGGGAAACCTAGCAAACCTATACATTTTTGAAAAGTAGACACCCAGGGGAATCCAGGATGGGGTGACCTGACTGGCTCTCACCAGGTTCTGTTACCCAGAATCCCTTGCAAACCTAAAGAATTGGCAAAAAAACCACATTTTCCTCACTTTTCTGTGGTGGAAAGTTCTGGAATCTGCGTGGATCCACAAAATTCCACCCACCCCGCGTTCCCCAAGGTCTTCCAAAAAAAATGGTACCTCACTTGTGTGGGTAGGCCTAGTGCCTGCGACAGGAAGCAGTGCAAAACGCAACGTGGACGCACCACATTTTCACAGTGAAAAATTACCCTTTTTTGCAAAGTGCCTAGCTGTAGTTTTTGAACCCTAGCTCTGCTGGCACTTAGGCAAACCTATACATTTTTGAAAAGTAGACACCCAGGGGAATCCAGGATGGGGTGACTTGACTGGCTCTCACCAGGTTCTGTTACCCAGAATCCCTTGCAAACCTAAAAAATTGGCAAAAAAAACACATTTTCCTCACTTTTCTGTGGTGGAAAGTTCTGGAATCTGCGTGGATCCACAAAATTCCACCCACCCCGCATTCCCCAAGGTCTTCCAAAAAAAATGGTGCCTCACTCGGGTGGGAGGCCCAAGTACCCGCGACAGGCAAGGGCCCACAACGTATTGAGGCGACCTCAAAATGGCCTATCACAAAACGACCTGGTTTTGCAAGGGGGGTCCCATAACGTATTGAGGCGACATCAAAATTGCCTATCACAAAATGTTTTGGGCCCTTGCCTGTCGCGGGTACTTGGGCCTCCCACCCGAGTGACGCACCATTTTTAACGGGAGACCTGGGGGAACGCTGGGTGGTAGGAAATTTGTGTCAGCCCCGTGATGCCACAACTTTACCACACAAAAATGTGTGAAAAAAGTGATTTTTTCAGCAAAATATCAGGTTTGCAGGGGATTCTGGGTAAGAAAACGTTGGGGGATCCACGCAAGCGCTACCTCCCTGGAATCCACCGGGTGTCTACTTTTCAGAAATGTGTGGGTTTGGTAGGTTTCCCTAGGTGGCCGCCGAGCCCCGGGCCAAAACGTCATGGGACCCCCTTGCAAAACCCGGTCGTTTTGTGATAGGCCATTTTGAGGTCGCCTCAATACGTTGTGGGCCCTTGCCTGTCGCGGGTACTTGGGCCTCCCAACAGAGTGAGGCACCATTTTTATCGGGAGACCTGGGGGAACGCTGCGTGGTAGGAAATTTGTGTCAGCCCTGTGATTTCAGAACTTTACCACACAAAAAATGTGTGAAAAAAGTGATTTTTTCAGCCAAATTTCAGGTTTGCAGGGGATTCTGGGTAAGAAAACGTTGGGGGATCCACGCAAGCCATACCTCCCTGAAATCCCCGGGTGTCTACTTTTCAGAAATGTGTGGGTTTGGTAGGTTTCCCTAGGTGGCCGCCGAGCCCCGGGCCAAAACGTCATGGGACCCCCCTTGCAAAACCAGGTCGTTTTGTGACAGGCCATTTTGAGGTCGCCTCAATACGTTTTGGGCCCGTGCCTGTCACGGGTACTTGGGCCTCCCACCCGAGTGAGGCACCATTTTTATCGGGAGACTGGGGGAACGCTGGGTGTTAGGAAATTTGTGTCAGCCTGGTGATGCCACAACTTTCCCACACAAAATTGTGTGAAAAAAGTGATTTTTTCAGCAAAATGTCAGGTTTCTGGGGGATTCTGGGTAAGAAAACATTGGGGGATCCACGCAAACCATACCTCCCTGGAATCCCCCCGGTGTCTACTTTTCAGAAATGTGTGGGTTTGGTAGGTTTCCCTAGGTGGCCGCTGAGCCCCGGGCCAAAAAGTCATGGGACCCCCCTTGCAAAACCAGGTCGTTTTGTGCTAGGCAATTTTGATGTTGCCTCAATACGTTTTGGGCCCTTGCCTGTTGCGCGTACTTGGGCCTCCCACCCGAGTGAGGCACCATTTTTATCGGGAGACCTGGGGGAACGCTGGGTGGTAGGAAATTTGTGTCAGCCCGGTGATGCCACAACTTTCCCACACAAAAATGTGTGAAAAAAGTGATTTATTTCAGTAAAATTTCAGGTTTCTGGGGATTCTGGGTAAGAAAACGTTGGGGGATCCACGCAAGCCATACCTCCTGGAATCCCCCAGGTGTCTACTTTTCAGAAATGTGTGGGTTTGGTAGGTTTCCCTAGGTGGCCCCCGAGCCCCGGGCCAAAACGTCATGGGACCCCCTTGCAAAACCAGGTCGTTTTGTGATAGGCCATTTTGAGGTCGCCTCAATACGTTGTGGGCCTTTGCCTGTCACGCGTACTTTGACCTCCCACCCGAGTGATGCACCATTTTTATCAGGAGACCTGGGGGAACGCTGGGTGGTAGGAAATTTGTGTCAGCCCGGTGATGCCACAACTTTCCCACACAAAAATGTGTGAAAAAAGTGATTTTTTCAGCAAAATTTCAGGTTTCTGGGGGATTCTGGGTAAGAAAACATTGGGGGATCCACGCAAACCATACCTCCCTGGAATCCCCCCGGTGTCTACTTTTCAGAAATGTGTGGGTTTGGTAGGTTTCCCTAGGTGGCCGCTGAGCCCCGGGCCAAAAAGTCATGGGACCCCCTTGCAAAACCAGGTCGTTTTGTGCTAGGCAATTTTGATGTTGCCTCAATACGTTTTGGGCCCTTGCCTGTTGCGCGTACTTGGGCCTCCCACCCGAGTGAGGCACCATTTTTATCGGGAGACCTGGGGGAACGCTGGGTGGTAGGAAATTTGTGTCAGCCCGGTGATGCCACAACTTTCCCACACAAAAATGTGTGAAAAAAGTGATTTATTTCAGTAAAATTTCAGGTTTCTGGGGGATTCTGGGTAAGAAAACGTTGGGGGATCCACGCAAGCCATACCTCCCTGGAATCCCCCAGGTGTCTACTTTTCAGAAATGTGTGGGTTTGGTAGGTTTCCCTAGGTGGCCCCCGAGCCCCGGGCCAAAACGTCATGGGACCCCCTTGCAAAACCAGGTCGTTTTGTGATAGGCCATTTTGAGGTCGCCTCAATACGTTGTGGGCCTTTGCCTGTCGCGCGTACTTTGACCTCCCACCCGAGTGATGCACCATTTTTATCAGGAGACCTGGGGGAACGCTGGGTGGTAGGAAATTTGTGTCAGCCCGGTGATGCCACAACTTTCCCACACAAAAATGTGTGAAAAAAGTGAATTTTTTCAGCAAAATTTCAGGTTTGCAGGGGATTCTGGGTAGGAAAACGTTGGGGGACCCACGCAAGTCATACCTCGCTGGACTCACCCGAGTGTCTAGTTTTCAGAAATGTGTGGGTTTGGTAGGTTTCCTAAGATGGCCGCCGAGCCCAGGGCCAAAAACCTCACTGGTGTGGGTGGTTCAAGTACCCGCAACAGGCAAGGGCGCAAAACATATTGAGGAGACATCAAAATGATCTATCACAAAACAAGCTGGTTTTGCAAGGGGAGTCACCTGGGTTTTTGGCCCCGGGCTCAGCGACCATCTTGGGAACCTACCAAACCCACACATTTCTGAAAACTAGACACCCGGGGAGTCCAGCGAGGTATGGCTTGCATGGGTCCCCAAATGTTTTCCTACCCAGAATGCCCTGCAAACCTCAAATGTAGCTGAAAAAATCACTTTTTACTCAAATTTTTGTGTGGGAAAGTTCTGGAATCTGCGTGGATCCACAAATTTCCTACCACCCTGCGTTCCCCCAGGGCTCCCAATAAAAATGGTACCTCACTTGTGTGGGTAGGCATAGTGGCTGAAACAGGAAATGGCCCAAATTGTATTGTGGAGACTTCAAAATTACCTATAACAAAACTACCTGGTTTTGGGGGGGGCACCAGGTGAAAGACTAATTTTGTGGCCGGGGGGGTGGGGGCATCGGCATGCCCGCTTTGGGCAGCCCCCACCCCCAATAAATATCCTATAAAAAATCCCTGGTGTCTAGTGGGCTTTCTACCCCCGGGGAGCAGATTGGGGGCTACTGCCCACATCTACCCCCGGGGGCAGAAAGACTAATTATGCCAAACTTTTTATGGGGGAGCAAAGGCCCTTGCCCAAGGGGCCGCTCCCCTCCCTGGTGCCTAGTGGGTGGATCCTGCTTGAGGATCGCCCTCCTGGGGCGATCCCCAAGCATGGATCCACTAGGGAGGGGTACCATTGGAAAGGGAGATTCTCCCCTTTCCAACGATACCTCTCCTGAGTTTCTACATGCTCAGGGGGCTGAGATAGCCCCTGAGCACGTAGAAACTGAAACTGAAATGAGCCTTTTGGCTCATTTCAGTTTCGGTTTCACTGAAATGACATCAGCGCAACGTGCGCGACGATCGTCATTTCAGGGAAACCAGGGGGGGGCCTCGGGAGCTGGGGAAGCTCTTCCCCAGCTCCCGAGGCTGTAAGGGAGAAAAGGGAATCCCTCTGGTGCCCGCACCAGAGGGATTTCCTGTGCTGGGTCCCATGACGAGCTGGACTCATCATGAGCACACGACCACTGTGTGCCATGACGAGTCCAGCTCGTCATGAGCATGGAAGGGGTTAAGAGAAGTACCAATCTTTTTTGCCTTCTTTTGTAAAGGAAATACTACTCGCGGAATATTGTAAGTCATGTCTGGTTCATCCCCGGTTACAGGACTGACCACCAAGGGCAACAGAGTCTGATTAAAATCTCCCGTTAATATGACTACCATGTGTTCATTCACTGCCATTATTTTTTCCAATTCATTCAATGTTGCCTGATAGCTGCACTTATTTTTCACCAATTGAGGAGGGAAATAAATGTTGATTATCAAACATTTGGTAAGGTTTTGATGTGTTAAGATAACTGGCAATATATATTTTGATGATGTTTTAAGTTTTTTACTTATCACGCATAATTTAGGGGCCCATTACGATGGCGGGCGGAAGCACAACCGCCGTGCTGGCGGATGCAAAAACCACCAGTTACCGCCGGCACGCAGCAGTCCACACGCCCGCCCAATTATGATACGAAAAGCAGGCCAAACACCGCCGGCAAGCCAGCAACACCGTCCGCCATCAAAGTGCGCCCGCACACGTAGCGGCGCAGCATAACTGACACACACCGTCCGACGAAACACGTCCCGCCCGGCGCATAAATTACGATGCCGCAAACAAACGGCTCCCACGGCAAAGAGACACCGCACGTGAAAGAGAGGCGGAAACACGGACGCAGAGCACGGACAACGAAGAAGCGGCACCCGGGCATGAATCCAGCACTGCAGGCCCTTCCCATGCTTCTGCTGATGCACCACCAAGGACGCAACGTACCGCGGAGACGCAGGTAGGCACACACACAACAAGTGCACGCAAACAGCGCACACAGTGCAAGGGCGGAAAAAGCGGACAACCCCCACCAGCGCGTGCACACTACACATCCACCATTGCATCCACATATGACACACAGGCCAAATCCTAACATCGCAGAACACATGTGTACACACCACCTGGGACTAGGAACCAACCACCCCGTCACGGCCCCAAAGCGCCGATGACGCCGCCACACATGCGCACAACGCAGAGGCCAACCGCAGCGCCATGCATGCGTCGCACACAGACACAGGGACACAACCAAGCAGCACACACATCAGCCCCACCCCGAACGCACATGACACGTGACAGGCCGGCCACAGACATGTCCCCAACGCCCAATTCACGGACAACACCCAACGCCACACAAACGACGCACACATGTCAGTGAAGACACGCAACTGCAGGACAGACCCCAGTGTAACAAACATGGCGTAGCACACAGCGGCGGCAACACCAACTAGGAGAAGCAGGGCCCCTTCGGGAAGAGGAACGCCAGTACCACACTGAAAAACCCATACCACCCTGCACATATGAACAAGACACATGAAACGGAACACCAAAGAGCCCGGGGACCGACAACAGGTGGCCCAAGAATTACATCCACACACAAGGCCCAACGCAGAGCGGAAAGGCAGCCTGCCGCCCACACAAGGGAGAGCAGACAGCACTGAATGACCTTCCATTCCAACACCGAAACCACAGCCCTACGACAGAAGCCGGTGAATACAGCCATTGTCCAAGAATAGACCAACACAGGCATGCCGAGGAGACCGACCACAGGGCAGATAGCGCATATCACAGAAGCACACAACGGACGGGGAAGAAAGAAGAAAACACTCCCCCATGTCGGCCACATGCAAGTTAATTGGAAGGAGTCACACAGCACTGACCTTGAACTGTCTGAGAAGCATGTGGGAAGAGGGCCCGTGTCCTCCAAACAAGCCAACAGAACACAAGTCCTGTCTCCCCACGACTACACAGAGCTCACAGCAACCCCGGAGCGTGCACATTGCAGACTGCACACACAGCCGGAGCACGCCACCTCTACGAACCGCTGCGAAATGGCAACCGCAACACACCTACCCAACTACGCCGAACAGCTCAAGCTGTACCAAACCAACACGATACATACATTGGGATGCGATCTCCTGTCCCTGCTGAACGTAAGTTACCGACTGACTTACCGCATCACATTGTTCAGCTGCGTCATGCCCGTCTTCTACTGTCGGAGGTGTCCCTACCAGCATCCCGTCGAGATATGCCTCTCCAACCCGGCATGTCTGAAGGCGGACCTGCTACCACTACTCCTCCCTCTGGACGCACACGACAGGGCCTGCTCTGCCTATGGGGGCATGGCGTATGTGGCCAACATCGCACGCGCACTGAAATGGAACCACTGTGCCTCCACACGACGGATCATCGAGAACAGCTACATCGAATGTCACCCAGCATGCCCCATCATGGTCCTCCAAGGGACAACCTACGAACAACACCTTGACAGCCACCATCCGCTTCATTGGCTGGCAAACATGTACACCACCAATGACATGGAAGCCCTGCTGGACGGCATCGCATACCTGACAACCTGTAAATACGTCGGACCACAACGCAGGTTCCCGAGTGACCTATGAAGTCCAACCCCGCACCCATGCTCAGCTTCCGCACGGACTGGCCAGTCACCACCACAACAGCCATACCAAACGACCGGCAACTGTAACCACACCATCAACGACATCGCCATGACATCGGATATGACCGGGACATGCACACTGTTCCCCATCACATCCAGGAACACCGCATGCATCGTGGGAGGCAGTGGCATGGGCTCTGTGCATCGCACCCACATGGACGGAACTGCACGAACAACCAGGACACGACATGGATCCAGCGCACATGGACACACACACCGCTCAGTGGACATGAATAGGTCGCCTGGAGTCTGTGGGTGCTGCACCCCTCCCACCCCCGCCCCGGGAATCCCATACCAGGACCTTTGCATGGACGACAAGTGCATACAACAACAACACGACCCCAGTGACTGTGACATGTCCAGTAACCACCACAGTGCAACAACAAGTGGCACGCCGCTGCATGCACGCAAGCACATGCCCTGATGTCATCTCACATGCACGCGTGCATGAGGAACAACCGCAGCAAACCTGTCACATGGAACTGAGATGGACTGTGCCCATGATGCCGAGCGGTCTGGTAGGCTACATGTATACCGTCTGTGTCAAAGTCCGCAGCTCCGCAGCTATACGTAAATGTACATTAGCACAGCCTTGGCCAAGCAGATGTAACCCCACACCCTATCCCATTTGTTATCATGCTCAGTATATCCTCAACATGTATTCCGCTGCCAGTAGTGTCCACTATACTGCATCACAGAGGACAGAAGACTCAATATAATGTTTGAAACCAAAACTGTTTTCGCTGACTCATTTCACAAGTACGAATGAGAGAGGATGAGAGTATGTGAAGTACACGGCAGTCGTGACATGACCATGTAGTCCACTGGTATTGGATGTCAACGCAAATGAGTAGCACTACTGTGGAAGACACACATGTGTCGTGTGAAGTCGTATGGACGCAGTGCTCAGGTGGGTGGGTGCGACGGGTAGATGCGCACATGCCAAGTTGGAGCACGCCGTGTTGGGAGGGGTCATGAACAGTACACCACCGCTTCCCTGGGCATTGTGAGAGGACACCTGTCGGGGGGAGTGAACACGTGTGTGCACAGCAGCCGGGCACACGTACAAAGCGGTACCAGGCGCACCTCAGCCCACCCTCTGTGGACAAGCTGGATCCTGTTGTGCGCCCGCCATGCCCCTTGACAAGGCACACACAGCCCCAGTCGACCAGGTGCAACCCCAACATAGTCAATCCGCACAGGCGATACAGGGCACGGGATGGCAGTGGAGCATGGTGTGTGAGAGGTCTCCTCGCGCTCCTCCTGGTCATATCACGCAGGCAATAGAACCTCAACGTCTAGCATGGCACAAGTCAAATGGAAGTGTAGGGGGACGCACCACAGCACGAGCAGCACTGACGTCACGGGAGGTGGCTCGCACCATCCCATCCATTGCCCATCATACCAACCACGCCACATGCCATTGCGACTAAGTGCAAGCGCGTGCGCCACCACCCCCGAGCCCTCCCCAGAGAGGCCAAAGAGTGAATGTGTGGGCCATCAGCCACAGACGGACGCGGCCTGGCCGCAAGGGCAGCCACAGCCACTGGGTGTCGCAGGTGGCGGATCCGGAAGGCGAAGACTGTGATGCATAGTCCATGCAGGCCGGGTCTCCATTTGGGGCACCACGCAGGTGGACGGCGTCCCGCCACACATCATACCCTGAGACAGCCCACTCGTGCAACTGGACCCACACATACACTCCTTGCCCTCTCTGGTGCGAGCTTGGGGCTGCCTGTGCAAGCGCTAGCCTCGCAGGTGAGCATGCATATTGGGGGGCGAGGGGAGGACATGAGGGCTGGGGCGAAGATGACTGTATCACTGTCAGTTAGTACAAGGGATGACCCAGATGTGGAAAGGAAGAGACGTGTCCCGTGTGTACTGCAACTAGTCGCCAATCCAACTACCCCCCATGTCCGGAATGTAAGCCCGCACCTAGGCCCGCCCATCCGCCACATCGAACATACCACCAGCACGACAACCTTCCCATTCGAAACACTGACTGGGGGTGGCGACCAGTGAACAATCATGTGTAGCCTACCCACGCGTACATGTGGGCCCTCCATGATCCATGTCACCTGCGGCAAAGACATGACATGCGCAATGAGGGAAGTGAGGAGAGCTGTCCGCCCCACGCGCAGAAGGTGCATCAGCTCCACAGACCCAGCAGCGAGTCCAGCAGGGGTCACATGTGCAGGGGCAGCTGTGCCTGGTGTGAAGGCACATGCATATAGACAGCACATCGACCAATGTGTAGTCTGCCCACATCCACAGTCCATCATCATGCGGACATAGGAATCGAACACAGGGCAACACATCTTAGTTGGTGCACCCACCGTGACCAACAATGCGCAATCATCGACGTACCCGCCCTGTGCATGGCCCCCCACCCAACGGAGGCACATCCAGTGCCACCATCCCACACACACAAGCCTTCCACGGAACATGCTGTGTCCAATGGTCAGTACAGAGTCAGCGCCCATCTGGTGGATCCTGAACAGGAGACACATGCACACACATGCCAGCTCCCACTATGTACGTCTGCCACCTGGCACGTGCAATGTAACCTCTCACCTGTGACGTGTGACTGCAAGCACACAGCCGTCTTGGCATGGGGCTGTCAATGTGGACACCAGTCAATGTTTCGGGAGCTGTGATCCGTACAGTGCTGTACATAGGGTGCAGTGCTGACACCTACTACTGTCTCATATCCCCTCGTGCCACAGGTCCCACTTGTATTGGCCGCTCAGCCCGTGCCCACATCGTCGTCGTCGTGTGCCATACTCATCCAGCCTCGGAAGCAGTTCCATGCTCAGCAGACACTCATGTTGCCGTGGCGTTGCCGCTTGACGAATATGCAGTCAGTCCCCATCAGCACGCCCCGCAAGTCATTGGGGCCTAGATCCCCATGTGCATGCACATGGCAGTGGTATGTCTCACTTGCCATTGCCATTGTTGGGAGACCTGTGTAAGTGTATTGTGGCCGTGCCGTCCCAGCTTGACAGCTGGGCTGTGGCTCATGTGCTTGCTCAGTCATGTCAGTGATGTGTATGCGAAATTGCTATGTGCCGTGTTGCTTTGACATGTGTCCTCTGCCATTTAACCCAGGCGGAGACCGAACATTGACCGCCCAAACCAATTGCTGGCGGACATGGACGATACAGAGGTAATCAGGAAGTTTCGGCTGGACAGGCCAACTCTGCATCGACTGTGTGCCATGTTAGAGCCCCATCTCCATCCCCGCAGGGTGTATCCGACTGCTGTCACCCCCACGGCTAAGGTGATGGCCGCCATGCATTTCTTCGCCACTGGGTCATTCCAGCACACAGTGGGCAGTGGAGGAGGGATGTCCCAGCCCATGTTCAGCAAGGTGCTGAGGGATGTACTGGCAGCCATGATGCTGTACCGGAACAGGTACATCAGATTTCCCAGGGCTCGTGAATTGGCGGCAGTGAAGGGTGCATTCTATGCCCTTGGCAGAATCCCACACGTCGTGGGAGCCATTGACTGCACTCATGTTGGCCTTGTTCCACCACAGGCCACTGAGCACCTGTACCGCAACAGGAAGCACACGCACTCCCTGAATGTGCAAGTGGTGTGCCTTGTGGACATGGTGATCACCCACGTGTGTGCCAAGTTTCCAGGCTCGGCACATGACGCACACATAATGCGCAACAGCATCTTGCCACGACTGATGGCCAATCTGCAACAGGATCGTGCCTGTATTGTCGGTGAGTATGTGGAGTGGTGTAGCGTGCTGGTTGTGCGATGCTGTCCCCTGTCCAGTTGGAATAGCTACGGTTCTCTGTGTCCCTCACACCCAGGTGACTCTGCGTATCCGAATGGGGCATGGCTGCTCAGTCCATTGAGGAATCCTCGCACCCCAGCAGACGATCGATACAATGAGGCACATGGGAGGACCAGACGTGTGGTCGAGCGTACCTTTGGCCTCCTCAAGTCCAGGTTCAGGTGCCTGGACCGCACCGGGGGTGCACTGGCGTACTCCCCACAGAAGGTGTGCCAGATAGTGGTGGCGTGCTGCATGCTGCACAATCTGGCCATTCGGAAGCAGATCCCCCTCATTGTGGATGACGGAGATCAACCAGGGCCCCAGCCCGCAGACCAGGACAGCTCGAGTGAGGTGGACAGCGGAGAGGAGGAAGCTGGGAATGTGCGCCAGCAGCTCATCGCCCGCTACTTCACTTGACGGTGAGTGTCCATGTACGACGGATGATGTGTCTGTATCTGTGCAGGTGTGTGTGTGCTGTGTCAGGGTGGCCGTATGTTCACTGCGTGCAGTGTGTCAACGCTCCATGGCCAGGGTAGTATGCCACTGTTGGTGACTGTGGCATTGTGCCCTATTGCTCCGTGCGATGTGTGTACATTGCTTGTAGTTGTTGACATGTACTGTGTGATGGGTGTGTGACACACTCATTGAATGTGCTCCTGTTCTGTCTCCCACCCCTAGGTCCCTACAGGCCCTCCGGATTCCATTGCCATGCCACGCATCAGGTGCCCTTCCGCCCAAGGTGGCCGTTGTATTCCGTACAAATAAAACACAGGGCACAAACAGCAGTTAGTGAAAAAGGTGCATTTATTACAAACTGTGACATGTGATTGTGTGTAAGGTGATGACAAAAGTGGTGCGTGCAGTGACAATGAGCTGTCGGTCATGGCTGCGTGATGATCAGGGTGTACCCACTGGTTCTATGTCCATAGTCCAACACACACATGCCATCCAGCTGGCTGTGTGGAGTGGGATCGTAGAGCAAGTCAATGCAGTGGCTGGTCAAGGAAGGCTGGCGGAAGGCTGGCTGGCTGCCTCACTTGCGACTGGAGCGTGCGAAGTCCTCCCGGGAGATCTGTTTCCTCTTCGGACGGCCCCTTCCACGTTTGGGAGGGGGGTGTGTGGTGGCGACCTGCTGGTGGTGGGTGAGGTGTGCTCACTGGCTGTGGACGCAGGGGAAGTGGACACTGCTGGCCGACCCTGCGCCCTAGCAGGTGGTGGCGGAGGTGGTGTTGCTGGCCTTGCCTGTGACCCCACCGCCACCACCAGCTGGCCCATGAGGTCCACGAGTTGGTCCATACGGGACACGAATTGGCCCATATGGGCGTCCATGGACCTCAGCACCCCCAGCACCTCCCGCGTGTCAGTAGCAGACCTGGCCCATTGTCCTTGGGCCTCTTCATAGGCCCCAAGGACTCTGGCCATTTGAGGCAGGGCATGGCTCCCAGGGGAGGCTGGCGTTTCCCTGACCCTGCTCCTCCTACCAGTCCTGCTGCCACCGGCCTGCCCACTAGCCACATTGCACACCACGGTCCTCGCTGTGGCTCCCAGGGTGGATCCAGTCGGCCGGGCCACCACCTGCGCTGGGGCTGGTGCCAGCGAAGACGTGGTGGTGGTGGAGGCGGTGGTGGTCGGTGCGGCGATGGTGGCGGTTGCGGCAGTGGTAGTGGCCGCAATGACCGTGGGTGTGGCCGCAACGACAGTGGCAGCAGGGGACTGGGACTGTTCAGCATCCCTGGATGATGGGTTGGTGGGTAGGAGGGGTCCTGGGGAGCGGCTGGGCCCTGCCACGCCAGATGGGCCAGCTTGGTGGTCCGTGTCCGAAGAGGTGGACAGATCCTCCAGATCCGTGTGTCCTCGTTGGGGGCTTGTAGGCTGGCTGTGCTGGCTGCTGTCTCCATCCCCAGCGTCCAGCAGTTCGTCACCTGTGGAGAGAATGAGATTTGTTATTGTGTTGCACCTGGCGAAGTATGTATTAGTCGTCTGACATTGGCAGTTCGTGCAATCTCGTACATGGGTTTCCCGGAGGCGAGTGTGTGGCTGTGGCATCTGTAGTTGTGTGTGCTAGGCAATGGGACTGTGTGCTGTGCACATGTGGCATGGGACGGATTGGCCATGCCGATGGGTGTGTTGCTGTGCCCCTACTCATTGTGACTCTGGTGTATGCGGGCTCCTGGCCCATCCTGGGTCTGGTTTGTACTTTGCTTTTGGAGTTCATATGGAACGCTTAGGAACGCATATGGCAACATGGGGGCCATGCCCCAGATTCGCATTTGGGAGGGGATATGCTTTTGGGGTTCAAATGGAACGCTTAGGAACGCATATGGCAACATGGGGGCCATGCCCCAGATTCGCATTTGGGAGGGGATATGCTTTTGGGGTTCAAATGGAACGCTTAGGAACGCATATGGCAACATGGGGGCCATGCCCCAGATTCGCATTTGGGAGGGGATATGCTTTTGGGGTACATGCTGTGAGCCATGGGTGCCGAACGTGACATGTGTTGTGGCAGCATGACAGTGCATGGTCTGAGGTGTGTGCATGCCTGACATGCCCTGCATATTTGCTGTCTGTTGTGGTTACTGGACATGGCATTGGACGCATCGTTATGAGTGAGTGATAGTTGTGTGCCAGCCAACGTATTGCAGTTGTCCCATCTCCTTGGTGTGCGTGCTGCCCTGTGCCATGTGCATCACTGCAGTGCTCGGGGGGTGTGGCCCATGTTGTGTGTTGTTGCTCACAGTGTGTCGTGCGCTTAATTGACTTCTGGCACATGGTTGGTCATGGGCATGTGTCTTAGCGTGACTGCTGTATGTGTGGCAGCTGTGCGGATGACATGCCTTTCATGTGACTGGGGCTGACGGATGGGATGGATGGTATGTTGTATGTGCATGGTGTGTCTGTGAGTTTGATGGGTTCAGTGGTGTTCGTGTGCATTTCTGTTGTTCCGCTCTGTTGCGTCTAGTGTTGTTTGTCTTACATAGGCGTAGTTGTGGGGTGTGGGGTTGACAGGCAGTGGGGGCTACATGGACAGGACTTCAATGGTGTTTCGGTTGTGTGTGATGAGTTGCACAGTGGCTGCCGTGGTGGGACTATATTCAGTGTGGCTTGTGCATGCAGACGTGGCTCCTTGGGTGTTGCTATGTCTGTGATGGGTCATGTGGGGTGTGAGTCTGTTGTTCATGTCCGTGTGCACATTGTTCACTTGTTCGTGACGGTGGGCGGTGCTGCGTGTTCGTCTGCTACGTGACATGTCCCATGTGTTGGTGGTGTTATGGTCCTCATGCCTCCAGTAATCCAGCCCTGTCCAGTTTCCCACCTGCAAGTTGTTCGTGCGTGCACTGTACTGGATGCCACATGGCTCTAAGCGGGGGTGCTCCATGTTGCAGGTCTGTGGGGGTGGGGGGGTGTAGTGGGTCATGGGGGTGGCTGTACACCCACTGACACCGATTGCTGTGGACCGTGATGTCTGCCTTTCGGCTGTCGTTGTGCACTGCGGTGGCTGACACGTGGCTGTGGGGTGTGGGGGATGCTCCTCCTTGCTGTGCTGTGGGACTGGGGCCTGGTGTGTGTTGTACTTGGGCTGTCCACCGTCCCACCCACTGCACTTTGTGTTCCTGCCACTTACCTGTTACTTGTCGGTTAGTGCAGCTGTGGCGGACACATGGGTGTGGTGGGTGCTCGTTGTGGCGCTTCTGGCATATTTGGGGACCTGTTGGTGGTTACGTGGCTGGCTTAGTGTACACATGTCCCCACGCATCTTACAGTTGTTCGGTTTGGGCTGTGTGTGGTAGTGTCTGTTGCATGTGCGTGTGATGTGTTGTGTATTGTGTGCTGGACATGGGGGTGTTTGTCCCTGGGAGCTGTGGCATGGTAGTTGCGCATGTGAGTACATAGCGGTGTGCTAGTATACATTAGTTTGTACTTACCAGCCTCCACTCCCCTGCTAATCCGGCGAGGATCTCCGGATGGATTACGACTCGCACCTTCTCCTCCCACGCTTTGAAGGTCTTAAAGAGCGCGGGATTCCCTCCGCCAGTGACGGCAGCCAGCTCTCTGTTTTTGCCCTCCTTCTTCTTGACCAGGCTCTTTACGTCATTCCAACGTTTGTTTATCTCGACTCTGTTCCTGGGCAGGGTCCCGACTGCATTGACCTGGTCTACGATCCGGTTCCACATTCTGTTTCTGGTGGCTAGTGGTGTGTGCTGGACCATGTTCCCATAGATTTGTGGGTACACCTTGATGATCTCGTCGACCATGACCGTCAGCTCCATGGGCGTGAACTTGGGCATCCTTTGTGGTGCCATGGTGTTTGTGGTGCTGGTGCGGTGTGTGTTGTGTAATGTGCAGGGGGTTTGTGGTGCCGGTGTTTGGTGGTGGTGGTGGTGGTGGTGGTGGTGGTGGTGGTAGTGATGTGTGCGTTTCTGTGGTGTGCTGCTGTCCTTGCTGTGTCACTGTGTCCTCTCCTCTCCTCTCTGGTTTGCAATGTAGCAAGGGGTTGTGGTCTGTGGGAGTGCTGCTTTTGTACTCACCTATGTGGGTGTGTCCTCATGGTCTGTTGTTTTCAGGTGTGTTGTGTCTGGGGTTCTGGCCTTTGTATTTTTTATTTGTCCGGGGGGTGTTTTCGGGATGTGTACTGTGCTTGTGTATTTGTGTGTGCCTTGCTGTGTGGACTTGTTGGCCATGTTGTGTGCTATTGGTTTTGTGTGCGGATGGTTTCTGTGCAGGTACGTTGGCGCCATGGCTTCTGCCGTGTCGATTCTCATCGGCGTTGTTTGCGCTGGCGGGCGGTATATTTGTTGTTTTTCCGCGCTCATGGCGGTGCGATCGTAATTTCACGTGCGGTGTGTCGGCCGTGTGGGCGGGCGGTTTTGTGTTGTCGTGCGTGTTTCCGTCCGTGGCGGGCGGTTTGACTCCGACTCGGACGATGGCGGGCGGTATTTTGTGTGATTTTTCCGCCGATGGCGGTTTTCGGTTTGTGTACTCATAATGGCGTGGTCGGTGTTCAGGCGGTGTGTGCGGGCGGATTTTTGCCGCTTCCATGCCTGGCGGATTTTTTTACGCCGGGTATCGTAATGGGCCCCTTAGTACTTATTGATGTTGACAATCCTCCTCTTGATCTTCCGAAGGCATTTTTTTCCCCCTGGATTTCATGTGTTGTAAAATTTTGTATATTTAAATTCCCTGAATGCCAGGTTTCCTGTAGACATATTACACATTGTTCTTGTAGAAAGCTCATCATTTTATCCCTGACCTTTTTTAATTGTCGCTCAAAGCCCGCTATGTTCCAAGACAATATTGAAAACTCACTTTGTTGGACATTCCTTATGTTAGACCTTTCAGGAACACTTCTTGGCCTCGTATAGATACTGCCTCTCCCCTAAATGTGGAGCATCAACAGATAGCAGATTATTATCCTGTATTTTCCTTGCGGTGATTTGAAAATTCTCAAATCTGATGTTATCTTCAGCACCTTTGTACGGAAATCTAGTGCTTAATGGCGGTTTTTCATATTCTGTTCGTCTGTTGGCGGTTCTCAGAATATGTGGATATTTACGTTTCTCCAGCTGTCTGATTATAATTCCCCAGTTGGTTAAGAAGTCTTTAATATTTAAAATCTTTAAAGCCACACTCTGAGATACCCATGTTGTTCTTGTGATTTCGTAATCAGAGTTGGCTCTATTATCCGAGACAAAGCAGACAGCAGCGAGTGATTTCGAGTTAAGTTCTTTCAAACTTTCAAAACAGTTTAATAACTTTAATAACTTTAATATGTTTTGCCGATTTAATATGTCATGAAAGCCTTCTGACTTATATACAGGTATAAAGTCAATAATACAATTTTCATCACTACATGAGAGTTCATTATATAGTGGCTGTATCTCTTGGCATAATTTCCCTTTATTTGATATTTGGGGTTCCCCCTCTTTATCTGTTGAATTCCCACAAATCCTTCCTTTTGTACATTTCCCAAATCTTTACCATTTTCCACTCCCTTGGATTTCCCTATATTCACAGTTTTTACTGGACGTCTTAGATCCCTGACTTCCAATCTTTCCGTTATCCCTAGTATCCCATTCATAATCTTTTTCAATAAAGTTTCGTCGTTACTTGGTAATGGCATAATTCTATCCTCATTCTGTGTACATATATTAACCGAGGAAGTACTAGTGTTTACTATTCCTTGTTGTACTACTTCACTGTACCTTAACTGTGGTACAGTTGTTACATGCCGAACATTTGTTGGTATCTTAACATTGGATAGAGTTGGTGAAGTCGATATGGCTCTAGTTACCACTCTTGGTACGGTTTCATGCTCTGATGTTTTGTCAATTGATGTTATGGCTTTAGCTCGGTTAGCCGAGAGACAAGATTCTTCATAACTTGGCCTGTTTCCATCAGGCCTATGAGCCCCATTTAGATTCTCTTGTTCCTTTATTTTTTTTGCAGATTTGTTAAATATTGGAAAGATCACACTCTCCTTTGGCGCCAACGCGATGTTAGTTTGATCCCGTTTTTTCTCTTAAGCTTTCTTAGTTTTTTTTATCTCCTTTTGCTTAAGTAGGGAGCGAAGCCCTCTTGATATCCATCAACTTGTAATCCACTACAGGGGTTTATCTTATTTTACTTTGGCTCTAATGATGTATTTACAGTGTCTTTTCTTTGCTCAGAGCTGTCATTTATTACGTTACTAATTTCGTCTTTTGTTTCTGTAGACCTCTCTCCAGTACCCGGAAGAGCATTTTTATTGATGCAGTTCACTCCGCAATTCCCGATTTTGTTTGGTAATAGTTGTAATAGATCCACAATATCATCCATACGCTCTAGGTGTTTTACAACTTTAATTAATTCACCCATGTCCTGTTTAATTGATGACAATATTGCAGAATTATCCTTTACTGATACCATTTCTGCTGCCATTTGTCTGTGATAATCGACCTGTTCTGTTAATAGCTTCGATTGTGTTGTTAAAATTTCCGACATTTGAGTCAATGTACTACTTATTGCCCCCATTGCAGATAGTACAGGGAATTTAGGCGGCGTGTCTCCCACCCCAATGAGTTCGACTTCATTTTTTCCAATTTCCTGGCTTTTTGATCCCAGGACCTGATCTTGTTTATTTCTTCGTTTTGTGTTTGTGCCGTTTTATGTGGTGTTATACTGTATCCTCGTGTAATTGAGTATATACTTGAATTTGAAAATGAGTTTAATGAGTTGGCTAAATAGTCCAGCTCCCTCATTTGGCTGGATGAGATTGAAGCATTAAATGACACATACGAGCCCTCCACTTGATCAAGATCTGAGTCGACAATATTATCCTCATTCCCTGATATATTCGGATCTTCATAACCATAGATTGAGTCTGTTTCCGAGTTTGTTACATCTTTACTCCCCACATTATTTGCTGGTTCTAATTTACCATGTACCGTTACATCCATTACATCCACATCCACGTTCTCTTTTTCCATCACTCCACACAATGTAGACAGGAGCGAACCTTCAGATGTAATCAGAAGGTCCCCTCCATTTGTATTTTTGTTACCTCCTGAGGTGCACTGCGTAACTGGTGTGGATTGTATAGGCAGCGTGTTTAATGTAGGGGATAAGTTTTCTTTACCTCGTGTCATCGGGAACGGTGATGGTGCAACTTGTAACGTGGATGTACTTATGGATAAACTTGTGCCACCCTCATGGCTTGCTTTGGCATTAACTCTAAAGCCATACTCAGCCGTACTCCCTTTTCTCCCGAAACATTCCTTGATTGACTGCTGTTTCAGGGCTGGAGAATCTGTTAAAACCATTCGGTCATGAGATAGCTTTCTTGAAGTACCCTTTATATCTCCAGATTGAGCCTTATACGGTGTGTCACAGACAAAGCCTCTCTTTTTTGCTCTGGCTCCACGGTGTCCATGGTGTCTTCCTTGATGCAATGCCCTGTTCAAAGCTGTTGGGTTTGTCTCTCTCCCCATATCACTTCCTGATCAGGTTTCCTTGGTCATAACTTTACTGGGGTGTCTCGCTTTCCCTTGAGACTCTTGAGTCCTTCTGCTTATATTTTGCTTCTTCTGAGCCGAGGTTTCTGCTGATCTCGTTTTCATCTTCGGCTCACCCCCTATTTTATTTCGATATGATATAAAAAAAGCTATGATTCGAACAGGACCCGCCTTCTCTGCTGCTTCTCTGCTGATTATTCTGCAGCTACGACCCAGCTACCGCCGCTGAAATTCAGCTGAAGTTCAGTTCAATAAGTTCAATAAGTGCAACTGGGAGCCCAAATCCAGGTCCAAGCTCTAAAATGGGCTCTAAAATGGGCTCTAGAATGGGCACTCCTATTTGGCATTTAAAATTACTGCGGGCCACTCACTACGACCCCCAGATACTCCCCAGATACTCCACTCTTCAACTCTTTTTCGGCTCCTTTTCTGTTTCCTTTTCCTTTTCGGTTTGCCTCTGCTCCCTCTGCTCCCTGCTCCCTGCTCACCGCTAACGCGGATTCACTCACTCACTGGCTGGCTGGCTGGCTTACTCGGCCTCTCGACTGCACCACCGTCGTCCTCAACGGAATCCACACACCGGCGTCGCGTCACAGCCACACACCCAGCCGCAGTCACAGCTGATCGTCAGCTCAGCTTTCTCTCCTAAATGCTCCCAGTGCAGCCGTCGCGGTCCAACCCAACTCTGCACCCCACGCCTTTTCCAGGCTCAATCGGCCTCCCCTCCTTCCAGTGGCAACTTACGGAGGGGGGCCAAGAGCCGTGATGAGAGTGGGGGTCCGGCGTAATCCACGACCCAGCGGCTGCGGCTCCCTGCGGTATCAGGGCGGTATCAGGGAGGCGTCCTTCCCGTAGCGTTCACAGCAGCTCCACTCTCTGCTCTGCTCCCCTTACTCACCACACTCGCTCCGGCTCGGTCAGGTCACAATTTTGCAACTTCGCAACTTCACACCACACCGACACTGCTTCCGTGGAGAATGCCGTGGATGGCAGCAGGCTACAGCATCTCGTCTCGTCGGAGCTTTGGCGGGACTTTTCCAGAGCCGAGCGGGGCAGCAATCAGGCGTCCTCCTCCACTCAGCTCTCTGCTCGCAGCAACTGTCAGTGAGCACTGAAGTTCTGGAAATACTAGAGTACATAGTTAGAATGACTAGACCAACAACCTGTAGACCACCAGAGTGACTCCAAGGGCTAGTCTCTTGTAAGCTGCACCTGAACTCTGCAACTGTGAATTCTACCCTGCCAAGTGGTGCCACCCCAGTCCTGGACCCCTGAAAGTGGGCTTGAAAGTGCTCAGCCAGCCCATCTGTGGATCCAGCTGCACCGGCGCATCTCCTCTGTTGCGCAGCGCAACCCGAGCAGAACCAATGCATGGCCTCTGCCGCTTTGATTCTTTCAGCGCAAGGACGCCACTTCGACCTCTTAGCCCGCATTAGAACCGGCGTGACATAGTCTTGACGCAGGCCCTCTCATCAACAGCAGCCTTGACGATGACGCAGGTTCTTGCAATACAGCTCCTTGGAACCAATGCATCGCTCGGCTGTGCAAAGCATCCGCTATGCAGGACCTCGCAATGCTCTGAAACCAGGATATTAGGTACTCTTGTTCAGTGGGTCTTATGTGGTCCTTGTAGCCCACCCGCGCTCCATTGCAGTCAGACAGTACTCATGACTTTGTCCAGGTCCTGTGTGACCAGATGGCCACTGTTGGCGCTTTGTGCTTTTTGGCGCAATTTTTACTGAAAAATTTTAAATTGCATATCTCCGGTTCTACTAATTGGATATTTGTCATTTTGGTCTTGTTTTATTTATTAAATTGTACTCTATTTTTCTAATCTGGTATGGGATCCTTTTTTGTGGTGTATTTTCACTGTATTACAGTTTAAAGTGTTGCACAAAAACTTTATAGATTCCCTCTAGGCTAAGCCTTACTGCTCTGTGCCGAGCAACAAGAGGATTGAGCTCAGGTTAATTTGAGGTTTGCTTGTGACTTCACCCTGCCAAGAATTGTGTTTTTTGTTTGAGTAGAGTTTTCTCCCCGATCAACCAGTAACTCAATTTCTTTCAGATCCCGACTCATGCCAATTGCAGCTCTGTGCCTCTTGAACACTGGAGATGCCAAGCACCTGTAAGACTCCGACCAACCAGCACAACCAGGGGCTTAGGCACAGAAGAACCTAAGTGTAGAGGCCAAAGGCTTCTTGATGGGGTGACGCGCCATTACCCCAGCGGGAATTGAGGATGCAACATACAGAGAGGCAGGCGGTACAGCATGGAGAGGCAGTGGTACTAACAGTGGTTACAGGATCTGAGAAAACAGGAAATGGAGTTGGCCAAGCATGATAGGGTCCAGAGGAATCAGGAAACCCTGCCTGCTCTCAAAGCGATACAAAAGGGGATGATGGACGGAACGTTTGAGCCAATCAAACACTCACCCCCAGTCAACTGATCTGGGTTTAATCCATCATCATTCTTTAGCTCACTCCACCACCCCAGTTCAGACATGGCCATATGCAAATCAGTCTGACCCTGTGCCTCATGGGAACAGTCCAGCCCGAACTGCCAAGCCATGTCTTCCCTGGACCGGAAACAAGCATCCTAGGACCGGTTTCTGGCATTTCAGCCGTCATCAGCCAGGCTTGCTTGAATCCAGTGGCAAAGTGAGCAAGGGACCCACGTCTGGGCATACCCCGCCAACTTAGGGCTGAACAAGCGATACAAAGGGGATGATGGACGGAACGCTTGAGCCAATCAAACACTCACCCCCAGTCAACTGATCTGGGTTTAATCCATCATCATTCTTTAGCTCACTCCACCACCCCAGTTCAGACATGGCCATATGCAAATCAGTCTGACCCTGTGCATCATGGGAACAGTCCAGCCCGAACTGCCAAGCCATGTCTTCCCTGGACCGGAAACAAGCATCCTAGGACCGGTTTCTGGCATTTCAGCCGCCATCAGCCAGGCATGCTTGAATCCAGTGGCAAAGTGAGCAAGGGACCCACGTCTGGGCATACCCCGCCAACTTAGGGCGAACAAAGCGATACAAAAGGGGATGATGGACGGAACGCTTGAGCCAATCAAACACTCACCCCCAGTCAACTGATCTGGGTTTAATCCATCATCATTCTTTAGCTCACTCCACCACCCCAGTTCAGACATGGCCATATGCAAATCAGTCTGACCCTGTGCCTCATGGGAACAGTCCAGCCCGAACTGCCAAGCCATGTCTTCCCTGGACCGGAAACAAGCATCCTAGGACCGGTTTCTGGCATTTCAGCCGTCATCAGCCAGGCATGCTTGAATCCAGTGGCAAAGTGAGCAAGGGACCCACGTCTGGGCATACCCCGCCAACTTAGGGCGAACAAAGCGATACAAAAGGGGATGATGGACGGAACGTTTGAGCCAATCAAACACTCACCCCCAGTCAACTGATCTGGGTTTAATCCATCATCATTCTTTAGCTCACTCCACCACCCCAGTTCAGACATGGCCATATGCAAATCAGTCTGACCCTGTGCCTCATGGGAACAGTCCAGCCCGAACTGCCAAGCCATGTCTTCCCTGGACCGGAAACAAGCATCCTAGGACCGGTTTCTGGCATTTCAGCCGTCATCAGCCCTTGCTCACTTTGCCACTGGATTCAGGCAAGCCTGGCTGATGACGGCTGAAATGCCAGAAACCGGTCCTAGGATGCTTGTTTCCGGTCCAGGGAAGACATGGCTTGGCAGTTCGGGCTGGACTGTTCCCATGAGGCACAGGGTCAGACTGATTTGCATATGGCCATGTCTGAACTGGGGTGGTGGAGTGAGCTAAAGAATGATGATGGATTAAACCCAGATCAGTTGACTGGGGGTGAGTGTTTGATTGGCTCAAACGTTCCGTCCATCATCCCCTTTGTATCGCTTTGTTCGCCCTAAGTTGGCGGGGTATGCCCAGACGTGGGTCCCTTGCTCACTTTGCCACTGGATTCAGGCAAGCCTGGCTGATGACGGCTGAAATGCCAGAAACCGGTCCAGGGAAGACATGGCTTGGCAGTTCGGGCTGGACTGTTCCCATGAGGCACAGGGTCAGACTGATTTGCATATGGCCATGTCTGAACTGGGGTGGTGGAGTGAGCTAAAGAATGATGATGGATTAAACCCAGATCAGTTGACTGGGGTGAGTGTTTGATTGGCTCAAACGTTCCGTCCATCATCCCCTTTGTATCGCTTTGTTCGCCCTAAGTTGGCGGGGTATGCCCAGACGTGGGTCCCTTGCTCACTTTGCCACTGGATTCAGGCAAGCCTGGCTGATGACGGCTGAAATGCCAGAAACCGGTCCTAGGATGCTTGACTCCGGTCCAGGAAGACATGGCTTGGCAGTTCGGGCTGGACTGTTCCCATGAGGCACAGGGTCAGACTGATTTGCATATGGCCATGTCTGAACTGGGGTGGTGGAGTGAGCTAAAGAATGATGATGGATTAAACCCAGATCAGTTGACTGGGGTGAGTGTTTGATTGGCTCAAACGTTCCGTCCATCATCCCCTTTGTATCGCTTTGTTCGCCCTAAGTTGGCGGGGTATGCCCAGACGTGGGTCCCTTGCTCACTTTGCCACTGGATTCAGGCAAGCCTGGCTGATGACGGCTGAAATGCCAGAAACCGGTCCTAGGATGCTTGTTTCCGGTCCAGGGAAGACATGGCTTGGCAGTTCGGGCTGGACTGTTCCCATGAGGCACAGGGTCAGACTGATTTACATATGGCCATGTCTGAACTGGGGTGGTGGAGTGAGCTAAAGAATGATGATGGATTAAACCCAGATCAGTTGACTGGGGGTGAGTGTTTGATTGGCTCAAACGTTCCGTCCATCATCCCCTTTTGTATCGCTTTGCTCTCAAAGGCCAGATAATTGTAGGGAGGGTGGTGTTGGTGACTCTCTTCCTCAGACATCACCTTTTACCACCTTGTCAGAGGCTGGGATGGGATCAGCAAATTTGCTAACCCCAACTCAGCCTGTGACAAGGTAAGACACGTTTAGTCAGATAATGGTTCTTACGGATTCATAAGGATATGAAATATTGACAATCAGAGTTTAGCCAGACATTTGTTTGGCTCACTTGTGTTTAATTTGTCTACAACTCATGTGTACTGCGTCATCACTCATCACACTAACCCTTGAAGGCATTTCCCTTCTTAATATTGTATGGTATCGCAAACAATTGTTATTTTTTAAGCTATGTGACAAAGTTTAATATCATATTTTGAACTTCTTGCTTATCTTTTCAAAGGAAACAACATTGAATTATGTACCCACACTCTTCCTAAGTTTGTATATGTCATATCCTAATCAGTCCATAGGAACCATTGTTTTTTACACTGATTGTTATATCTAAGAAAACAGGATTGCCCCATAGTCATACGCTGCTCCTTGGAGTCAGAGGCAAGGCTAGTACCACAGCCTTATGTCCTGCTTCAGTCATGGCTCCACAGTCGCATGTCCAAAGTTGTACTGACATTTTCAACCATGGCCTTCCAACGCTACTGTGGGCATTGGGGAGGCTTCTTAAGGCTGTGCCCTACCCAAAACTCACACATGCACAGTGGACCTCTCTTCTCTGCTGAGGCAAGGATAAAGGGAGTGTTAGGCAGCAATGACGAGTAGTCACTCCATTGGTGTCCGCATACTTGAGCCTTCACTGTTCTCCTCTCGGGGATGGTCATCTGTAATATTGTTCCAGAAAGAGTGCACTGTTGGAGACGTACTGTCAAAGCTATCCTCAACAGATTGCATCCTAGGCATGGAATTACTCAAAACTTTTTGAGATTACGTGTTTGCATAGTTTTTATCATTTAAGAAGGTCTTTATTGTTTGCAATTTGGGAGGCTATTTGTGGTAGCCATATTAAAGGAATCTTTATAAACACATCGTGGTTTGATAAGCTCCAACTAACGGAAAGCTTTAGTGAATGATGCTGTCAGGATATGTTCAATAGCTTTCTAAAAAGTGTTTAACTTTAGCAACTAAAATGCCAGTTTAGAAACTAGAAAACCTTAAAACAAAACAATTTATGAGGAATACTGAGAGGACCGTGCCTTTAAAGAACCTCTTTTTATCCTTGTTGAAGAGGAGGAGGAGATTATACCTTCTTATACATCCCTGGTCTCTGTTGGGATGGGATATGTAAGTGGGAGCGAGGGGTCAATTGTGCTGCAGTTCTAACAAATGGTTGCCTATGTAATGTGCAGTGTAATAGAATGAAGGGAATGCAGGCAGTGTTTCTGAATTTGACAAATTGCTAAATACTAAAATTATATGTATAATATACTTATGTATAAGGGCTCCCGGCTAGCCCCTTTCATCTATTGGTCTGTAATTGTCATTCACATTTTTCTTCTACCCTAAACAGCATACAGCACGGGACATTGAGCCAACCCATTTCAACCACTGGCTAACTTCACCGCGAGTGACGATATTCTGGCCTTTCACAAAGTAGTTCCAAACAGTACCAGGACTTCTATGGAAAAGTGTACTTTTTAAGATGAAAAAATATTTTTGCTTTTAGCCAATGTATTTTTATATTGACAACAGCCCAATAGTTTCCCCAACAATAACGTTTTGCAAAAACCATGACAAAAAGCATTGACAAAGCCAAACGTTTTGCAGACAATGCCAGGCTAACTGGCTTTGCCAGTGCTTGTGTGTTTGAAACCCTTTATATGTTTCCTCTAAACCTTAAATAAATTTACTTAACAAGCATTTGCAATGCAATAAGTCTCACATTTACGAAAGTTTGAACTATTGGCATTCCAAATGACAGATTTTTTATTTATGTATTGTTTTTAAAACCGATAAATAAAAGGCATTGTTATTTACAATGCCAATAGCTTAAACTCATGCAGATGAGAGACCTATTGCATTGCAAATGCCAGCACCTGTGCTATAAAAAAAAAAAAGTGTGTCCTGCCTGCAACTGCAGGCAGGACAAAGCGATTTGAGCAAATAGTGCTCGGAGGCTGTAATTTAAAGCCTACCGAGTAACAACACACGTAACAGGGGGCGTTGCCATGGGAGGTTACAAAATGAGACAAGGCGGTACTAAGGAGGGACTATTAAGCCTTTTGACCAATGAACAGTCAGAGTTTTCAGTGGAAAATGACTCAAGTCAATAAAAAATATGGGCGAAGAGTGGGCCGAGTTTTAAGTCCCTACCTGAATATAGCATGCCTCGCAGAGTAACACACGCGCTGCCCAGGCTCAACCTAAAAAAGGAGTGGGGAGGGGTCTCTTCAAAATGACCTCCATCAGCTGTCTTTTTTGGGGGAATGACTTTGGTAAAACCTTCCCAAAACAGAGTGTACTCTGAGGCAGACGATGTGAACTCTTGGAAAACTGACCCAACAGAGTGCATTCTGGGAAAAATTCCCATAAAATGATCATTACCAAAGGACATTCTGGTAGATGCACGAATTTGAAACTGTCCCCAAAACACAATGGCCGATGCATTCTGAAAAACCACCTCCAGTAGAGTGCTTTCTTTGAGAAACACTTTTTAAGACCTACCCTCAACAGACATCTTATCTCCATAGTTTTGGTAACTCTCCATACGTTTCTAATTCCTTGCTAGATGGTCCGAAAAGGGAACCACGTACGCTCACTGTGCAGGTACTTCACTAAGAGTCTTTACCCCTTTATTACCCGCATACTGCCCAGGGATCCTCACGAGCTCTATACTGGGACATCACTTTCAGGTACACTTGCACCCACTTTACATAATGCACCACTCAATGTCGTTTGCACTGCTGTCACAGCAAGGAATTCTTAGACATTCTTTCCCTATGACTTGCTCATTGGTTCCTCACATCTTCTTACCTCATTTCCTTTCACTAGGAATATCTTGGTGCTGTGGCCAACCTGGTTTTTGGCGACACACCGCCACCATCACCAGATCAGGATGCTGGCTCATCAACTTCGCCCAGAGCTGGAGACCTCACTGAAAACAGGTAGGTAACATGGGGTATTATGTAAGTAGTAAAGACACCTCCCCACTCTATCTAATTCACCACCCAACACGTCTTGTCAACCTGACCAGCCTCCAAAGGCTGCCACCTTGAACCCTTTCTTGCCAGACCTTTACCCAAGGGCCTATCACCACTCTGTGCACCGCTCCATCCTCCCAAGCCCTCACTAACCATAATAGCCCTTTGACAGCTTTACTAATCACTAACCCCTGTAGTAAAGTCTTGCTCACCATTTCAGGCTTTAATCCATCCACATTATTCTCCCTTGCCTCGCCTGCCAGACTCCTAATCATCTTTCCAGGCTCTCGTCCATCCTACCAGACTGTTATCTACTTTAGTAATTTCTTTTACACCCTACACGTTGCTTGGCACCTCTCCAGACTTCTACTGGCCCTATCACATCATCTCCCTCTTCACTAGCCTCAAAACCACCTAATCACCCTCTCTTCCTAAAATACCAGCCTCTCATACCTGACATCCCACCACCCTGTCAGGTACCCAACTAGAACATGACCTCATTTGTCAAGTAGTTGACCTGCCTCTCATTCAAGTTACCTGCCTTCACCCTAGTGACCAGCCTCTCTCCCACTATGGCAATCTTTTTCACAGGAAACATCCTTTCACTCACCATACTAATCTCCATTCACACTTCTGTTTTCTTGCCTTCTTGACACAGTACCATCCCTACCATGTTTGTTTTTTACCCAAGCTGTTATCCTTTAAGCTACTTACTCCGTCTCTAGTCCAGTGTGTAACTGCAATGTCCCAAATGTGGCATAACTCAAGGTCCCACAAATCCCATTGGCCCATCTTCTATGTACATCAAGTCAGGTCTCTGAAGAGTCTGGTTCATCCTTGGTGATGTGCTTCAATGAGAAGGTTAACATTGCTGGAGTGGAATGAGATACATTATAACACAGTAGCATACTATCAAATCAAAAGGCGTCCAGATGCAGTATTTATTTGCAAAGATATTATTGTTAATTTTCTTTACAACTATTGTGTTGTAAAAATAATACATAAAAGGGCCGAATTTAATCTACATCTCATTAGCTGTTCGAAAAATATGGTAAAAGGATACACAGAAGGAACGATGGCAAACAACGGAGAGCAGTGCCATTCTGTGTAGTAATGCTGCTCTTTCCCCAACAGAACCTCACTGCTCACAGGAAAATGCTGGTGCCCTCTTGTGGACAGCTCGTTCAGTTGTGGTAGCTTGTGATTCTGACAAAAACATGAAATCAGGTTCCGAATCCCCAATGAGGTGCATATGTTAAACAGCTGTGCCTTTTTCTGTAAAGCACCTCAAGGTTCCTAGGTTGGTTGCAGGTGCTCCCCAACCGAGAATCCAGTGCACTATTGAGGGCGTGGTACCACAACATTCTCAGAACATGCTTGATGGGTGAAGGAGCAAGCCGAGGGGTGGTTTTCTGATACATGCATATATACCAACATCCTGGCATAAACGCTCCCTAAGTGAAACAACTTAGAGCTTGCACTATATCATGAATCCGTTTGGATTCTTAAAGGCATGCTACGTCATTGACTGCTTTTCGTAGGTAGCATGAAGGCCCACATTCTGCTGAGTTTACTGACCTACTATCTAATTTGAATTTTATGCAGCAGGTTACCTCTGCTACGCATACTAAAGGACACACACTGGACCAGGTCTGGACTATGACTCTGGTGGTGTCCACACTTGAGATTGTCCCTTGTATTTGGTCGGATCACTATTTAATTAAGTTTAGTATTCTGAATCCTATTATTGATAAAATCCCCATGATGGAGGGAGGATGGGCTAGGAAATGGAACACCATCGATGCAGATGAATTTCACGCTATATTGACAAGCACTATTCCTTCTATTGACCACGATATCAATAGTTATGAGGAATCTATTGCGACGTGGCTGCAGACCGCCAGCAATAAAATTGCTCCACTGAAAAAAATGTAATTGGCCCGTCGTCATGACGCTCAAAGATGGTTTACCCCTGCACTAAAAACTCAAAAACTTGCTCTTCGTCAGTTAGAAAGGAAGTGGAGACATAATTATTCATTAGAAAGTAAACACTCCTTTGCCACAGCACTAAAAGATTATAAAAAGGCTATTCTAAATGCCAAAGATGCATACTTCTCATCTAGAATTCTAACTGCCAATAATAAATCAAAAGAAATCTTTTCTATCGTAAACGAACTGACCAACTCAGATAGAGTTTTAGCTAAAATTTCTCCTACTCAGGTGCTTTGTAATTCCCTGAATAATTTTTTTATTGATAAGATTTCTACTATTAAGGCTAGTATTCCTCTCCACGCTGCCCAAGAGTGCCCCCCTCCTTTGCCGGTGAATGCCCTCTCTATTCAGTATTTCCCAGCCATCAGTACTCAGGCCTTTTATGACCTACTGGCTAAAGTAAAATCGGGTTCTCCCCTGGATTGCTGTCCTCCCCATATTCTGAGAAAGGTCTTTATGGCTCTTCCTGGCCCAGCCCTTGCTTTGTTGAATGAGTCCCTGTCTCAAGGCTGTGTCCCTAATGCCTTTAAAGAGGCGACCGTGGTCTTGGAGGCTCATGTGGCAAAGTGCCTATCTAATTTTTTGGAACAGTCAGACTTTCTTGATTCGTACCAAGCAGGGTTTCGTCCCGCTCACTCTACAGAGACAGTGATACTGGCAGTTCTTGATTCTCTGCGTGAGAAAGCTGATAAAGGAGTCCCTCAGGCCCTGGTGCTATTAGATCTGTCAGCCGCCTTTGACACGGTCGACCATGTCATCTTGACTGACCGTGTCAGGGAGGCTGGCATCCAGGGCTCAGCTCTTAGCTGGATAAGCTCTTTTCTTGAGGATCGTTCTCAGGCAGTTTGTATCAATCAGTTTATGGCGCCTAAGCTAAAGACCACATGTGGGGTCCCGCAGGGATCCTCACTTTCACCCCATTTATTCAATCTTTATATGCTCCCTTGATTCGATCACTGAAGGAAAGGAAAGTCATCACTTTTAATTACGCTGATGACCTACAATTGTTGTTTACCATTGATAATACTTCACAATCAGCTCTGGAATTTCAGTCGATCATGTTGCATATCCGCCAATGGATGGATTGCAACCATTTAAAACTTAACCCAAGTAAGACCGAACTGGTCTTGACTGGTGGCAGCCAGAATTTTTGGGGCCCACATTTTTGGCCGATGGAACTCGGTCCTTCCCCTACTCCATCCCCTGCTGTTAAGAGCCTTGGGGTCACTATAAACAATGATTTATCATTAAAAACGCAAGTGGGAGCAGTGATCTCTGCCTGCTTCCTCCAGCTGAGGAAGATCAGGAAAATAAGCAGACTTTTGACTCACGCAGCCTTAATACAGGTAGTGATAGCCTTGGTGCTATCACATCTAGATTATGCCAATTCAGTTTATCTTGGCATGCCTTTATACCTTACAAAGAGGTTGCAGTTGGTGCAGAACCAAGCTGCCAGATTGATTTATCGACAATCGAGGTGGCAACATGCCACCCCATTGCTGAAAAAGCTGCACTGGCTTCCGATAACTAAGCGATGTGCTTTTAAGGTAGGGTGTCTAGTGTTTAAATCCTTACATGGTCGGAGCCCAAAATTCATCAACTGCCTCATCTCAAAGTACATTCCTTCACGTGATCTACGTTCTGCTCATCTTCATCTGCTGTCAACCCCCGCTTTTAAGTTGAAGCGTCAAGGAGGTTGCAGGTTTGCCATCTTGGCCCCAAAGCTGTGGAACTCGTTCCCTCCGGAAATCAGACCATGCACTGACCTGTTGAAATTTTGAATATCCCTCAAAACCTGGTTATTCACTCAGGCCTATGAATAAGACACATTAGGTCTGGAATACCCGAGACTCACATTGGATTAGGCACATCTGAGAATCAGCGCCATGAAACCAACTGGTGTACGAGCGCTATACAAATCTTTTATAACATAACATAACTTAGCATGTTTCTCTATTTTGAGGTGGTAATTGGGCTTTTGGTTAGTGCGAAAATTATGTTTGTTTGAGGGCCTTACTGTATAATTTGGCAAGACCGCTCTGCACATGTTCTTCTTCTTCAATGAGAACAATTCAGAAGAGGCTTCTATTCATTGTTTTGATGCTCTGATGTAATCTGACAATAATGAACAGAAATTGCTTAGACAACCTCCCAGCAGTTCTGTTGCAGGGGACTGACTGCGTTTAAGAGTTGCTGCCTCATACATTCTTTGCACCATGTTCAGACACTTATTGGGGTCAAAGCATCAGCATTCTTGTCCTTATTGTCTGTCTTTCACCATCAAGGGTGGCTTTTGAGTGCCAATTCCCAGATTTAGTCCTGGTGTCAGTTGCCTAAGAATATTGTCATGTGGCCAGTAACGATTTATCTCTCTTTCTTTAGCATCCGGGGTTCCTATTTTGTGAGAGGTTGATATTTTGTTATATGTCTCTCGAACACTTACACTAGTTGTAACGTGGCGAGGATCTGAATTAGTAGAGGACTTTATAGGTTAACTCTATTTGCTATACTGGATTCAGCGCTACTATTGTAGTTTCAGGAAGAGGCAGATTTTAACCATCTTCCTGAAGGTTAGGTGATCATGGGTGGTGCAATGGTGCATTGGAATACTGGTTCACAGATTGTCTGGTTTAACAGAGAGCACAATCTCTCCCACTTCTCATTTGTTAAAGTTTTGGACTGACATTAGGAGTTATGCTGTGTTACATATATGAACCATTAACTATAATGGGGTTGCCCGTGTACCTCAGAACCTGGATATATAATTTAAAGGCTACAAGGCATTCTGGTCGGTAACACAATTCTTAGCCAAGAATTGTGAGAGAATATTGAACAATCAACACTAGTACATAAGTGTCACAATATGATCCCTTTTACAAATGGGGACTATCTTAACAATTATGTCCCCTGACACTGAATGCAACCACTAGTGTGCTAAATTGTTTTGCAAAAACGTGTAAACAACAAAACAATATCACACAACACAACGGACTATTTTAGTTCGGTATATTCATTGTCATTTACCCAACTGTACTTCCAATCAAGCAATTTTCTTTCTTTTTTGTTTTCCGACTTGCTGCCCAAAAACACATATATTACATATCAAAAAATAACATACACATGGTGAGAATGTACAGATCGCAGTGTATAAGGATATACACAATACATGAAACAATGAAAAAACATATAGTGTAAAATGTCCAGATTTCAAAGTTCAGAACATCCTTTTATCCTGGTTGTCTATTTTAGGATAACTGACGAAGGACATTGAACCTTGTCGTCGAACGTTTCGACCCTATGGTAATGTGTTATTAACTGCACATCAAGACGGTACTTCCTCAGGACTACAATAAACAAAAACAGGGACAGCCTTCCAATGTTCTTATTAAAACCAACATACATTCCGTTTGCTGATGAATTATCATCGACCCCAGCCGGGGTTCACTTTGTAGTTTTTTTTAGCTCTTTTCAATTTATTCACTCCATTAGCCATATGGATTAAATTTCAAACGTTTTCGAGGTGGAAGCTAATGAAGACTGTTGTATTACTGAGTGTAAAGCCAGGTCTTGAAAAGCCTTATGAAAAGTCAGTAACTTATATGTTTTCCTCAAAGATGGTGGCAAAGAATTCAACAATCAGGCGGCTTTTATCAAAAAGACATGCTCCCAAGTTTAAATATTGAAATTTGGGGATGTTAACCAAAAAGCATCTGCAGAAAGCAGTTATCTTGAAGGCATTCAGATATGAAATGTGTGTTGGAGATACCTTGGACCTCAGCAATTTAAAGCTTGATGAACCAGAGAGCTTTAAAGGTGACTTGTTTGGCCTTTGACATCCAATAGGAAGTGCTCAGTGCAGAGGTGGTAGAAGAACCCTATGACTCTGAACAGATAATCTGCCATCCTCATTCTGAATGACCTGAAGACACCTTAACTGTTGATAAGGCCGAATTCCATATCCTAATTTTATCTAATGCTGTCTGGTCGATGGTCTTTATTGCTTGCTAAGAAGGGTGGAGGGAAGAAAACAATTTACAATTTATACCCTTCCCCTTCCATTGGTCCAAATAACTTGGGATTCCAGATGTAGGTTTTGTTTAGTTTATTACAAAGCCAAGAACAATAGAATATAGACACACCTCAGAATTAAGGTGTAAAGATACATAAAAACTAATACAGAGCCCAATCTACGAATATAGTTCATACGGCACAATAGGCACAGAACAATGAATTCCAAAATAAGAACACAGCTGAGTATAGACACTGTGTCCAATTCTCTTTTCATTTGTATTTCCAAATTACGGAATAATCTGTCCCTACTCTACCTCTAAAGTGGCATCCCTCACTAAATTTCCCAGGAGGATCTCCCAAAAGGTGTCAGCACGTGTTGACTTCCTAAGAAGTGCACTCACGTCAAATGGGTTAAGTAGCGTAAAGCCACAGAGCTCGTTCTAAGATGCTCTCCTTCCTCAGTCCAACCACAAGTCCTGCAAATCTGTCCCTGTGCCTAATACAAAAAGACAAAGTTACACCCCTAACGGGTCACATGGTACATTATTCCGTGAACACCTTCTTGAGTAACTTTCCACAAAGTCCAATTAATTTCACAGTCTTGTCTGTCGAACTTGGTTCCCAACTTTCACCAGGCACGGAAGGTGTCCTCCCTTCTCGCTGTCCAAGCTCTTCAAAAGCATTCCGTTCCTCCCATGTATCTCCCTAAATCTAAAATAACGAGGTCAAATTCCTGCACCTGCAGTAGGGGTGAAAAGAAAACTTTCTACACACATAAATTTTAATTAGCTCCTGACCTTAAGAGCAAGCGAGGAGAAACGAAACCTTTAGAAACGAAAGTTAGGCCTACAATTCTGGCTAACCTAAGAACGTTCTTTAATGCGCACTCGTTATACAGGTCTTTATATGAATTTTATAACATTGGATACATTTGATTTACATATTAATCATTATATACGTGCACAATTACATGTTTTCTCTAAATACGTGCAAAATACTAATCAATCCTTTAAAAGTGTCATGATTTAATTCTACAGACCTTAACATGAGAATACATAAACTTCGTTTTGATATGCACAAAGTTCAGTCAAACATTGAATATATATGAGTGCATTTCGTACATGAATATAATGCACCCCTTACACATTTCAGAGCGTCGAGCGCTCTATCACTGTCCACCAGTGCAGCCTAGGAATAAGGGGTTGCAGTAGTCTAGGCAATTAAGAATTGGGCCCTGGACCACTTAAGGATGATTCTGCACAGACAAAAGATGCAACATTTTGCACAGTAAGCACATCAGAGAAAAGGAGATATAAGAAAGTTGATTGACCTGTACAGACAGGAGCAAGCTGTTGTCCATAAGAAAGCTTAGGCTTTGCACTGTTTTTAGGTGGAGTGGGAGCTGAGCCCCACGAGGCTGGCCAAAAATTGGTGGGAAGGAAAAAACAATAACTCAGTTGTGTCTGCATTAAATTTGAGTGAGTTATCCACCAGATTCCTAGCATACAGTTCAGGAACTGACTACTTGAGTGTGGATCTGATCTGTCAAATGATATCAGAACCTCAGTATCATCAACATAGTTGAGAAACTTGACCCCGTATGAATGGCGCAACTGAGCCAAAGGCCATGATTAGACATTGAAAAGAGTTGGACTGAGTGACTCCCCTCAATATTGTCTTAAACTCAGAGCAAAAAGGCGGTATATGGATGGCCCGGCATCTAGATTCCAAGTAGGATTGAAACCATTGCAGTACCTCCCCTTGTATACTAATCTCAGTAAACCTAAGAAGTAGGCTTTCAAGCGAGTTTCTATCGAACATGGCAGACAGCTTTAACAGCACACGGGTAATCGAATGACCATGTTCTTCCAACAAATTACTCTGGTCGTCCAGCGTTTCGAGAATAGATATTAATACAGTCTGTGTCCCATGTCCTAGACGCAACCCTAACTAAGCCTAATGTAAGATGGAATGCAATTCCAGAAACTGTGAAATTTGCCTATTGATGTTTTTTTCCGAATAGTTTGATAGGAAAAGACAAAAGGGAGATTGGAAGGAAATTGCTCATGTTATCTTGGACTGCATTACGTTTTTTTAAATAACTGGGCCGACCCGGACATCTTCCATACATTCGATACCTGAGCAGTGGAGATCGATTTATTATACAGCTTAGGAAAGGGGGAGGTCAAGCATGTCAATGCCCTCTTCCAGACGTCAGGCAGCAAAAGGTCTAGTGAAGAGCCAGAGGTGATAAAGTTGGTAATTTCCTAAAAATCCTCTTGAATTAATTCCTGGAAATTGTAGAGACAAGGTGAAATAGTCTCTGAAGCAGATGCCAGACTGATGAATTTATCAGCTGAAGGGCAAATACTCTGACAAATTTTGTAATTTTTTTCAGAAAAGAAATTAAGTTTCAAAATACAGTAAAAACAAAGCATTGGCGACAGAGTGCATCACTCAATCTACTTAGCATAGATATGAGTAAACACTATAGTTCCCTAACTCCCCCCACCCTAACCCCTGGAACTACAGTGCTAAGTGATGAAATATATAATAGGTATTAATATGTCATGACGCATCTATCTAAGGAAAGCTCTGGTGGTGGGGATCAGTATCAGTGTCGGTCAAGCAAAGAAGGCAGAGATATTTGGGACAGGTTAATTTGCAGAACTCCGTGGATAGTAAAGCGATGAAGGGGCGCCAGAGTTCAGCATAAGAGGTGCCTTGTGCTGAAAGAGTCAGAGTCAGCCTCTCCATCCCTAATATTTACCAGAGGCGGTGAAGCCAGCCTAAGTGTGTGGAAATCTGGGCCATGCCCCAATGAGTTAGAATGACCTGTAGGGCTGCCCCCAGAGCTAATGTAATCTGCCATCCTCTGCGTGATTTAAGGGGAAAGGTGAGCTCATTGGGCAGTCCCAGAACTGTGTATGCCAGGAATTGGGGTAGCTGGGTGTTGAAGTGAGTGGCTATGTAATACAGCAGTTGTGTCTAACAGCCAGTGAGCATCGGACATTCCCAGAGATGGTGGAGCAAAGTCCCCAGGGATCCGCAGCTGGACCAGCAATCTACTGTGCGTCTGGGATTGCCCTTATATATGCGCATCGGCGTGAGGTACCAATATGTAGATATTTTTGTAGTTGTTTCGATACTCACTGTAAGAGGTGTGGCGCAGCGGCCAGGGCGGCTGACTCTGGAACCCGGGGGCTCACGATCCCCAGCGGCGGCAGCAGATCAGCCCAGCACCACGTGACTCTGGGCAATAGCTCGCTTAATCTTCCTGACGGGCCCCAGCGCCTTGACGCCCTCGGGTAATTGTTCGCGCTTTACAAATACTGGACATTTACATTTACTGTGTTGCGGGCAGTGTGTTGTGCCTGGTAATATACTTCGTCCTACTCCTTTTGGGTCAGTGAGTGTCCCAGCTCCAGTTCCCAACGCCTCTGGCCTGCCGATTTAGTCGATGGAAGGGAAGGGAGCAAGAGGCCATATAGTTCAGTGGTCAGGCGTCTGTCTGACATCTTAGTCACCAGCCTGCTCTAGCCATGAAAAGCCAGTGCTTTTCCGCTTCCTCCCGAGACCGTTCGAGTTGGAACCGGAACTGTGCCACTTGATAATACTGCATGAGGTTCGGGACACCCAAACCCCCCACCCCAGTGGTCTATTGCTCTGCGCCTTCCACATTTGGGAGCGACCGTCGGCCCATACAAAGTGATGCATGTCTTGTTGAAGAACTTGAATAGTCCCAGCGGGCGGCTCAAGTGGTAAGGCCTGAAATAGGAACAAAATCATAGGCAGAATTTATATTTTCAGGGCAGCTACCCGACCTAGTCAGGAGAGGCGGCACGGCCTCCATCTAGACAGGTCTGCTTTAACCTGTTGGCGTAGGGCCTTATAATTGAGTGATGCAGTTGCTTAAACCGTACGGGCAAGTTGAATACCCAGGTAGGGGTTGGAGCTGGTCATCCACTGTAAAGGATATCTATCTGAAAGGCTCGTCTCAGTGGCCATCGAGAGTGAGAGATTCATAGCATGCGATTTGTAAATGTTGACCCAGAATCCTTCTGCTTGCCCGAAGGCCTACAATTCCTCAAGAAAAGCCAGGAGAGAGCTATACTGCTCCTCAGGGCTTCCAGGACATCATCAGCATAGAGACTGATAGTATGCTCCTACCCTCTGAAGCAGATCCCTTTAATGCTGGTATTAACTTGAATCCGCTGTTCTAAAGGCTCTGCATAGAGCGCAAAAAGTAGGGGCGAGAGGGTACACCCCTGACGTGTGCCTCCACAGATGGGGAACGGTGCCAAGGTCTGTCCATCATGCAAACAGTCACATTGGGATGCCCATAGTTGCTGGGAACCCATGAACGAAATCTCCCCCGACTCCAAAGTGTTGAAGCGTGGCTTTTAGGTAAGGCAAATGGACCCGGTCGAATGCCTTCTCAGCATCAATGGCCATAAGCATCCGCTCCCGATCCGAATGTAGGGCTTTGTCAATTAGATGCAAAATGTGTTTTGTATTATTACTGCATTGGTGGTGTGGTATCAAACCCGTTTGGTCCGAGTTAATGAGATCTGGTAAGAGAGGGCCTAAACGTGCCACAAATATGCCAGTGAAAAGCTTTATATCCACATTAAGGAGGGATATTGGGTAGTAGGAGGCACATTGATGCTTATTCTTGCCGGGTTTTGGGATGACAATGGAGGCTGATAGCATGGAATGTGAGATTGAGTTTCGGCCGCAATGGAATTGAACAGTCGGGTAAGGAGAGGAGCAAGAGTCGAGCAGAATGTTTTGTAAAAGGACACAGGGAATCCATTTGGCCTTGGAATTTTAGGAGTTTTTGGCAGGCAATGACTGAGCTAACCTCTTCTAACCGAATTGGGTGATCTACTTCAGTTGCCTATTCCAGCGTAAATCTCAAAGTATGGGCATTTTGACGGAGGAGGTCTGGGCTCTCCGCAGGGAGAATTTGCTCTGTATAGAGCTCCTTATAGAAATCCCAGAAAGCGGTAGCGATGGTGGTGTCGCCAGTAAGTTCAGAGTCATCAGCTTTTAAGATAGAATTGACTCCTGTTGTTTGTCTCTGCCCCCTCAGTCTATTGGCCAGAAGGCGCCCACATCTGTTTCCCTAGATATAAAAGGAGTGTTGAAGCTTAAAAGCAGCGTACTCTGCTCTATCAAGGTCAATGCCTGCTAGCTGTGTCCAAGTGGCCTCCAACTGGCACTAGACTCAGGGCCCTGGTACTCTTGTGAGTGCGTTCATGTTCCTGTACCTGCTGAGTCAGTTGTTCCCTTTTGTCACCGCAAAGCTTTCTGACCACCGCTGATATAGCTATCAGTTCCCCTCTAATCACTGCCTTCAAAGTTTCTCACAGAGTGGAGATAGAAACATCTGCAGTATCGTTTATTGCTAAGAAGTCCGTGAGTGCCATATTATTTCCTAGACCACCACAGGCCTATGAAGGAGGGTTTCATGCTTACGCCAGGTTTTGAATGATGACGGTAATGATGGAAATGTCAAAATGAGGGACACTGCAGTGTGGTCAGACAGGGAGCGGGGCTCTATCTCTAAATTTGCAACCATAGGCTGAAGGTCTTTCATACCCAAAAAGTGGTCTATGCGAGCATATGTCTCATGAGCATGTGAGTAGAATGTATAGTGGCGTATATGTGGGTGTAATGTGTACCATATATCCCCCAGACGCATCTCACGAAGCCAAAGTACCCCTTCTCTGGAGAGGGCCCCAGTCTGACCTTGGCGCTCCGCTGATCTATCCAGATCATTGTTAAACACTAGGTCAAGATCTCCTCCCACTAGCACCATACAGTCTCTTGTGGACATCACCTTAATTACCGTGCAGTGCAGGAAATGTTCTTGTCCCTCATTGGGAGTGTAGATGGTCCCCAGCGTGAAAGTGTACTCTCCCAGGGTCACCGAGTAAGCCAGCAATATTTCCCTGATTTCAGCCTGCTTGGCATCTATCTTGCCCTGGAAGGAAAAGGACACTAAAATCGCTACTCCCGCTGTCTCAGAGGGGTTGGAGGAGAAGAGTTGTTGCAGGAAGGCCCGCAAGAGCATCCTGTGCCAGTTGCTTGTAACCAGGTGTGTTTCCTGGAGAAGAGAGGTATGCGCACCGGAGTTCTCTAGGTAGGACAAGATAGCCCGGAGCTTAACTGGGCTATTAAGACACTTCACATTAAGGGTAAGAATTTGTAGATTATGGTGCTTTGTAAAGGGGGAATGAGTGAGCTGTGAAGTTGCTTGAGACATGGGTATATGTCTGCGCTAGGTGCACGGGACTGAAGTCTTGGATTACTGAGAGCATAACCGTTTGGTGCATCAAAAAGTGGCCACTTTCTACTGGTTCCCTCACAAACAACTGTAGAATAAAGAAAAACAAGACAAACAACAAGTGAGACATAGTCCAATGGAGTCAAGTTTCAGGGTCAGCACCCAGTTTGGATGAAATGGTTGGGAGTGTTTAGTGGCCTGGAAATTCTGTCTCTTCCCCCCCACCCAATCCATCCACCTGAAGAATGGAAAAACAACATTGCAGCTAGGCTCATGTCTCATCTATACCAGAGGTGTCACCGGAGAGCGTCTCTAACACTGCTTGCCTCTCTTTTGCCATGGTCAACGGATCAGGATGGAGTCTCGTAGGTGAAGTTCTGTTTTTCCACCCCCTCTGGTGCTGCAGGACTCCCCCTTGTCGCCAGCTGGACTGAGAGCCATCGTGAGGGGTTTGTCAATGCCAAGCAACTGGCACAACTCTTCAAGAGACCGGAGTTAGTGAATCTTTCCATTTAAGCAGAAGATGATCCGGAAAGGGTGCCCCCATGAGTATGGTATGTCTTTACTCTGGAGATGGGTCGTGACTGGGCAAAACTCCCAGCGTTTCTGAAGTGTGGAAGCTGCTAGGTCTAGGTACAGCATTGGCGCTAGCCCTCTAAACTGTATTGGGTGCTGGTCTCTGGCTGCGCTGAGGATACGTTCCTTCAATGGAAAATCGTGGACGCAAACTAGTATATCCACTGGTGATGTCGAGTCAGGTTGTTTGGGGCCTACTCTGTGTGCTCTATCCACTTTGATATCAAGCTTCGGTGATGCTGCAGAATCAATCTGAAGAGGTCTGTAGCAAACAGAGTTATGTCAGTTCCTTCAGCTCCAGTCGATATGCCTTTGATGCGTATGTTATTGCGTCTGGACCTATTTTCTAAGTCCTCAGCATGGGCTTGCAGTTGAACTGTTGATCTTTTAGGCAGATAACCTCCTGTTGCAACTGATCAGTCTCTTCATCTCAGCTTACGTTGTTCTCCTCCAAGGAGGAAACTCGGTCACCCAGGCTCTCCAGGTCTTAGCAGACTGCCCTGATATCGCTGGAGAGGTCCTCTTGAGGGTTTGGAGATCCACCCTGAGGAAAGCAAAAAGTGCCTCCAAGAAGAAGCGAGTTACTGGAGCGTCTGTGTCAGCACTATCTAGTGTGGGTTCAGTTGCTGGGGGTGATGGGGGGCCTCCACCCCATGGCCCAATGGGTTTAGTGAGCATGTCCTTTAGCGAGCGGTCCTTTTTCCTCCTCCCCGTAACCATTACTCCTAGTGACGATGAGGAATAGGCTGATGCGAGGGAGGGATATTTCCCTTGTGCTTCCCAGCTCAAGGGTTGAAAACTGGCTGGGGTCAGTGGAGAGTAGTGGAGTGATGAAGGTCTCAGCCTTTATATGGCGCAGTCTTAATATGCAGATGACTTCAAGTTCAATGGCTGATGGTGAGTGGCCTTATTCCCTTGTGAGTACAAGCAGGTTGGTGGTGGAAGAGCCCCCGTCCAGCAAGGAGCTGTGTCTTGATAGTAAGGTGTCTTTGTTGCAACCTGCGTCTTCTTACAGGAAGGTGTGTGGTCCGAACCGGGCAATCCAGGTAGCGAATCCCAGAGGTTTCCGGTAGTGAGGTTGAGAGCGGTAGGGTCGGTCTTCAGCAGGCACCCAGGGTGTAGACCCAATGCCTCAAGAAATCGCTGCAGTCGTGCTGAGAGTTGCAAAGATGAGGGCCACCTCACCACTGTTACCTAGAGAACCCTCCAGGCTGCGAGGTTATAGTTTAGGCTAGTTGAGGGGTGTCATCTGCAGTGGGGCTGCAAGCAGGTTCCCTCACCAGGCAGGGCCCAGGTCAGGCGGGCTCTACCATTGTCCAGCATCAGACAGAGAAAGGCCTGTGCTCCAAACTTGCTCCTGACTAGTCAATACAAAAAGGGGTCCCCTCAAGAGTGCTGTGTCTAGCGGAGGCTTGCAAGTCGGATTGCTTGGGGTTCTGGAGGAGGTGCACTCCCCTGGCTTTCTGTGCCTTTCGTGAATGGGAAGCCTCCGCTCTCGCGTGGTTCTGGTCTCCCCACCCTAGTAAACGGCCGCAGCTAGCGAAATGGGATGGGCGCTGGTTCCAATGGACAGTCTGGGCCAGAGCCTGAGTCGAGGGCGTTGGGGGCCTGGGGCAGCTATAAATGTAGTCGGGGGCTTTCAGAAAGATGCAGTAGGGGGCCCAGTTTCTTTGTACCGGCCCCACGAAAGCACGCCAGCGAGACACTCCACACTAGTTGGGCCTGGGAGGCCATGAGGACCAAGCAGGAAGGGCCAGCCGGACGAGAATCTCGGGGCACAGAGGCACTCACCGCCCTCTGGGAGCGAGCAGATCAGGGCTGCCCTCTGCTCGTTTTGGCGGCAGCGTCTCTTGGGAGCGAGGCCAGGCACAGAGAGATACCGCTCCGGAGGTGACGTGCCACTAGGGTGACCAACCGTCCGTAAATTTCACGGACCATCCGCAATTTGGACCTCACGTCCGTTGTCCGTGAGGATCCTTTTTACGGACGCCTTTTGTCCGTAATTTTGGGCATTGCAGGGAACAGCACTGTTCCCTGCATGAAGCCTCAACTCCCTGATGGGGCAGCCTCACACTCGTCCTCGGAGCACAAGAGCAGCCCCCCCCGCCCATTGTCATTCTGTATCCAGCTGATTGCCACATACAGAATGACAATGGGCCAGTCTGGGCTGCAAAGCATGTGGTGGCCTCCCCCAGCCTCGGTCTAGGGCAGAACATTCTGTCAGACAGAAGAAAGGTGCAAAAACGCCAATGCTGCTACATGAGAATCCAGTTCAAGAAAAGATGCTGGTGAAAGAAGTTAAAAAGAAGGGGCTAGAGTTCTTTCACAGTCTCTCCATTTTATAACTGATGCATTTTCAATATTATATTCAAGGAAGCCATGATTGCTGCTTTTTTATTTTATGCAACTAACAACCATTGACAAAGCCAATAGTTCTGGCTTGTTGCAGGCGTAACGTTACTTGTTGTGTTATATATCTGGATACAATGACAGAAGAGGCAAAATACCAGTCGGGCGGCACACTATACTAAGCACAGATTTTTAGCTTGGGTGTTTTAAGCCACACCCTTAATTACATCGAACACCCCCTTTGGAGAGACCCCCCCCAGTTTTTTCATCCCACTTAAAGCCCTGGAAACAACACCATGTCAGTCACCTCATGGCCTGGCACTGTGCATCATGCATGACTCATGATTCAGATTGCCTATGTGCAAGGGCATAGTGAACCCTACCCCCACCCCACTACTTGCTTTAGGACCTACAGCAAGTGTGAAATTCTTGATGGGCCTCTTCTGTCTGCAACTCTGCAGACAAAGGCTCAGCTCATAATTAATATGAAAAGGTGGATGAGTGAGTAAGTGAAGGGATGGGTGGATGGCTGGATAGATTAGTGAAAGGGTGAATGGATGAATGAAAGGGTGAATGGATGGATAATGAGAGAAAGGATGGATGAGTGAGTGGAAGGATGGATGAGAGAAAAGGTAAAAAGATGGATGTATGGGTGGAAAGGTAGATGGATGGGTAAAAGGATGGATGAGTGAAAGGATGGATGGATGGATGAGTGAAAGGGTGGATGATGGGCAAGTGAATGGGTGGATGGATGAGTGAAATTATAAATGGATTGATGAATTGATAAGTGAAAGGGGGAATGGACGGATGAGTGAAAGGGTGGATGTAAGGATGGATGAGTGAGTGAAAGGGAGGGTAGATGGACAAAAGGATGGATAGATGAGTGAAGGAGTGAAAGGGTGGATGGATGAGTGATAGGGTCAATGGATGGATTCATGAGTAGATGGGTGGTAGGAAGGATGGCTAAGTGAAAGGGTCGATGGAGGGAGAAAGGGAGGATGGATGGATGACTGAAAGGGTGAATGGGTGGAAGGATAAGTGACTGGGTGGGTGGATGGATGAGTAAGTGAAAGGATGGCTGGATGGGTGAAAGGCTAAAAGGATGGATGGATGAGTGGATGGATGGGTGGAAGAGTGGATGGATGAGTGTACCGATGGATAGGGTGAAAGGGTGGATGGATGGATGAGTGAAAGGGTGGATGGAGGGATGGATGAGTGAAATGATAGATGGAAAGATACATGATGGATAAGTTTGCAAATGGTTGAATATGTTTGGATATGGATGGACTTAATTGCGCGACCTCCTCTGATGTGTCTGTAAAACTTACCTTTTGTCCCGAAGTTTTGTCCTGAATTTTGACCTCCTGTCCTGAATTTTTGTCCTGAATTTTGACCCTTTGTCCTGAATTTTTACACTCATCGTCCTGAATTTGTACCCATGCCAGTTGGTCACCCTACGTGCCACTGTGGCGCTGTCATGAGCAGGCCACGTTGCTCTCCTCACAGGCACCAGCGCTCCACCGTGGTGTTGTGGGTAGCTTGCCTCCAAGGCGGTTTCAGTGATGTCTGCAGGCAGGGCCTGGGTTCCTCCCGCTCCGGCCCCCAGGAGGATTGCCGGCGGTTCACCTTGTGTTCTTCCGCCCGGGCAGGCCATGAGTGCCAAGCAGGGAATGCAGGCTGGTCGTGGGTGTCAGGACGTTGCACACACTCTCTGCTCCCAGGTGTGTGTTCAACATGGCGAGGCCTCCCTCGGCTCACCTCGGTGGCATAGCCAGGTATGGTGTGAAGTATGGGAGGAGCTCCCTTCGCGGGCTCACATCCGTGCTCCATCACGGACAGGCCGTGCTGCTTTCCTCATGCTCACCTGCTCTCATCGGCGGTGTCGCTGAGGGGCTCGCCTCAAAATTCGTCTCGGTGATGCACCGTCGCTGCCCTAGCTGTAACACACCTGAGGGGTGGGGGTGGGGGGAGTAGTGGTGTGCTCACAATTCCCTAGTTTTGGCTGTAGATACGCATCGGGTCGGTGGCGAGGGCCGGAGAGACTGGGAAACATGTCTCACCCATCCATCATCTGGGCCACGCTCCCCTCTGAAAAGAAATGAAAGAGCGTACTACATCATTTTAGCTTATTTTCATCTTTCTGAGAGAGGCAGGAAGGAGCTGTAAATACAAATGAAGAAAAAAACCTCCTTAACCGAATTCTTTGATGAAAAGGCCTTAGTGGCGAAGTGGTTGGCTTTAGATGTTTGATTTAACTTTTTATAATTTTTCATCGCTACCTTAAGGTCAAGTTTGACCTCATAGAATAGTTCACCCTCCAATGTCTTTCTAGTTTTGTGCAAACAATCTTGGTGTCTCTTATGGGGGTGTTATATCAACAAGCATAAAGGTGAATTTGATTTGAACAATTTGGTGAAAGATGTCAAACCACACCCACTGTGAATGTGATCACAGTGACTAGATTTTCAAGGTCCTCCTGAAGAGTACTCTCCTTAAGAGAGAGTTTTTTCTTAGACAGGAGGTTGGAAGACTCACCATAAGGTAATTTTGCCCATGAACGAAATTTGCACAGTTGTGAAGTATTGCTAGGATGTACTGAATTTACAGCTGACCTCAGGAAAAACATAAAATATATGAAAAGATGTTTGGTCCAGGGTAAAGGAACAATATTTCCATATGTCACAGATATTTCAGGGGCGAATATCAGATCAAGCTGATGGGACTTTTATGTACAAATTGAACTAAATTATGTGCAAATAATGAATTAATCAGTTCAGCTGCAGGAGCATTACTATCGACCTTCAACCACACGTTAAAATCACTGGGGCCGATTTACAGAACTAATCTGAGATAAAATCCTAAACTTACTACTTTCAGTATTCACAGAAGGCATTAATAGTAGTAAAGTTAGGATTCCTAACTTTACTACTACTAAATGCCTTTTGTGAATACCGAAAGTCGTAAAGTTAGGATTTTGTCTCAGTTTAGTAGTAGTAAAGTTAGGAATCCTAACTTTACTACTACTAAATGCCTTCTGTGAATACCAAAAGTAGTAAGTTTAGGATTTTATCTCAGATTAGTTCTGTGAATCGGCCCCACTTACTACTAAAAAGTAGCAGTGAAGAAACAACAACATTTCCAAAGGTATCAGTGAGGTCAATTCTAGAGTTTAGCGGGCTACAACCAACTGAAGCCTTGAAGGAGAGTATAATAGAGAAGCCCAGCAACTCTGCCGGGCTAAAGGTACTTAACTTTAATGATTTTATGTGAAATGACACATCATAAAACATCGCTAGCCCTCTGGCTCTTCTCATAGGTCGAGGCTGATGAAAAACTTGGTAGCTGGTGGACAGGCAGAGACTATATCAGGTGCAGACTCCTCCAAGTCCAGGTTTCCGTGATAAAAAGCACATCAATTTTTTCCTACTATACCAGTGTATGATTAATTGGGGAACACACATTCAGTGATGAGCATTGCAAGCCATTGTAAGCCATTACAAGTGTCAGCCCGCAACAAGGTTTGATCAGTACAAGAGGCTGAGGGACTAGTGACCACGGTGATAGCTAGAGATCTTTTCATATTGATTGTATTCAAAGCCAAGAACTTTTCTCAAGTACATGAGAGAAATGTATTATCATCTATTAGCAGAAATCTGTTGAAGCCCAGATCCAAACAGGCAACCTGGCAGGCGCTGGTTGCAACCTAGGAGGGGATGGGGGTAGACAGACTTGCCTTTAGCATGCCTTCAGCACACCTAACCACAATACTGCTAACCAAAATGGTGGCCGGTTACATCCAGCGGAGAGAAAAATGGCAGATTAGGCTAACGTTTATCCACGTCAGCTTAACTCCTCCGAATGCAAGTGCGATGTCAAGTCTAGCCTTGTAGGAGTCTTGTAGGAGATATCAAAGGACAGCCTGGTGTGTATTTTGCTAATTTGGAATGCAGGAATCCTGGGTCTAGCTAATGCATTGCCTTCTGTGCAATGCAAAGTGATTTAAAAAAAAAATAGTGCAAGAGTTGTAGATTTGGAGTGATGTGGCTTCTTGGGTCAAGGTGAAGGCGAAATCTTTTAACTATATCTTCGTTCCGTTGGAGTATTTTGATCAGGCTCGTGGGCATGCTTAGAAAGTGAGTTTTTGTGTAATCCACGCTAGTCATTACTGCAGCTAGTTTGGCAGTGACTATTTGAAGTAACAATTGAAATGGGAGAACTCTTATCATGATTCATTCTGAGGGAAGAAGAGGGATTCTGTCACCTTTTTTATTTGGGTGTTCATTGAATGCTTTTTCATCCATAAAGATTTTTTATGTGTTGGGAAGCTGTCGTCTGCTCTTCCTTCTATAATTACAGTAATTACAACAGAATTATTTCCTTAGCTAAGATAGCAGAGAAAATACTGAGCATTTAGAGTTCTCTTCCAAGACAGAAGAGGTTTCCCCACCTGAGTGGCTGTCTGTGTCAAACTGGTGGAGCCAGTTTGGCAGAGAAACACTCTGGGGTAAAGTCTAAAATTGTCTATAAAATGTGGGTTGAATTTCCTCTAAAATTGTGGACAGTGGAAATGTCCTGCTAAAGTTTGGGTACACTGCCAGCAAGTGCCCGTTGGCAGGATGGCTTAAAAGACACAAAAGGTCAAATCTCTTAAAACAAATCTCAGCCACTGACAATCCCTTGGTCCTCATTCAGGTCCATTATTTTTAATTCAGTGAGCATCCAAAATCAGTCTTGACCCTGCTCCTATATGAATAGTTTAGCTCGAACTGCTAAGCCACACCCCTTCTGAATCGGAACACAAGCAACCCAGACTGGGTTTAGCCGTGCTGGGCCTCATCAGTGAACCTACGACATAACCACGTCAGAGACCACAACTTTGCAAACTGGGTGCCATCTGCTGAACTCCAAATCGAACAGGTGTGCCTTCAGAATGAGTCTGTGGATTTTTCGATTCCCTTTATCTTCCTATTAGCCATCACACCACCCACAACTTCCCAGATATATTTTCTCCAACCATTCTAATATCTTCCTACCATAAGAGTCTCTTTCAAATCTACTAGCTTCTCAACCATAAAAGATTCTTTACTACACTACCAGCCTCTTGTCTAGTTGTACCTCATGTTGCTGAGTGCTGTGTTTCTGTTACAGGGAAGAAGTGGAGGTGCCTTCGAAGAGCTCACCTGACATCACAGACTCTGACCTGGAAAAGGATAGCTTCTCCTGCATCGAGGTAACCTAAGGAAGTGTGTCCCAAGGAGGGAGGTTGGCAGTGTGGGATAGTGCAGAAATCTATGGGGGCAGGAATGTGAGCGCTGAGGATACGAAAATAAGGCCGTTCTAGGAGGGAGAGGGCGCACAATGAAGGCTCCTCATTTAACGAGCCCCTGGACTTGTTTGTGGTCTCCCAGAAGGACAGCGACCAGACCCTTCACAGTCTTCACCATTCCTGCTCATCTCTAGAGTTGACGTTATCGCAAGTTTATGGCGACTTGGTGCCATTAAAGGGTTTGAAATTATAGTGCCACCCCTTTAGCACAAAGCATACATCATTTTCCACAGACCTGAATCCCTGTCCTTGCCTTAATTAAATGTATCCTGAGCTGGAAAGATATCTGCTATTCTCTACCAACCGTGAACTGATATACCTCATTGATGAGATGAGAGATTTAATGTACTCTCTTCAGATTGCCCATTGCTTTCAGTGGGTTTTCACAAGTTCACCTATTTCTTCCATGAAACAAAGGCAGCAATCCATCTTGCTCATCGTGGAGAAATGTCAACTGACTATTTACCTCCATCTACTGAGGTGCAAGTGAGTTACCATTCCAGGAGATTTTCCGGAAAGGTTTACAAAGGACACTTTATATGTGCACACAATCTCCTGCTTCGATCACCCCTCTCCAGAACGCTAATGCATGCCTCGCTCCCACCTCCTGCACTACATATAGGTAGACATGCACATTGGAGCCTTTCCCAGCAGCAACGTCTTTGCTCCTTCTACCTAAAGTGGTAATCTGGGCCTGGCCTCCTGACATCTATGTGTATGTGTAGAGTCTTGACTGAGGAGGCGGCCCTCAAACTTGGTTTAAAGATCAGCAATACTTCGAAATGACCTATTTTCATTCCAGGTGTGACAAGAAAAGGAAGTTTTGTTTCAGATCAAGATTTGTTTCTGTGTTCTTACATTTAAGAGAGTGGCAATGACATCATTGCTTTGAGAACAGTTCACAGAACAGCCCGAAATGTACCAATTTCTCGCCTTTGACACCACCTGTGCAACACACAGCTCATGATACTTAATATAACACCAGCCACAGCAAACTAGATTAAAATAACTGTCACAGCAACTCCACATTAACTACTATAACAAAACCCAAGAAGGCACCCGTAATGTTCTTGTTCTTATCCACTGCAACGACATACTACCTCGAATCACAAAACCGTACAGAGACTATGGCGATTAAATCATCTCTCAAATATGACCCATGTGGAACTTTATAAAATACTTGATGTATGGACTGTGCAATGTTGTTTATAAATTATGATCAATCTCATGCTGATCGCCTGCATGCAGCACAGCGCCAAGACACCTTCGGGTATACGAGCGCTATACAAACCTTTATAACATAACATGTCAATCTCTTTGCCTCTCTAGCCACTTAAGGATTAGTTTAAACCATGCTACATCTCACTTTGCATTTTAAGCTCTTTCTTTTTGGTCAGACTTAATCTCTTCGGGAATCCCTGCTATATATCACACTTACAAAGTGACTGCTATTGAGAATAGCTAGTTTTAGGATTCGCACATCACCATAACCTAAGACACACCACTCACACTCAATCAGTACCTTATACACATGTACCTAACATATGTCTCATGAAACACAATGTCATGTGACTGCCCATCCACCCAAAATCCTGAGTGAATAGATATCATTTAATCAGAAGCATGCAGGCACCAAAGGAAGCCAGAGCAGGGACAGAGAGGCAAAGCATTGAGATGGGAAATAGCAAGTGAGGAGGTAGTTTGTTCTGTTGCTCAGTCTCTGCTCTTCAATGAATTTCCCTTGTTCTAGGTATCTACGAACACCTTGGATCTCAGTGTGCAGTGGAGCCAGGTCACCTTGCGGAGGGTATCATCCTTAAAAAGACGAAGTTCGGTAGGGCCGCAACATGGAAGCGGCAGTGATGCCTCTGGAGAAGAAGCATCTCCCTGCCTGCTCTCCCAAAGACGAGGTTTGGGAGTATCACAGCCTGGAGGAATTAATGAGGTTTGCCTCGAAGACTCACTCCCATATCCTTCCTCCGACAGTCAAATCTCAGATGGAGCACAACACAGGAGCATCCATAAAACCTGCATCGAAGATTTAACCTTGGGTGTAGGTACCCAGAGGCGAAGTGCAGAAAGACAGCAGCCTGCAGGCTCTGGAGATGGTTATTTGGAGGACAATTCACTCCCCGGGGCCTCTAAAGGGGTCTCAATGTCCACATTTTATTACCCAAGTAAGGAGCCTGCATTTGTCCTTATACCTTACAATAACCACCGCTTTAGCACTGACTATTTGGGGAAGAGGGGCAGCACAGACCACTGACAACTGTGTTGTGTGAAAAAGGCTGCTTTATTGAAACATGTGCACATTACAACATAACCTGGGCCTTTGCCTTAGAAAACTATTGCCTCACTATACATCTTTACTCACCCACGATAAACTACCCCACCCCTAAATTAACCCTCCCCCGATAACATCTTCAAACTTGAATAACATACTTGCATCTGAGCTGCTCAACGGAGAGTGGGACATCTAAAAACCGTTCCCTTTTCCTACCTCAACCACCCGTTGAACCTTATTGAACTTCCTACCTAATCTTTTAACTTCCTTTTTCGTACAGGCGTGAACTTCCTACCCATTCCCCTTCAGCCTGAACTTCAGCTGACAAACAATAAACTTCTGTAAATCATGGCAACTTCTCAGCTAACCGCTAGTGCACCTGAATCAAGCGACAACCGAAACACATAACTCTCCTTGTGCATCTGTGCATAAAGCCCCTCAAATAATTTCGTTTGGAACCCTAACTGAAGGGACGGGTGGGAGGGGAACAAAAGCTAATGCTAGCTTCCAGCCACCGTGCTACCACGTTAAAATGGTGTCTGGCAACCAAAATGGAGGACCTTTATATTTTGGGCTATAACATAGCCCAAAGGTAGCCCAAACCCACAGTGCAGTCCTCTGGACTGCACCACTTCCCCAAAGACCCTGGGGGGCAGACCTCCCTCCAGTCGACTGCCCCCCAAATCCCCATTGTGACCAAAGGAGAGCCCCTTCTCAACTTAATGCTTCAGCTAACCATCATCTCTATCAAGGATCAGTTATTTATGTGAGATGCTAAGCTCAAGAGACCAGACCATCTCATGCACAGGCTCAGAAATATCCACAGATCGCCTCTCACTCTGAGTTATGAAAAATCAATGCAAAAGCCCGCACTGTTACACCCTTCTGTTTTCACCCCAAGGACTGAAGTGGTCCTCTGGTTGTTTCTTGGTGAAACACAAAAGTAGCAGATACTCAAGATTTGTTAATCAAACAGGGGCGGCTCCTCCGCTAAGGCAGAGGAGCGTCGCCCCACTGCCTTGAAGCAGTAAAAGAAAGAAAAAAAAAAATGATAATAACAATGTTATTATCATTTTATATTGTTCTCCTGCTGCAGCAGCTTTGCGTGAGGGGGCGGGCGGGGCTGCAGAGCAGGGGAGGAGTAGTAGAACAATGACTGTTTGGCCAGCCCTCTCGGGCCACCCAAAACAGTATTGCCACTTTCCCTGTTCTCCATGCAGACTGCATTACAGCCTGCATGGAGAACATGTCCAGTCCCCCCCGTCCATGGCTGAGCGCCGAATCACAGCGCTCAGACCAATTGCAATGCTGCATTGCAGCATTGTGATTGGCCAGGGGAGCCTGGTTGTGCTTCCTGTTCCTGGAGTCCGACGCAGGACAGCAGGAGCAGAGACGTGGGACCCAGCGGCAAGCTAAGTGTTTATTTAGAAAAAAAAATTACATTGCGACCCGTCCTGCCCCCCTGCCCCCTGGGCCCCACCTCCCCCACGCGCCTGCCCTGCAACCCTCGAGCAATGCCATTTGCCACTGTAATCAAAGTGACCAAACTGTAATTCGGTTTTCCCTGTTCCCCTGGGGCAGGGCTCTCCCATCGTTGCAATCCCCTATGGTCCAACAAATATATTTCCTTTAGATTCACTGGCCCCCCAACACTGATCTTGTCATGCATATAACTTAATTAGGAGTTGTTTTGACCCGCCTCAAAGAAAACACATTATAATGGGGGTTTGAAGAACCTTTACATCCCAGTATTTTAAGCATTAACATTTCCACAACAGCTCCTGTTTTTTTCCCCCCAAAATACAAAAATATCGTGGTCCTAAATATTGAGTTTACATACTTACAGTGTAAATTGCGAAAATATAATTTGCAAACTATCATGACCCTGTATATCAAGATCACATAGGTAATAATATGTATTTAAAAGTATTCAAAATTATAACTTTAAAAAACTATTATTTATCTTAAAATTATGACATATAAATGTGTAAAAAAAAAAAAAAAAAAAAAAAATATATATACACACATTGAAAAAACAAAGGTTAAAGTGACATTATAGTTAGGTGTATGTGACAGTGACAACATTAATGTTTTGAACTAAAAAAACACCAGTTATAGTTAGCCGTGCTCACTTTAACTTGTGCCCCCACCATGCACTGCTTATGACCTCACATATAACATCAGTCATGACATGTTCTATGACATCATTTATGACAGCACTGATGACATCACTAATGACATCATCCAATGAGTGAGTTAGTTTGTTTTATGGTTTACATAGTGGCGGGTAACTACCATATTACTTTTGTACCTAATTTTTTAGGTCGAGCCTGAGGCAGTGCGCAATCGCTGCTCTGGCGATCTGTTGTAGGTAGTACGGAGGAGAAGCCCCGCCCACATTTTTCATTGGCTTCTGTCTTTGTCCTTCGTAAATGCTGGTGTCTGATTCCTCAATAGGCTTGTTAGTCCCTCCTTAGTACGGCCATGTCGTCATTTGTATCCTCCCATTTCAATCGTGGCACTCGTGTTTCAGCTGTAAACATCCTAACCTAAAGCACGGGTACCGCCATTGCTTTGAAATACAATAGCTCTCGCATTACTGAAAGTTTGAGCTATTGGCATTGCATAGCTACTATGTGGTGTGCACCATTTCGAGAGATACCATTCAGAGAAGGCTAAGCATAGGAGCCCCAGTCTACAGACTCAAGCAGAATTCACACATCAGAGACCCCGGAGGTAAGTGATTACGAAAAAGTAAAATACCAGCCAGGCCTGGTAGCTTCACAGCTGTCTTCCCTCAAGGCATACTGCTGTAGACAAAGAATGATATCTCTCGAAATGGTGCACGCCACATAGTAGCTACCAGTGTGGTATGTACAACTCCCTTAATAAATACGCCAAAGTATTTGAGATAATCCAGCGCATTTGTATCATACCGTTTTTGTGGGGTTCCTCTCCATTTTACAAGCGCCTCATAAAACTGATGCAATTCCATTTTATCGGACACAGAGGTGCTACTGGACTTTCATGTAGACTAGCCTCTCAGACTTTCTATAAATATTCTGTAAATATGTTCTAATAATACATTTTCTGAAAGTTGAGAGTGGGTGCTGGGTGTATTACAAATTAATTCCTCCGAAGTAGCCTGTCAAGAAAAAAAGGTTAATAAATAGTCAAATGTAGTATGTTTAAATATTATGGGTCCGATTCCGATCTTGTCCGGAAAGCCCTCCGTATGGCTCAGATCCGGAGGGTTTCCGGACGAAACGTGCTCGGGGAGTCCGAACGAGCGAGTACGATGCATCCGTAAGAATACGGACTCGGTTCGCCCGGACTTCCATTGAACTCTATGGGGGCCTGCGTACAGACGTGTGCACAGGCTCCCATATCAAAAAAGGGGTGGGTGGGGAAAAGCGTACACCCTGTGGCAATTTCTCAGGCAGCTGACCCATCAAGTTGGTTGGTGCGCAGGACATTGCCTCATAATTTATTTTATCGCTGCTTCAAAAAATGCAGTGTAGAAGCGGGCAAGGATTGTGAGCACAGTCGAAGATAAACATACCTTTAACAAAATTGTTCATTAACGAGGGTTAGAAAAATGCAAGAAAAGAAGATTTGTCAGAATTCACGACGCATCCTGTCAGCAAGCTGCCAATGCAGTGCTTGAAGTAATCTCAGTCACTGTCAATCGCTCGAGTTGCATTCCAGTCCATGGTTTTAAGACAATGTGGCACCTTTTGCCAGTAAAAGTTGATAAACTGTTTACAAACAAAACAAATTAAAAAAAAATACCCTCTGTACTCAAATGGGCAACTTAACCCCTTCGTTGCTAGGCCTTTCCCCCCCCTGTGCTAAGCCTTTTTTTGGCTATTTGGGGTAGTTCGCACTTAGGCCCCTGTAACGTTTTGACCACATAAGGTATCCAAGCCAAATTTGCGTCCTTTTCTTCCAACATCATGGGGATTCTAAAGGTACCCAGGGTTTGTGGAGTCCCCTAGAGGGGACACAGAAATTAGCCAAAATACAGCTACATTTTTTTTTTTTTTGAAAAATGGGAAAAAAGTGCTGCAAATGAAAGCGTCTGGTTTTTTCCCTGCAAATGGTATCAACAAAGGGTTTGTAGGGCTAAAATTAAAATTTTCCCAGCTTTTAGGGACTGACAGACTTTTGTCAGAAAACCAGCATTTCTTACACAGTTTTGGCATTTTACTGGGACATAGCCTATTTTTGCAATTTTTTGTGCATTCAACCTTCTTCCAGTTAACGGTAGAAATAGATATGAAAGCAATAATGGATCCTGGAAAGCTATACATTTTAGAAAAGTAGACAAAATTTTGAATTCAGCAAGGGATCATTTGTGTAGATCCTTCAAGGTTTCTTTATAGAAACTAACAGTTGAATATAGGAAAAATTGAAATTAGTTGAAAAAAACAGCCATTTGTGCCAACGTTTTCACCTGTAACTTCTTCTAACTATGACAGCTGTTTGAAAGCAATATACCATTACATCCACTGGACCTTTCTGGTTGTGGGGATATATAGGACTTGTAGGTTCACCAAGAACCCAACGAACCCAGAGCCAATAACGGAGCAGCGTCTTGCAATATTTTTTTGTTATGTACCAGGTATATAGCAATTAATTTGGGAAAATATATACATGGAAAAATCGGTATGAAAGACACCTATGTATTTCTGAAATTGGAACAAAATATAGAGTTTAGAAACAGTAGATATTTGCACATTTCCGAAATTGTGAGTACCCATACTAGCATGAGAATTATAGGACATTTTTAAAAGTGACTTCTTTTTTACACATTGTCTTTCATTTGGAAGGCAGAAATGCATCGAAAGTCAATAGGTAATAACAGTTGCTCTACAATTCTGTGTTACCCTAAGTCTCCAGATAAAAATGGTACCACACGTGTGTGGGTAGGCCTAGTGCCCGCGACAGGAAACGGCTCAAAACGCAACGTGGACACAGTTTATTTTTACAGTGAAAACTGACCCTTTTTTTGCAAAGTGCCTAGTTGTAGATCTTGAACCCTAGCTCTGCCGGCACCTAGGGAAACCTAGCAAACCTATACATTTTTGAAAACTAGACACTCAGGGGAATCCAGGATGGGGTGACGTCTGGCTCTCACCAGGTTCTGTTACCCAGAATCCCTTGAAAACCTCAAAGTTTGTAATAAAAAAACACATTTTCCTCACATTTTGTATGGTGGAAAGTTCTTGAATCTGCGTGGATCCACAAAATTCCACCCACCCCGCATTCCCCAAAGTCTTCCGAGAAAAATGGAACCTCACTTGTGTGGGTAGGTCTAGTGCCCGCGACAGGAAACGGACCAAAACGCAACGTGGACACACCACATTCTCACTGTGAAAACTGACCCTTTTTTTGCAAAGTGCCTACCTGTAGGTTTTGAACCCTAGCTCAGCCGGCACCTAGGGAAACCTAGCAAACCTATACATTTTTGAAAACTAGACACCCAGCGGAATCCAGGATGGAGTCTAGTTTTCAAAAATATATAGGTTTGCTGGGTTTCCCTAGGTGCCGGCAGAACTAGGGTTCGAAATCTACAGCTAGGCACTTTGCAAAAAAAGGGACAGTTTTCACTGTCAAAATGTGGTGTTTCCACGTTGCGTTTTGGGCCGTTTCCTGTCGCGGGCACAAGGCCTACCCACACAAGTGAGGTACCATTTTTCTTGGAAGACTTTGGGGAATGCAGGGTGGGTGGAATTTTGTGGATCCACGCAGATCCCAGAACGTTCCATCACAGAAATGTGAGGAAAATGTGTTTTTTTTAACTAAGATTAAGGTTTGCAAGGGATTCTGGGTAACAGAACCTGGTGAGAGGCACACAAGTCACCCCATCCTGGATTCCCCTTGGTGTCTAGTTTTAAAAAATGTACAGGTTTGCTAGGTTTCCTTATGTGCCGGCTGCGCTAGGGCCCAAAATCCACAGGTAGGCACATTGCTAAAAAAATGTCTGTGACTAGTGGGCTTTCTGCCGCCCTGGGGGGGAATCGGGGGGGGGGGGGAGTTTGCCCCGATATTCCCCCAAGGGGGCCAGAAAGACTGTGGCTATTTTTTGGGGGGTGGAGGCATTGGTATGCCCATTCTGGGCAGCCCCGACCCCCACGCATAAAAAAAACCAGCGTAATCGCTGGTGCCTAGTGGGCTTTCTGCCCCCCCCCAGGGGGCAGATCAGGGGCCGCTGCCCCCATCTGCCCCCCCGGGTGGGCAGAAAGACTGGCAATTCTCTGGGGGGGTGTGGGTATTGTCATGCCCATTTTGGGCAGCCCCCACCCCTACATGAATAATTGAATACAAAAAAAATCCCCCACCCCTGATTCAAATTGGCAAAAAAAATCCCTGGCGTCTAGTGGGCTTTTTGCCCCCCCCGGCTACTGCCCCCATCTGCCCGCCAGGGGAGACAGAAAGGCTGTAATTTTTGCAGGGGTTAGGGGCATTGGCATGCCCGTTTTGGGCAGCCCCCACTCCTAATTCAAATTGGCCAAAAAAATCCCTGGCGTTTAGTGGGCTTTTTGCCCCCCCGGGGAGGCAGATTGGGGGCTACTGCCCCCATCTGCCTCCCGGGGGGGGGCAGAAAGGCTGTAATTTGTGCGGGGGTGGGGGCATTGGCATGCCCGTTTTGGGCAGCCCCCACCCCTAATTGTACTTGCCCAAAAAAATCCCTGGTTTCTAGTGGGCTTTCTGCCCCCCGGGGGGGCAGAAAGACTGTAATTGTTGCGGGGGGAGGGGGCATTGGCTGATCGTCATTTCAGGGAAACCAGGGGGGGGCCTCGGGAGCTGGGGAAGCTCTTCCTCAGCTCCCGAGGCTGTTGGGGGGTAAAGGGAATCCCTCTGGTGCCCGCACCAGAGGGATTCCCTGTGCCATGGAGTAGGACGCGCGGGAGCCGTCCGACGCACATGAGCACTTATGCGTCGGACGGCTCCCGCGCATCCGACGCATAGAAGGGGTTAACAATCCAAAATGTAAAAAACATTGAGGTTTGTAAGTTATGGTGTTACGCAACCATAACTTCTCCTTACCTCCACAATACATTTCTCATGTCCTCATATAGCACAGAACCCTTTTCAGAGGGCCTCAGGGGAAGGAGGAGTTACTGGTCCCACCCATGGGGTTTGAGGCTCTGTATGTCCTGGAGCCTGACCTGCTGGGGGGTGCTGAATAATTGGGCCAAGTATTACCACCTTACGGCACCTTATTGTCAGTAGTAGCGTGGCTCGAGCAATCTAAGGCTGTTTGAGAGGGGGTAGGTGTGAAGCATACCGAGGCTCAAGTCTTAAAGTAACAGCAATAATATAATTTTCCAGCCAAATACTTTTTTTAAATAATGCTTTTATGAAAAAAGGAATAGTTTAATGTGATCACACAAAGCATACACCTGACGCATTAAATAATCACCACAGGTAACATTCTACTGGTGCATACAGATTAAACGTTGTTTCAAATCAAGGCTTGGCAAGAACTGTTTCTGTATCTTGGAAGTGTTTTGCTTGCACTCTTAGCGCCAACCACAGACCTGCTGGTTACAAGCAGTGATTTTCTCTTTATTCTTCTTCTTATGCATCCATGGCGGTAATCCCACCAAATTCAAGGCAGCCGCCCAACATGGCCTTAGAAACCAGGTAACATTAGCACCATCATACTGCTTAACGTTATTAATTACCCACAAATAAAATAATCAGGTGACTCCTGTTCTCTTGTACTCAATATGTCCATACCAGGCATTTCCCTTTATATAATAAAGCATTCTCATTGTGTCCTGAATTACTGCATAGTGTCTATTTGCTAAAATAAATTCAGCATTGCTTTATACTGTATCCCAGTAAGCCCCATACACCAGAACCCACGATCAACATGCTTCGTTTTACAACGCACAATTACCATCACATCCATCCATCCACTACAAAACACATAAGTAAAAAAGATTTGCATTTACAATGCCAATAGCTCTAACTCTAAGAAATGCGAGACCTATTGCATTGCAAATGCTTGTTACAGCCTGTGTTTCAGCAAATGGGTGGAAGTCTTTACATAACGCATAGGATCCTAATGCATCCTAGGTCTTTAGAGGTACTGAACACGTAATAAATCTTTGTAACTCTAGGTGCAGGTGACAGCATGTTCCACACAAGGTTTTTGGTACTGCAGAAAAAGTTTCCAACAGGGCAAAGATTCTACGTGCAATATACTAAAGTTTTGAGGTATTAGTATTGTCTCAGCATGACAATTTCTACATAACATAGACGACTATGTGCACCAGGTACTGACCTATGTACATGTGCTTGTTTTGCTTCAGAGATGGGCTATCTGAAAAGTTTTCACCACAGTATGAAGGCTTGAGGTAGTATGATCTGTAGCACCTTGAGACCTTAGTTATTTTTAGTGAATAGTCTCTCTTTGGACAAGTTATGCAAAGAGTGTGGACTGTTCTTAGTAGATACTTTTTAATACTCTGTTGTGTACTTCTCATGAGAGTTTCACTGTCTGCAAACAGTGTGGTACAGAGTAAACATCTCAATAGTGTAAACACTGTTTACAGTACCCACTTTTCTACTGATACCCTCTTCATTTCTGACAGTAGGTTTGGTGACTGAGAGGGGTTTGATACGGGTAAAAACTGTCCCTAGTAGGGGATTTGTTATGTAACAGAGCTTAAGTATCTAGAGGAATTTGGTTTTCTCTGAACAGTTGTATACAGATTGAACACTGTGTGCAGTAGAGGGTACCCTTTTATCTGTGGTTGTTAGTCAACATGAACTCGGCTACCTATAAAGTTTATGGTATAGGGCCAATGTTGCACATAACAGAAGCTGGTTTTACCTATAGGGATTGTATGTATGATAGCATTAATGATGCTTTATATTATTGGGAGCTATTTTGCCCCTTATTTCATAGCTCTAATGACATACCCGTTCATAGAGTAATGTGTACAAAAAAGATATGCTGATGTCATTTGAGATGTCATTAGTGATGCATAAATTATGACATAGAACATGTCATGAGTTATGTAATATGTGAGGTCATATGCAGTGCATGGCGGGGGTGAACATTATAGTTAGCTCTACTAACTATGGGGGATATTCTCAAGAACGTGCGATAATCATCACCAAAATAGGTTAACGCAATTTTTCATATCGCCGTCTATCGCGGGAAAATAACGCTGTGTCAACGTCTTATTCTCAACACGGCGGTAACATGCGATAGTTTCCCGATAACGCGTCAAATGTCCATGATAAAATTACCGGGACGGCGATAAAAATCTAAAGCCAAATGTGAAAAAAGTGGCGATGGGGCCAACCGCAATAAAAAAAATCAGCGATAAGCTGCGCCAGGCCTGCAATTCACACACGTCAGGCGGGAAAAATCACTATAAAAGTAGAAAAAAAAATACAAAACCAAAACAACTACGAAGCACAATGGAGGTAGCCGGAGCAAGTACAGAGGACAACCAGAACCCCACAAGCCCCACGGAGGACCAGCCTGGGACCTCAAGGTCAGGGAAGGGTAAGAAGAAGAAGAAGAGGAAGACGTGGTTCAGTCCGCAGGAAAACAGGATCCTGATAACGGAGGTGATAGAATACCATCAACAACTGTTTGTCACCTCCACTGTGTCATTGGCAACAAAAAATGGAATATGGCAGTCCATCGTGGACAAGGTGAATGCGGTCGGAGTGCTGAGGAGGACAATGGAAGAGCTCAAGAGGCGCTGGAATGATGTGAAGCTCAAAACCAAGCAGAAACTCTGTGTGAGAAGTTGGCCTGGTATATGCTGTTCACTAATTAAAGTGGACACCTTGCACCAGGGCAAATCGACTCTTATGGTAGATAGGTTTAAGACAACCTTTTAAAGAAAGCTATCCTAGTGGTAGCTGTGGAGAGCAGCCTTCAGGCTAAGTCTCGGAGGAATGTAAAGCAGCTTGTTTTACCATATAATCTCTTGAATCACCAAATGAAAAGACACCACACAGGTATATATATCAAATATATATGTATTTATTTCTAAATAACTCTCTACTAATCTCTTTATGAGATTAGAAGACAAACATATGCACAAATCAACGTTTCACAATAAGTTAAGCACAAAATATGGCTGGGGCCCTAGGGGCGTACCAGACCATATACTAAGTAAGAGACTTAGGGACAACGACTTGCAGGGAGACAAGGCCTAGGGCCTTCAGAAGTGCAGGGGCCTCACAAATCCACCCAAGGCAGGTAAGTAAAGGACCCACGGGGGACGCGTGCAGTGTGGATACACAGGCGCGGATCGCCGTTAACTTCAATGGGGCAAGTCGCGGTTGGAAATAAAGAGTTTTAGGATACTTCGGGAGAACCTACAAGCAAGTCACTTACAGGGTAAGTAGTTCTAGGGCCCACACCCACAGGAGCACCGTAGTGCTGGAGTTACCTCACCCAGGAAGCCGGGTGCATAGGTGTCCTTTGGTGTCGGGTCGCGGCGTCGTTTTCAATGGCGAACAAAGAAGACTTGCTGCTTGCGGGAGCTGAAGAAGTGTCCGGTGGAATCCAAGCCTGGATTCTGAAGAAGGATGACCTGAAAGCAGAGGGGACAGTGTTCAAAGTCACTTGGCAGTGACCCGGGGCAAGGAAGATGGATGCCCACCGTCGTCGGTTGATTCAGGTCGGTTGCGGGTGCCTTGACTCTTCAGCCACGTGGTCCAGGAGGTGTCGACGATGACCAGGAGCTGGATTCGGTGTGTCCCTCGACGTCTGCAGCTGACTGCAGTGTCGGCAACTCGATTGGAGCCAACAAGCCTTGGCAGCAGCAAGTCTTGGGGAGATGAAGAAAAGTCGATGGCACAGACCAGCAAGGTCTGAGGGACTCACCCAGCAAGGGTAAGTCAGGACAGGCCTGGAGCAACCAGGGGAGCCCTTTGGTTTCTTTAAGAAGTCTTCTGGGGACCCACAAGCCAGCGGACAAGGGATCGCAAAGACACCTCGGGCGGAATCACTCAACAGGGGCCCACGGTCACTCGGGATGGTGTAGGCCTCTGATCTTCGGAAGGATTCTTGCTGGAGGTCGGGACCACACGTGGTCCAAAGCACAAGTTCGTAGAACGTTGTGAAGGGGTTGCACTCGACAATAGTGCACGGTACCCAGGGGTCGCGGTTCCTCGTTACTCGTGGGGTCCACTTGCCTCAGCTTCGCTGGGGACTCACGATGGCCTGGGAGAGGTCAGGAAATCCACTTCTTGGGCTGCAGGGACTTCGGACTCCGGCGGGAGCGGCGTAGTTTGCGACCGTCGTTGTCGTTTTTGGTGCCTGCCAAGCAGGGGAGTCACTCCTTGACTCCAAGGGAGATTCTTCTGTCTTCCAAAGGTAGTGGAACGTCGAAGGGCCAGGATTCTTCTGTAGAGCGTCGTCCAGGGGTTATCTGCTTTGCAATGGCAAGGTTCCCCCTCTTATACTAAAAAGAGGGGATGGACTAGCTCTATGACCCCACCTATGGGAGGGTCAAGGGAGGGGGTGGCTACACCCACTTCCCTTTGTCCAGTTTCGCGCCAGAGCAGGGGCAGGTAGCCCCTGAGCTGGTTTGAACTGGCATATGCACAGAGGAGCCTTCTGCTCCCCCAGTGCAGGACTTCAAAGCACTCTAAGAGTGCACCCACCCAGCCCCAATACACTAAACCCTGTCTGGAAGGTGGTTACACCTCCCTGTGACAGGATGCCTATTGTTGGGCTTCCTCCACTGCGAGTTTCGGTCATCAGCAGGAGGGCAGCCCAGTGTCTGTGACTGGTGGCATCCATTTTGTGATGCCAGGGCTCTTTAGGATTCTACCGCGTTTCCACAGCAGGTACATGTCTTATCCCTCTAGAAGGGTGGAATGCTACCCCCGCCGCCAACATTGGCGGGGGGTAGTATTCCAAGATGTTTGACACCAAACACGACATGTTTTGATGCAGCCATTCCAAAGTTAGCATTTACCGCGAGGATATAATGCACTTAAATAGTATATGGTTTAACCGCATCCACAAACAGCACCAGAGAATAGACTCTGAGAGCTGCAGAGGGGCCCTGCTCAGGCAGAGGCACCCCCTCACATAGAAGCCAAGCACCCTGCCCTCAGGATTGATAGGGCCTGCCTTAGGGGTGACTGATAGGTTTATATGTGTGTGCAGGAGAGATATAGGAAACCTATATCTCAGTGAGGGGTGCTAGCACCACCTCACCCAGGCTGCAGTAGCAGGCCTGTGGTGTCAGATTTAGACTGCTTCCCAGGGGTGGCATAACATATGCTGCAGCCCCTGGTAGGCCTGTGAAGTACCTATGCCCTTGGCACCTAAGGTACCATATACTAGGGACTCATAAGGCACCACAGTATCCAATCACTAGTGCACCTAGAGTGCACTCCATGTCGCTTAGAGAGAACAGAGAGGCTGGGGCCCTGATTGGCAGGGACCCAGCCAGACTATAGCCAGAAACCAGTGCTAACATCAGAAAAAAGTGGGGGCAACATAAGAGGCAGATCCTACTCTCCTACACAACCCCCCCAAACGTAGGGACACTAAACTAACCTTGACCAGTTGAGTCTTCGTGTTCAAAGTGGAAATACCTTGAGAGTCCATCTGCATTGGCATGTTGGGTCCCAGGCCTATGTTCCACTGTATAGTCCATCCCCTGTAGGGAAATGGACCACCTCAAAAGTTTTGGGTTTTCACCTTTCATCTGCTTTAGCCATAGGAGGGGCTTGTGGTCAGTCTGAACTATGAAGTGAGTACCAAACAAGTATGGCCTCAGCTTCTTCAGGGCCCATACCACAGCAAAGGCCTTCCTCTCTATAGCTGACCAACGTTTCTCTCTAGGGGTCAGCCTTCTGCTAATAAAAGCTACTGGCTGGTCTTGACCTTCATCATTCAGTTGAGACAGTACAGCTCCCACACCCAGCTCAGAAGCATCTGTTTGGACAATGAACTTTTTGGTGTAGTCTGGACTCTGTAAGATGGGGGCAGTGCACATGGCCTGCTTTAGGTCTTCAAATGCCTTTTGACAGCTAGCTGTCCACTGAACCTTTTTGGCATTCTCTTAGAGGTAAGATCATTCAAGGGGGTCACTATAGATCCATATCCCTTGACAAACCTCCTATAGTACCCAGTCAGGCCTAAGAAGGCTCTCACCTGTGTCTGGGTGGTTGGAGCAACCCATTCAATTATGGTTTGGATTTTGCTCTGTAAAGGCTGAACCTGGCCTCCACCTACAAGGTGGCCCAGGTACACAACCTGACTCTGCCCTATCTGGCACTTGGTGGCCTTGATAGTGAGGCCTGCTTTCTGCAGGGCCTCCAAAACATTTCTGAGGTGGACCAGGTGATCCTGCCAGGAGGAACTAAAGACAGCAATATCATCTAGATAAGCTGAGCAATAAGTTTCCATCCCTGCCAGAACTTTATTCACCAACCTCTGAAAAGTGGCAGGTGCATTTTTCAATCCAAAGGGCATCACCACAAAGTGGTAGTGCCCACCAGGGGTCGAAAATGCTGTTTTGGCTTTTGCATCATCAGCTAATCTGATTTGCCAGTAGCCAGCTGTTAGGTCAAATGTGCTTAGATACTTGGCTGAGGCCAAAGTATCAATCAGCTCATCTGCCCTTGGTATGGGATAGGCATCAGTCCTAGTGACTGCATTGAGGCCTCTGTAGTCTACACAAAACCTCATTTCTTTCTTACCACCCTGGGTATGAGGCTTGGGTACCAGGACTACTGGGCTAGCCCAAGGGCTATCTGAAGGCTCAATCACGCCTAACTCCAACATTTTCTGGACTTCAGTCCTGATACAGTCCCTGACATGGTCAGGTTGCCTGTAGATTTCATTCTTGACAGGCAGACTGTCCCCAGTGTCCACCTCATGGGTGCAGTATGGGGCGACACTTCACCCCAACCCAATAGGGCAAGGCACGCACCCAGTGCGCACGCACTTTCTGAGAATTACAGAGGATAAATATGGACTAATTGAATAAAGGAAGGTGTGCATCCCACCACTTTTTGTTGACACCTCATGGGTGCACCAGGTAGTCTGACTAGGGGTCAGGCTAAACATATGTCTAAACTGTTGCAGAACTTGTCTGCACTCAGTTTGCTGATGGTCAGTGAGGCTGCTTGCCAAAGCAACACCATCTACTGACCCATCATCAGGGTTCTGAGAGAGCAGGTCAGGGAGAGGGTCACTCTCCTCCTCCTGGTCCTCATCAGTTGCCATGAGCAAGCCCATGTCAGCCCTGTCAACATATGGCTTTAATCTGTTGACATGAAGCACCCTTAGGGGGCTCCTGGGAGTTCCAAGATTCACCAGATAGGTGACTTCTCCCTTCTGTTCAACTATTGTATGGGGGCCACTCCACTTGTCCTGGAGGGCTGCTGGGGCCACAGGCTCCAACACCCACACTTTCTGTCCTGGCTGGTATACAGTCACTACAGCCTTTTGGTCATGCCAAGCTTTTTGCAATTCTTGGCTGGCCTCCAGGTTTTTGGTTGCCTTTTTCATGTACTCTGCCATCCGGGAGCAGAGACCAAGTACATAGTCCATCACATCTTGTTTGGGGGCTTGAGAGGTAACTCCCAGCCCTCTTTTACCAAACATAGTGGACCTCTCACAGGATGCCCAAACAGAAGCTCAAATGGGCTGTAACCAACCCCTTCTGTGGAACCTCTCTGTAGGCAAACAACAGGCAAGGAAGAAGAAGGTCCCATTTCTGCCTAAGCTTCTCTGGGAGTCCTTTAATCATTCCTTTCAAGGTTTTGTTGAAGCGTTCAACTAAACCATTGCATTGTGGGTGATAGGGGGTGGTGAACTTATAAGTTACACCACACTCCTTCCACATTGCTTTCAGATATCCTGACATGAAGTTGGTACCTCTGTCAGAAATGACCTCCTTTGGAAAACCCACTCTGGAGAAAACTCCAATGAGGGCTCTTGCCACCACAGGTGCTGTGGTGGTCCTCAGAGGAATTGCCTCTGGGTACCTGGTGGCATGATCCACTACCACCAGGATAAATCTGTGCCCAGATGCAGTCTGAGGGTCAAGGGGACCAACAATGTCAATCCCTACCCTTTCAAAGGTACCCCCACCACAGGTAGTGGTATCAGGGGGCCTTTGTTGTGCCACCTGCCTTACCACTGGCTTGGCAAGTGACACAGGAGCGACAAAACTCCTTTGTGTCCTCTGACATATGTGGCCAATGAAAATGTGGAACAAGCCTGTCCCAGGTCTTGTTTTGGCCCAAGTGACCTGCTAAAGGGATATCATGTGCTAAGGTCAAGAGGAACCCCCTAAACTTCTGAGGTATTACCAACCTCCTGGTGGCTCCAGGGGCTGGGTCTCTACCCTCAGAATATAGGAGTCCCTCATCCCAATAAACTTTATGGGACCCACTAGCACTCCCAGCAGCCTCAGCAGCAGCCTGCTGTCTGAGGGGTTCAAGAGAGGGGCAGCACTGTTGCTCCTTACTCAGATCTTCCCTGGAAGGGCCCCTGCCCCCAAGAACTCAACCTGGTCAGGTTCAAGTCCCTCTGGGGCAGTTCCTTCTTCAGGTTCTGCTTCACCTCCCTCTGGAAGTGAATCCTTGATCTGAGACAGAGGGGAAGGCACTGCCTTTACCCTACTGCTCCTCCTCTTGGGAAGCATCTGGTCCATTGTTCCAGGATCCAGAGCTGGTTCAGTGTCATGCATTCTTGCTTGTGACCTGGTCACAGCAAATACCTCTGCAGGGATGCCCAACATCTCAGCATGAGTCCATAACTCTACTTCAGACCAGGCTGAAGTCTCTAGATCATTGCCCAACAGACATTCTACAGGGAGGTCTGCACTGACTACAACCTTCTTGAGGCCAGTTACCCCTCCCCAGGAGAAATTCACAACTGCCAGACTATGGTTGGTCTGGACATTGCTTGCATTGGTCACCTGGTACATTTCACCCAGGATGATCTGTCCAGGGTCCACTAGGTCCTCTGCCACCATGGTGACACTAGCACCTGTGTCCCTAAATGCCAAAGCCTGTTTGCCATTTATCAAAGGCTGCTGTTTGTACTTGCCCAGATTACTGGGGCTTACTAGGAAGGACATATCAATGTTTCCCTCACAAATCAGCATTGCCTGAGTGGTCACTCTGACTAGGTCAGAATCCACTTCAGAACCCAGGGTCAACCCTACTACACCCTTATTCTGTGTACCACCTCCACCAGTAGCTGAGCTAGGGGGCACAGTTGCCTTAGGGGCAGGAGTGGTGGTGGTTTGGTCTTTGGACTTTGTACAATCAGAAGTCCAGTGCCCTTTCTGTTTACAGAATTTGCACCAGGGCTTCTTTTGGCCTTTTCCCTTGTTGGACTGTGACTCCCCACCAGATGCAGATTTTTGGGGCCCTTGTGAAGACTTCTGGTCTTTTGACTTATCCCCACCTTTCTCAGAGCCTTTAGGATCTTGCTTCTTAGTGTCACCCCTTGGTTCTGGGTTTTCTGCCTCACCCTGGTTCTGACCCATTTGTCTGCCTTCTTTCCCAATTCTTGGGGAGAGGTCAGATCAGAGTCCACCAGGTACTGATGCAACAACTGGTTCTGGCAATTATTTAGGATCTGTTCTCTCATCATCAGATTATACAATCCCTTGAAATCAGTAACCCTACTGCCAACCAGCCAACCCTCTAGAGCCTTGGTTGCACAATCAACAAAGTCAGTCCAGTCCTGAGTCTGTGCCTTCTGGGTATCTCTGAACTTTAACCTGTACTGCTCAGTGGTTAAGCCAAACCCATCTATCAGTGCACTCTTCAGGACCTCATAATCATCAGCATCCTCCTCTCTAACAGTGAGGAGCTTGTCTCTTCCTTTATCTGAAAAGGAGAGCCACAAGATTGCTGCCCACTGCTTTTGGGGGACCTGCTGTACTCTACAGGCCCTCTCCATAGCAGTTATCCACTTGTGGATATCATCCCCACTCTGGTAGGGAGGAAGAACCTTGCTCAGGTTCCTATGGTCAGGTATATATTCTCTGCCTCTAGGGACACTGTTGCTGCCACCAGGGGGTTCTAACCCCTCTTTTCTAGAAGCTCTCTGGATCTCCAGGGCTTCCCTATCCAGTGCCAACTGCTTGGTTCTGAGGGCCACTCTGGCTTCCTCATACTGGAGCAGTTTGCACCTTCTCTCAGAGGAGGTCTCTCTTAAGGAAAAGTATGAGCTCCTCTGCTGGACAAATTCTCTGCCAGAGTGATAAGAGTGGTCAGATTCCCTGGAAGGGGATCTGTGCCTCTCCTCCTCTCTGTCAGTTCTCTTAGGGAGAATTCCTCTGTCCTTTTCAGGCCCCTTGGAGCCTGGCCCTTCAATCACAGAGTCTTGGTCATTCTGATTTTCATCATCTGACCCAGATACTATGACTGACCCACCCACTGATTCAAACCCTTTAGCTCCTAGAGCCAATCTCAGGTCATCTGCTGTCAGCAGATCTATCAGGTGCAGGGTTGAGGGACTCTGTCCTATCCTCAGGTGTCTGTCAACACACATGGCTCTCAAGTCAGAGAAAGCCATGTCCTTATACTCAGGCTGAGTGGATCCACTGGGTCCACCCTTTAAGGACATTCTAGTGTTGTGCAGTGTTGTACTACCTACACTAGTTTGTGGCCTACTGATCCTAGCTTGAGCTGTGGAAAGGGTGTGCTATCCCTTGGCACACAGCTCTAAGTTCAGTAGAACTTATTGATACTAAGCTTGACTTTATATGTACCTTGAGTACCTATAATGGTTTTCAGTTAGTAATTCAAATAGAGATTTTCTGGTAAAACAATGGCAAGCTGGAATCCCACACGCTGCCCACCAATGTGAGAAGTTGGCCTGGTATATGCTGTTCACTAATTAAAGTGGACACCTTGCACCAGGGCAAATCGACTCTTATGGTAGATAGGTTTAAGACAACCTTTTAAAGAAAGCTATCCTAGTGGTAGCTGTGGAGAGCAGCCTTCAGGCTAAGTCTCGGAGGAATGTAAAGCAGCTTGTTTTACCATATAATCTCTTGAATCACCAAATGAAAAGACACCACACAGGTATATATATCAAATATATATGTATTTATTTCTAAATAACTCTCTACTAATCTCTTTATGAGATTAGAAGACAAACATATGCACAAATCAACGTTTCACAATAAGTTAAGCACAAAATATGGCTGGGGCCCTAGGGGCGTACCAGACCATATACTAAGTAAGAGACTTAGGGACAACGACTTGCAGGGAGACAAGGCCTAGGGCCTTCAGAAGTGCAGGGGCCTCACAAATCCACCCAAGGCAGGTAAGTAAAGGACCCACGGGGGACGCGTGCAGTGTGGATACACAGGCGCGGATCGCCGTTAACTTCAATGGGGCAAGTCGCGGTTGGAAATAAAGAGTTTTAGGATACTTCGGGAGAACCTACAAGCAAGTCACTTACAGGGTAAGTAGTTCTAGGGCCCACACCCACAGGAGCACCGTAGTGCTGGAGTTACCTCACCCAGGGAAGCCGGGTGCATAGGTGTCCTTTGGTGTCGGGTCGCGGCGTCGTTTTCAATGGCGAACAAAGAAGACTTGCTGCTTGCGGGAGCTGAAGAAGTGTCCGGTGGAATCCAAGCCTGGATTCTGAAGAAGGATGACCTGAAAGCAGAGGGGACAGTGTTCAAAGTCACTTGGCAGTGACCCGGGGCAAGGAAGATGGATGCCCACCGTCGTCGGTTGATTCAGGTCGGTTGCGGGTGCCTTGACTCTTCAGCCACGTGGTCCAGGAGGTGTCGACGATGACCAGGAGCTGGATTCGGTGTGTCCCTCGACGTCTGCAGCTGACTGCGGTGTCGGCAACTCGATTGGAGCCAACAATCCTTGGCAGCAGCAAGTCTCGGGGAGATGAAGAAAAGTCGATGGCGCAGACCAGCAAGGTCTGAGGGACTCACCCAGCAAGGGTAAGTCAGGGCAGGCCTGGAGCAACCAGGGGAGCCCTTTGGTTTCTTTAAGAAGTCTTCTGGGGACCCACAAGCCAGCGGGCAAGGGATCGCAAAGACACCTCGGGCGGAATCACTCAACAGGGGCCCACGGTCACTCGGGACGGTGTAGGCCTCTGATCTTCGGAGGGATTCCTGCTGGAGGTCGGGACCACACGTGGTCCAAAGCACAAGTTCGTAGAACGTTGTGAAGGGGTTGCACTCGACAATAGTGCACGGTACCCAGGGGTCGCGGTTCCTCGTTACTCGTGGGGTCCACTTGCCTCAGCTTCGCTGGGGACTCACGATGGCCTGGGAGAGGTCAGGAAATCCACTTCTTGGGCTGCAGGGACTTCGGACTCCGGCGGGAGCGGCGTAGTTTGTGACCGTCGTTGTCGTTTTGGTGCCTGCCAAGCAGGAGTCACTCCTTGACTCCAAGGGAGATTCTTCTGTCTTCCAAAGGTAGTGGAACGTCGAAGGGCCAGGATTCTTCTGTAGAGCGTCGTCCAGGGGTTATCTGCTTTGCAATGGCAAGGTTCCCCCTCTTATACTAAAAAGAGGGGATGGACTAGCTCTATGACCCCACCTATGGGAGGGTCAAGGGAGGGGGTGGCTACACCCACTTCCCTTTGTCCAGTTTCGCGCCAGAGCAGGGGCAGGTAGCCCCTGAGCTGGTTTGAACTGGCATATGCACAGAGGAGCCTTCTGCTCCCCCAGTGCAGGACTTCAAAGCACTCTAAGAGTGCACCCACCCAGCCCCAATACACTAAACCCTGTCTGGAAGGTGGTTACACCTCCCTGTGACAGGATGCCTATTGTTGGGCTTCCTCCACTGCGAGTTTCGGTCATCAGCAGGAGGGCAGCCCAGTGTCTGTGACTGGTGGCATCCATTTTGTGATGCCAGGGCTCTTTAGGATTCTACCGCGTTTCCACAGCAGGTACATGTCTTATCCCTCTAGAAGGGTGGAATGCTACCCCCGCCGCCAAGATTGGCGGGGGGTAGTATTCCAAGATGTTTGACACCAAACACGACATGTTTTGATGCAGCCATTCCAAAGTTAGCATTTACCGCGAGGATATAATGCACTTAAATAGTATATGGTTTAACCGCATCCACAAACAGCACCAGAGAATAGACTCTGAGAGCTGCAGAGGGGCCCTGCTCAGGCAGAGGCACCCCCTCACATAGAAGCCAAGCACCCTGCCCTCAGGATTGATAGGGCCTGCCTTAGGGGTGACTGATAGGTTTATATGTGTGTGCAGGAGAGATATAGGAAACCTATATCTCAGTGAGGGGTGCTAGCACCACCTCACCCAGGCTGCAGTAGCAGGCCTGTGGTGTCAGATTTAGACTGCTTCCCAGGGGTGGCATAACATTTGCTGCAGCCCCTGGTAAGCCTGTGAAGTACCTATGCCCTTGGCACCTAAGGTACCATATACAAGGGACTCATAAGGCACCACAGTATCCAATCACTAGTGCACCTAGAGTGCACTCCATGTCGTTTAGAGAGAACAGAGAGGCTGGGGCCCTGATTGGCAGGGACCCAGCCAGACTATAGCCAGAAACCAGTGCTAACATCAGAAAAAAAGTGGGGGCAACATAAGAGGCAGATCCTACTCTCCTACACTCTGCAACAACCAGAAGGCAGCAATGCAGAATGGAGGTGGGAGTCCAGCGCCACAGGAGGAGCTGGATGAGATGGAGGAAATGGTGTCCACAGTCATCAGTGTGGAGACGGTGGCAGGAGTTGGGGGACCGGACACTGCTCAACATGACCTGACACAACAGCAACAGGGTGAGTAACGACCAGGGACTGGGGGGACGGGGGGAGATGGGCATAATGTCACACATGCACAATTAAGTATAGCGCAGTGCACACCCACAATGACTCTGGATCATGTCCCTGATCCCCTTGGAACACTGCAGCACACCTAGAAACAGCAAGTAGGCCCCCGTCGACTATGTGCCCAGAGGGGGCCCTTCCCACACATCACCAATCTCACAACCAACCCATGCACATGTGCCAAACCCAGCAAGCGGCGTGTCTGTGAGCCACACTGACAATGCAAGTGACACTGCATGACGAATAGCATGGCTGCAGTCAATATATCATGACATGTTGCACGCCACGACACTGAGGTGGCTGAGTGTGGACCACATCCGTAAAGGAGCAGGTCACACTCTGACACATCCATGTGCACAAACAACCCCTGACGTCAACAACGCATCTGCGGACAAACCATGCCCCAGAGTCCCAACTCCCACCAAGAGCCCAATTTACCCAAGTATGCAACATCTCAGCACTGTATAAGCACAGAAGTCAAAGGCACACCGCCTGAAAGGGATAAGGGGCAGCAAAATCAGAGCAGCAGGGGTGACTCTCCCAAAATGCAGCACACACACATAACATTCAGAGCACATCAACTTTGACAACAATGTGGTACAAACTGCAACACATTCACAACAGAACAGAGGACACAACTGGTGCCGCTTGTGTGTAGAAACTGGCCAATCACATTTGGCATAGCAGGGAAATGTGAAATGATAATGTACAAGTACAAACACACATCCGTGATGCTGTCGAAATGTCCACTGTCCTGCATCAAATAGGCAGCTCCTCCCAAACAGTCACAATGTACATTGTCATGCAGTCTGTATGTAAACTTGTACAATGCGTCAACATACATGTGAACACAATGTTAAACTGCATCTCCCCTTCATATAGCAGAGGGAGAATCAACACCTCCTGTAGAGCAGACCGAACATCTCTTCACTGATGACGAAGAGGACCTCCACACTTTCGACACCGACGCCCTCCAAGAGCTCATGGACAGCTTTGGCACCTCACCTCCAGGAGTAGGGCAGCCCAGCTGCATCGAGGAGACCTCACCCCCTGCACAGACCACACAGCAGGAAGCACCCACCACCACGGCTGTCTCCCAGGACCCCCATGAACAACACATGGCCTTCCAATGCTGTGTGTTAGGGTGCCAGGAGAAGATGGCTGATCAGGTGCGGGTGGGGTTCGACCTCATGGCAGCCAAACTAGATGCCATACGTGGGTGTCTAAGTCCCATCAGGGACCACTTACAGTCCTTAACGGACACCCACAGTCCGCTCCATGCTCTCCAACGATCCATGGCTGACATCGCTGGAGTCCTGACTCTGAGACAAGGACAACTGTCTAGTCAGAGTGGCTCCAGCGATGTCAGCCGGGAGTTGGGACACATGCAGAGGATCATGGAGAACAGGGAGCGGATGCAGGCGGAAAGAATGGCTGCCACGGCTGCACACCAGCGAGATGTAGCTGGGATCTTCCATGCCCTGCAGACCCTCATCATGGCATTGCTGCCACAAGGCCTGGCGCCGATGAATGCTGCTGCTGCTTCTACATCCACATCTCCGCCCCCTGATGTGTCAGTGACACACAGTGCTGCAGACAAAACAACACCACCCACATGTGAGGCACATGAAACATCAGAGGACGAAGATGCAGATGAGTCTGCCTTAGTGGTAAGAAGGAAGCGGTAGTATTCATCTCCGCCATATGGCCTGTTTCTGCTTGGTTCTGCCCTCTGCATCATCACCTTCCACTGTCCCCCGATACACTCTGCGACACTCACCTTGGACCTCGACATGGACTGCCATATTCTGTTTGGTTACCAATGACACAGCAATCAGACTGCGGACTGAACTCTTCCGATGAACTTGTCATTCCCTAAAGGACTCTGGCTGGCCCTCCACGGGGCAACAATGTAAAGTGGGGTTTGCATGGCCCTATACTGCTCCAGCTTCAACACTCCACTGAATGTGAATAAAACATTCAAATTCACACAGATTTGCCATGTCTATGATCATTCAAGTATGAAAGTATGGATGAATGTAGGGTCAGTGATTCCCCCTTACGTCCATGTTGCTCATGTTGTGGGACTTGAGTCACAGGGTGCAACATTGCCGATTGCGGTCCGGGTGGCGCCGACACTACAACAGAGACACACGCATTAGTTACTTTCTTGTCCAGCCCAGAACTGAACCACGCCCAGAGCCCCAGGCTCATTGTTCACACCCCTATGCTGGACTGGCATACGCCAGCCCAGCCCACTCCGCTTACGCTTACAGGGAGGGACAACAAAGCTACATGTCCCAGGTCTTCCCTGTAGTGATCTTCTGATCACTGGTCTAGTTGTCAGCATGCCACAGCCACTCCCTGAGGGTTGGTTTACACCCACACCACACCCATCCAGCACAGGCGTCACAGGACATGTGACCCTGCCAATAAAAGGAGCCTACCACATCACATTCCCCACTGCCAGAGGTGACATGATGGCGTCCGCACCACGAGACTCAACCATAAAGGGTCCATGACTTGTGGCGCACTGGGTTAGTGGCACCTGATGCACTGTGGCCGGCACGGGCCTACCGCCACGTGACGATGACTTGCGGTGCACAGAGTTGGTGGCACCCAATGCACTGCGGCTGGCACGGGCCTACCGCCACGGGACGATGACTTGCGGTGCACAGAGTTGGTGGCACCTGATGCACTGCGGCCGGCATGGGCCAACCCGCCACGGGACGATGACTTGCGGTGCACAGAGTCGGTGGCACCTGATGCACTGCGGCCGGCACGGGCCTACCGCCATGGGACGTGACTTGCGGTGCACTGAGGTAGGGGCACCTGAAGAGCTGAGCGGGTGTGCAGCCTGCGATGATTCGTAGACCTAGATACGCCATCCTGCCAATCAAGATTCGATTTGAATTGAGAGCCCTGCTGGACCGCAGTGTCCGTCGAAGGCAGCAGTCAGCACACACATGACTCCATGGTGCGGTGCCGCAGGGTGCGCTGGGGGCCTGTGGCGGGGAATCCAGAGAGCGGCTGAGGAGGTTGCACCGGCACGTGGTGGGCCCTCTTGGAGACACGCCGGTGGCGGCAGGTGAGCATTGAGGCCTGGGTGCGCAGGGGTGGCCAGTCATCGCTGGGCAGCGGACCCGTCTGGGGACCAGGGCTGGGATGCAGCAGGCGCACAGGATCGCGCAGGCACCACCGGTCATGGCGGCGGCCTCATGGCTGGGTGGGGGGTGACACCCTGGCAGACACGACCCTGCATGCGATGACGAGATGTGCGCGGGTTGGCTTGGGACGTAGCCATCTCGTCTCCAGTGTAAATCTGGCCGTTGAAGGTGGTCGGCCACGTGTGTGTAGGCCTATGGACAGGATATGGCGGACACAGAGACACACGCAGTAGTTACTTTGGTGGCCATCCCGGAACTGAACCACGCCCAGAGCCCCGGGCTATTTATTCACGACATACGCCGTCCAAGGCCACTCTGCTCACACTTACAGGGGGGGACGACAAAGCTACATGTCCAAGGTCTTCCACACTGCCTGGGAAGTTTGCGATGACATTCATGATCAGGCCCCGGTGGTCCACTTTTGCCTGCACATTGATGGCATGTGTGTGGTTTCTGTTGCGGTTATTGTGTGCAGTGTCGGCAGGGGGCACAAGTAGTACATGTGTGCAGTCAATTGCCCCAACACGTGCGGGAAGCCAGCTATGGCGTAGTTCCCTTGCTTGGTCTCCAGCTGTTCCTGCGCAGTGTAGGGGAAGTGAAGGTGCAGGGGTATCAAGCTGATACAAACCATGATGCTTACAGGTATGATAAATCCTGCATAATAAGACCGTAACAGAAGTTCGTGTGGTCGTAACCTTCCTTTTCTTTCCTACGAAGGTTACGACCACACGAACTTCTGTTACGGTCTTTTTATGCAGGATTTATCATACCTGTTAGCATTCCGGTTTGTCCAAGTGCAATACACTGTGCCAGATTACGTTTGTGACTATACGGACGCTTGACCATTGTCACCATTTATCCAACAGGTTTCTGAATACTGACTTTCGGAATATGGAATTGTATTGGAGAGTTCCCGCAGCATATGCAGTTAATTGAATCCACACATTGCCCTGATGAAGTTCCCCGTTGGGAATGGAACGCGTGGGCTGAGCTTTTCGTATTGTTGATTTATGTATTTGTAATGAAGAACTGTTTTTACACTACTGTTGACTACTGGACTTCATGACCTGGCGCACCCCCATTTCAGTGACTACAATCTTGGATCTGGAGCACAGAGGCTTCAAGCAACGGCTGGCATTGGGGTTGGTTGCGCAGGAACACTACGAATTGGAACTAGCGTGTGGTGTGGATACAGGGGCCCGCCGTTGCTTTTGTGGACATGCATCCAAGACAGGTGTGAGGAACTTTGATAGGGCTGGCTGTGAGACTCCTCCGACTCTGGCAGTTGTTGGTTGGAAGGTACCAGAGGGCAACAGGTGCAGCACAACCAGCAGCTTTGTCTGCAGAGGGATGTTGGTTCTCCGCTGTGTTGGTACCGTCAGCCTGTGGGCAATGTGGGTCAGGATGCGGAGGATGGTTGTCCTTTTGAGCCTGTAGTGGGCAATGGCATCCTCTGGCGTTGAGTGTCTGAGGCTGGTGCATTTTAAGAACGTCCGCTGTCTTCCTCTGCGCTGCCTAGGTGGTAGTCAGGGGGGGGGTGGTCCGGGGGGGGGGGGTCCTGGGAGTGGTGGCAGTGGGTGTTGTGGCCCTCTTGGGTCTCCAAGCTGCATGATCATTGGCTCCATGGCATCTGTTGGTCTTCAGATGTGGCTCTGGGCTGGGCTCCCTTTCTACTGCAGGTTGTCGTCCTGCTTAGCACCAGTAATAGGCAGGTGTTAAATCCCTGCTGCTAATGCGCCTTATCGCCTGTTTTTGGATCGCTTCGCCGATCTGGCTAGTCTTTGAGAATATCGTGAAGTGGTGTTTTCGTGTGTTTTTGCACGGGAACGCCTACTCTGCATATCATTAGCGTTAGTTGTCGCTCTAATCCGTGGCAATGTTTTTTGCGGCAGCTATCGCTGGAAAACTGGCAATATCAGCAGTTTGCACCAGCTTGAGAATAGGGCGAAAAATCTATTGCCACATTTGTGGCCCTAAAGTGCCGATAAATCGGAGATAAGTCCTTGAGAATATGCCCCTATAACTGATGAATTTCTGTGGTTTTTTTAGTTCAAAATTTTAATGTTGTCACTGATATATTCACCTAACTAAAATGTCACTTTAACCTTTGTTTTTTCAGTCAATTTCTAAGGTCTTTTTTTCAACAAAAGTAGATCTTTGTATCACACCTAACTATAATGTCACTTTAACCTCTGTTTTTAATCAGTGAATTTTTCTGTTTTTTTTAACATACAGTAATATCTTATTACCATACGTAAAGACAACTCCCCACCGTGCACAGCCTTTGACCGTGCATGGCGGAGTGTTGGCCATCCCCCCACAGACAGACAACCCCACGCTGTTCATGGCCTTCACGGTAGGAACAGTAGCTAAAATACACTTTCTTTCTGCCTTGCACCCACTGGCATTTTCTTTTCAAAGTAATCCCTGGGGATTACTCATGAAACAAACACACTCAGCTGAAACTGCAGATCTAATTCACTCAACACTCAAACTCTTTACTGTACTCTTCTCTTTCACTGATTGTGTTTGGGAAAGGGGAGGGTGGGGTGCAAGTTAATGACAGTTGAAGGTAGACAAATAAGTGCACAATTTAAGTAGTCAGGTCTGCCATCTCACCAAGACACACCCAACCCTTACCTATTAATAGTTATTCAAAGTAACAGTGGGGCCTCTTATGAGTGAGTCCCTTATTAACACTTCAGACATCTGCCACCGACTCTGTGTTTTCAGCTAGAGTCTGTGATGGGCAGATCCTAATTATTTCTATGTGAATATCAGCACCAAGGTTCATCTTGGGTTACTGAAGTGGCATTTGATGAATCAATGACATTTTGAACACTTGTTTTCTTACAGTTACTGGACATGATTTGAGTAGTGTTCTGTTGTTGTTTGCAGGCAGAGAACTTACGTCTGAGTGGAGTCCACCATCGCAGGGGAATGAAAATGAAAAAAAGGATAAAGAGGAGGAGGAAGAGGAGGAAGAGGAGGCCCTGAATCTGACCGGAAACCTCCTGAAAGAGATGGAAGAGTATCTGCGAGCTCCGATGGTACCTTTCTGGGGAGTGAAGGAGAGTTCCTTCAATGAGCATGAGGGCGCAAACTCCATGGGGGAAGAAGATGATCGACTGCAAGGACACAAAAGAGAGGAGCAGCCCACATGTGAGAAAGATCAGATGAAGGAGGAAAAACCAACTCGGAGAGCTACACCCCTGGGTCAGGAGGAATGGAGAGAGGAGAGGTTGATAGATGAGGCGAATGAGGGGAGAGAGTCTCATGGCACACCTACTGTAGCAGAGCAAGAGGAGGACAGAGAGAAAAACAGTGAAGAGAGGCCTATGAGCGTGGCAAATGAGAATGAAGAATACCTGTGGAGCTCTAATGCCGCACTGCGCATGAAGGACAAGGAGGAAGAAAGAAAAGTGAGCTCAAAGAGCAAAGAAGAGCATGAGAATATAGAGGAAGATCTTCAAAGACGAACCACTGTCACATGGAAGGAGGGTGGTAGGGAAGAGGAGTCTGTGGGTGAGGAAAAGAGGGAGAAAGTACCTGATGAGAAAGCTGCTGAAACAGAGCAGGAAGAGGTCATGGTGGTAGAGGGAGAGGAGGAAATATCTAGGGAGCGTGAGAGCCTGGAGAGTGAAGAAGAACCTCAAGATAGGCCCACCTTCACACGGCTGCAGAGGGGCATTGAAGAAGACAAAACTGGGATGCCCATGAATGAAGAGATGGAGGAGACAGAAAAAACTCAATGGAAAGTCACTGCCAGACTGCTGGGGCAGGCCACAGAGAGGACGTTTGTGGTGAATAAAGAAGAAAAATCTCATGTGAGTTCAACTCTCACACATCAGGATAATTTGACATCAGAGAGATCCATGGAAGAAGAGGATGAGGAGAGAGAGGAATTTCAACAGAAAGTCACTGTCACACTGCAAGAGCAGATCAGGAAGGAGAGGTTTGTGGAGAATGTGGAGGAAGAAGGTGATGTGGGTTCAACTCTTACACTGCAGGATGAGGTAAGATCAGAGAGGCTAATGCTCGAGGAGAAGGGTGTGGACGAATGTGACACCTGGGTAATTACCACGCTGCATAGTGATGGCAGGATGGTAGCCAGAGAGGCTGGGTTCCTGGGGGGAAAGAACGAGGAAGAAGAACCTCCACAGACATCCAATTCTGCAATGAGGGAGCAGAACATGGAGGGAAAGGCCATGGATAGACTTGAACAGAAAACAGATGAGGAAGAACATAGTCAGAGAGGCAGTGTCACACTGGAGCAGGGTGGTGAGGAGAGGGACAGGGAGGAAATTAATTTAGATGAAGAGGTCAGGATGATAGGTTTGATAGTAGACCATTCAAGAGCATTTGTCACAAAACAGGAGCCGCTAACAATGACCGAGCGAAAGGAGAAGCCAACGGCAAACCATTTCCCTGAGCAGGAAAATGAAGACCCCTTCGAAAGAAGAATCATCGTCCAAAATGAACAGGGTGACATACATTATGATGGAGATGACGCTGCATCTCAAAGAGAACCAGATAGCCTGCAGGAAGTGGAAATCTTGCTGAAAAACGAGGAAGATGTCGGGGCATGGGTGAGTAACTCGTGGGTAAAGACAGATGTCTTTGAGAATGTGCAGGGTAGTTTGGATGATGAAATGGAACTTTCTCACAAGAAAAGAGCAGATCCACAACATGAAGGGAAGGAGGAACTCTATCCAGCAGAGCAATATGACCATCAAGAGTTAGACGATATAACTCACCATGGACCCGGTTACCAACAGGAGGACGAATTGGAGGAATTAGTGGGGGGCAACAAGGAAACATCTCAAAAAGAATTAGGTGTCCAACATGTGAAAGAAGAAGACGAAGAAGGGGCATTGTTTCAGAAGGATTTGTGTGACCTACAACTCAGCGAAAGAGAGGAAGAAGAGACGACAATACATCAGAAGCAATTAGGTGATATACAGGTGAAAAAAAAAGAGAAAGAGGAGGAGAAAATGTCTAAGAAGGAACATACTGACATACATTTGAAGGAAGGTGTGGTGGAAGCCTTTCAGATGGAACAAACTGAAGTACCGAAGGAACAGAGAACACCTGAGTGGGTACCAGGTGACAAACAGAAGGAGGAGACATACATTTCTCAGTTCCAGATGGAACATGGTGGCGTAGACCGGAAAAAAGGGGAGGACAAAGAAAAAACATCTATGATGGAAAATGGAGACCTACAGGAAGAGGGAGAAGAAAATGAAGAATTGGGAAGAACTCAAGGCGACATGGGGGATAATCTGGAGGCAAGAGAAATGGAAGAGGCAAAAGCCACTCACAGGGAACACAGTGACCGACACATGGAAGAAGGAACATTTCAACTGGACCAAGTTGACCTACACAAGGAGCAGGAGAGTGGAAAAGATGAAGCATCTAAGATGGGTAATGGTGATTTACAAGAGGGAGAAAGAGGGAAAAAGGAGGGAACCTGTCAGGAGGAAAAAGTTGACCAATTCGACAAGGAAGACAGCATGTCTCATAAGAAATCAGTGACAGAAAAATGGAGAGTGGAAGAAGAGACACATATAAAAGAACAAGTATTAGAGGAAGAGAGAATTGAGGGAGATATTTCTCTGGGAAAACCAAAGTCGGAAGAAGAAGGAAGAAAAGAAAGAGAGACATCTCTGGCAGAACCAGTATCTTTGGAAGGAGGCCTGGAGGGAGATGCATCTCTAGGAACACCAGTTTCAGAAGAAGACACATGTGTACAGTGGGAGCTATTCTTAAGAGAAAAAATATCAGAAAAAGGGATATTTGAGGGAGAGACATATGTGGGAGCACCACAATCAGATAAAGAAGAAATAGAGGTGGGGAATAAATTATTGATGGAACCTGTATCTGAAAAATTAGGAGGAGAGGAAGAAGACACATGTCTGGCAGAACCAAGATCAGAAACAGAGAGAGTTGAGGGAGAGATATGTCTTAGAGAACTTGCATTAAAAGAAGTAAAACTGGGGGAAGGGAGCTCTCATTCAGATGGAAGAGAGGATGAAAAGAAGTTTCTTGGGCAACTAGCAACAGGATGGAGCACAGAAGGAGAGATTTCTCCAAGAGAACCAGTACCAGAAGAGGAGAGTGTGGAGCAATGGACATCTCTAGAAGAACCAGTTATAGATAAATGGGTAGAAGAGAAAGAGATATCTCTTGGAGAATCAGTATCCGAAGAAGTTGTAATAGAGGAAGCAGCATCTCTGGGAGAACCAATATCAAAAGCAGTAAGAGATGATCCAGATGCAACTCCTGGAGAATCATTATTAGAAATAGATGGAAGTGAAGGGGGAGAGACACCCCTGGGAGAAGTAGTATCAGAAGATGAAGGGGGGATGGTGAGAAAGACATTACTAGGAGGATTCATATTAGAAAACATAGGGGGAACGGAAGAGCTATATCTGAGAGAACCAGTGTCAAAAGAAGTACAAGAGAATCCAGAGGCATCTCTGGTTGAATTGATATTAGAAAAGAAAGAAATAGATGAGGGAGAAACATTTCAGAGAGACGCAGTATCAGAAGAAGAGGGACTGGAGGGAGAATCATCTGGGGGAGAATCAGTATCAGAAGAAGAAAAAGGGAGAGTGGAGGAAGAGAACTCTCTCAGGGAATCAGTATCAACAGCAAGAAAGAAGAGAGAAGAGCCTCTGCAAGAATCCAAGTATGAAACAAAACGAAGAGAGGCAGGAAAGACATTCTTGGGAGAACCATTGTCGGGAGAAGAGAGATTGGTGACAAAGATATTTCTGGGAGAACCAGGACATGGGGGAGGGGCTTTTCTGGGAGAGCGAGCATCAGATGAAGGAGAGGAAGGAGATACATCTTGGGAAGAACCAATATCAGAAAGAGAAAGAGTCAAGGGAGAGCTATATTCTGGTGAATCTGTATCAGAAAAAGAGAGAGTGGAGGTAGAGCCATCACATGGGGGAAGTGTATCAGGGGAAGACAGAAGAGATGAGAAAGAGGCATTTCTGGGAGAACCACCATCAGATGGGAAAATGGGGGAAGAGACATCTCAGAGGGAAATATTATTAGAAGATGGAAGAGAAGAAGGGGAGATATATCTGGGAGAATTGACATCAGAAGAAGTAAAAATAAAGAAAGACATGTATCTGGAAAAGCCAGTATCCCAAGATTTGAGAGTGGAGAGAGAGATGATTCTGATGATGCAAGAGTTAGAAGGTGGGAAAGCAAATGTAGAGCTATTTCAGGGGGAACTAGTGCTAGAAGATGGGAGAGTTAAGGAAGAGATATATACCAGAGAACCAGTATCAGAAGAAAGAGAAGAGGAGAAAAAGACTTCCCAGGGAGAACTCGTATCAGATGAAGGGAAGGTGGAGGAAGAGACCTCTCACAGGACATCAATATCATCAGAAGGAAGAGAGGAGGGAGAGAGATCTCAGGGAGAAGTGGCTAAAGAAAAAGTAACCATAGTAGGAGATGCAGTTCAACGAGACCCAATATGCGAAGACTGGCGAGGGGAGACAGAGACATCTCTGAAGAAGGAAGTGTCAGAAGACGGGAGAGTAGATGGAGAGGTATATCAGGTGAAACCAGTAACAGAAGCTGAGAGAGGTGAGGGAGAGACATATGTTAGAGAACCAATATCAGATGACAGGAGAGAAGAGGAAGAGGGGCAGCAGGAAAAACTAGTCTCAGACATAGAGAAAATGGAGAGATCTCTAGAAGAACCATTATGCAAAGAATGGAAAGTGCAGGAAGAAACCTCTCTGGGAGAGCAAGTACTAGAAGATAGGAGAGTGGGGATAGAGACATCGGAGAAGACAACATTATTAGAAGAGCTAAGGGTGGAGGGAGAGACATCTCTAGGATGTCCAGGATCAGAAGAATGGAGAGTGGAGAAAGGGACATATATGAGAGAGCCAGAATCAAAAGAAGATAGAGGAGAGAAGAGAAACATGTCTCTGGTAGAACTAGTTTTAAAACAAGGAAGAGTAGAGGAAGAGGCGTCTCTGGAAGGGCCATCATTTGAAGGTTGGATAGTGGAGGGAGACACAACTCTATGGGAGTCGAGTTTGTATGACGAGAGGGTGGAAGATGAGATGTCTTTAGTTGAACCGGTGTCAGAAAAAGTAAGAGTGGAGGAAGAAGCATCTCTGGGAGATCCAGTACTAGGGATTATGAAGTTAGAGACATGTATTGAAGGACCAGTAGCAGAGGGGAGCATGGAGCGAGAGATATCTATGGAAGAGTCTGCATCAGAAAAAGAGAAACTGGAAAGAGAAACATTTTGGGGAAATCCAGTGTCAGAAGAAAGCAGAGGTGTGGAAAACATAGTTATGGGAGAGCCAGAGTTAGAAGAAGTAGGATTGGAAGAAGAAAGACATCTGAAACAACCCTGCCATCCACCAAAAGGAGAGGAAGAGGAGCTCTGCCAATCACTCAGTGAACCAGACTTGCCACCACAAGAACTGGAACAGGAAGTAAAAACAGTTTCAGTTGACCAACCTTATTTCAAACACCAATTGGTAGTTGAAGAGACGCATAGAAGTCCAAATAAAATGGAATATTTATTTCAGGAGGATATATTGATATCAACACAGGAGTCACAGTCAGACTCAGTATTGGAAGGGGAGAAGTCTTTGAACCAAGCAACCTATCCTGTATGTTTGGAGACAGACACTTTTTCTCTGGCAGAAACAGTCTGTCCACCCCTGGTACAGAAGGGGCAGATAACTCTGAACAGCCATGAGGAGAGGGAGGAGGATGTCATTCTTTTACAAGAAAGTGAGTGTCCATCAGACCTGGCCAGAGAGAAATATCACATGGACACAGCCAAAGGACAAGTTATTAAAGATAAAAGTACTCTTCTGGAGATGCAATCAGACTACTCTCTCGAGAAAAGGCCTCTTGGGCAAACAGATGGTCCAATGCAACACCAAAGAGAAGAGCTGATGGTACTGCCAACCCCTCATCCCAGACATTTGGATATTGGAGAAAAGACTCAAGTGCAAGAATTCATTACTCATCCAGACAAGAAAAATGCTGTGCAGAAAATGGCATTCACAAAGATACGTGTCCTTCCCCCTATTATAGGAACAAGAAAAGTAGATGAGTCAACTCAGGATCTTAAAAAGGGAGATATATTCAAGAGAGAACCCCGTCAGCTATCAGTAGGCAAAATGAAAGACACAACGAGCCAGTCACATGAGAAGGAGGCATCTGAAGGACAGACTGTCGATACAGCAGTTGAAAAGGATAAGAAGAAGGAAGATGCGCTAGATGGTCTGTTTAATCTGGTAAGAACTCTTTGTGCAGAAACAAATCAAAGTCCCAGAGGCGCACACCTTTATTCTTGTAAATTTCTCAATTAGAAGAATTGTTTAATGAACTTAACTATCTTTCGCGTGCTAAACAGTATTTGAGGGCTGCCAGTCCCTCATACTGAATTAACTGTGAATATGTTCAGGTAACTGTGTGCACTGCAGTGAAGTTTACAGTTGTTTACCTTCACTGCAGTGCACACAGTTACTCAGGCACAGGTTACCTGAACATATTCACAGTTAAGAACTCTTTGTGCGCCTGTTGAAACCTGGTACTATTGAACCCCAAGTACAGCCCCACAACACCGTTTTACTACACCAGAGCCCATCTATTCAAAGCCTCTCCAATTATAAGTGGATCGCAGATCTACCCTTTGTTTTATTGTGTTTTGCCCAGTTCATCTTTGCTCATGTATGCCAGGTAGCACTAACTGAAAATCACCCAGGCCATGGTACAATATCCAAAGAAAACTGTTAGGCGTTAAGCCATCTGATGCTTCTAAAGTGTAGTGTCAACCCAGAAAGATGTTTTGGACCGGGGTGACCTTTGTAGCACAAGTATGATGCAGATTGGTACTTGAGACCTCATTTACAATATGACTGGCACCCCGCCGTCCATCAGGGTGGCACAGGCAATTACCTTCACCACTCTGGCCAGACCACAGCCCACCATATTTAGAGATCTCTGCAGGACCTGTAGGGATCTCTTTGCCTTCAGAAGACACTGAAAGGTTGCTGAGTGGCAGATATGTTTAAAGTGGCTGCTCGGCGAACCTTTTTACTTTTCATAAACAAACTCCCAAAGCGGAGTTTGTTTTTGAAAAGCTAAGAACTAATGACCCTTACACCCTATAAGTTTTCTTTCAGGGTCTGGGGGTAATTTTTTAATTGTGTTTCCTGTTCGGGAACCATGGCTGTACCAAACTGAAAAAATGTACATTAGACCATTCACTTTAAATAGGGGGGATGTCTGATGCACACACACCGATTGCCAGGCCGTTGTTGTAGGGTTTCTACCAGCAGAACCAGCGGGGGTACCGCTGTTGGAAACATGATTGTCCACTCCACTCTAAATAGAGCGGGCAGACAGGGTACTGCGAAAGGTTTGTGGCAGGGTTCCCTGTCCACCAAACTCTAAATCACGCCCTTAATGGTCTATCTAGTAAAGCTAAGAAGAAGCTCTTTAGCATTTTGTGCACTGGAGAGGGACTGCTTCCCTCGGAATTGGGACATGGAGAGAGTTCCAAAGCATGGGACACTGAAACAAACAAGATTGACTACCAAACTGCCCTTCTCAAATGGGCACTTTTTTGCATGATGCCCAAATGATATCCTACATAAAGAAGCTGTACGATGACTGTTTTAAAACTTCTGTTGGGCATCATTGTAACTAATTGTAACAAAAAAACTATATGCAAATCGAGTCTCTTGGGTGAATAATATACAGCAAGAGAGGCGTGGGGAGCGGACGGCACCTGATCACAGTAGCCCAGAGGGAAAGATCACAATTACTTGTTTTAGTGTTGTAAGGACTGTCCTCTCCCATGAGTGAGATGTCTCTTTCTATCCTACAGGAGGAGGTTCAAACCCTCGATGTCAGTGCCCAGAAGAGCAGGATTCACCTGCGCAGAAAAGTATCTGTACGGCGCCGGCAGGTTCCTGCCCTGTGGTCCCGCTCTGACCAGGACACTTCTACTGAACCGAAAGAGCCTGCACTGCCTTCCCTGGAGCCTCCTTCCAAATTGGTGGAGCATCAATCTATGCCACTGCCTGTCCATGAGACCCACATAAAGCCGGCGCAGTGGCCTGCTCCTGGGGAAGGCTTCCCACCACCACCAACGGTACTACCAAAGCCACGGTTGATGCCAGTCATGGTGCCAATAATGATGCCTGGAATGGTGAGACCTCCACATCCCCAGCTGATACCTGGATCTTCAGCCAAAGAAAACTTAGTTACAGAGGGCTCGACGCCGGCAGAAGTGATTGCACCCAAGAAAAAGTTTCCTGGACACGCTGGGTAATATGGGACCTGGTGGGAGGAGGGAGGTGTGTGAATGATGGCAGTGTGCCAATAGTACAATCGTCCCTCATACATATGACAGGTACAACATATGCATCAACATCACAAGCTTCCCTTACACACAGAACATGTATAGCAGAGATAGCAGCAACTAATCCTCACATAAAGAACAGGCACAGTATATATGAGTTGGGATGTAGCCAGAGTTTTCCAAAATGCATACCTAGACCTTAGACTCCACACAACCCACCCATCGCTTCCCTCTTTTGGGTACACCTCTCTTTTATCTTTTGACATACCACCTATTGCGAGTTGTTGGGGAATAACATCGAATTTTGGTGTTTTTCGCACCAAAATCCTCATGATGCAGTAAAATACTGTACGTTTTTTCCCCCTTATATTTCGACAGGTTTGACCCCCCCCAAATTTAACGAAGGTTGAGTTATTTAACGCATCGATAATTATCGGATGCGTTAAATATCTAACAACTCATAATTCCAGCCATGCATAAACAGGGCTGTACGCATGGGTTGGAATTAACCGCCCAACTCGTAATCAAGCCCTTAATCTACAGCTCTGCCTTTGCTTGTATGTTATCATTTTGAAATACTTATAAATTAATAGATTGATTGTAGAAATGACCAGCATAATTTCGGGTACGGAGTAGTCTTGTGCCTTTGTGGGATTATTATAACACTGACAGCGAATAGTGACGCATGGCATTTAATTGATGTAGGTTGAGAAAGGTTTGAGTACTGGATCACTTGTAAGTGTATTATCTATCTCAAGAGTGTTTCCCTGTCCCAATGCATTCTCTGCCCCATATATATGTGTTTCTGTCCGAAACAACTCAAAATTCCATATAAAAGGAGGGTGTCTGTCCAAGAGTCACTGTATTGTCTTTCTCTGTGTGACTGGTGTCCCTGTGTCCATGCATTTCCTGGCTCAGATATACTTTCCAGGACTTGTCCCTGATTTGAAGTGCATGTTTCCCAGTCCACTGAGAGTCTTCCCAGCCTTGGTGTATGTCTGCCTCTATCAGCGTACACATGTCACGTCCATAGTGTCAGTGCGTTTCTCTTCCAGTTACCAGGATGTCTGATGTTTCCTTACAATGCACATGTGCAGGTGATGTTCAAGTGCATGTTGATTCCAGTGGCAGCATACCAGAATAAGTCACCATCATCATATAAGATTATTTGGAATCACTAACTCTGTCAAACATATCATGTGTGTAAACATTAATTCATTATCAAAAAATGTAAATGCACTTATTAAACCATAATACAAGTGAACAAACCACACCACCCCCTTTATAACTCTTAGGCCCTCATTAAGAGTGCTTTGGTTAACTCCGACCCATGCATAAACCCCTGTTTATGCATGGGTTAGAATTACAGGTTTAGTGTTATTTAAAGCATTCGAGGATTATTAGATGCGTTAAATACCTCAACCTTCTTTAAATTTCTGCAGGTCAAACCTGCCAAAATTTAACAGGGATAAACCAAACGGTAATTACCGTACGATTCGGATTTTGGTGCGTTAAACATCAAAATCTGCATATTGTTCCCCAAAAACCCATGCTAGGTGCTTTTTATCACACCTGATAAATAACAAACCTCGTGGTATCATTATTTACCAAGTGCGATAAATAGCAAGTATACTTGTAAGAAGGCCCTTAGCCTAATAAGGGCCTGATTATAAGTATAGGTGCTATTTAATGCACCTGGGGCCTGATTACGAGTTTAGGTGTTACTTATGGCCCCTGATTCCGATACCATGGGGTAAGTTATTTATCAGGTGTGATAAATAACACCTATTAAGAGTTTATGGGGAATAACATGCAGATTTTTGGTGTTTAACGCACCCAAATCCGCATGATACGGTAAATACCGTATGTTTCCCTCTGTTAAATTTCGGCAGGTTTGACCTACCAAAATGTAATGAAGGTTGAATTACTTAACGCAGACGATAAATATCGGATGCGTTAAATACCTTCAAAATCGTATTTTCCGACCCATGCATAACAGGGGTTAATGCATTGGTCGAAATATTACGAGCGACTTGTAATCAGGCCCCTAGTAAATAACATTACCACGGGGTTCGTTATTTATCCAGATGCAATAAATCGTACCTATTACGAGTATCTAGGGAATAGCATGCGGATTTTGGTGTTTAATGCACCAAAATCCGCATTATACGGTAATTGCTGTCTGGTTTCCCTCTTTTAAATTTTGGCAGATATGGCCTGACGAAATTTAACAAAGGTTGGGATATTTAACGCATCCGATAAAGATAAATGATACTCAACTTGTTGTAACCCTTGACTCGTGCATAAACAAGGGTTTAAACACAGGTTAGAATTAACTGAGCCTCTCACAATCAGGTCCTAATTGTTTCCCTGCCCCAATGTGCGAGTATTCTCTGCTCTAGAGTTAGTGCATCCCCTGCCCAAGTGTACACGTCTTCTGGACCTCAGGCAGAGACGTTGTAAGGCATGGGCAAAGTGGGTTCTGGCCAAGGGCCCCAGCCTTTCATGAGGCCCTCTGATAGAGCCAGCTCTGTTCTGCAGAGAGTCTTGCCCTGATGACCTTGAATAATTCTTAAACAGATTGTTTTAAATACCGTTTTCCTTTAATTTATTTTTAATGTGGGTGATGTGTGAGAGTCTATTGCAGCCATTTTGCCTGTTTGCCTCAAAGTTCATGTTTGTTTCAGAAGAATGATGTGGTGTGGCAGGTGTCTGCCCCCAGTGGCTTGAAGCTGTGTCCCATTCACATTAAGCCGGGTTTCGTTATGTTGTGTTTCTTGCTATTGGTATAGCACACTTTGCTCATCGGTAGGGCATGGAAGTGAAGTGGGTAGTTTTGGGTGTAATGTTTCCGACATGGCTATTTATCCTGCAAACCAGAGTTTGATTGATGAGATGCAGTTCCACTTCTCCTGTGTCTGTGACTCCCTGTCCCAGTGTCAACATCTTTCTTTCCGAGTATGGATGTCTTCCCATCTTAGTGTCAGTGTCTTCCAGACAGAGTACCTTGCTCTGTTGCAGTTCTTGTCTCCTTGAAGTTGGATCTGTGCCTACCTAACCCAGTGTTGTCGTCTCCCTGTCCCAATGTTGGTGCTTTCATGTACCTGTGTGTCCCTGTAGAAGTGTCGGTTTCCTTACCCTGTTTCCTGTGTTTCCCTGATTCACTATCTGTTTTTCAATGGCCAAGTTCCTATGCTTCTCTATCTAGACATTTTTCCCCTTTCCCAGTGCCTGTTTCTCAGTCTCAGTGCTTGTCCTTCCCTATCCCACAGTCATTGTTTCCCTGCCCCTTGTGTCCATGTTCACCTGCTCAAATATTTCCATGTGTCTTTAATTGTGCACTGTGAGTCCATATCTCCAAGGCCCGGCATGCATGACTCCCTCTCTGGGCACCCATGTTCCTGCCCCAGTGTTCGTATCTTCTTGCCCTAGTATCTGCTTCCTACCTTACCAGTTTCTATTTATACGTGTCCAAGTGCTCTTGTCTCCCTGTCACAGTTCCCAAGCCATCCTATCCTATTGTCTATGTGTCAGTTATAGTTGTGACGTCCCAGTGCTCATAAGACTGTTGACCTATATTCCAATGCCTACCTGTCCCAGTGTGTGAGCATTGACTCACACAACAAGAGAGCTACAGGTCTTCCTGCCGTGCAACCTCCACAACAAAATTCATAACCACAAAAAATACGGCAGGTTGTTTATTCCTAGACTCATTCTGGAATAACGAGGCTATATCTAAGGGAACAAGAAGCAGAGCAAAGATTTGGATCACACTTTGTGGCATGCTTCATCATTGGTATTGATATGGCCAAGTTCATCAATGCAATGGAAAGTAATCATCCCCATATTTATAACGGAATGTGCACATGTAGCAGGGCCTACCTAACAAGATTAGGTGTAACTAACATGTAATGACCATTAACGGATTTTGGAGCAATTACACCTAGCTAAAGATCCGGCCGAGTTTATAAATAACTATAATAAACACGCAATGACCTTTAACTGATTTTGGAGCAATTAGAGCATGTGTATTGATGCGGCCGAATTTAAGAATGTAAAGGGAAGTCTTTACCCGAATATTCATCGCAACAGAATTTGCATATGTAGCGGGGCCCACTCTGGGGCTCATGTTACGTGATGATTATATGCATGCCTTGCTTCATTATAACAGAACCAGGAATCAGGGAAGTTTTCTCCAATAATGGACCTGATGCAATAACCCCTAAATAGATGAATAAGACCTGTCCTAGTTAGAGACATGTTGTGCTCCCAAGTATTAAATTCTAAACCCCTGTTTTATTCCACACAAGTGTTCCTCACCGGTGTGACTGCTAGTGTTAGAACCCAACAAAAAAAGGGTAAGTAGTTGTGCATGCTCACCGGTGTGCTTTTCACGTGTGTCTAGCGTGCTGTGATTTTCAAGAGTGTACCACACTGAGTGCACAAGTAGGAGAAATAGACATACTAGTGCATGGAACAAGAAGACAAAATGCAATAAAAAGGTTACCAATGAAAAGGACAGAAAGTTAGAATTTTAAAGTTTATTTTGGTCTGCTTTTCTACAGGTTAAACATGCAGGATAAGCAGGTAAGACTTACTCTTATCTGAATGTACAAACTAGATCTTAAGGACAGACAGTAGGGGTATCTTTGACTGCCCTGACATAGGCCCTGCACCATCTTCCCAAGGGATCTTATGGAGGCTGAAACATGCTGGCATTTTACAAGTGGAAAGGATGTTCGAGTCATAGGCTCCCAGTAACATTCCCCTGTTTGTTTTTAATCCAGCCCTGTGTACCCGAAATAAAGGGAACCCTTGGGTTTACACATAGATTGTTTTACAAACAATCTGGACCCCTTATATGACCAGAAAACATTTAGTTTGATCTCCCTTACAAGAAGGTTGAGACCACCATGTTGGTAGCATCTTACATGGTAGGATGGACTGGCAATGATGAAGCATGCCACAAAGTGTGGTTGAGGCCTTTCCATCCAAATCTGTGCTTTGTTTCCTGATCCTTAGATAGAGTCACATTATGCCATACTGAGTATACGTATATACAACCTGCCGTATTTTTTGTCGTTGTGACTATTTGTGTGAGTATAACTGTCCCAGTAACCGTGTCCCATTGACCATGCCTCCCTGCTTGTTGTTGCTGTTTTCCTGGCCTGCTTCCTGGTCACAGGATCTTTTTGATTAATCTCGTGTCCAGGTTTCCCTGCCTTGCTACTTTTACCTCCCTGAAGCAGTGGCTATGTTTTTGTAAAAAGTCAGTGTTTCTGTTTCACAATATTAGTGCACTATGTCCCAGTGTCCGTATTTCCCAGCCCCTGCATTTGCTTGTCTGCTTGTTGGTGTTTCGATATGTACAATGTGTCTGTATCTTCTTGTGTCTTTGTCTTATTGTCCCCATGTATGGGTCTCTCTGTCCTGTTCTCTCTTTGTCTGTGTCCTAGTGCCTGTGTTGCCTGATGCAGTCACTATTTAAGTGACCTTTTTTCCCTTACCTAGTGTTTGTGTCTCCTGCCTCAAATTTCAGTAACTCCCTGTTCCAAGACGTGTTTCCCTGCCCAACTGTCCATTTTTCCCTCACCCAGTATCATTGTTTCCGTGTTCCAGTGTTTGCATCTTCATGTTCAAGTGTGTATGTCTCTTGCTTACACTGTTCTTGTCCCCTCGTCCCATTATATGTGTCACTATTCCTGTGCCTATGTCTTCCACTCCTAATTCCAAACGTTCCATGTACGAGTGTCTGTACCTTCCTGTGTGATTTTTTGGTCGAGCCTACTAGACAGTGCATGTGCTGTCTGTTGTGAGACATATTGCTAGCTTATGATAGAGCGCTGATAGCACTCTATTTTGTATGAGTGCACTATACTCATGGTTTAAACACACTCTCATGTATTCGTATTGTTTGCAGTGTTTTACGACTATTAAGAAACATTTATTTGAATCATTTGATGTTGAAAACTAGTAAACGCATTGTGAATTTTGTATGTATTATGATTCCTTCATGCATAATGTGCAGGACGATATTATTTCTATACATCGTAATTGTGGTTAGTTTAAGTTGCCTGAATCATAGGCCCAAAGTCTTAAAGTTTTGATTCTCCTTGCTCTCGAGAAATAAATAATTAAATGTTGTTGTGTTCGAAATGAGAATGTTCTCATCCAACTGCAGGTGCAAAAATAAACATCGTTATTTTCAGAGTTAAGGAGCGACCCGGAATGTCTTTGAAGATGGCTGGGAAGCGAGAAGGGAGGATGCCTTGCGTATCTGGTCTGTCTGAAAGCCAAGGCCACTGGAAAGAAGATATCATTAATTAAATTTGTGCCATGAAAGAAAAAGCTACTGCATAGAGGTGCAATGGAAAGTTTTAAGAAGAATGACGTATTGTGGGTTGAATCCCATCTTTTGTATGATGCACAGGGACAGCGAGACCAGACTTGTGCTAGCTTTCGGAGGCGAAGGAGCATTTTAGAGCGAGCTCCATAGCCATAAACTAAAACGACCCATTTGACGTGAGTACTTCTTAGGAAGTCAACATGTGCTGACACCGTTGGGGAATGATAGAAGAGAGACAGGAAGGGCCCTCAATGTAGAGCAGTGTAGGGAAAGATTTTGATTTCTTTCAATGAGTCGAGAGCTGAATATTGCATCCATTTTGTGTTGCGTTGTGATTTTGGAATTTATAATCATCTGTCTTTTGGGCCGCATTACTTATATTCGTAAACTTGGCTCTGTATTAATTTTTCTGTACCTCTATACTTTGCTACTGAGATGTATTTACATCCAATTGTTTTTGGCCTTATAATAAATATTCAAACTGCACTTTGGAGTTGGTGGTCTTTCCAGGCATGACAACTTTGCTGATATTTATCTGAGTTGTTTCCTCCCCTCAACCACTTTAGGAAAATAAAAGATCGATCGCTTACGCTATATTTAGTAGGGAACATCAGGTGTGCAATTTAGCGTAATCAAATGGTAGCAGAGGATGGTTTACCTTTAAAGTGGTTTACCTCTAAGGTGAGGGGAGTAATCAGGAGTAGGGTTGAAGGTTGAAGAGCCCTGAAGTGGAGTGGAAGACGGCGGAGACCGAAGACTGGCGGACGTTGATGGTGCGGCGGAAACAGTGGTGGCTTGAGTATGAAAGGAATTGTGGAGTTAGATTGCGGTGATGAGTAAGTGGGTGATGCCTTGCGGAGTTGGGATGTATGTTGAGTGCATGTGGTTTTTGGTTTACTGGTCCGGACACGTGCCGAGCAGGAAGTTTTGGTGAGCGGACTCAAGAGAAGTCCAAGATCCCGGGATAGTTTTGTATTGTAATTGTCTGATTAAATGTGGGTGTTGTGAAGCGCTATCAACGATCCACTTGTGTTAGGGAACTTTGTGTGAATGAGGAATAGGTCGCGGTAGAAAGCCTCAGGTACCGGGGGTGGACTATGGCGATTGAGTGACCAACGCAGGTCGGGGGTCACAACGGCTGAATGTTCTTGTGAGAGTGTTCTATCGATCTTTAGGGACAGACAATTACTTGTTTAATGTGACTGTAAGTTATTGTAATTGTGTAGGAACTGTTACTTGGTTTAATAACTTTTGGATATACAGTTACTTGTGGTACGAATGTGTGTAAGCGAGTTTGCAGTGAAATTGTAAAGGCGGGTGAGCCGCTGCAAGGAGTGAGAAGTGACGTCAGGGTGCGCCGCGCTGTGATAGGTTGGTTGGTGTAACACCGCGTTGGGATTGGTGGAAGTTCGTTTGCAGTGGAACAGCGTATTTTGGGCTTGCAAATTGATCGATTTTACAATGAGATGCTTTAGGGTATTGCGAGATTTGCGTAGAGGCGACACAGGGGTAGTAACTCGGGTAGGAGAAGAAGCTCCGCCAGAAGACACACCGGCACATTACATGGCAACGAATGTAGGACTTCATACTATAGTGTGGCTTCAGAATTGGCATAAACTTACAGAGAAATAGGGTGAATTGGCTTTCCCTCGTTATGGGTCTTTTCGTATGGAAGTGCTGACCCAGCTGAGGGGGGTGATGAATGCACTGAAACCTCCCCCTAGACCCACACAATTTGAAGCATTAGATGCATGGATGAGAGCTGCTCTAGTAAAAAGGAGAGAGGCTTCACAAGGAAGAATGAGGAAAGCAATGAAGGCATATCATGATGCTAGATGGGATGCCCAGTTGAAAAGATGGAGAGTAGACACCATAGAGGGAGAACGCTTGTACCCATTTCGTACGTTAAGAGAGGGGGCTGAAGGGAAAAAGACGACAGAGGAGGACAGTGATACAGATGACAGCTTCCTCGATAGATTGCTAGTGGACCGTCCTCCACCGTGCGACTCTAGATCAGAGACAGAGAGGTTGCGCCCATCAGAAGAGCTTTTAGGTGTGGGACAACTGGGTTCAGAGGAAAAATTGGCAGGAGTAAGAGGCAAGATTACAATGGTATTTATTCCGGGAGGATCTGGAGGAATGAGGTATCCAAACCCTGAGCCAGTACAACCTGCCGGAAACATGCAGTTACCAGATGCTTTGTCGGTACCAGTCACAATAGGGCCGGTGGTTCCGATATATACTCCTAGAGAAAGAACCGATGACAGTCAACAGCAAATAAGTGAAGGGGAAGAGACAATGTCTGGAGGGAGCCTTGCAATGAATGGGAATGGGTTAAGTCGGATACCAGTGGAATCTAGAACTCCACTGCCAGCTACAACTGATCCATCAAGAATGGATAGTGAGTCAGAACGAAGACGGACAGGAGCTCTAGCGAATTCTAGGTCTGACCTTCGAAAGTGGGTTCAACCAGTGAGAGAGTCAATGATGCCGAGGGAAGAAACAAGCAAGAGGCAAGAAGCGCCTAGAGTACTGTTTGAGCCACAGGTTGTTTGTGCAGGTGACCATTGGAGAAGTCGAAGCTTTGAAAGAGAGAGACGCCCAGCTTCAAAGATAGAAGAGGGTGCGGTTCCTAGGAGAACCCAAAGTTGTGACAGGGAAGATACAAGAAACGAGGAAATTCAGAAAGTGTTAAAAAGTGCAATAAAAGCGCCAATGCTAGATGTGGTACGATTAAAGGCAGAACTAGATGAGGTGATTGAAGGTAATTTACCCCTGATCAGAATTGAGACGTATGACTCGAGCGAACTACTGTTCGTAGTAAAGGACATGACAAGAAAGGCCAAACAAGCTTATGATGCATTGTTGCTTTTGGCACAAAGGTATGAGGTTGATTTGTCAAAGGCAAAGCTGACACAGGGTTCTTGCAGATTAAATTACACAGATAAGGATTTGGAAGAGAAGCGAACGATTGGATTGAAAGCACAAATTAGAGAACTAGTGATAGGGATACGAACATGGAAAGAATTAGACAGATGGAAAGAAAGATGGGCCAAAAAGAAAAGCTTCCAGACTGGAATAGGAAATATTCCGCCTCCAGGTGGAGGGACGGGAGCTGCAGGAAATTTCCCCCTCAGGGAGGTACAGAATGGAGGGTATGTACATGTGCCATGGAGCAGGGGTGATTTAGCAGCATTTACGAATGATTTTCCTCGGCTGAGGGAAAAACCTGCTGAGTGGTACAAGCAAATAGATCGGTTAGTAAAGATTTCGAAAGTATTGTGGATTGATTTAAACACCTTGTTTGATATAGTAGTGCCGGCGGATTTGTGGGCGGCATGTAAGATTGCCATTGAGTGGCCTACTGCAGAGCCACCTAGCGAATCAGTGACTTTTGGTCCTTCACCTGATGTAATGAGAAAATACGAGCAATAGATTACGTGGTTGCAGTCGAAGGTAGCTCCTCAAACTGTTGATTGGTTGAAGATTGATCGCACCACTCAAGACTCTAAGGAATCAGTACATGATTATTACGAAAGATTGTTGTTGGCTTTTAAGCAGCATAGTGGATTGGATACAATTGAACAGAAAGATATGGGACAGTTTGTCTCGAAGTTTGTGTTGGGACTGAAATCTGATATTAGTTTGATGATACAGCAACACTTGACATGTTGGCAGAATAAGTCGGTGGACGAGTCTGCGTTATGCTAAATATTGCAGTGATCAAGTGGAGTCGACACAGAAGAAATTGAAGGACAAGTTGATGTTGGTGCAGTTGAGAAATGCTGATATGACGCAGGGGATTGGAGGAGGTAGAGGTAGAGGAGGTGGAAGAGGAATGGGACAACAGATGGTGACCCAACCTGGTCAGGGTAGAGGAAGGGGAATGGATCCAGGTGTAAGTGAGTGGGTGGCCCAACAGAAAAGGGTCACTGCCTGCCATTATTGTCACAAAATCGGGCATTGGAAGCGCGAGTGTAGATCGAATCCAGCAAATCAGATACAGATGGAAGGTGAGGGACAGCTGTCCGAGACTGTCAATACTGTGACAAGACCTAGGTCTATGTATGGAGGAGGATATGAGCCGCAAGTGCAAGAACCTCAACCTCCTAGGATAACCATGCAAAATCAGTTATACCATCAGATGCCTTATTTTGAGATACGAGATAGATTTGATCAAAATCAAGATTTACAAGAGTGCCAGAGGGGGTGCACGAGGAATGCACCTTAGATGCGATCCTAGAAGTAGATCAGAGTGGGCTGTTTGTAGATGCAGATGTGAATGGATATCCTGTTACCTTCTTATTAGACACTGGAGCTGCTCGCTCCACGGTGAGAACAGAAGTAGTCCCAAATTTAACTCTTTCGGGACAATCGATTCAAGTAGTGGGGGTTAGTAATCAGAAAATGACTAATCCATTGACAAACGAATTACCCGTGAGAATAGGACCATTTCAGGATAAACACCAATTTGTAGTGTGTAATTCAAGTCCGGTCTGTCTTTTGGGATGAGACCTTCTGTGCAAGCTCAATTGTACTATATTGTGCACTCCGAGAGGTGTGGAATTGCAAACATATGATGACGATGCTGATTTTAAGATGGCTAACATGAATCTGTGTGCAGAAATGTTTGTGGTGCTCACAATAGCAGAATTGCCACATGACTTGAGCGACTCAGTTGATCCGAAAGTGTGGGAAGGAAAGTATCTGTCGTGCTCCAACTCTCGGAATGCCGGATTATAACCAAGCGTTTTCGCTCTTTTGCTGTGAAAAGGAGGGATGTGTGTTAGCAGTCCTAGTGCGGACACATGGGGGTGCCCGTAGACCAGTAGCTTACTTCTCAGCTACATTAGATCCTGTAGCTTCTGCGTTGCCTGGATGTCTGAAATCCGTTGCTGCAACCGGTGTCAGCATTGAAAGATGTGAAAGCATAGTGATGGGTTATCCGCTCATTGTTTATGTGCCCCATTCATTAGAATTATTGATGACCCGAACGAAGACACAGTATCTGACCAACAACAGACTTACCAAGTATGAGCAGGTTATCTTGGCCGCTGAAAATGTTACCCTCAGACGTTGTACCACCCTGAACCCTGCTACATTGTTACCTGTTCCGGCAGAGGAAGGAGATGAGGATTGTGAAGAGCATGACTGCCTAGATGTTACTGACCTATCTACCAAACCCAGACCTGACATTGTCGATGAACCTTTGCCCCAATCTGATTTGATCCTTTTTGTTGATGGTTCATGCTTAAGAGACAATGAAGGGTATTTGAGAGCAGCGTTTGCTGTGTGCACCATCATGGGAGTAGTGGAAGCTGCCTGTTTAAATAGAGTATTCTCTGTTCAGGTGGCCGAAATTGTCACTTTGACACGTGCCTGTATCATTGCAGCTGATATTCGAGTGACTGTGTATACTGACAGTCAATACGGATGTGGTGTAGTTATGGTCACAGAGGGGGTTTCTAACGACCTCAGGGTCACCTATACGTAACGGCGAGTATGTGCGCCAACTATTGGAAGCTTTGCAGAAGCCCAAAGAGATAGCAGTTGTTAAATGTGCAGCTCATGGAAAAGGAGAAGACTTTGTCACTAAGGGCAACAATTATGCAGATGAAGTAGCACGATTTTGCACTGAACATGCTTGTATTTTCAATGGAGAATATATAGGCGAGAGCACAGAAGAGACCGAGCTCAGCATGATGTTAGCTATAGACGATACTTGGGATGAGGTGAAGCAGTTGCAGGGTGAAGTCCCAGAAGAGGAAGCTGCGTCATGGGTCAGAGCAGGTTGCACAAAAAGAGACAATGGCATTTGGGTGTCCACAGATGAGAGAGCAGTATTACCCAATTGCCTACTGAGCCCAATGGCAAGGCAAATTCACGGGGCAGTTCATCTGGGAAGAGATGCTATGGTGCGAGTGTTTAGGCAGACGTGGTTTAATCCACGCTTTCGTGTGTGGGCTGAAACGGTATGTCACAGGTGTGTTACTTGTCAACAAATGAATGTTGGAAAGAGAACTGTGGTTGCATTGAGTCACATTGGAAGATCTGGAGGTCCCTTCAATAGGATACAATTAGACTTTATTGAAATGCTGAGGTGCAATAGGTTGAGATACGTTTTGGTGGTGGTGTGTATCTTTTCGCGTTGGGTGGAAGCATATCCAACTAGACGATGTGACAGTCTCACAGTAGCCAAGTTGTTGTTAAGAGAATTGATCCCGAGATACGGATTTCCGACATCAGTGGAGACAGATAGAGGAACTCATTTCCACAGTGAAATCATGAAATTGTTGTGCTCTGCTTTAAACATTGATCAGAGGCTGCATTGTAGCTACAGGCTGGAGGCTTCAGGTCTTGTAGAGCAGGTTAATGGCACCATCAAGTCGAGAGTGGCAAAGGTGTGTTCGTCAACTTCATTGAAATGGCCAGATGCGCTGCCTCTGGTGCTTATGAGCCTGCGTAGCACCCCTGATAGGAGAACAGGGCTGTCTCCCCACGAAATTTTGACCGGAAGAGCTATGCGTTTGCTTATGGTGCCAGCTACAGCATTGATAAACATCACTGATGATTTAGTGTTGGATTATTGTAAGGGAGTGGCTGATGTGGTTACTTCTGTATCCCACCAGGTCGAGGCTGCGACTGCATCCACCTCGAGAGACCTGCTGCATGATCTTAATCCAGGTGATTGGGTACTAGTTCTCAAGCACGTGAGGAAGAGTTGTCTTGATGCTCGCTGGCGAGGACCATATCAGGTGATATTGGTCACAAGTACCGCTGTGAAGTGTGGAGGATTGCCAAACTGGATACACGCTTCCCACACTCGCCGAGTTCAAGCGCCTGCAGAGGAAGAGAGTCCCCTGGTTCCAAGGAGCGTGTGTGGACCTGCCACAGACAACGATGAAGGCACAGACCCAGCTGTAAGAGTTTCGGATGAAACGGAACAGCCGAGTGAGCACGAGAGACGAGAGCTGAGTGCTCCTGAACTGAGCCCAGATCCTGAAATAGATGATATTGCAGAAGTGAACTGTGCACCAGAACAAGGAGAGAGGTCTATTTCAGAAGGATCAGATCAAGAGGAAGAGAGGAGAACAGATGCCAGAGCGGAGAAGTGGCCAGCAAGAAAAGAAAGGCTGAATATAAGGCTCGCATCCGAGAAAAATCTCACTCCGATTCCTGAAACACCTGAATCAGATCAAAGTGACGCTGAAGAAAGACCGGACGGTCTGAGACGTTCCAGAAGAGAAAGAATAGCGTCTCGAAGATACGCATCTCCTGAGTGGACGTACCTGGCTGCAGATGCAGAGCCCAGCGAAGTCCGGGAGGTTGGGAGCTGGTACGGTGAGCTACGGAGGGGACACCCTCTCGATTGAAATACAGTTGCAGGTCCCAGGCGTAGAAGCATTTGGAAAGCTAACTCTGCAAGTTCCAAATCCTCCAAAGCTGAGTGGATTGCGTTTCCTGATCCTCAATCAGGTTATTTTCCCTTCATTTGGCTGACAGCTCACCGCGCAAGAATTAGGAGAAATTTGTGCGGAGATTTTGCAATTTGTCCTCGAAATACTTGGATCAAATATCATTAACGATGAAGCTTGAATCATAACCAAAGAAAGCATTAGGCCTTAGAAAGAAGATAACTTAGACCCCAGTTTAAGAAGATTTAAAATTAGGGACTTTCTAGTAGATGATGGAGTGAGGACTAGGGCTGACTACATCTCTTCAATAGGTTTCGTATCAATTGAAGGAACTTTGACATTAATTGCATGGGAGGAGAGAAGTGAGAAAGACATTGTTAAACAAAGAAAACAGAAAGAGACTGTGTTTTCCCTTTTGTGCTTCGGAACGAATCAGTAGAAACCATGGTGTTCGAAAAATCAACACAGAAGTGCATCATTGGCACCCTCATTGTAGTGGTGCTTATTGTTATAACTGTAGTGATCGTTACATCTCTAGTTGGATCTCAGGATGTCGGACAGAATAGGGTACAGGCAACACTCACTACGCCAATCTCTGAGATAGATGAGGATGCATCCGTAAGGGATCTAGAAATGATTAAGGAAACTAGTCGTAGATTACATGTTGATTTGTCAAAGGGTGATTTTACTTTGAATGCATATGCTCGATTATTGTATGAGTATGTGGATACCATGGAAGCAAAGAATTGCTATGTGTGTATGCAATTACCAGCCTCAGTAGAAGAAGGCATTCAATACCATCATTTGCCTTTGACCTATGGCATTACATGTAGTGTGTTGTTGAGCATGTTTTATAGCAAAGCACACTTCGGATACTATTTCTCAAATTATGATGTGGTACTCTCAGAAGTCCCCGTTCTTAAATACATGAATAAATATGATTCTTATAAGGAAGTAGAGCGAATGTCAAAGTATTTCGTGCCTACCATCACTTTAGATACGTCCTATGCCCCTAGACACAATTTAACCTGTATGTTAACTGACATTGAAAAGAAGTTTATAGATCAGATAGAAGATCGGCATAGACAGACTCTATTTAGACCAGATCCAAAGCACAAGGTTACCCCATGGACTAAGGAAGAATTAGATCATAAAGCAAAGGGGAGTTTTGGACCCATAGCATTAGATTTCCAGCAGAAGGGGAAGTTGTGTATTAGACACCCGACCACATACTACGATAAGATATTTGTGGGTGAGAGTGATTGTGAGCACGTCTTCCTGATCGAAGAATCAATTAGAAAAGCATTATTGGACAAAATAACAATAGTGCCCAATATGTATTTTGTGTGTGGAAAGAATGCCTATGTGAAGTTGCCCAAAAATTGGTATGGCACGTGTTATTTGGCTGTGGTATTTCCCAAGATTTTTCATGTGAATGATTTATGGCCCCTAGAAAGAAACAGACCTCACAGAGGAAAACAAAGTGTGAGTGCAGGAGAAGTGATTGGAGACATATTTGGAGCTATGATACCGAGTATGGGTGTGATTCTGAATGATTTGAAAATCAGAAAGCTGGCAACACTAGTGGATAAGCTCTCAATAAATACAGCTCAGATTTTATTACTTGTAGATGGGGAGATGGTTTCGATAAGGGCCATGGTTTTGCAAAACCGTCTTGCCCTAGATGTGCTGTTAGCAAAAGCCGGAGGAGTCTGCAAATTATTGAAAGTTCAACAGTGCTGCACTTATATTCCTGACAACAGTCGGGATATAAGGAAATACATCAACAATATTTCAGATATACACCAAGAGTTACGTGAGATGGCTGCTGAAGGACTCTGGGAGCAAGTGGGGAAAGGATTTGGCAAGATAGGCAGTTGGTTTGGAAGTTTGGGACAAGGAATAATGGGATATATCTTGAAGCCTATTATAATAGCTGTCATTTGTATAATTGTCCTACTAGGAGCCATCAAGGCTTACAAATGGCAAAGGGCACGACATCAGGAGACTGTTTCGAGAAAGCGAGAGCGCCAACTTGAACGACTGCAGGACAGTCATTACCAGCATCATAAGGGGTTAGAACGATTCAGACAGGGACGGCAAGCTACAGCTTCTGTTTAGGTCGGTCTCTTCTACAAGGAGAAACTACAGGAGAATAGAAAGTTGGTGGTATGACACTAGTCATAAGAGGGGGGAACTGATAGAGCGCTGATAGCACTCTATGTTGTATGAGTGCACTATACTCATGGTTTAAACGCACTCTCATGTATTCGTATTGTTTGCAGTGTTTTACGACTATTAAGAAACATTTATTTGATCATTTGCTGTTGAAAACTAGTGAACGCATTGAATTTTGTATGTATTATGATTCCTTCATGCATAATGTGCAGGACGATATTATTTCTATACACCGTAATTGTGGTTAGTTTAAGTTGCCTGAATCATAGGCCCAAAGTCTTAAAGTTTCGATTCTCCTTGCTCTCGAGAAATAAATAATTAAATGTTGTTGTGTTCGAAATGAGAATGTTCTCATCCAACTGCAGGTGCAAGAATACACATCGTTATTTTCAGAGTTAAGGAGAGACCCGGAATGTCTTTGAAGATGGCTGGGAAGCGAGAAGGGAGGATGCCTTGCGTATCTGGTCTGTCTGAAAGCCAAGGCCACTGGAAAGAAGATATCATTAATTAAATTTGTGCCATGAAAGAAAAAGCTGCTGCATAGAGGTGCAATGGAAAGTTTTAAGAAGAATGACGTATTGTGGGTTGAATCCCATCTTTTGTATGATGCACAGGGACAGCGAGACCAGACTTCTGCTAGCTTTCGGAGGAGAAGGGGCATTTTAGAGCGAGCTCCATAGCCATAAGCTAAAACGACCCATTTGACGTGAGTACTTCTTAGGAAGTCAACACGTGCTGACACCGTTGGGGAATGATAGAAGAGAGACAGGAAGGGCCCTCAATGTAGAGCAGTGTAGGGAAAGATTTTGATTTCTTTCAATGAGTCGAGAGCTGAATATCGCATCCATTTTGTGTTACGTTGTGATTTTGGAATTTATAATCATTTGTCTTTTGGGCCGCATTACTTATATTCGTAAACTTGGCTCTGTATTAATTTTTCTGTACCTCTATACTTTGCTACTGAGATGTATTTACATCCAATTGTTTTTGGCCTTATAATAAATATTCAAACTGCACTTTGGAGTTGGTGGTCTTTCCAGGCATGACAACTTTGCTGATATTTATCTGAGTTGTTTCCTCCCCTCAACCACTTTAAGTAAATAAAAGATTGATCGCTTACGCAATATTTAGTAGGAAACATCAGGTGTGCAATTTAGCGTAATCACTTACCAAGAACATACAAGGGCTTTGAGCTCACCCATTGCTTACCATTGGTTGGCTTTCCTGTCACTCTCATTTGAACTTCTTATTTGTGTCCTAGCTTGTTAATCTTATCTTTGTTCCTCCCATGGAGCATGGCCTCTTTACCATCTCTTTTGATTGTCTGGCTTCTAAGCTTCCACTGCTTGCTTTTCAAGCTCTATTTTTTCTTTTGGGTTAAGAGCACCATAGACATTCATGTGTTTTCCAACTGACTCCCTCATGTACTTTTCTCCCCCTGCACTCAGTGTTGCCGCCTTGGCCGGTGTGCTTTGCAATGCACTGTTCATGTTTCACTTGCCCATGAGTACTTCCCTCCTCCATTGCTTTCTCTCCTGTGTAATTCTCATATGCCTGCTCCATGATGGTCTTTCGCCTGTTGCTTCTCCTCCCCATCCCGACCCTCTGTGTTGCTTTCCCCATCCTTGCCCTTCTTCTCTCGCCTATTTTGCTGCTCCTTCCTGCCCTCCATGTTGCTTCCCCCTCCTGTCCCCTCCTCGCTTGCCCATTGCTTTTCCTCCCCACTCTGCTGTCTGTGATGAACACCCTCCTTCTGTCTCACCATTTGCTTCTGCTTCCTACCAGCATTGCTTCCACCCACCCGGGCCTTCTGTGTTGCTTCCCCCATCCCAGCCCCCTGTGTTGCCTTCCCCCACCCCAACCCTCTGTGTTGCTCCCATCTACAACTGTGCTACAAAAAAAACCTATTTTGCACTACTTGTTTGTTTTTTGTTTACTGATCTAAATTGCTAAATGAAAAAAAATTGCTAGCATCAGTTTTAATTTACATGCTCATGCATGGTGCCTACAAAAAAAATCTGACAGCCGCGTCATAGCGCCTTTTTCTAACTTTGTTTTTTTTTCTATGCTTTACAGCATGGCTAAGAAACATTGGCAAAGCCAATAAGTCCCACAGGCGAGACATATAGGCTTTGTCAATGCTTGGTATTTTAGTTTTCCTTACAATGGTGTCTGTTCTAATTTGTGGACCATTGTTGATGTTATTGAAGGTGTAGTGCTGGCTCTGGTTCCTGGACAATATTATGCTGTTATGCCAGAGGGCACGGTGCCTTTTCATGTTTCAGTGACTGCAGTTGTTGTGCCAGTGAGCACGGGTGTAAGGTGTGTTAGGTACTGGAAAGCAAAGTGCTCCTGTGGATGCCAGAGCAGTTTCGCATAGATGTGTCATAGTGGGTGGGTGAGTGAAAATGTTGGCTCAAATGCCAGTTCAAGTGATTCTGTACATGTGTCAATGTTTAGTGAGCAATTGTTTCAATGTTGGTACAGGTGATTATCCTGCTGTCGTTAAGAAGGTGCAGGTGGATGTTGCAGAACGCTACTGAGATAAGGCAGGTTGTTAGGTATGTTTCTCACTTTCACTGAAACAAAAACAATCCAGTTTAAATCTTTGGTGCAGCTGTCAATGTGCACTAGTTGTTTATGCTGCCTGATTCAGATGTACCTTGGGAGTAATGTGTGCTTAAAGAGAACTGACCCCAAGTGGCACAGCTCCCCTTTCTTTAACCCCTCGGCTGTGCCTGGCTGAAGAGGTGCGTGGTTCGGTCACTCCGTACAGTATAGAGCCTGGTGTTTGCCAGCAGAGCCGTCCCAGCTGCAGAAGCATGCCTGGAGGCCCCAGTCTCACACTGGCCCTCCCTTCCTCCAGGCTTCCTGGTTCTAGCATCAGATCCTCCAATTCTACAGTCACTGGCAGAGCCTGTGGGGCTAGCACTCTCTTAAAAGATGGTTCGCATGGCTGTTTCTCCTGCCCACCGGACAGACACCAGGGTTCCTTTGAACCCTGTCACTGTCCACAGTTCCTTCTTATATGCTGTCCAAATCTTCCAACCTCTGTGTTAATCCCTAGTTATGGCTTGGTCTCTTTCTATTAAGTCTGTCTCCTTGGCCTTACTGCATTGCTGGTTGGTTGGTCGCCTGCACCTTTAGGTGCCAACTGGGTGAAAACGGCACGATTCCCAGCCAGGTCTCCCTGGAATGCTGTCTCAGGCCGCCAGCCTCACAAGCATCATAGTGATGGGTTCACACTGTTTTGTGCAACCTGGAGTGTTCCAATAGTTGTGCAGAATATGGTGCAGGCTCCATTCTTGGTCTTCTCCCCGTTCGACTGCAATCCTGAGTGCTTTGTTTAACGTGCGCATAAAACGCTCTACGTCGCCTTTAGCCTAGGGCCAACTGTGTTGTGCTCTTTCAATGGTGACTCCACAGACTCTTTAGGTACCCCTTGAATACTGCCCCTTGGATGGTGTTGTCGGTCTGTATAAATTCAGGGGGTGCAAATTGTCGCAAAGGTCTTCTCTAAAGGCGGTATCTTATAGAAGGCCAACTAGGTCACTACTTCTACAATCAGGTAACGCAAGTATCCATCGACCATTAACATGGTAAACCTCCCACAGGAAAACTCTGAAAGCCAAGGCTAATCTTGGTCCACAGTGAGTTGCTGGTTTCTTTGGAGACAATGGAGGCCCAGCGGTTCACTCCTCCCATGAGCTACAATGATAGGCACTCTTTTATCGTCTCTCTCACAAACACATTGAGCCCCGGAACCCACACTTTTTCACGAATACTGGATTTCCTTTTCTCAACTCCTTGGTGGCCATCATCAGCTATTTCACCTGTCCTCACTTGTAGATGTTGTGGCATTACTTTCGATCCTCCATTGCATTCCTCTTTGACTTTCCAGAGCTGCTTAAACCTTGTTTTATTGACTGGCCCCACTGGTGCGGATCCTGAAAGAACATTTTCCACGTATGCTTCTGCAGCACTTCCACCACATTCTGTAGTCAGTTGTCCTCTTGTGTTGCATTCCGGATGTCTGCCATCTCCATCGTTCTTGAGCAAGCATCCCAAACTATCCTATTTAGGTAGTCTTCTGCTTCCTTTTCCTGCTTCTTCTGAGGTACCTAACTCTCACTTTGTAGCTTTCTTGGTGATTGCTCTTAGCTGTTCTGACAGCATTGCAAGTTCGGCAGTAACCATCCACAGTACGTCGCCATCCCAAAGAGACTGCAGACTTCTGTGATGTTGTGCGGGGCTTGTGCGTTCTTAATTGTGTCCAATTTACAGGGGTCCTCTTGCAGACCATCCTTTGAGAAGATGTACCCAATGAATTCAATACAGGATCCAAAGAACGAACACTTATCTCTGTGGAGTGTCAGTCTGTAGTCTATGAGTCGCTGCAGAGTGGCCCTTAGGCATTGATTATTATCAGCAAGGATTGCTGAATATATGAGGATATTATCACATATATTCAGGACCCGTTCTAGCCCTGATACTGTTTCCTTGATGGTGTCCTGGAACACTTCGGTGGCTGAGGAGATCCCAAAATTCAACCTCTTGTACCAGCACAACCCTAGGTGGGCTGGACGTGTTGTAATGTTCGACTCTCTGGGTGGAGCATCAGCTGATGCTACCCAGCATTCAGGTTTATATTTGAGAACCGCTGAGCCCCATTTAAGTCAGCAGGTTTCGTCCTTTTTATGCCTAGATTTTGGCCTTTGTTGGCATTAGGATTGGCCGGGGTTTCAGTTTATGGCACTGGTTGGTGTCCCCGACATTTACAGAGGCCCCAGTGCTGTGAGAGCTTACACCATGATGCCTGCGTCACTTCACAGACTGGTTGGGGTCATCACCGCTTCTTGCCAGGAAAAGCAAATGAAATCACAAAGGCCTCCTGGTCCTCTGTTTCATTGTTTTTGGACCTTTTCGCACACCCACTGTCTGGGGTTCCTGAAGCGAAGCATCTTGTTCTCCTCCAGTGTAAGCAGTTGGATTGCTGCTGTTGCAAATCTTTCTTGTGGTCTACATCCTCTGTCACTGCTCTGATGGACAAAGTGATTTACTTTCCTACAGGCGGAACATGATTTGCACACTTGTCTGATGTGTGGGCCCCCAACCCTCATTTTTGGCAAGGCTCTTCTGATTCTCGTTGGGTATTTCCGCTTGATCTTGGGATAGATTGGCTTCAGACAGTGTCTACTGTTTCTCTCTTGATGGTTGGCACTGTACTGGCTTGCTGTTGGCCCAGCCTTCATGCTAGAGCCATTTCTATCTCCTCCACACGGGTGCTTGAGAGGTCGTGGGATTGGGCTAAGATCAAAATGTCCTTCAGCTTGATGTGGCATACTGGTGTAATTTCAGTAGTTTTGCATAATATGAAATTCCCAAAATTATGCAAACGCGCTGGTGTAATTGAAATTTCAACCAGTCCTACGTAGAACTAAACCTCTAAGGATAATAAGTGAGCAAACCAATTCAGCCTGACTCTTCCTAGAACAGTCTGTTCCCCCCTACATTCATTCATCCTCCCACCCTTAAATCAATTCTTTCACCTTTCCATCCATCCTTTTACCATCCCAATCAATTAACATTTCATCCATCTACAGATATATTTATCCATCCACCCGTTCACATTTTCCAATCCATCCTCTGACCATCTGCTCACACATTGATCCATCCATCATTTCACTATTTTATCTATTCATCTTTCTACCCTTCTGTTCACCTATCCATCCAGCCTTGGTCCCTTCTTTCCTTTGTTCTTTTCACTCTTTCCTTTCACTTTTTATTTTACCGTTCCTTACTTTCACACTTCCTTTCACCTTTTCTTCTTTCCCTCCTTCTTCTTTTCCAATTTTTATCATTCTTTCTTTTCTCATGTTTTTTCTTTGTTATCTTTCTCTTCCCATATGCTCTGCTGGTCTCTGTCCTTATTTGTTTTTTGTCTCCTTCAATGAACTTGGCTCACTTCATAACCTTTAACTTCCATCTCTTTTTTTTTTTAAACATATTTTATTGCCTTTTATAACCAACAATGCATCTGCAATTTCAGCAATACATTTACAGATTTCAGTCCTTTTATCTGTGTCTCATATTGCATAATTAGTAACTACAGAATGTACCCATAAACTCCTGTGCCATATAACAACTAGTCGTAGCGCCGCTGTCTAGTCTACCTCTGTGTAGGTATTATCCCCCCTCCCAACTTGTCCCCAACATCTCCCTCCCCTCCCCTGCGCTGCTGCTGCCTATGATATCATACTACATCCTTCTGGATTGGACTGTGGTCTTGTATCCTGTACCTCTGTAGCATGGGGGCCCTCCCCGTCGGTCTTGGGGGACCTTTCTATTATGGACTCCTCCCCTCTGGCTCTGGCTCCATTCCCTCTTCCCGCTCTTGCCTCCCTGGGCTCCCCTGACCAGGTACGCCCTCTGAGGTGGCGGATTCCACTTCTGGGTCAGAATTGTTCATGTCTTCCAGTAACACCTCCTAAGCTCGTGCTCTCTCAATCCTGCCTATACCTCTTCTCGCATTCCTGAGCAGAATTCTGCCTTCGCTGCTTGCCCATTTCTCCAGTTCTTGCTTCCATCTCTGGAGGCTGGGGCCATTCGGTGCCTTCCATTTACTGGTTATCTCTCTTTTTGCCAATATAAATAAAAGGTCTTGAAATTTATCAGTAACTTTAGTTTTGGCTGTGTGAGGGAACATGTTTAGTAAAACATGTTCTGGTGTGCATGGTATCTCCCGCTCTATGATTTGCGCCACTTCTCCTGTCACTTCCTGCCAGTAAGTCCCTAAAGACGGGCAACTCCACAACATGTGTATCAACTTTGCTCCCTTTTCTCTGCATCTTGGGCACTCCGCATCGTTTCTGTGGAAGAACCGGTTAATTTTATCTAGGGTATAGCATGCGCTATGTAGAATGTAAAAACCAATCAGGCTAAATCTCGCGTAGCGAGAAAATTTAGTGGCTCGTTGTAGTATGTTTTCCCAGTCTTTGTCCTCTAATGGTCTGCCCAGGTCTTCCACCCACTTAATCCGTAGCTCCTCAAGCGGATGCGTAGAATCGCGTCTAATGGCTCTGTACAAACATGTGACCGCTTTTATGGTTCCCCCTGCCAATCCTATGTATTCATAGGTAGCATGTGTCGGTAGTTCTGTCGTCCCTGCCCCCCAATGTCTTCGCATTGCTCCTGTGACTGCTCCATAGAGCAAGAAATGCCCCTGCGGGATATCCCATTCTGTGCTGAAGTCCTCAAAGGTGAGTAATTCCCCATCTCTGTAGAAGTCCCCAATCTTCGTCACCCCTGCCTGTTCCCACTCCTCTATTCTCCCCCACTGCCCTTCATGCAGGAGTACCTCTAGTAGTGCAGGCGACAACTCTGGTGAGTATGGGCGTTTCATCTTCGTCTTTTGCAGTCATCTATTCCAGCACCGCCGGATCACCCTGTGTTCAGTAGTGTGTATATGCCTCAGCTTAAGTGTCCCCATCAGGGTGCCGAGCACTTCCGCTTTGTCTGGGGCAAAGGGGAGCCTCCCTCTCTCCGGTGCCAGACTTCCAGCCACCCATTGTGTGAGTCTCTGCAGCTGCCCTGCTAGATAGTATACCTCCATGTCTGGGACTGCCAGTCCTCCCTCCGGTTGCGATCTTTTTAACGTGGATAAGGCTACCCTCCTTCTGCTCGCACCCCATATACAGGCTGAAATGCACGAGTCCAAGTTACGGAACCATGCTCCCGGTACCCACACTGGGAGTGTGGTAATGTAATACAGCAACCGAGGAAGAGCCACCATTTTTAACAAGGAGATCCTTCCTCCTACCGATAGTGGGAGTCCCCCCAGAAAGCCATACTGCCTTTCAATGATCTAAGCGCTCCTCCCCCGTTTCCTTCTTGTACGTCTCGCATGGAGTGAAAGATCTTCACCCCCAGGTATCGAAAGCATTGGGGCTCCCACTACAGTTCTCCCATCTCCGCCGGGGGTGGAGTGCCCTCCGTCACTGGGAACAGCCGAGATTTTTGCCAATTGACCCTCAATCCTGAGAGTACCCCAAACTCTTCCATCATTAGCTTAGCCCCTCTTAGTTCCTCCTCTTTATCTTTTAAAAAGAGCAGTAGATCATCAGCGTAGAGCGCTATGTGGTGTGTTAGGCCTTCTGCCTGCAGGCCTCTATACTCTCTCCCGGATCTCGCCCTACATGCCAGTGGCTCCATGGCCAGAGCAAACAATAGCGGGGAGAGGGGGCACCCCTGGCGCGTGCCCCTCTCCACCCGATACTGCGCCGAGATTGCGCGACCTGTGCGGACCCTAGCCACTGGGTTCTCGTATAGCAGCCGTACCCATTTTATAAATCCCTGCCCGATCCACATTTTTGCCAATACGGCATACAGGAATTCCCATTCCAGGCTAACGAATGCCTTCTCTATATCTATGGCGAATATCGCTCCATCAGGGTCCTCTTCTTTGCTCAGTTCCAATACAGCAAGGAGACGCTGTATATTCAGAGTTGTGTTCCGGCTGGGAATAAACCCCGCCTGATCTCGGTGGACCAGAGCAGTCATGTATGGGAGTAGCCTTGTCGCCAGTTTCCTACTCAAGATTTTGAAGTCAAGGTTTAGCATTGATAGGGGCCTATATGCCGTGCACTCTAGCGGGGACTTATCTGGCTTGAGTAATGGGATCACAACTGCCTCCCGAGTGGTCTGTGGCAGGATACCCCTTTCCCAAACTTCTGCATATAGCTCCACCAACCTAGGAGCTACCTCCGCCACATATGCAGCATAGAACACCTTAGGAAGCCCATCTGTGCCCAGAGTCTTTCCCCTAGCTAAGTTATTTATGGCCATCCTCCCTTCGTGCTACGAGATCTCGGCCCCCAATTGGTCTGTTCCGCCAGGTACTCCTCCATAGCTCCTGCCTCCCTAGAGCCACTACTCCTGTACAACTGCTCGTAGTAGTCTCGAAATCTGGTGTTTATTTCGTCCTGCCTATATAAAGAGCGCCCTGTCTGGTCCGCAATTTCCATAATGGTATTCCCTCTTCTGGTCGGGTTGGCAAGCCAAGCTAGCAGTCTTCCTGCCTTAGCCCTCTCTGCATGAGTCCTGTCCGTGTATGCCTTAAAGTTAAAGCACCTCAGCCGCTCTTCTTGTACTGCTACCTCTTCTTTTGCTATTAACAGCTCCTGTCTCAGCTCAGGATGCTCAGGTCTTCTCAGTTCTAATTCCCTAAGCGCTCGGTCCGCCCTTTCCACGTCCGCAATCAATGTCTTTCGTATCCCAATGGATGTTGCCATGCAGCGCCCTCTGATGATAGACTTAAATGCCTCCCATTCCGTTCCTCTAGAGTCAGTAGAGAAGGCATTATCGGCAAAGTATGTGGTAATATGGCTCCTAACTTCCTGTAAAAACACCTGGTCCTCCAGGGCCTCAGGCTTGAGGCGCCAGGTAGGAATGGGTTGCTGCTGAATTCCCCATTGTATCTTAGCCAATATCGGAATGTGATCCGAGATGGTACGAGTCAGATATTCCGCCCCTTTGAGCATTGCATGTATGTCAGGTGAGCATAGAAATGTGTCCAGTCTGACGTGTAAGTCATGTACGTATGAGAGGTGGGAGTATTCTTTATCCAGTGGATGGGTGCGTCTCCATATATCCACGATCCCCCACTGAGTCTGCCAATCTCTAAAAGTGCTGGCTACCGTATAGACCGGTGAGTCTCGTAGCGGAGGGTGTGATCGGTCCAATTCTGGGTCTGCAATGCAATTAAAGTCGCCTCCCATGATGACCGTGCCGATCATGTAGGGTGCCAATACTCCGGACATCCGCTCCAGAAAGCTACTCTGGTCTACATTCGGCCCATATATATTAATTAGTGTAATGTACTGTCCGTCCAGCCTCCCCGCCACTATGACGTATCGACCCTCTGGGTCTACCTTGTGCCCAATGTGCTGAAAGGGGACCCCAGCCCTTATACATATGAGCACCGCCCTTGCAAACGCCAAGTGCGACGTATAATATGCTTGCCCTCTCCATCTCCGGTGCAGCGCAGCTCCTTCTGAGGCCAGTGTATGAATCTCCTGCAGCATTGCTATATGGATCCCCCTCCTATTTAACTGAAAGAATATTTTATATCTCTTATGCATGGAGTGCATGCCCCTAACGTTCCAGGATAACAGGTTATAGTCTGTCTTTTTTGCCATTACTGTTTCTCGTCATTTCCCCTCCCTGCTCCTCATAAGGCAGGCCGTCAATGCTTTCCTCAGAATTCTGTAGACTTTGCTGCTGCTATATTTCTTTTCCCCCTTTGGCTAACAGCAGCGCCCCCGTTACAAAACATAACACAGTTTTAACACCCCAACTCCCCTTCCCCAGGACAAGTGAGAAACTCTCTCCCATCCAAACTAAGCACTCTGGTGCTAACATAACAAATGTCCAAAGTTCGGGTAGCGGCGAGGCCAGTGTCCACCCAGAGGAAAGCCGTACCCCCGCCCCCCCCGGATCCCTCCCACCCAGTGCATGCTACATTTCTTATTCAATGCCCAGTGTCGGGGCCCCTTCCGCCTCGTGCTAGTACCCTCCCGGTGTACTGTGGACTCCCTTCCACCATGTTCCCCTGTATACTTGCGTGTCCTGAGAACCTTCAGGCAATATCATCCGCCATTCTGGGAGTTATTTCAGGGAGAGTTTAACTGGTTTCGCCCATTGTGCTGGTACTAGTGTCCGAGTCTGAGTCTCTTGGGTCTTCCCCCAACATTGAAGATACGCTCTTCGTCCCCTGCTTGTTCATGGAGGCCACTGTCGCCACAGTATTCTCCCTGTCTCGTCGTGACTCTTCTACTGTGGGTGTGTTCCTGGGTTTTCCTCCTCCTCCTGTAGCACTTGTGTTATCCCGACCTGAAAGCCCCCGCCTTTCTTCTTGTCTCTCCTGTGGTGCGTGCGCATCAACCCAGTCCCACACGTCCTGTGGAGTGTTGAAGAACTTGGTTTCTCCCGCAGATATCATCCGGAGCTTGGCCGGGAATATCATGGAGTATTGCACCCCCATTTGTCGTAGTTTCGGTTTGACTGCTATGTAGGACGCTCTTTGCTTTTGTACTTCCCTTGAGAAGTCCGGGAAAATTCGTACGATGCTGTTGTCGATTTGCAGTTGACATGGTCTCTATCTTTGTAGAAGAGTAGTCAGGCTACTACTGGCCTCGGAGGCCGGCCAGGCGGGAGCGCCCTAGTTGGGACTGTGTGTGCCCGCTCCAGGGCAAAGTATGGTGACAGGCCTTCCTCCGCCACCTCTGTTCGGAGCCAGTTTTCCAAATAGGCTACCATGTCATTCCCTTCAATTTTCTCTGGCAGGCCTATAATTCGCAGGTTATTGCGTCTCGCTCTATTTTCAGCGTCTTCCGCTCTGAGTTCTAGCACTTGGATTCTCTTCTCTATCTCAGCAAATCTCGGAGCAGACGCAGTCACCTGAGGCTTCAGCTCATGGATCTCCTCCTCTGTCGCCATGACCCGGTCTGCCAGCTTCCTGTGATCTGCCCTGAGTAGGCCCAGGTCTTCTCGTAGTGTATCTATTTTTGTTTCCACTGCTGTTCTCGACAGTTCTATGGCCTTCAGGATATCATAGAGGGATGGGTTCTCTTGTGTCTCCTTCTTATCCATGCGTGCTCCTGTTCTCAGGTGTGCGTCCCCCAAGTCCTCCCCTGTCGACTCATGTTGCTGCTCTGTGTCCCTCCTCTTAGATACTCTCCCCATGGTGTTAATGACTCTCGGCTTGGGGATCCCCCCTTGTCCGCGTCGACGTCCGGGACGTGGGTCTCCGCTTTTTCCACTTGTGCTGGATAACACTTACGGCCGTTCCTGTGCTGCTAGGGCCTTCCTCTTTCTCTTCACCCTCTGTGTCCCGGTGCCACCATGCAGACTCGAACAATGCTGCTCCCAGTCTCACGTCTCGGATGTTTTTTTTTTTTAGCAGCACTCTTCTATCTCCTACTGGTGCTTAGCCTACTATATGGGACTTTGGAATGGCACCTCTGTTCCTGTTGCTGCCGGTCAACTTTCAGCTCTGGCCAGGCGTCTATCGCCCCTGTGCTTTTCTGCTGCCTGCCCTACTTAGCCTATCCTGTGCAGCACTTCCGACCTGCTTGGATTGCGGTGTGGGCAACTGGATAGTGCTGCTCCTACTGCCTGTGGCAGCAGCGTCTTCGGGATCTAGTGATCAGGCGGGACCTCCCCCTCCACAGTTATCGCATGAGCTGTATCTGGGCCCATGTGTACTGTTGCCCACATACACAGCGGTTCCGTTCGGGGGCCCCCAGTGATTTCCGCTCCCAGTAGCGTTCTTGCCTGTAATTCTGCTTCAGCCGCCTGTCTGCTGGTGTCCCCTACCTGGCCGCAGGCCTCAGTCCTCCTGGTTCCCGCTGCGCGTGCGCCGTGATGGTGGCCCACAGGCCTTCTTTCCGTCTGTTGGGCCCCCTCTCTCCTCTCTCTGCAGTGTGTCAGCGGGGGTGCTCCCCAGTACACCTCAGTCTCCCCGAGATTGTAGGGGGGTTAATTATGAGCTAGAACTCTCTCCTTTTGCTGCTCTTTCTCACCAGGACCCCGCCGGCGGGCACCGCTCTCTCTGGTCTCTTGCCCGGTTTCTCTTTGCGGCAGGGGGACTTTCGTACCTGGGCCAGGCTTCTCCTCTCCTCACGGCAGGGCCAGGAGTCCCAGGAGGGAATCACCCAATGTACAACCAATATTTCCTCTAATGAAGCCTCCCAGCTCCTCAGGCCTATTCCGTCTTAGGCCACGTCGTCAGCTTGTCCGGACCGCAGTCTGTTCGCCCGATGTCTGCCCTGGGCCCCTGCTTCGTCAGAGGGAAGGATCCGCAATGTCCCCACAGTTGCTCGTGCGCCGCTTTCGCCCGTGCCTTCCTCCTCGCTAGCTCCTTATTGCTCCGGACTCCTCAGGGCCCCACCAGCTCAGTCGCGGTCACCTTCCCGCTCAGCTGCCCACTTCATTCCCGCTGCCGGCACTCAACTCTATAGTGTCAAGGGGGTCTTCCCTCGGTGGTCTGCCCAGGAGCAGGTCCCAGCCACAAACAGAGCACTGCTCAGCTTCTTGCTCCGGGGTCCGGCCCTTCCGCCTCAAGGCACCCTCCGTGCCATGATACAGGGCCGCCGCAGTGCCGTCACAGCCGCATCTTCGCCCGCGCCTCTTTCCGTATTGGCTTCCCACTGTACAGGTAGCAAGGGCATTTACTTTCCTGCCCTCTATGTGCTCGCAATCGGCATCTGCTGTGCCTCCTGTACCCGTGGCGTCCACGACTCCGTCACTCTCTGCCAGTTAGACCGCGGCCGCCATTTTGCTCGGCCTCGCGGTCCCTTTGCCAGTTGTGGTTTCCTGCCTGATCTCGGCAGTTATCGGCGTGCTCCCCGGCTCCGTTTGATTCCACAGTGTTGCGGGGGTTGAGGTGGATAGCGCCCGAGCCTGGGGCCCCTCTATATCGGGCAGGATGGCACTGGATGGGGGATCACCTGTGGGAGCTCAGGCTCCCGTCTCCATCGGCGACCGGCCACGCCCCCCCTTTAACTTCCTTCTCTTAACCATGCATTTTTCTAAGAGGATTTTATAAACTTTTATTTTCATCAGTGCAGCCTGAAAAGGCCAGTCTAAAATGATTAAACTTTGAGTTGGAGGAAGATTACCAGGCCATCTGGTGCAGTGACTATCCTCACCTAAGCTGATAAAGAGGAGCGTGTGGGGTGGCAACCAACACCAATGCGCTCTTTCTTTTGTTGGAGTCTCATCCTGGCTGGGAGCTATACAGAGCTTAACACCTTGATGCCAATGCAATGGAGAGAAACAAAGGCACTCAGCTTGTTACAAGCACTTAAGAGAAACTATTGGAATCAGGTTCTTGACTTTGTTTCACCCCTGTCAGACAAGCCTGACCTGTAAGAATGTCAGATGTATCTGTAAGAGTAACGATGTAAATAGCAGTTACCATTTTTTTTAACTTGATGGCAACTCATGCCACGGAAGCATGTTGGAACACTTTATGTCACATATTATCAAGAGACAATAAAGCATACACTTGTAAGCCTATGTACAGGAAATGTTGCATAAGATAATGAGGGTTACAAGGTGTAAGAATCACATCGTCCACACTGGTAGGCATTATACATTAAAAGTACTTGTTCTGGGGAAAAACTAAGTCAGGATTTAAAACATTGGGCTGTCTGTAGTAATAAAAACATTACTACCCAAAATGACCCCATTTTAGGAACCACAGAATAACAAAATATTATGAAAAAAGCAATAATGTCTTAAACCTATGCCTTGAAGTTTGCAAGGAGAACCTAGATGCTGGTGTTCTAGCTGACTATACTATATTAGAAGTACTGCAGAGTATGAACTTAAAATAACAAAGGATCTCTTTGACAAAAGCAATAATTCACTGACCTTTCATCGTAGAAATCAAATTTGAGATCTGCATATTTCATTTTGTGCCTAGCAACAGGCACAGTAATCCTCTATGCTGCTTTATGAGGAGTCACAACTGTGACTGGCCAAAATACAAATAAATGAAATGTTTATGTCCCGCTTAACAGTGCGCAGGCACTGTTTGCTGCGGGGAGTATTGTATACAGTAAAGGGCTTGGAGCACGCCCTTACTTACCATTGGTTTGCTCCATTTTCACACTTCAATGCAGCCTTTTAATTGGGCATCACCGGCCATTGCGTCAGTTCCATTCCTTCAGTGGAGCATAGATCAAGTACAAATTGATTAAACTTAACTAGTGGCCATCCCCTGCTCACGCTATGATTACGGTACTATTTCTTTTTTCCCCCCACCACTCCTCCTGGTGCTTCTTTCCCCTCTAGCACAAACTCGACTCGGAGGTATTGGAGCGCTTAACATGAGCTCCAGTTACATTACATTCATGTTTTTTAATTTTATTTAGGCACAGAGACGCATTAAACAACGTTACATGCATTTTTGTGTTTAAGCACGGGGCGATTAGGTGAATTTGCTCAGAATCACAGGATGTTAAGCTGATGCCGAGACTCGAACCTAGCTGCCTGTGCAATTTTACAGCGTTTGGTGCTTTGAACTGAATTGCGCCTCCACTCTGTCATGGAAGGCGTCACTGTTTCCCCCGTAGTTGCTTCCTCATCATTGCTTGCAGCCGCCTTCATTCATTACTTTTTGCGTCCCCTCATACACACCGTTGGTCAAGAAGACTTCAAAATACTAGTCCAAGAGGTGCAGTATTTATTTAATTTCCAGAACAGCTGGATAGGGGGGCAGCTCTAATCAGACAAGGCTCTGTGTTCAAGCTCCTGACGACCACCCGACATGAAGAGTGGACTGGTTTTAGGTCAACCTCCTTGGCAGGTGTTGGAGGAAATAGCTCAGACTGCATTGCCTTGTATTCCCAGTCGAGCCAGACTATTACAAAATAAGCCCTTCATCAATATATGGGCAGGGATCATATACAGGCGGTGTGTTATTTCTGCAGTCAAAGGGCAGGGCTAGCTGAACACAGGGAGTCCCTAGAAGAATGTGAGTGTGTTTCTTACACCAGTGAGTTCACAAGCAGAAAACTGTCCATAAAGCAGTCATATTGCCCCTGCCTACCTACACTGACAACAATGGTAGCACCCTACAGCATGGATGCAATAGGTTGCAATAGTGCTAAACCCTCAAACCTAAGGGTGCAGTTAAAGGCTGTACATCCATTATGATTAGAACTGCCATTACGTATGAGGCACCTTATATTTTGTATTTTCACATTACTCCCTGAGGACCAAAGAATAATAATTTTTCTCTATTTGGCTACACATTTGGCATCTATTTATTTTTTTAGCAAGAACTCCAGTTATATTACACCTGTTCACATTAATTTTGCTGGTCGCCATTCGGCAGTGAACATGATTTGGGCAATGGTCAACGGTGCAGATTTTGAGGGTTAAGTGGGATTTCTGGGAGCCAGTCACACATGCGGCCAAGAGAGAAAACAAATTCCATTGGTATGGAGGGTGCTGATTGTCCCCTCAAACTACTGCCAACTGCCTGCACAAATGGAAACATATCGCCCATTTGAGCAGAAAATAGTCTAATCTGGCAATACAGATTCTCACTGCAGCCGATAGGAATCTGGAGTACATCACTGCACCCAGTGTCGCTCAGGAAAGCATCCATGGGAAAGCCCTATGGGGTTTGCAGTATTAAATAGGCCAGTCACAAGATGGAAAAACAAGCATTTGCAATGCAATAGTTCTCGCATTTCCGAGAGTTTAAGCTATTGACAACAGACCCAGTGCTGTGTTTCGAATCAACTCTGACAAGAACTGGTGATTTTGCTTCCTCTGCACTAATATCTCCTTGGCCTAGTGGGGTCCAATAAAACCACCCCTGCTGACGAAGCAGGGGTTCACAATGCTACTGCCCTTGGATCAGATGCACTCGGACTTTCTCCATCAGATCATCGTCCACTCAGGTGCTTGCCAGATCCCTCAGTCGGGCATAGATGTTTTCGATGGTCTCCTTGTCGTGCTGCTGAGCCTGTCTCAGCTTCAGTCTTTGAAAGTCTGGGTTGAGCTGCAGGTTGAAGTGTGTGTTTAGTGCGGTAATAACCGTGTCAAAGTCATTTACCGTGCCTGGGAGGTACTCGATTAGTTTGTAGATTTCTTCGCCTGTGAAGTACAGCAGTAGTGATCTCTTTACGGCACCATCTGTTTCTCTGGTTGCCCTGAAGTAATTATTGAGGCAGCCAACCCAAGCCTTCCATACAGCACCCATGGTTTCGGTATCGATCAGTTCACTAAAAGTAGGAAGTGGGACCATGGATGCTGATCTAGCGATCAGGGATCGATAATTTTTCATAAACATAGGCCCATTTACACTACCCAACTGATCCCTTCACGCTGGGGTTCAGAGTGATGCAAGTTTATACCTATTTTACTATGAACACTATTGAACCTGCATTTATCTTCATATATTGTGGCGATCGGATCTAAAGTTGAAGAGTTGATGATAATAATTATGTACTCATTCTATTCTACTAAATATTAACAGACTCAGTATGTATAATTCAGTTTGTTTATCGTAAATAATGTAAAATGAATGCTCATTAAGCACAGTCACACAATGCAAAACATAGATTATCACGGAGAGAAAAATATTTAGCAATTGATTAAATCAAACTCATGTCAATAAACAGTGCATTGAAGGAGTGGATAGGCGAAGAGAGAAAAGTTTCAGAGACAAAATATATTTGCATTTGATTGTGCAAATTCGAGATATCGACTATACTAACCCAAATGAGAATCAGGAAAATCTACCCCTTTGGCCATAAAGGGCAGCAGGGCCCTTGAGAAGAGTCGAGTGGCAAAGTTTAAGTCAGGAATCAGAAAACAGGTAGGCCTCTATCTGGAAACAGCAAACCGATGACAGCGACGATCTCCCGCTAGCTAAACACCTTGCCGACCCAAACCACACCCCCCAGGGTTCCTCAATTATACCCCAAAACCTAAATGTCCAACCCACATATGTTTCAAATAGGAATGATTTTCGTTTCTCATTGGCTAAGGATGGGGGTGTTCTGTCACACCACTCTCTGCGTGATCATTTATTAAATGTCCCATTGTCCCAAACATTCAGCATTACAACAGATTCTATCCAGGAAACAATTTTGAACACAATTACAGCACATATTTCCTAGAGTGTATTTTTCATGTATCAAGTGTATCAAGTCTTTCACGTTTTCTTTGTTTGGCTCTGCCATCTCGTGAGGAAGTTGCATCACTTCCATTTGCTTATCGAAATGTCTTCTGAAGCATGGCAGTCATACAAGGACAAAAGGACAGGCACAGCTTTCGCGTTCTCTCTTCTTATAAAATCATTCTTTTTTGGACATCTTATCTTCCATTAAATATTAACCCCAAACTGGCATGCAGGAAAGTAGTCCCATGCTTGCTTTTCTACAGAGAACAGAACACAAACATTTATTATTTTCATGAAATGTAATTTCATTGCACACCATTCCAGCATTGCACTAACCCATGCACAACCCAAGTTATTTCTAGAAGTTATTATTAACGTGCACACAAGCAGCATTAGTCTCTTAAATCGAAAGCACTTATGGCCTAGTTTTCATGCATTAATATACGCATTAGTTTCACACATGCGCAAAAGCATTTCCCCTTATTATAGCGTTTTAAAAAAAATATTTTCACAGCACACTTGTTAAGAAAATGTTACTGAGGGTTCAATCCGAGCAGGTTTGATTTTCTCAAAACCCTGCTCCATCAATCCCCCCTTTGATGGCGTCTTGAGCCATCATAAAAATACCCAACAAAATACAATTTGCCACTTATTAAAATGCTGTACTTCTTTCTCGTTTTATCATTCTTCCGTCTAAATCTTTCATGATTTCATAGTCATTTCCTCTCATATCCTCTAATTCTATCTCTTCTCTCTTTCTTTTTCTGGCTCTCCGTTTAAGATCTGACACCTTTTCCTTTCTACATTTACATTTGCAACATTTATAAATCAAAACAATCATTAATGTCACCACAACTACTGAAGTAATAGGTATTAATATTTTCCCTAGTAAACTATTCCCTAAAGTAGAAAACCAATTTCCCACTGAGGAAAAACTCTTACAAAGTTTCTCCCAAGCACCATCAACCTTTAATTCAGTCAAATCTTCATGAAGTTCTGTAATATTTTTTATATACCCCTCAAGATTTTTACTCTTATCAGGGATATAAGTACAGCATTGTTGTATTTTCAACATGCTACAGACTCCACCCTCTTTTGCCAATAATATATCAAGGGCAAGTCGATTTTTCAAAACCATTGATCTTATTGCAATCATTTCAGTATCAATCATCAAGAACCCACCAGCAGTATCTGTTGATAAATGATCAACCACTGTGGACAATTTTCTAATTTTATGTGAATTCAGAATGACTCCAACTGAAGGTATCAGTGCTTCAAAAATATCCCCAATTATTTCAGAATAACTCGCTCTTCTCTTATTACGTGTTAATCCCTGTTTTATTTAATTAACTCTATTATTCTTATCTACATGATATACCTTCGGGAACACTATGCCTAAATAACAACATCCATACCAACCTGTAGGTAACCTATAATAAGCATTCTTACCACACACATAGTAAATTCTTGGGAAAACAGGATCAGTTCCTCCTTTCAATCCCCAACTTCCTTTAATTCCATTTTATGCACTTATATAAAAAATAAAAATCTAAGAAAAACCCTAAATTTGAAAAAACATGAAAAAACGTATCTAAAAAACCATCTAGAGCGCAGTGTATCCTTACACTTCAGGTCTCTTCTTTACCCCCTCTTTTTTCTTTTTTTTCTTTTTGTATCTTGTTCATCTTCAAATCTTCTGAATCTTCATTGAATTTTTCACACTTTAATTTTTCACAGATCCTTTTAAGGAGGTCTTAATTTACTTTCATCACTTTGCTCAGTACCAGCTTCTTCTTTTCTTTCATTTGTGTTCTCAATCTCTTCCAACACCACATATGTCCATTCTGGAGCTGTGTATTTCTTATTCGAATTCTTATTCTTTTTGTTTTTTGTACCAATTCTTCTTCTGAATCACTTTGTTCAGTATGACTTGATATTTCATTTATTTGATCTGGCCTTTTCTTTTCTAGAGTGTATTTCAGTCTTTTCACTCCTTTTGGCCACTCATCACCTTTTCTTACTTTTTTAACTTGAACTGCTTCTTCACCTTCGTTGTCAAGTTAGCAAGTTCTTTTATTCAGTTCTTTTCTTTGTTGTACTTGCTCTTGATTTTCATCAGTCACTTTCTCTTTTTCTTTCTCAACAGCAGTCTCTTGAGACCCAGTAGCTGGTGCCCACTTTATTCGACTTGTACTTGGTTCTTCTTCAGCTTTTTCAGAATCTGTCTCACTAGATTCTATAGCTTCATGACCTTCAGCTTCTGGTTCTTTTCTTTTCTTTACCAGTTGCTGTTCTTCTTCTTGTCTTTCAAGTGGACTTGCGACTCTTCTTGTATGACTTGCGTGAATCCATTTAGGCAAGCCACCACACTTCACTGCTGTTGTTGTCACCAAAATAATCTGGTATGGTCTGTGCCATCTGGGTTCTAAACACGACTTCCTCACATGCTTTTTCACCAGAACCCACTCGCCTGGACTTAAGTCATGTGCTTGATCCGGCTGTGTTGTGGTTGCAATTTCTCCAACCTGATGAGACACAGTGTTATATGGGGTTATGTGGCCCTTAGATAAATTGTCGACATTGCTAAGTTAGCATGAGTTTTGCTTGCCCTATGCTGCTGCTTTTGCGCACGCCTCTGCTAAGAGTTTGTTTTCGCAACACTTTGCCTCTGCCCTGTACATGATAACAGATTGTTTTTCACATTCTCAGCTTTCCCTTCAATTCTGTCTGAACATAATGTGCAAGGTCGATCAACAATGTATCCTGTTATTCTGTTCTGGTCAGTCCCTATTACCTAGACAAAAAATGTTACCAACAGCTGCAGTATGGACGAATTTGGCTTTGCTATAGCGTTGTTGCATGTTTTTGAAACACACTAGAAGAAAGCCGTTCCATGGAGCTGAGCCCTGCTGTTCCTATGATGTAAACCTTTGCATTTAGGCTTCCAGGTAGGAGGTCTGCTAATAACGCCTAGAGATCTTCTGTTATATAAAATAACTTCTTACTACCAAGGGGAGGGTGATTAGGCCCAGTTATTTTGCCTTTTTCACAGTCTTTATAAAATGACGACTCCTTTTGTATTCTATGGTATTGTAGCAATGCTAATGATGCTAGCTTTATGCATTTTGCTGCTGGTCGTGGTTCGCATACTGTTTTATGAATCACTATAGTCAAAATAAACATTTTGAACTTATTTAGTGACTCTGATTATTCTTATTGTGGACAAGTACATGAGAGCGAAAGATTGTCTTGTTCCCGTGGCTCTGAGGTGAGTCGGGAGTGCTCGTGTTCAGGGTTGTCTAAACATTCATAGCTTCTTGATATTTGTAGGAGACCGAATGAGACACTATTGCTAGTCGGTTGAGATTTTGGGTACTAAGGTGATAGGAGGTACACCCCTATTTACTGAGGTCCTGTTTTCTTGTGCATAGTTCTGTGTATGAGCAGAATCCCCGCAACAACAGAATGCACCAGATCAACCAATCCTTTGCAATAATCAAGCACTAGATCATCAGTAATATTCATCAATTTGTTTGCTGGCACAATTGCTTGTCTCATTGCTCTCCCCATCAGAATTTCGTGAGGACTCAATCCAGTCTTTTTATCAGGAATGCTTCTAAGAATCATCAATACCAGGGGTAAAGCGTCTGGCCATTTCAGTGTTGTAGACGCACACACTTTTGACAGTCTGGACTTTATAGTGCCATTAATTTGCTCGACCACTCCAGATGCTTCTGGTCGATAGGCACAATGCAACTTTTGTTCAATTTGTAATGCTGCACAAATCATCCAAATGATTCCATTGTTGAAATGTGTTCCCCTATCTGTTTCTAAAGAGACTGGAAATCCGAACCTAGGAATTATCTCCCTCAAAAGCAGTTTAGCAACAGTCAGGCTATCATTCCTTCTTGTTGGATAAGCCTCTACCCAACGAGAAAACAAGCAAACAACAACCAACACATATTTCAGTCCATTACAAGGGGGAAGTTCTATAAAATCCAACTGTAAATGGTCCTGCTGCTTTTCCAATTCGACCCCAACTAACAACTGTCTTTCTACCTGGATTTTGCTGCTGGAATCTCTGGCATAGACTCTCTGCAATGACCCTAAACTTTGGATTATACCATGACTGCTTGAAGAGTCTGATCATAGCATCTCTTCCAACATGTACAATTCCATGATACATCCTTGCCATCTGAGAAAGTAAACAATCTGCCATCACTGGTCTTACATCAACATATACCCACACTTCATCTTCTGCTCTCTTTTTACAACCTGATTTTAACCAAATTTCTTTCTCTTCCTCATTTGTTTCTTCCTGTAACTGTCTAATTTCATCCCATGTTTCTAAAGAGGAAAACATCAAGTGGCAATTTGTATCTTTTTTCTCCAGCCCTCTGTTGATTGAAATTGAATTTTGTGCACAGAAACGAGCCACTTGGTCTGCGTATCTGTTTCCATTTGTCACATAGTCATTTCCTGACTTGTGTGCAGACATTTAACCACAGCAATCCTTTTGGGCAATTGTAATGCATCCAATAAATCCTTCACATTTTTACTGTTCCGGATTGGGGATCCTGAAGAAGTCAAGAATCCTCTTTGCATCCACAACTGTCCAAAATCATGCACCACCCCAAAACCATATTGGCTATCAGTGAATATGGTTACTCTCAGATTTTTGCCAATTTTACATACTCTTGTCAAAGCAATTAGCTCAGAAATTTGAGCAGAATTTATCCCCTTCAGACAAGATGTTTCAAGGACCATAGACACTGTACATACTGCATAAGCAGCACTCAATACACCCTTTTCATCTCTCAGACAAGATCCATCCACAAACATCACACTATCTGATTCTTCCAATGGTGTATCCTTTATGTCAGGCCTTGGTTTTGTGCACAATTCTGTCACATCCAAACAATCATGATCTACTTCATCCTTCACTTCTTCACAATTTGAACTCGGCAACAAAGTTGCTGGGTTCAATGTTGTACACCTTGTTATTGTCACATTTTCAGCACCCAAAATCACTCTCTCGTATCTAGTCAGCCGACTATACGTCATATGTTGAGTTTGAGTTCTTGTTAAAAGAATCTCAACAGAGTGTGGCACATATACTTTCACTGGTTGTCCCATAGCAATGACTTCACTCTGCTCAAGACTCACACAAGTAGCAGCCACTGCTTTCAAACAGCCTGGTAACGCTGCTGCCACTGAATCCAAAGAAGCAGAAAAATAAGCTACTGGACGTCGTGCCATTCCATGTTTTTGTGTTAAGACTGAAAGTGCACACCCATCTCTTTCACAACAGAACAATGCACAATCTTTCGTATAATCCGGCATTCCCAATTCAGGTGCTGGACAAAGACTATCTCGCAATTCAATAAAAGCTTTCATACTCTCCTCATCCAACTCAATCGGATCAACCACATCTTTATGCGTCAACCTCTGTAAAGGTTTTGCAATCAGTGAAAACCCACTGATCCATTGTTTGCAGTATCCAACCATTCCCAGAAACATTCAAATTTCCTTCTGAGTTGTAGGAGGACTCATTTGCAAAATCACATCGATTCAGTCTTGCGCCACTTTTCTAACTCCTATCTCAATTTTGTGTCCTAAATATTGTACCTCTTTTTGACAAAGCTGTAATTTTGCTGGTGACACTTTATGCCCACCTTCTGCCAAATGATTCAGTAGGGCAATTGTATCTGTCACACAAGCCTCTCTCGTTTTTGATGCCACAAGCAGGTCATCAATATACTGCACTAACACTGAATTTTCTGGCATGATCAATGACTCCAAACACTTTCAAAATCTGATTAAAAATTGAAGGACTCTCTGTATACCCTTGAGGAACTCGGCACCATGCCAAAACACGGTCTCCGAACCGGAATGCAAATAAATATTGGCTATCCGGATGTAAGGGTATTGAGAAGAATGCTTGACACAGATCAATCACTGTATACCATTCTGCATCACAAGGAATTTGATAAAGAATCACTGCTGGGTTTGGCACTATTGGACAACAAGGTACTACAATCTTATTAATTTTGCGCAAATCCTGTGCTATTCTGTATTTTCCATTTGGTTTCTTAATCCCCAGAATAGGTGAATTTCAAGGACTACTTAGTATTTCTTTTAGAATACCTTGCTCAATCATTTGATCAATCACAGGAATCACTCCTGCTGTTATCTCAGGACTCATCCTGTACTGAGGTGTGTTTGGATATATTGCACTTGGTTTATCTGAAACTTTAACAGGATCCACACCCTTCATGAAACCAATGTCTTTTCCTGTAAAATCCCATACGTCAGGTCTTACTGCATTTCTCAATTCTACAGGTAAATCCTCTTTTGTCAGCAATGAATACAAATCATTCACTTCTGTCCCTTGCTTCGCTAACATCATTTTAAAAGCAACATCCTCATCTGGTGTTTGAAAAGCAATACCATCTGGCGTACAATAGATGGTGCAGTTCATCTTGCATAACAAGTCCCTTCCTAAAAGGTTCACCGGACTTTTATCACATACCACAAACCGATGCATGTCTCTGAATTTTCCAATATGAACTTCTATTGGTCTTGTTATTGGAGTCTTGATATATTTATTTGAGACTCCCACAACTTGGATAGTTTCTCCAGAGAGGGATAGGTTTGGAATTTCTGCTGCTCTCACAGTAGAGTGGGTAGCACCAGTGTCCACCAGGAATGTAATATCATTACCTTCCACTTTTCCATCAACAAAAGGACCTGACTGATCTACCTCTAGAGATGTGCCAAGCACGCACTCTTCCTCCCCCCTCAGGCACCGTCATTGAGATGAGCATGAATCACTCTCTGAACATTGCAACAAATATTGCGAAACCACTTGTACATTTTGATTCTTACCAACCTGTTCACCTGCGTGAAATCCAGTATTCGCACTGTATCTCTGTACTTGAGCATTCACATTATTTGGCATAGGAGCTTGAGGCACCTGTACTTGTTGTGTCTGTGGTGTAACTACCTGCTGCTGTTGTTGATTCACAACCACCTCATTCTGCATCTGCAGATTGAAATTTTGATTCATTCCATTATTTTTCATTAAAGATCTACACTCATTCCTCCAATGTCCAAATTTTCCGCACGCATGACAAGGATATTTCTTTTTCATTTCTTCTCCATTCATTTTACCTCTACCTCCATTCGATACCTGACTATTTTGATTTTGTCCTTTCATTTGAAAATCTGTTTGAGAACCATTGTTTCCATCTTTCTGTTCTGCCACTTTCACCTGTGCCCACATCATTTTCTCTTTCAACTTTTTATGTCTCGACTCAATGTCGTCACTACAATATTTAGCATATCTCAGAATCTCATCAACTATTTTACTCTACCAACAAATCAAATGCTGCTGAATCATGTTACTAATCTCAGGTTTAATCCAAAAACAAACCTATATACAAAATGTCCCATATCTTTATCACCTATACTCTCAAAACCACTATACTGTTTAAACACCTGTAACAACCTTTCATAATAAGCATGTACAGATTCTTTGGGTTCCTGGGTTGTCCTGTCAATTTTAACCCAATCTGTTTCCTTTGGAGAAATCTTACTTTTCAGAAAAGTGATTACTTGATTATATTTTTCATCACTTCTTCCGAAGGTGCTCCTGTTTTCACGTCTCTGGGATATTCTTCCTTAGGCCAATCAACAGTAATTTTACACTCAGTCCATAAATCAGCTGGAACTACAATCTCAAACAAACCATCTAAATCTTTCAACAAAACTTTTGAAACTTTTACAAACCTCTCTACCTGTTTGTACCACCCTACAGGTTTCTCCCGCAACCTGGGAAAGTCATTCGTAAAGGATAATATATCCTGTCTTGACCAAGGAACATGCACATATCCACCACCTGGAACTTCTCTCATTGGACATACCATTTCAGCCTGTCCTGATTCTCTTAATGGAAATAAAGACGCATTTTTACTTGTTAGCATCTCTTCCTTCTGTTTCGCCCATCTACCTTTCCATCGTTCTAAATCACCCCATTTCTTCAAAGTATTCATTAATTCTTTTATTTGCAGTCGTTTGCCAGACATATTCAAACTCTCTAAATCTTTATCAGTAAAATCCAGTCTATATGTTTTCTGAAAAACCTTAGACTTCTCCCTATTGTCAACTCCCTATTCTTGTGCAGCTTCTGCCAATTCCTCATGCAAGTTCCTTGCTTTCTATGTTATATTCTTACACAAAAACAACAACTCTTCATCTCGGTACTTGCTCAATCTCTCTGGACTTATTGTACCAATAATCATTTCTTCCAGATCCACTCTCAGTCTACCTACATCTATTCTCGATTGAGGCTTATTATTTTCCATTCCTTTTATCCAATCATCTAACTCCTCTGGCGAAGGACCCACTGAACTCCCTGACACTGGAGTTGTCCCTCTAACATCTTGTACTATCTTTCTAGGATCCATCTGTACACTTCTCTTGGGTGTTTCAATCACATTCTCACTAACTGGAAGATCAATCAATGAAGTATTCATTTCAACTTGTTCTGATCCACTAACATTCCTGGCATTATTCACTGGAATTGTCAATGCATGTACTCTCGATATATTCTGACTCTCACCATACAATGGAATTATAGGACCAATTGTTACTGGTACCGATATTGCTTCTGCATTCAGACTCATTTGACTAATCCTCTGAGTTAACTCCTCTCTTGCTTTATTCAACACGTCAATCTCATTCTCCTGCAACACTTTCGAGTACCTGATGAAACTTGTGAAGATACTGGAACTTGTGTAACCTGTGAAACTTGTGGAGCTTGTGAAATCTGTGGAACCTGAGGAACTTGTATTTCAATTAGTGGTGCATTTGGAATTGTTTCCCCTGGACTTTCCTGATATGGTGGAGGTCTCTTTAACAATATTTCATCCATTAACTCATCATCAATTTCATTCGGATCTATATCCAGTTCCAAAGTCTCTTGGTTATTCTTTTTCTCTTTACATTTGCCTTCAGTCTGATCTTCAGCAACTATTACTGGATATAATCCATCTGCACTCACATCTCTCCTCCATCTTTTCTTTTGATCATCCCATCTAGCCTCAGAATACCTCGATATTATATTCCTGTATTTTATTCCATTCCTGTCTCTCTCCCGTTTATATGCCTAGTGTTCCCATTCCTCAAGCGCTTCGTACTGCATAGGTCTAGGATTTGGTTTCAATGAATTAATTCGTCCTCTCAAGTTCTCCAAAATCCTTACATTGAATGTACCATGCTCCGGAAAAGCTAAAACTCCATCATCTTCTGTATAACTCATCCAGTTCTCTAACCATGTACACGTATGATACCCACCTTCCAACATCATGAAAGAAGCAGGTGTTCTCGGAGGAGGTATAGGAAGTCCCTCTCTAGTAACTATCGGCTTGTCCTTTTTAAAGAAATCTTTTATTCTGTTTACCATCTTCATTTTTCAACTCTTTTACACTAAATATCTCAGCAAACAAAAACAAAATTCTTCCGTAATTCTACTTATTCTATTTGCTAGCGCTCGTCCAATACCAGCGTGACTCACACCAACACACCAATCAGGGCTCACTACGTATCCGCTATCTCACCCAATGACAGCACGGCTCACACCAACCGGCCAAACAGAACTCACTACGCGCTCGCTGCCTGACCAATGCCAGGGTGGCCTTTTGTGACGTCAGTATTATTCCTGCTACTGACCCTCCCTTTACAAAATATTACGGCGATGTATTTCTAGGTTTTCTTGGCTAAAATCTTGTTAGAAACAACATAAAACAATGCTACTTTGTCTGCTCCACTAATAAAGAGATAGTTTCACCTTTTAAAACGAGATTTTCTTTCACTTCTAGTAAAATAATGACCAGCGCTACTCTACTCTCATTCAAGTTAAAGGAAGACTTGGTACTCCTCTAGGGATACTAGCCAAAGTTTCGGAAGAGGACTTTCCTTTCAGAAAGAGGTCTTGGTACTCCTTTGGGGATGTAAGGCCAGAGTTTCTGAAGTGGACCCTTCACTATTTCATGCAATCTTATTTCGATCGAATAAGTCCCTAAAATAACACCAACAGCCTTTCGCTGTTCGATATTACAACAACAGACAAAATACTTCTGCAGTGTGATACTTTTTCCACACTATTCCTCTGCCACATAGGCTAAAATAACATCGTCCCGGGATCTTAGGTAACTACGTACGTGTACTTCCAGACAACATGAAACCAAAACACTAACTTTTCATGTTAATAACCAATAAATTAATAATCAATAATTATTACCAAACTAATCAATAATTAACCATCCTCTGCTACCAAAACTGATCCAGCGATTAGGGATCGATAATTTTTCATAAACATAGGCCCATTTACACTACCCAACTGATCCCTTCACGCTGGGGTTCAGTGTGATGCAAGTTTATACCTATTTTACTATGAACACTATTGAACCTGCATTTCTCTTCATATATTGTGGCGATCGGATCTAAAGTTGAAGAGTTGATGATAATAATTATGTACTCATTCTATTCTACTAAATAATAACAGGCTCAGTATATATAATTCAGTTTGTTTATCGTAAATAATGTAAAATGAATGCTCATTAAGCACAGTCACACAATGCAAAACATAGATTATCACGGAGAGAAAAATATAAATCAAACTCAATTTTTAAAATATTTTTATTGCAGTTTTTTAAGTTCCAGAATCACAGTAAAATCATGGCAGCAGTTATACATCACAGGAGCATATAACAATAATACCTATACATTGTGTTCTAAGATATGGCATATTTGCAATGTCACCCATACATTAATGAGACACATCACTGGATCCTGGTAAATACTATGTTACCATAAAACTAAACATCATAACAAGAAACAGATCCCTTCCTCCCCACTCCTTCCGGGTCGTCCAATAAGTATCCTTCCCACACTAGGTGTCCTATGTCAGACTACTTCTCATAAATGCTATGTATCTGCTTCATCTTAGGGCTCCGGGTGGCTCCCGTGTGTTATTACGTCTTCTGCATCAACCTGGCTCATCACTGCCCCCGCCCTTTCTGATGTGGGAATCCTTCCCGCAGGGATATCTAATATCATGGCATTCCAAGCCCTTGCATCGTCTTCTAGCTTTTCATCTCTCCTAACTTTTTTCATTCGGAGTAACAAGTCTTTTGCCCAGCTCTCCAGCGTGGGGGGCGTCGGGCTCATCCACCTGATTGCTATCCTTCGTTTGGCTAGTACTAACCCTAATTGCAGGAATCTCCGAGTAAGTTTTTTCCCTTTAGGTCTAGGGATGAGTCCCAATAGTATCTCCTTAACTGAGTGAGGGATCGTCCATCCTGTAACCGTTTGTAAACTATCACCGACTCCCAGTATACTACCAATTTCGGACAATCCCATATCATATGTAGGAAATGAGCGTCTGCGTGACCACATTTGGGGCAGTGGGCTGAATGATCCGGGTATATTCTGTGTAGTAATTGCGGGGTCAGGTATGTTTGATGTACAATATTATATTGTGTAAGTTTAAATCTGGCATTAGAACTGATTTTTTGGACTCCTTCGTGCACCCTCTTCCACTCGGTGTACGTTAAGGGTTTGTCTACTATCGCGTCCCATTTTGCCTGTACTGGTAAGGGCCCAGCCGGGGCGTCCCGGTGAAGTGCCCCGTAAACAAGGGAAAGTAGTCTGCGTCCTCCCGCCAAGGTTGAGATAGCCTGCAGGGTCGCTGATACCGGTGGCTCTTGTGGAAAGGTCGGCCAAAGATCACGAGCGACCACGGAAATTTTGGCGTATTGAAGGTATTGCCCCCTGCCCAGCTCGAATAGAGATTCCGCTTCTTCCCGAGTAAGAAACTGTTGAGCAGAGTATAAATCCCCCATCACGTGGCAGCCTCCTTCTGTCCATTTAGCGATTGACATAACATGACCAATCCGTTTAAAGGGAAACACGGCCCACAGCGGGGCATCTGGAGCATATGGCGCCCTTCTAACCACAGTTTTGATTGCTACTTCCCAGATCATGGCCACATGTCGGATAATATATGGGAGCCGATCGGGTACCCGCGATACCAGCATGAGGAGTTCAGGGAGTGGGATACCCCGATCTGTACCCGCCAACAACCGCTTCTCCCAGTTGTCACGATCGTCCAACCAGTGCACTGCATGTTGGAGCTGTGCTGCCATATAATAGAGGCCCAGTCGAGGGACCTCTATGTGAGAAGTTGGCCTGGCATATGCTGTCCACTAGTTATAGTGGGCACCTTGCACCAGTCCAAACAACCCTTATTGATGATAGGTTTAAAGACAACCTTTATTGAAAGCTATCCTAGTGGTAGCTATGGAGAGCAGCCTTCAGGCTAAGTCTTGAAGGAGTGTAAAGCAGCTTGGTTTACCAGATTATAACCTCTTGAATAACTAAATGAAAGGAGAACCACACAAGATATATATAAAATATATGTATTTATTTCTAAACACTCACTACTAATCTCTTTATGAGATTAGAGCCCAAGATACACAATATCACAGTATTAAAACGACAATAAATAGCACATTACACAGTGGGCTCCAGGGGGAGACCAAACCATATACTAAGAAAGTGGTATAAGAACCACAACTTGACTAGACACAGTGCCTAGAGCACGTAGAATCACTGGGACCCCAAGGAACCACCCAAGGTAGTGACACAGGAGACCCACGGGGGACGTGTGCAGTGTGAGAACACAGATAAAGGGCACTTAGGAGAGGACTTTCAGCAAACCCCTTTAGACTTAAGGGGTTCTAGAGCCAACACCCACGGGAGCACTGGAGTACTCGAGTTACCTCACCCAGGGAAGCCGGGTGCATAGGTGTCAAAGGGTGTTGGGAATCGCCGTCGTTTTCAATGGCGGTCTGCTGCAAAGTGCTGCTGCCGTGAAGAAGAAAAGTGTCCAGAGGGATCCAAGCCTGGATCAAAGATGTGAAGAACCTGAAAGCAGAGGGGACAGAGTCTGGGTCACTAGCCACAGGAGTGGAGCAATCGAATGCCCACCGATGTTGGGTGCTTCAGGTGCGAAGAGGTGAAGCTTGACTCTTCAGCCACGAGGACCAGGAGGCGTCGACGACAACCAGGAGCTGGATTCGAGCTGTCCCACAAAGGATGTCGAGTGCTGCAGCGTCGGTGCCCGGATTGGACACAACAAGCATTGGCAACAGCAACCCATGCAGGAAGAGAACAAAGGCTTTGGTGCGGACCAGCGAGGTCCGAGGGACTCCCCCAGCAAGGGAGAGTCAGGGCAGGCCTGGAGCAACCAGGAAGGCCCATTGAAAGTAGAGTTGTCCTTCTGAGGGACCCACAAGTCGACGGACAAGGGATCGCAAAGGGACCTCAAGAGGAATCACAAAATGGTGGCCCACGGGTCACTCGGAGTGGGCAGGCCCGCAATCTTGGGTGGATTCACTGCTCGGGGTCAGGGCTACAAGTAACCCAAAGCACAGCCTCGAGGATGTACAAGAAGCATATGCACTTGCAAATGTGCACGGTGTCTAGGGGTTCCGGTTCCACGGTACCCACGAGGGCTACGGGTCTCAGCTTTGCTGGGGACTCGGGTCAGCCTCTGGGAAGTCTGGAAACCCACCTCCTGGGTTGCAGAATCATCGGCGTCCGGCGGGAGCTTCGGAGATGCAGACCGGACAGATGCGTCTTTGGTGCCTGTCAAGCAGGGGAGTAACTCCTTTACCCCAAGGGAGATTCTTCAGTTATCTGGCGTTGAACAGATTGTCGAAGGTCCAGGATTCAGTTTCAGAGTTTCGTCCAGGGATATCTAAAGTCCTGTTGCCAGGGGTTCCTATCTTATAGCAAAACCAAAGGGGATGATGGACGGAGTGTTGAACAGATCTCTGTACTGGGGTGAATGTATGACATTGTTCTGCATTCTGTCCATCAACTGTTGTTTTGCGTTCCTATCTTATAGCCAAGGAAGGGGTTGGACTAACTCAGAGGACCCACCTATGGGAGGGTTTGGAAAGAGGGGTGGCTACACCCATTTCCCTTTGTCCAGTTTCACGCCAGAGCAGGGGCTGGCAGCCCCTGCAACCGGTTTGAACAGGGCTATGCACAGGGACACCAAATGTGCCCCCAGTGCAGGACTTTAAAGCACTCTTGGAGTGCACCCACCCATCCCCAATACACTAAAGCCTGTCTGGGAGGTGGTCACGCCTCCCTGGGACAGGAAACCTATTGTCCAGGCCTCCCTTGCCGGAGTTTCGGTCAGCAGCAGGAGGCCAGACTCGTGCCTGTGGCTGCAGCATCCATTTTGTGATGCCAGGGCTCAGAGAAGCTGGTACCGGGTGTACCGGTGGGTACATGTCTTCCCCTCTAGAAGGGTGGGATCATACTCCCACTGGTGTGGGGGTATGATTCCAAGGTGTTTGACACCAAACACGACATGTTTCCGTGCAGCCATCCCAAAGTTAGCATTTACCGTTTGGTTATAATGCACTTAAGAGTATATGGTCAGGCTGCATCACAGACAACCCCGGAGAATAGATTCCGAAGGCTGCAGAGGGGCTCTGCTCATGCAGGGGCACCCTCTCACACAAAACCACGCACCCTGCCTTCAGGATTGATAAGGCCTGCCATAGGGGTGACTGATAGGTTTATATGTGCAGTGATAGGAGAGATATAGTGAACCTATATCACAGTAAGGGGTGCATGCACCACCTTACCCAGGCTGCTGTAGCAGACCTGTGGTGTAATTTTGGAAGGCTTTCCAGGGGTGGCATAATACATGCTGCAGCCCCTGGTAGGCCTCTGAGGTACCTATGCCCTGGGTACATAGTATACCATATACTAGGGACTTATAAGGGCACCCCAGAATCCAATCTGGAGTGTACCTAAAGTACATGGAATCAATTTATAAGAGAAAGCAGATAGGCTGGGGACCTGAATAGCAGGTTCCCAGCCAAACTAAGTCAAAAACCATCAAAACACCAGAAAAAAGTGGGGGCAACCATATAGTCAGATTCCACCTTCCACACTCTAGACCCCCCCTGCTCCCACAGCCGTTGAAGTGTATCTAGTTTTCCTCTTTTCCTCTTAGTGCCCCACAGCAGTTCTACCAATAGGCGATCTAATTGACAGAGGTATTCCTGAGGTATACGGTAAAGTGAGTTTTGCATTACGAATAGACAGCTTGGTAAGACCACCATTTTTATCAGCGCTACCTTGCCCATCAAAGATAGCGGAAGTTCTCGCCAGAACGCTATTGATTTTTGGATGCCGAGTACACACCTCCCCATATTTCCTTCCAGATAGACCGCCTGTGTGTGTGCCAGTTTAATCCCCAGGTAGCGCACTTCGTCCCTGACCCAGTTCATTCCCTCCGAGGGTAATTCGCTTTCCTCCCTCTCTACCAGGCATCCCGTGGGGAAGAGCTTAGACTTGCCTGGGTTGCGGCATAGTCCCGATATATTTCCCCAAAGCCATTCAGCACCTCGAGAAGCACAGGTAGGGCCTCTTCAGGCCGTCAAAGGTATACCAACGTATCGTCGGCATACATGGACACCACGTGAATAGTATTTCCCAACTGGATCCCCCAGTTCTCCATCTTAGTTCGAAGGGTGATCGCCAGAGGTTCCATCACAAGAGCGAAGAGAAGTGGCGATAAGGGACACCCCTGTCGTGTACCCCTCTGAAGCTCGAATCTATCCGACACCTGGTTTCGAAGGCGTACCCTAGCTATTGGCCTGGTATATAACAGTTTCAACTATCGTATGTATTTTTCCCCTAGCCCCATCTTGCCAAGCACCATCCACATATAGTCCCACTTGACAGAATCGAAAGCCTGCTGGATATCCAGAAGGAACAGGGCCCAGTTCTCTTCCGTTAAATGCGGGGCATGCCATATGTGCGCCATATGTGCGCAAGCCTACGTAAATTGTGTGTGGTGTTTCGGCCGGGGATAAATCCGGCCTGGTCCGGGTAGACCAGGCAGGTCACATATGGTAGAAGACGTGCCGCTAACACGCCGCTTATTATTTTTCCGTCAATGTTTAAGAGAGATATGGGCCTGTAGGAGCCAGGGGAGAGGAGGTCTCTGTCTGGTTTGGGAATCATGGACACCACTGCCTCCATCATAGTGTCAGGAAGGTTTCCGTGAGCCAGGGCTTCGTTGAACACCTCTAAGAGGCGGTCGAACAGCTGTGGGGTGAATTTTTTATAAAACTCCGCCGGGAGTCCGTCGCTCCCGGGGCATTTCTCTGACTTCAACTGCTTGATGAATGTCAATACTTCCTCCTTGGTGATTGGTGCCCCCAAGGCCTCTGCCTCCTCCTCCACCAATGTGGGCAGCGTCACACCATCAAAGAAGTCCTGTAGTGTATGTGGCCCCGTCTGGGCGGGAGATGAACATGTGTGTCGCAAATGAGCTGCAAATTCTTTAAGAATCGCGTCTTGTGTACATACCACGTTCCCTTCCTTGTTCCGGAGCTGCAGAATTGGAGCATGTTCCGTCTCCGTCTTAAGCAATCGCGCCAGAAGCGCCCCCGTCCTGTCCCCCTCCATATGTAGCCTCTGTCTATAGGCAGTGTATCTATGCTTCTCCCATCTGGACCAGGCCTCTAGCAACTCCCCACAGACCCGCGACCATGTGGTCACACCAGAAGGTGCCTCATGGAGAGTTTCCTCCAGGGTTTTTAGTTGTGTTTCTAGGGATGCAATATCATGACTAAGCTGGTGTTGGACCCCATAAGTGGTCCGCATACAAACCCCTCTGATAACCACCTTCATAGCTTCCCATTCTGTGGATCTGTTATCTGTCGATCCCCAGTTCTCTGTGAAATAATGTTGTAGGGCTTCCATTACTGTCTGTGCATATGGGGGATCTGTGAGTGCCTCCACTCGGAGTCGCCACAAAGGGATGGCCAGTCTACCCGGACCATTTTTCAGGGTTAGTAACAGTGTGGTGTGGTCAGATAAGTAGCGAGGTAAGTAGGATATACCCTCTGTGGTGGCGGAGAGGCAAGAGGAGAGGCAGCAATGGTCAATTCGTGTAAATGTGTTAGCGGCGGGAGTGTAACAGGAAAACTCTCTCTTAGTCGGGTCGTGTGCTCGCCATTCGTCCCTCAGTTGCATACCTTGCAGGATAGTTGTAAGTGTCTTCGACATGCAAGGTTTGGTGTTCTCCCTTGGGGGCTCCCTGTCCAACTCCGCATCAAAGATGCAATTAAAGTCACCGAAGAGAATAAGTTCCGCACCCATATACGGTGCGGCTGCCTTCATGACTGACGGGAAGAAGTCAGGGCAGTCCGAGTTAGGTGCATAGACATTAACAATACAGATTTCCCTGCACTCCCACTGCCCAAACAAAATGACGTAACGTCCTTCAGGGTCCAGGACATGATAGAGGTGTTGAAATGGGACCCCCGGTGCCACCCATACCAGCGCCCCTCGAGCATAACCGGAGTACGAGGTTGCATACAGTTGACCCCGCCACCGTTTCCGTACACTTGCTATAGTATTCCCCCATATGTGCGTCTCCTGGAGCCCTGCAATTGCTATTTTATACCTCTTTAAAAATGCGTGCACCCTTCGACGTTTGTCAAGACCGGCAATGCCCAGAACATTCCAATTTAATATCTTCAACATTTGCGCTGACATGGCGACATTGACCCATACTCCTCCCCTCCGCCCTCCCCCTGTTGAGTCTAACATTTCAACCCAGTAGGTTGTCTGACATAGTGTACTACATTGCGACCCCTAGATATCCCCAGAAACCAACAGCAATAAACTTTGAAAATCAAACAAACCCAGCCCCATCCCCTGCGCAGTAGTGAGAGTTCCACCGTGTACCTTACACTCCATAGACGAAACAGCACATACCGTCCCATACCACCCCCCTCCCTCTTCAATAAACATTTCAACATTGGTTCACTTGGCCAAGGGCCAAAACCCAGTCCCGTCTTAACTGGCGCTGTGTGCTATGCAAGAGAACTGACTACACCGGGGTGCGAGATTGCTCTCAAGCGTCCCCGGTGGGCCTGGACTCTAGTGGGGGCGTTGCTACTCTAGCGGCCGCCCATGCCTGTAGTTTTAACAGCAGTCTCCAAGGGTTCCCTCCATACAATCAAACTGAGATGAGCATAGGGAAACAAGAAAGGGGGAGAAAAACCGTTAATTTCACCCTTATAATTTCAAATTACCAGTCTCAGGATAATTGGATACAGTCTCTCGGGGTTCCCTCTCACATCACAGATACATGTTAGACCCCTCTGTGCGGTTCTATTCTTCACCGTACCACAGTCAATGTTCATTCTTGGTTGCTGCCTGGGTCTCCGGCTCCAGCCCCCACATCCGGCGTTACTTCCACCGAGTCCGGCACAATCTCCGAGTCCGAGGCCTGCAACGTGCCGTCCTGGAGGACCACGATGCGGCCTAAGCTCGCCGTCCGTTTGGTCTGTGTCTGACGTGCGGAGTACCTGCGGACCCTCAAGGATGTCCTCGCCGATTCTGCTCCCGTGGAGGCCGTGGAGGCCACCAGGCATCTCCCCTTCGGGGCTTTGGTGTCTAACCAGTCCCTCTCCTCCTCCGCCGAAAAGAAGAACAGCACTCGACCGTCACTTTCCACCCTCAGCTTGGCCGGATACATGAGGCTGTATTTTAGATTCAAGTCTTTTAGTCTCCGTTTGACTGCGACAAAGGTCTTTCTTTGTTCCTGGACTCTCTGGGTGTAATCGGGGTACACCGATATTGAATGGCCTTCGAAGAAAAAGCGCCGCCCACTGCGCGAAAGCTGGAGGAGGAGATCCCGATCCCTGAAGTTGAATAGCTTTGCAATGATAGCCCTGGGGGGCGCGCCAGGTCTAGGGGGAGCCACCAATGCTTTGTGCGCTCTCTCGATGCTAAAAAACTTTGAGAACTGTGAGGGAGCCATTTCATGTACAATCCAGTTCTCCAGAAACAGTTCCATGGAGGGGCCTTCTGCCTTTTCGGGAAACCAAACAAATCTCAGATTCCCTCTTCTCGACCTTCCTTCTGAATCTTCAGCTCTATCGTCCAGTTTAATGACCTGCCGTTTCAGTTCCACCATCGCGGCGCTAAGACTTTTCACCTCCAGCTTTAAGGCGTTGGTGTCCTTTTCTGTGACAGTCACTCTATCTGAGACCTTTCGAAGATCGCACCGTAATAGGTTAACGTCTATGGCTACGGCATCTATTTTTCTAACCATGTCGTCCCTGGTTGATTGGATAGCTTGAATAACATCCTTGAGTGTGGGAGAGTCTCCGACATCTTCTTCTGCTGTCCCCTTCCCCGGCTCAGGGTCCTCCTCCCTGGCCCCTTGGCCATGGGCTATGGGTTGTGCATAATTCGAGATTTTGTTGGTCTGCGCCTTCGATGTCTTATCCTTCCCCATGTTGACCTGCACGGTGCGCCCACCAGGATCCTTTGGGGTTCTGCCAGGTAGAGGGATCCCCCAGGCACCCCGCACACAGATCCGTCAACCCCTGTAATGCTTGGCGTGATTGAGCGCAAACCTCACCTCAATCTCCTCAGTTGCTCAGTATGGGCCCCCTTCAAAGATCTCCGCTTGGGATCCGGTTCCCCCGGGCCATCAGGTAAGTCACTATCAGGGACCAGTTCACAGTATTTCGTTGTAGGTCTCGTGGCACACTCCACTTTATGTGACACGTCGAGGGGCACCTCCCAGATCCCTGCGTGCGTATAGCCTTCTCAAGAAGACCCCCACTCAGCACCGATCTGTCCTAGGGGTCTCTGTCCCCCTAGACAAACAGCGTATCCAAATAGGCCCGTACCACGAACTCTTCGGGTCCCAGAGGAGCAGCGGCGTCTTTTCAGTGCACGTCGTCCTTCAGCTTCCCTTAGCCGTAGCACTCCACTGGGCAGGGGGTTCCCCAGCAGTCCACCCATTCCCGGAGCAATCAGTTGTGAAACCGAGCCTCCTACTGCAGCTTCACTAGCTATGGGGAACCACAGCAGAGTCTTTCCTCCCCGGGGAGTGCACAGGGGGGCCGTCACCAACCTGTCATTAGGGTTATTGAAGAGTGCTGCAGAGTGCCTCCGGCGCCGATCACCGCACCTGGGTGGCCTTGTCTGCACGCACCCACGCCACAGCGCGTGCATCTCAGGGCCGCGCGGCTCGCACGCCGCGGCTCTTCTTAGCTCCCTCAGGTCACCTCCGTATAAAGTACGTCCCCCGCATGGGCTATGATGCAGGCTGGCCACTTCCTCAGGAGGCGATCAAGCCGAGACCCATGCCCCGCGGCCCCGCCGCACTGCCAGAGCCAAGATGGCGCCCGCTCCCCCCGGAGGTCCGGGCTCCGTTTTAATGTTCACGGGAGTCCCCGAGCAGCTGCAACCACTCGTGTGGCAGCGCCGGGTCCCTCGAGTCCTAGGAAACCGATCTTGTTGCAGGCATGAGCCAATATAGTGCAGGATTATGCTACAAATCGGGCCGCCACGCGGAGCTCTCACAGAGCACGTCTACGCGGCCATGATGGCAAGCCATGCCCCCTGATTAAATCAAACTCATGTCAATAAACAGTGCATTGAAGGAGTGGATAGGCGAAGAGAGAAAAGTTTCAGAGACAAAATATATTTGCATTTGATTGTGCAAATTCGAGATATCGACTATACTGAACCCAAATGAGAATCAGGAAAATCTACCCCTTTGGCCATAAAGGGCAGCAAGGCCCTCGAGAAGAGTCGAATAGCAAAGTTTAAGTCAGGAATCAGAAAACAGGTAGGTCTCTATCTGGAAACAGCAAATCGACGACAGCGACGATCTCCCGCTAACTAAACACCAGCCGACCCAAACCACACCCCCCAGGGTTCCTCAATTATACCCTAAAACCTAAATGTCCAACCCACATATGTTTCAAATAGGAACGATTTTCGTTTCTCATTGGCTAAGGATGGGGGTGTTCTGTCACACCACTCTCTGTGTGATCATTTATTAAATGTCCCATTGTCCCAAACATTCAGCATTACAACAGATTCTATCCAGGAAACAATTTTGAACACAATTACAGCACATATTTCCTAGAGTGTATTTTTCATGTATCAAGTGTATCAAGTCTTTCACGTTTTCTTTGTTTGCCTCTGCCATCTCGTGAGGAAGTTGCATCACTTCCATTTGCTTATCGAAATGTCTTCCGAAGCTTGGCAGTTATACAAGGACACAAGGACACGCACAGCTTTCGCGTTCTCTCTTCTTATAAAATCATTCTTTTTTGGACATCTTATTTTCCATTAAATATTAACCCGAAACTGGCATGCAGGAAAGTAGGCCCCTGCTTGCTTTTCTACAGAGAATAGAACACAAACATTTATTATTTTCATGAAATGTCATTTCAATTCACACCATCCCAGGATTGCACTAACCCATGCACAACCCAAGTTATTCCTAGCAGTTATTATTAACGTGCACACAAGCAGCGTTAGTCTCTTAAATCGAAAGCACTTATTGCCTAGTTTTCATGCATTAATATTACGCATTAGTTTCACACATGCGCAAAAGCATTTCCCCTTATTTTAGCGTTTTAAAAAAAATATTTTCACAGCACACTTGTTAATAAAATGTTACTGAGGGTTCAATCCGAGCAGGTTTTATTTTCTCAAAACCCTGCTCCATCAATGCCTAGGTGCTGGTGCCTCTTGTGAGGTACTCAATAGGTGCCTGAGCCTATCCAGCTGTTCTCTGCTTGTCATCATCAATATGTCTCTTGGTGATAGGCTCAGCGCTGCGTTGTCGTGTCCCTGAACCCCACAGATTCACGCAGGACACAGGTAGGAGTCTTAGTCTTCTTTATTGTTGCTTAGCGTTCCTGCCCACACACATGTCCTATCTCTTTTCCTGCTCCTCGATTACTGCTCCCCTTCCCCACACCCTGACCGGATGTGGTGTCCGGTTTCCCTTGTCCCCACTGTCCATCTGGGGTCCTAGTGCCCGTCTCCAGGTCACTACATCTCCCCCTTTTGTCACAAAGAAATGAAAAGAAATTGAAAAGAACACAGAGATGTGTTGATAGAGATAAGAACAGATAAGATAGAGATAAGAACAGATAAGATAGAGAGAGATGCGCTTCCCATCATTACATTTCTTCTATTAGTCTTTTCGGCCGTCTTATTACTCTTTTTGGGCAAGCCTCCATCTGTTGCTCTTCTGACGTCCCCTCCCCATTGTGTGTTCCCTTTCTCTCGTGTTCCGACCATTCTCTTTCTGCTGTGTCCTTGTCTTCTTGATCTTCTTCATTCTTCTCCTTCAGTCCTTTGAAGTGTGAGCTGTTCCGTGTTATCCTTCGGTGTTCTGACTCCGCTGTGATCATTGGGCCTTTCACTTGAGTTACTGTTAGCGGGTCTGTTGAGAACATGCTGTCAGACTTCCTTTGTTGTCTTTGACGCACTATCACAGTGTCCCCTTCTTTCAGGTGCGACGAGACGGCGTGTCGCCTGGCGTCTGCGTATCTTTTCATTTTTTCTTTAGCCTCCTTGTCTCTTGCCTCAATGCTGCTGTGTTCTGGTGCCATGGTTGCTTCTACTTGTGGCAGTCTTGTTCTGCTTGTTCTACCTAATACTAGTTCTGCAGGGCATTTTCCGGTGGAGTTATGGGGCGTGTTTCTATAGTCACGTAGTACCTGGCATAGGGCCTGGCCAATTGATATCTGCGCCAGCTTCGCCCTTTGAACCGCCTTTTTGATGTTCCCCATGAACCTCTCCACCATTCCATTTGCTTGAGGCCACAACGGAGTTATCTTCCTGTGATTTATTCCCAGGTAGGCCATGAACCTGCGGAATTCTTCTCCTGAGAATGGGGGCCCGTTGTCTGTTTTTAGTGTTTCTGGTGAGCCCCAGGCCGCAAAAATGTCATCTAGTATCGGTAGGGTTGCTGTCGCTGATGTCGATGACACCTGTCGCACTATGGGGAATCGCGAGTACTCATCAATGACCACCAGCAGATAGCTGCCTGTGTCTAGTGGCCCGAAGAAGTCAGCCGCTAGTGTTGTCCACACCGCTCTTGGGATTTCTGACATTTGTAATGGTTCATGTTTTGGTGGTGGCCCTGTCATTTGACAGAGATGGCATGTTGTGATTGTGTCTTCCACCATGCGGTCTAAACCAGGGAACCATACTTTTTCTCTTAGCAGTTTCTTTGTGGCTACTATTCCTCGGTGTGACTCATGAGCCAGATCGACCAGTTGTCGCCTCAGTGAGCGTGGTATCACTATTCTTGTTCCTCGCATCATTATTCCTGTTGCTGTTTCTGACAGTTCTTCGTTTATCTTCTTTAGGGCAAGCATTTCTTCTTTGTGTACTCCCTTTCCCCAGGTGCAATTATTATTGATGTGTTTCCATCTCTGCTTTCTCATTGTCTCCATGGCCGTTTGTAACGTGGCATCATCCTTGGTCTCGTTTTCCAGCTCCTCTACTGTTATCGGTGCCGGTGTGTTTTGTTTTAGCACGAAGTTGAGGTATTCTTCTGCCATCGATTTCTTCTCTTGCGCCTGCGGCAACGGGTGTCTCGACATGTAGTCTGCCGGGTTGTGCTCTTTCCCTGGCTTGTGCACAATCGTGAAATCGTAGTCCATCAATCTTATGCCCAGCGCTCAATCCTGGGTGGCATTTTGGCCGACGGGCTGCCATAAATTGTTACCAGTGCCTGGTGGTCAGTTATGATGGTGAATTGCTTCCCGTATATGAACATGTGATAATGTTCACACGCCCATACCACCGCTAGGCTTTCTTTTTCCGGTTGCGAGTATACCCTCTCAATCTCTGTCAAGCTTTTGCTTGCGTACGCGACAATTTTCCTTGGTGAATCTCTCCCTGGCAGATGCTGCGCTAGTATTGCTCCTAATCCAACTGGGCTGGCGTCCACAGTCAGCTCAGTGCAGAGCATGGGATCAAAATAAGCAAGATGTTCCACAGTCATCACCGCATGTCTGATTTCCTCGAATGCCTTGTTGCACTCCGGTGACCACATGAACTTCTGTCCTTGTTTGGTCAGTTCTCTTAGTGGTGTGCTCACTGTGGCGAAATCCTGTATGTATCTAGCGCAGTAGCTGGCAAGTCCTAGAAATGATCTTACTTCTGCAACTTCCGTTGGAGGATTCGCATTTTTCAATGTCTCTACTTTGCTGGGATCTGGCCTCATTCCTTGCTTGGAGAAGATGTGTCCGAAAAACACCAATTCCTTTCTTCCCAGTTCGCATTTGTCTCCGTTCAACGTTAGTCCCGCTTGTTCCAGTTGTGTGCACACTTGGCGCAACGCAGTGTCATGTTCTTTGTCTGTTTTTCCAAACACTAAAATGTCATCACTATAATTTAGACTGTTCTGTACTGGCCTTATCACCTGCCTTATTGTCTCTTGGAATATTTCCGCAGCCGACGAGATTCCGAAGCTCAGTCGCTTGTACCTAAACAGGCCCAAGTGTGTGGAGAATGTTGTGATGTATCTGGACTGGTGGTCTAGTTCTAGTTGGTGGTACCCTTTGCACAGAGAATGTTGTGATGTATCTGGACTGGTGGTCTAGTTCTAGTTGGTGGTACCCTTTGCACAGGTCCAGCTTCGAAAATTGGCATGCTCCAGTGAGACAGCTGATCATGTCGTTTAAGTGTGGTCCTGGGTGACGCTCTCTCGCGATTGCTGTGTTTGGGATCCTCATGTCTACGCATATGCGGATCTTTGAAGTGTTCTTCTTTGGGACTGCCACTATCGGAGACACCCAGGGCGTTGGCCCTTCAGCAGGCTCAATTATGTCTTACTCCAGGAGGCTGTTTATTTCCTCTTCAACTTGTGGTTGTAGGTGGATGGGTACTCGTCTGTGATGTTGGGCCACCGGCGTAATTGCTTCATTTATATGTAGCGTTATCTGCTTTCCTTTCAATTTCCCGAGACCTTTTAGTATGGCTGGGTATTCTTGTAGAATGTTCTCCTTTTCTGACATGTGATATGTCATAGCTAGCAACCCCATCACTTGCGCGGTTACATTGCTTAGCAAACATGGTGCTGGGATGTCACCTTTCAGCACGTGTATTTCTTCTTGGTAGGACCTGCCCTTGTATGTTAAAGTCTCTGTAAATTTCCCTATGTTTTCTACTGGTCTTTTGGAGCCCCACGTGAACACGTCTACGGTTGATGGTGACAGCGATGGTTTCACTTTCATTTTCCTGTATTCTGACATGTACATGATGTTGCATGTTGCTCCACTGTCTAGCACAAACTTAGCTTGGTGGCTCCCGACACCGATGTCCACGGTGGCGGTTTTCTTTATTTGCTGCTTCTCCACTAGCTGAATGTACTCCGACCTCGTGCTTTCTTTGGGCTCTTCTGACATTAGATATAGTCTCCCCTCACTCACTGGTGCTGCCGTCTCTTCGGACTCGTCAGAGGAGCTACGATTGGCCGTTTCCATGTGTCGTGCGTATCTGTTGCTGGTCATTCGTGGTCTTATTGCTCTTCCTCGCTCACTTCTGCCTTGTCTGCTCGTGCACATGCTTGCAAAGTGATTGTCCCTGTTGCACTTTCTGCACTTCTGGCCCATTGCTGGGCAGGCACCGACATGCGGGAACTCAAGGCCACAAAGATAGCATGTTTGTTCGCCCTTCTTTTGTTGGATTGGCGCCTGGTATTCTTTTTTCTTGAAAGTCCCAGCGACGCGATGCGCCAGCGCCACTCTCTTTTCTTTTCCCATCTCCATTTGCTTGGCATGTGCTGTGGCCCGGGCTTCCGTGCGAGCCATCGTCAATATCTTCTCCAGCGTCGTTGGTTCCTTCAGAACGCGTGCTCGGAATTCCACTGATCGACAACCTTCAATAATACGCAGTCTTATCGCTTGCTCGTTGTCAAACTGGTCAAACGCACAGTATGTTACTAGTTTTCTCAGTCTCGTTGCAAAATCATCCAAGCTTTCTTCATCTTGCTGGCATGCAGTGTTGAACGTATACCTCTCGAAGTCAATGTTTCGTTGAGGGTCGAACTTCTCGGTGAGACACTTTATTACTCCTTTGTAGTTCGTTGTTTTATCACTGGGGAATGTGATGAGCAGATCTTCTATTTCATCTCCTGCGAGATTTAGAAACAGGTCTAGTTGTTTTGTTTCCACGACGTCCGTGGCGCGCATGTAGCGCTCAAATTGCCTGATCCATCTTTCCCATCTGATGCCCGCTTGCGGTTCTGATAAGCTAAATGGCAAAGGTCTGCGGAATATTGCTTGTGCGCTCGGTTTCTCCGTGTCGCTCATTTTCTTTCCTTTTTTTTTTTTTCCCCCTTTATTTGGTCCTTTGTGGTTGTTGTATTTCTTGTATTTTCAATTTTATTTATTTATTTAATGTATTTCCTTTATTTCCCATGTATTTCAATGGCTACCTGACTTCAAAATGGCCGCTGAGCTTTCCTGTGCTCCTATTGGCTCAATTTGCCTGACTTCAAGATGGCCGCCGCAGTCTCGCGAGGTTTCAGCCTCTCGGGCCTTTGCCTGACCTTCTAAGATGGCCGCCACTTCTTTCTTGCTCCTGATTGGTCCGGCCTGCCTGTCCTTAAGATGGCCGCCAACTCTCGCAATAGTTCGCTTGAACTTCGCGCGTCGATCGCATTAATTCTCTTATTAGTTGCTTTCCTTACCGCTCTTGTCTTGCGGTCGGGGTGGGCTCCCGCAACGGTATTTCTCCTCGCTCCTCGGACCAGGGTGGGCTCCTGGCTCCGGTCTTGCTCTGGGCCACTCGGACCAGGGTGGGCTCCTGGCTCCGGTTCTTCTTCTCTGCTCCCGACGCCACGGCGATTTTCCGCCCGTGGACCAGGGTGGGCTCCTGGCTCCGTCGCGTTTGTTCTCCGGCTGCTCTCGACGCCACGTGGATTTCTCTTTGGTCAGCAGACCAGGGTGAGCTCGTCGTCGACCTCGATGCACGACGCCGATTCTTCCTTGGGATAACGATGATCCCACCTTTCGTCGCCAGTTGTCGTGTCCCTGAACCCCACAGATTCACGCAGGACACAGGTAGGAGTCTTAGTCTTCTTTATTGTTGCTTAGCGTTCCTGCCCACACACATGTCCTATCTCTTTTCCTGCTCCTCGATTACTGCTCCCCTTCCCCACACCCTGACCGGATGTGGTGTCCGGTTTCCCTTGTCCCCACTGTCCATCTGGGGTCCTAGTGCCCGTCTCCAGGTCACTACATGCGTGTGGTGGTTTCTTCTCCTCGCTGTATCTCCTTGGGCTAGGGAGATGGCTGGGTGTGGCCCCTCTGTGAACACCTGTTTGGCGGAACGAGAGGCTGGGGTAATTGTACAGTTGCTTCTGTGTCCCATACATGTGCACCCCTACGCCCCCCCCTGCACTGACAATGAAGCTTTTGCGGCCTTCCCTCTGTCCAACCAGTATGCACCTAGTTCATTCAGTGCATGAGGTGTATTCAGGTGCGATGTCCCTGTGCTGCCACCAACTGCCATAGCAGCGATACTTTGCTCGTGCTGGGTTTGCTCTGCCTGGGCTCTGCAGTGAGAGAAGTTTTTTCACAGCCCCGCACTTCATGCGGTACAGGGCCTTGTTGAAGGCGTTACCGGCTCGCAGGCCGGCCCACACCCTGCCAAGTGGGGCCGCGCCTCAACCCTACAGCGCGCTCCTGCCCATCTGGGGCTGCTCTGTCCTCATCACAAATGTCCACGGCCCATGGGTGATGAAGGCTGGCCCTAATCTGGAGAGGTGCCAATGAACTAACTGCCCTGCACGCGCCTAGACCTGAGCGGCGCAGCTCCCCTCTATTTATCCCCTTGGCCACGGGGGATGAGATGCACTCTGGGAGATAGCTGCTGAAGTGCAGGCTCCTATGTACATGCCCCGCCCCTGAGCAGGGTCCCTTCGGCTATGAGCTGCACGGGGAAGTGAAGGGATATGCTGGAGTGAAATGCAAAGCATAGGGCTCTACGGGAGGCAGCACAACCACACGGGGATACAGCTGTACTGGAGGTGTTTGAGCCATGACTGGAAAACGGAGGGGGCTGAAGCCTGACTGGATCAACATGACACGCGCTCACCCTCTTGCTGCTCTTTCATGCCCATATGTGCCTGTTTAGAGTCTGTGAGCAGTGCCCAGGTGCTTACTGGGATGCCTGGGATCTGCTGGGGTGTACTGTAAATGCACTGGTGTCAGGGGGGCACCTTTGCTCAGTAAAAGTGCATAGACTAACACACATTCAGCCAGGCATTGTCCCTGGTTTCAGCAGAGATATTTTGATCTGTCTTTGGCATGAGATGGGGCAAACTGCAGCGAACCAGGCATCCGCCTGCCTGATCAGCCCAGTAGACCTGAAAGAAGACCCGATCCTCACAGCTCAATATATCATCTCTTCTTATCTAGATATAGATATAGGCTCAACGGAACGATTGGGTTAAGGACCATAATTTACAAAGCCCATGAATAAATAACACCAGTCAGTTATTAATTTCTCATCATGCCGAGTGTGACCCTGTGATAGACAACACCTGGTTAATAGTGAAAAGAGGCTCGTACAATCACCCCTATAAGAAGGAGCAATGTGCCAGCCATATAGTAGAGCTATTTAAACCCCTCTAATAAACTTTGACTGTTTAGTGAGTCTTGAACGCACCACTCAACCTTGCTTTTCCTGTGACCTAGGCTTGCAACTGCAGGAGACACTGGAAAATGCCACCTTCCATATATCAGTTAGTGCAATCAGGTGACTTGATAATACAGCTCTGAGAAACCAAAAGCTTACTAGCACCCCTAAGCCTCTTCAGCAAGGACGAAACCTTCCTTGCCCAACCTCCCTTGGAGTGAAAAAGACGAGTGAAACATTACAGATGTCCAGACATGTTGACCAGGACACCTATAAATGGCAGCCGGGTAAGTAAGTACCCTCTGTGACTGGGTATCCCACAGTAGATTTCTAAAGTGCGATTACAGCTTGTAATTTGTTCTCTTTGGGTTCAATGCCCAGCACCTTGCCCATGCAGGGTTTCTCTCGGCACAGCTTAGAAGACACATGTGGCATTTCTGCCCTGCCGTCCATAACCAGTGATAGTAGACCTTCAGGTCGGTAAATCCTGCATCTGATACTTCAGTCAAATTCAAGCCACACGGTGGCCGGAATTCAATTCTACTGCCCCACCACAAGAAAACACTGCATCGCAGGCACCATTGGAGCACAGACTCTATCCTATCCAGTTCCTTATATCTAACTCTTGGGCATCCATATTCTGCTCTGTCGCACATGCCCAATTTACTGTTAGGTGGTCCAGTGTACCGCGCCTAACATATCGAGCACCAATTCCCTTTTAATTTTTTTTTTTATTATTAGTGCATAATTTAACAATAATATATGCAATAATTACAATTCGTTATCACACAAACAGGAAAGCAAACAAGAATGTGAAGAAAGGAGAGAAAAGAAAATTATGCACTATTTCCCCCACAATTAAATTAAATCCCACCCCTCCCTCCCAACCCACCCACAAGGAGTTGGACTCACTCAATTATCTTTAGTTTTTGGGAAAAAAGAAAAAATGAGATGGACATTTGGATTTGACCTATTCTTCTCGAGCCATCTGGTCAGCGGTGCCCAAATTTTTAGGCCTTTAGTTCGAGACGCAATCCCCTTTTTTCATAGATGGCTTTCTCGAAATTATAATTTGCCAGTAGACGAGAAAGCCACTGGTGAAATCCGGGTGGGGTTGGATCCAGCCAGGCAGAGGCAAGGCATAAGCGAAGTATCGCCATGCCAATAAACACAAATTCTTCTCCTGGCTTCCCTTGCAGTTTCTGATCCACCCCAAGTCCAATCAAGGACGGGGAAAGGAGACAGTCAACCTCTAGCACCTCCTTGAAAAAGTTGGAGATCTCTTGTTTTAATTTACTTAAAGCATCACAGGAAGCAAAGATGTGATTTAGATCTGCCTGAAATAATGCACACCGGGGGCATAGAGTTCCTCTCCCAGTCCCCCATTTAGCGATCTTTTTTGGGGTGTAGTAAAGCGAAAAACAAGATTTATAATATTGAGCCTGGAGCCGGGCCGGGATTAAAATTTTCTGTGCTAACTCAGCTGAGTAACAAAATAGATTTTCCGGAATTCCTATCTCCGCTTTCCATTTTAATGCTCGTGCCTCCATGTCATTCGGCATGGATGAGTTAAAAAAGTTATACACAGCTCCAATAGATAACGGTCTATTCTTTCTTAAATTATCTAGTATATCGTTATTGGCAAAGCCTATTGGACCACCACCTTTCTTATTTAGGAAATCCCGGATTTGAAGGTATTTGTAGAAATCCCTCCGATCTAATTCATACAGCTCTTTAAGATTTTCGAAAGAGACTATACCAGTTAGAGAATAAAAATCACCGAGCTTGGACAAACCCGCATCATGCCATCTTTTGATAATAGAGTCTTTAAAGATTTCCGGTAGATTGGGGTTATTGCAGAGCAGTGTATAGTAATTCAGGCGACCCAGACCTAACATTTTCCGAACTGATCTCATGATTCTATGCCCTCCTATCAAGGTTTTGAAACGAACCTTCTTGTAATGACTGTCATTCAAGAATCTCCAGACCCAACCCCATGCGTCTACGCCCATTATAAGTTCTATTGGTGTTGGTACTTCTTCCGTAATGCTATGTCTTGGCTTTTCTCGTATAAGGGCTAGATTAAATAATAAAGTAGTGCCCCAATAGTATAATCTTATATTTGATAAGGCCAATCCTCCCCTTTCTCTTGGTAGAGATAAATATTTATATGCCCTTCTGGGTTTCTCATATGCCCAGATAAAGCGGGAGAATAAGTCTTCAATTCTTTTTAAGCAGTTAGTGGTAAATTCTAAAGGGATTGCCCTTAATAAATACAAAAACTTAGGGAAAAATAGCATTTTCATGATATTACATCTGCCAATAATCGACAGGTGTAAATTATGTAATCTCACTAGTTCAATTTTTGTTTTGATGATCAAAGGATCAATGTTAACATCAACAATGCTATCTAAGTTGGCCATGATGTCAACTCCAAGATATGTTGCCTTTTCTACCTGTCTAGTGTCATTAATCATGCTGATATTATTGCATACAATTTGGGTTTTAGTGCGGTTGAGGGAATAACCCGAGAGCTGCCCAAATCTCGCTGCCTCTGCCTCGATTTCGATCATAGCTGTTTCGGGATTGGGAGTCACTCGAGCAATATCGTCGGCATATGCCAAAACTTTGGTTTCCCAGCCATGAGATATGATAGGCCTAATAATCATATTGGTTTCTAATTGACGTAGAAAAGGATCTATATATAATGCGAACAAAAGCGGCGAGCTCGGGCAACCCTGTCGGGTACCTCTAGTTATTTTAAACGTATCTGTAAGTGCACCATTTAAAAAAAGTCTTGCACTAGGCTGAAAATAAAGCATTTTAAATGCCTGTATAAGTCCCTTGCCTATTCCGGCTCTTGTCAGGGTCTCCCATAAGAAAGACCAGGAGACCCTGTCAAAGGCCTTTTCAGCGTCCAGCAAAATTAGTGCAATTGGATCCCTAGAAATGTTAGCGGCATCAAATAGTGAAATGACCCTTCTAATATGGTCTGTCGTGCCACGCCCTGGTATGAATCCATGTTGTCGGGTCGAGACTACCTTGTGAATTACAAAGGCTAAGCGAGTGGCAAGGATTTTTGAGTAAATCTTACTATCGGCATTTATCAATGTTATAGGGCGATAGGAGCCGGGTTCCAATGGTGTTTTATGCTTTTTAAGAAAAACTATAATTTTGGCCTGCGTCCAGGATTCCGGTGGTCTTCCTCCCTTAAATACATGCATAAATAGTTGTAACATACAATCTTTCAACTGGATCGAGAATTTCTTATAAAATTCTAGGGGTATATTATCTAAGCCGGTGGCCTTGCCACTTGGGAGGCTGTTAATACATAGCAATATATCCACCCATTGAGGGAGTTCCTCCAGTTGTTGCTGATCCTCCTGAGAAAATTGTTCCATTGGAATCTGATTAAGATATGTCATAACATCTCCCGAGTGGCCAGGTGTGACCTCATGATATAGGTCTTGGTAATATGAATAAAACACATTGCGAATTCCCTCTGGGTCTGTGGTTCTCCCCCGCACAGGATCATTGATTTCTGCTATTATGTTCCGTGTGGCTTTTTGTCTAGCTCTAGTTGCGAGGTGATGTCCGACCTGCTCACTCCACTCATATGCTTCCTCCCTCCACGCTGCTAGTCTATCTGCAGCTCTTTTTGCTATTGTCTCCATAATTGATGACTTGGCTACCATCACTTTTGCCAGTGCTTCTGCGGAGTCGCCCCCATTCTGGAGCACTGTAATCAAATCTTCTTCTGCAGCGGCCAATCTACCCTGCATATCATTTAGCAAGCGACGCTTTTTCTTATTCAGAGATAGTGAAAAGCTGAGTGTCTCTCCCCGTATTCCTGCTTTCAACGTATCCCACACCACTTCGACCCCTATGTTCTCCTTAAGAAATTGGGGAATCCATATCCTCATATGTTCACAGTATTCTTCGTTAGAAAGTAGAGATCGTTCGAAGCTCCAATTGGTCACGCCCATATTCTGAGACACTATTCCTTTAAGTTCTACCACTAGGGGATTATGGTCGGCCAATATACGTGGGGCTTTCTCAATTGAGCAAGCATGAAGAATAATGTGAAATGCTAGTATAAAATCTAATCTTGCATGCTTTTTGTGTGGATAAGAAAAAAATGTGAAACCAGGGTCCGTGGGGTTCTGCCCATTCCAGATATCTGAAAGTGCCTGCTCGCGTCAAAGTGTCTTCAGTGCTCTAAATACTTTTGGTTTCCGGCCACTATAGATCCAGTCATTATCAAGGGTTATATTTTGATTTGCAGGCAAGTTTATATTAAAATCTCCGCAGATAATTATGGGTAGTGGCCAGGCAGCTAATTCATTATTTATATAATCGAATACTGCTGGGTCATCTAAGGTGCTTCCATAAATAGTACATATAGTGAGTGGATCCCCATTGTCTCTACGACATTCTGTGATTAACCACCTGCCATTCTGATCAACTGACGTTTGGGTGAATTGAACAGAACGATTAGCTGTCAAGATTGCTACCCCATGTGTCCGTGAATTTTGTGTCGTGGCCCCTACCAATGTATACCCAAGTGTTTCCAATAAATATATCTGAGCTCTTTCGATATGCGTTTCCTGCATACAGATAACATCGGCCTTCAATAAGCGAAGCCCCGCTGCAGTATTCTGCCGTTTTTTAAGATCGTTAAGCCGCAAATGTTAATTGTAGCTATACGCAGTTTACTCATTAGTAATAGCTGTTTTGCCTAAATTTTTTTTTAACTCCAAAAACTAGACCCCGAAGTGCCAACCCCTTCCCCCCATGAACCTGCACCCCCCCTCAAGCCCCCCACCACCTACCACTGAGGTTACCTGGCGCTGCATGAGCCAGGACGAAGGCATCTGAGCAGTCGTGACCCCGCGCTCCCCACTGGTCCAGCCCCCACACTCCACTTATCCCCCCTCTGTGAGACAGCCCTAACTAGCTAACTATTTTCTATACAGTTGCCATTACTAGTATTCAAAAAAAAAATCCCCCTTTTTTTCCCCTTCTCTTTCTTCTTCCTTTTCCTTTTCTTTCCCCTTTTTCCCTTTTCTTTCCGCCCCTTCCCCCCCAAGCATTAAAAAAAAAAAATTCTGAGCGAACAAGACAGATGGCTACAGAAAGAAGGGAAGAGGTAGATTAATAAAGCCAGGGGCTATAAACAGTGTAAGAAATCTACATTGAGGCATTAAGAAACTATTCTTGGGTCTTTGGTCCTTAGTTTTTGTCTCCTTTTCGATCAGTTATCTCTCCTAGGTAAGCCTGGGCTTGGATTTCAGATGTGAAACTTCGCATAGTCCCTTTGAATATGACCTTTAAGCGGGCTGGATTCTGTAAATAAACAGCCGCACCAAGTTGTTGAAAGGGAGCAAAAAGTTGTCTCAGCCTCCATCTGCGCTCAACAGTGGCATGGGCAAAGTCAGGCCTAGTGAAAAAGGTGATACCATTAAATTATTTCTTAGTTGTTGGCCTTGGTAGATCATAGAGTAGCTGACGCAGGAGAAAATTCCCACAATAAAGAAGCATTGCTCGTGGGTATTGCGGAGAAGATGTAGGACGTTTGGATGGTGTTAATGGGAAACGATGAGCCCGTTGTATCTCCTTGTCCCAGTCCCAGGAGTGTAGTTCCGGGAAAGCTCCCTTAAGGAGCGTGATCATGAAAGTCCTGGGATCGTTCCCTTCCACTCCCTCCGGAATGCCAAGAACATGTAGGTTATTACGTCGTAATCTTTTCTCCTGCTCCTCGACTTTCATCATTAGATCTTTGACTATGCCATCATGTTCATCTTCTTGCGTCTTCAAAGTGGCAACATCCTTCTCAAGATTTTCCGTTCGTACTTAGACTGAGGCCATTCTGTCCGCAATTTCGACACACGTTCTGCCCACTTTCCTTACGGTGCCTTGTAGTTTTTGCGTGGCGAGACGTGATCTTCGATTGTCTAGTTTGACCTCCTCTTGAAAGCTCTTAATTGAATGTAGCACTACTGCAAGGGTAGGTTCACTCTTGGTATCAGAGGCTCCATCCCCTGCACTACCAGTAAATGTACGATTGCCCCCTGAGCAGACCGTTGGGTCGGACAGAGTTGATAATTGTGAGGCAGAGTAGTCCCATCTGAGATCCGCTGTGCTTCCTCGATCGGGGGTCTCACACCTCTTGTGCCGACTAGCCTTTTTCCTCAGAGATTTTTTTGTGCGTGGGCTTTCATGGACAGTTCTGAGTCTGAGCTGCTGTTCCAGTTATGACCCCCTCCTTCGCTGGAAGCGGTTGCGCTTACGTCTGAGATTTCAGATTCATCCGTTAATGAATTAAAAAAAATCCATATTGTCTGGTGTTTTTGGCGGGGGCCATGGGTCTTTCCATTTTCTTTGATTTTACTGGAGGCAGCTACATCTTTATTGATTGTTCCAGATTTCCCTGCAGCGCTAGCATTGGGGTTTTGTAGGTCGTCTAGGGGGCAAGAGGTGGGAGGTTTGAAACTGCTCTCTTCGTGAGTCATTTCAAGGCTAGAAGCTGGGGTTGGGGTTGACTGTAAAATAGGCACAGCAGGGGCAGCAGGTATCTCCAATACAGCTACGGGGGTAGCAGCAACATTAATAGCCTCAGATTGTTCATTCCGGTCTCCTTCACCAGCCGTTCCGACCGTCAACAGGCTACGGGCCAAATATGTTGGAAATAAGTGGCTGGCCATCGTGAGTGGCTTGGCAGGTATCAGTGGCTTTAGGGAATTTCATTTGCATTTTTTTCTGTTTGATAGTCCTGTCATGATTGTCTATAGAATCAGCTTTTTCAATCTGCTCTTTACCCCTGTTTTTTACCCCGCGCGTATCAGGACGTTTCTGCCGATTTTTGGGTGTTGCGAAGTTGGGCTGCAATGATTCATTAACCGCGGGGGCTGACAACTGCACATTCCTTCCTTTAATCGGTTTTGCCCCCGCCCTGCCATTCTTACTTGTCTGACTTCAGGGTTCTGGAAACAGTGTATCTTCCGCGCACAGACTACGGACCGGGGCCGCCGCAGCTCCTGTGTGTCAAAGTTGATTCCCTCGATGTCGGCAGGGCTCTGTGGATTGCCGAGAGTATCCTCACCAGAGAGCACGTCACAGGGGAATCTCGCCGCAGGGCAGCGAGCGTCGAAGATGCAGGATTGGAGTGAGCCGATACCGCTGATGACCAGGGAGTTGCTTCAACGCTACATGGAGTTCAACCCGTTCTTTTTCACCAGCGAGTGTCACCACGAACTGCAGGTAGTGAAGCTGATCCATATATCAGGTATTTTGAGATGGCTTATGGTAGCATATCAAGGGCTTAGGCATCTTTTTGAGGGTCGGACTGGCGGAGCTGTGCAGAAGCGGCGGCTACTCAGACGCCATCTTGCCTCCTCTACCTCGAGCACCAATTCCCAATTATTGTATTGTAATTGCATTTATATAGTGCCTACGACCCCTGACGAGGCGTTGAAGCACATTTTCGGCAAGTACTACGCTACTCCGGAACCCATAAAAGATTAGTGGTGAATTAGTATAGTGAAATGTGAAAGTAATATTAGTGACGGATATGTTAGTCAGTTATTTGGATTGAGAAGGATAGCGGAGGGATAGAAGAGGGAAAAAAGTTTGCATTTATATAGCGCTTGCTACCCCTGATTAGGTGTTGAAGTGCTTTTTGGTGAGTAGCACGCTACTCCGGAACCCATAAAGGATTAGTGGTGAATCAGTAAAGTGAAATATGAAATTAATTTGAGTGGTGGACATGTTAGTATGTTATTTGGATTGAAAAGGATAGTGGAAGGATAGAAGAGGGATGGATTTATAAATATTTTTTTTTCTATATTTTTGTTTGTTTTGGAGCTCATAGCATTAGGAGGAGGCTTGGGATGAGTAAAAGGGAGTTGGAGGGGGAGAGTCAGAGGGAAGGGTTTAGAAAGGCTTGCTTTGGGGGACTGGAATAGTAAAAGACGTATGAGATAATGCAATGAGAGGTAGATTAGGGAAGAGTCTAGAAAGGGATATTTTTGGGATCATAGTAGTGGTATTGGGTTTGGGATGAATGAGAGAGTTGAGGTAGAGGATATAGTGATAGAGGTATAGTGTGAGAAATAGGGTAGTGCATATGAAAGAGTAGTAGAAAGAGGTTTGGGATGAATTGGAGAGTTGAGGTAGAGGATATACTGATAGCGGTGTAGGGTGAGAAATAGAGTAATGCATTGTATATGCTGAATTAGAAGAAAAGTAATAAATATATAGATCCATAAGTACATGGAAGGTATATAGCTGCATAAAGGAAGGTAGTATATGTAGATTAAAGATGCATTAAATAGACTCCGGCTTTCAAGTGTTGTTGTATTTTAAAATAATTTAATTTATTTATATATATATATATATATATATATTTGTAAATCAATAGTAAAGCAATTGTTGATAAATAGTTATGATAAAAGATTTACTTATTTATGCAGTCACTTATATACATATTAAAAACATAGAATAATGTAACTGTCAGTAATATATGCATTTGTTAAGCAGAACTAATGAATATCTATAAAAAAATTAAAACATAATTATTCTACATGTTTATACAAAGCAATACACATATATAGGTACATATCTATAGTACAAATAATTGCTTATATACAGAGCGATATGTTGTATAGTTATGTTTACTTATGGTGGTTATGTGGGGAAGAGCCAATTCTTGAGTAGTTTTCTGAAGATGAGGTGGTTATTCATGGATCTTATGTTGGGGTGTAAAGAGTTCCATAATTTGGCTGCTTGAACAGAGAAGGATGTGTCACCCTTGGCTTTTTCTTGTATATTGGGATTTTGAGGCGAGGTGCCACTCTAGAGCAGAAGGTCCTTTGTTGAACGTGTTTGGTGATTTTATTCCTGATGAAGAGCGATCCTGTTCCATGTATCACTTTGTGGGTGATACAAAGCAGCTTGAACGTGGATCTTCTGGCAACCGGTAACCAATGCAGGGCTTTCAAGGCAGGGGAGATGTGGTCTTGCGGTTTTATATGTAAGAGTGGTCTGGCAGCCGAGTTCTGAATCAGTTGTAGTCTTTTCATGGTCGTTAAAGGTGATCCATGGTATTGGCTATTGGCATAATTGAGGTTGGACAGAACAAGGGAGATGGTAGCCTGGACCTTGTGTGGAAATCCCAAATGGGGGAAGATTTGTCGCAGAGTTTTTATAGTAACAAAGCTTGATCTTGCTAGTTTGTCCACTTGGGCATTCATTGATAACTTGGAGTCCATGCTCATTCCGAGGTTTCTTACTTCCTTCAATACTTTAGGCGGTGTTTCCACATCATCAGGCCAGGCGGCGAGCCATTCATAATGTTTCCAATCGGCACATGTGAGTATTTCTGTTTTGAAAGCATTCAATTTGAGATGGCTCCACGTCATCCATTGATCCACGGCTCTGAGACAACTGAAAACTGGCGAGCTTCCAATGTCTTTTGGGCATTCCAGTTGAAGGAGTATTTGCGTGTCATCTGCATAGTTATAGCACGTGAGGTGAAATTGATTGATCAGTGCCGGTAATGACTTCTTGTAGATGTTGAAAAGCATGGGCGAGATGATAGAGCCTTGAGGGACCCCTGCTTTTGTGAAGTACGGTTTGGACGAGAAAGGTGGGGTATGGATGACATTAGTTCTGTCGCGAAGGTAGGATGTGATCCAGTATAGAGCAGTCTCCTCTGTGCCGGCTTCGTAGAGTCTTTGTGGCAACATCCTTCTCAAGATTTTCCTTGGTAGATCATAGAGTAGCTGACGCAGGAGAAAATTCCCACAATAAAGAAGCATTGCTCGTGGGTATTGCGGAGAAGATGTAGGACGTTTGGATGGTGTTAATGGGAAACGATGAGCCCGTTGTATCTCCTTGTCCCAGTCCCAGGAGTGTAGTTCCGGGAAAGCTCCCTTAAGGAGCGTGATCATGAAAGTCCTGGGATCGTTCCCTTCCACTCCCTCCGGAATGCCAAGAACATGTAGGTTATTACGTCGTAATCTTTTCTCCTGCTCCTCGACTTTCATCATTAGATCTTTGACTATGCCATCATGTTCATCTTCTTGCGTCTTCAAAGTGGCAACATCCTTCTCAAGATTTTCCGTTCGTACTTAGACTGAGGCCATTCTGTCCGCAATTTCGACACACGTTCTGCCCACTTTCCTTACGGTGCCTTGTAGTTTATGCGTTGCGAGACGTGATCTTCGATTGTCTAGTTTGACCTCCTCTTGAAAGCTCTTAATTGAATGTAGCACTACTGCAAGGGTAGGTTCACTCTTGGTATCAGAGGCTCCATCCCCTGCACTACCAGTAAATGTACGATTGCCCCCTGAGCAGACCGTTGGGTCGGACAGAGTTGATAATTGTGAGGCAGAGTAGTCCCATCTGAGATCCGCTGTGCTTCCTCGATCGGGGGTCTCACACCTCTTGTGCCGACTAGCCTTTTTCCTCAGAGATTTTTTGTGCGTGGGCTTTCATGGACAGTTCTGAGTCTGAGCTGCTGTTCCAGTTATGACCCCCTCCTTCGCTGGAAGCGGTTGCGCTTACGTCTGAGATTTCAGATTCATCCGTTAATTAATAAAAAAAAATCCATATTGTCTGGTGTTTTTGGCGGGGGCCATGGGTCTTTCCATTTTCTTTGATTTTACTGGAGGCAGCTACATCTTTATTGATTGTTCCAGATTTCCCTGCAGCGCTAGCATTGGGGTTTTGTAGGTCGTCTAGGGGGCAAGAGGTGGGAGGTTTGAAACTGCTCTCTTCGTGAGTCATTTCAAGGCTAGAAGCTGGGGTTGGGGTTGACTGTAAAATAGGCACAGCAGGGGCAGCAGGTATCTCCAATACAGCTACGGGGGTAGCAGCAACATTAATAGCCTCAGATTGTTCATTCCGGTCTCCTTCACCAGCCGTTCCGACCGTCAACAGGCTACGGGCCAAATATGTTGGAAATAAGTGGCTGGCCATCGTGAGTGGCTTGGCAGGTATCAGTGGCTTTAGGAATTTCATTTGCATTTTTTTCTGTTTGATAGTCCTGTCATGATTGTCTATAGAATAAGCTTTTTCAATCTGCTCTTTACCCCTGTTTTTTACCCCGCGCGTATCAGGACGTTTCTGCCGATTTTTGGGTGTTGCGAAGTTGGGCTGCAATGATTCATTAACCGCGGGGGCTGACAACTGCACATTCCTTCCTTTAATCGGTTTTGCCCCCCGCCCTGCCATTCTTACTTGTCTGACTTCAGGGTTCTGGAAACAGTGTATCTTCCGCGCACAGACTACGGACCGGGGGCCGCCGCAGCTCCTGTGTGTCAAAGTTGATTCCCTCGATGTCGGCAGGGCTCTGTGGATTGCCGAGAGTATCCTCACCAGAGAGCACGTCACAGGGGAATCTCGCCGCAGGGCAGCGAGCGTCGAAGATGCAGGATTGGAGTGAGCCGATACCGCTGATGACCAGGGAGTTGCTTCAACGCTACATGGAGTTCAACCCGTTCTTTTTCACCAGCGAGTGTCACCACGAACTGCAGGTAGTGAAGCTGATCCATATATCAGGTATTTTGAGATGGCTTATGGTAGCATATCAAGGGCTTAGGCATCTTTTTGAGGGTCGGACTGGCGGAGCTGTGCAGAAGCGGCGGCTACTCAGACGCCATCTTGCCTCCTCTACCTCGAGCACCAATTCCCAATTATTGTATTGTAATTGCATTTATATAGTGCCTACGACCCCTGACGAGGCGTTGAAGCACATTTTCGGCAAGTACTACGCTACTCCGGAACCCATAAAAGATTAGTGGTGAATTAGTATAGTGAAATGTGAAAGTAATATTAGTGACGGATATGTTAGTCAGTTATTTGGATTGAGAAGGATAGCGGAGGGATAGAAGAGGGAAAAAAGTTTGCATTTATATAGCGCTTGCTACCCCTGATTAGGTGTTGAAGTGCTTTTTTGGTGAGTAGCACGCTACTCCGGAACCCATAAAGGATTAGTGGTGAATCAGTAAAGTGAAATATGAAATTAATTTGAGTGGTGGACATGTTAGTATGTTATTTGGATTGAAAAGGATAGTGGAAGGATAGAAGAGGGAAGGATTTATAAATATTTTTTTTCCTATATTTTTGTTTGTTTTGGAGCTCATAGCATTAGGAGGAGGCTTGGGATGAGTAAAAGGGAGTTGGAGGGGAGAGTCAGAGGGAAGGGTTTAGAAAGGCTTGCTTTGGGGGACTGGAATAGTAAAAGACGTATGAGATAATGCAATGAGAGGTAGATTAGGGAAGAGTCTAGAAAGGGATATTTTTGGGATCATAGTAGTGGTATTGGGTTTGGGATGAATGAGAGAGTTGAGGTAGAGGATATAGTGATAGAGGTATAGTGTGAGAAATAGGGTAGTGCATATGAAAGAGTAGTAGAAAGAGGTTTGGGATGAATTGGAGAGTTGAGGTAGAGGATATACTGATAGCGGTGTAGGGTGAGAAATAGAGTAATGCATTGTATATGCTGAATTAGAAGAAAAGTAATAAATATATAGATCCATAAGTACATGGAAGGTATATAGCTGCATAAAGGAAGGTAGTATATGTAGATTAAAGATGCATTAAATAGACTCCGGCTTTCAAGTGTTGTTGTATTTTAAAATAATTTAATTTATTTATATATATATATATATATATATTTGTAAATCAATAGTAAAGCAATTGTTGATAAATAGTTATGATAAAAGATTTACTTATTTATGCAGTCACTTATATACATATTAAAAACATAGAATAATGTAACTGTCAGTAATATATGCATTTGTTAAGCAGAACTAATGAATATCTATACATTTTTTTAAAACATAATTATTCTACATGTTTATACAAAGCAATACACATATATAGGTACATATCTATAGTACAAATAATTGCTTATATACAGAGCGATATGTTGTATAGTTATGTTTACTTATGGTGGTTATGTGGGGAAGAGCCAATTCTTGAGTAGTTTTCTGAAGATGAGGTGGTTATTCATGGATCTTATGTTGGGGTGTAAAGAGTTCCATAATTTGGCTGCTTGAACAGAGAAGGATGTGTCACCCTTGGCTTTTTTCTTGTATATTGGGATTTTGAGGCGAGGTGCCACTCTAGAGCAGAAGGTCCTTTGTTGAACGTGTTTGGTGATTTTATTCCTGATGAAGAGCGATCCTGTTCCATGTATCACTTTGTGGGTGATACAAAGCAGCTTGAACGTGGATCTTCTGGCAACCGGTAACCAATGCAGGGCTTTCAAGGCAGGGGAGATGTGGTCTTGCGGTTTTATATGTAAGAGTGGTCTGGCAGCCGAGTTCTGAATCAGTTGTAGTCTTTTCATGGTCGTTAAAGGTGATCCATGGTATTGGCTATTGGCATAATTGAGTTTGGACAGAACAAGGGAGATGGTAGCCTGGACCTTGTGTGGAAATCCCAAATGGGGGAAGATTTGTCGCAGAGTTTTTATAGTAACAAAGCTTGATCTTGCTAGTTTGTCCACTTGGGCATTCATTGATAACTTGGAGTCCATGCTCATTCCGAGGTTTCTTACTTCCTTCAATACTTTAGGCGGTGTTTCCACATCATCAGGCCAGGCGGCGAGCCATTCATAATGTTTCCAATCGGCACATGTGAGTATTTCTGTTTTGAAAGCATTCAATTTGAGATGGCTCCACGTCATCCATTGATCCACGGCTCTGAGACAACTGAAAACTGGCGAGCTTCCAATGTCTTTTGGGCATTCCAGTTGAAGGAGTATTTGCGTGTCATCTGCATAGTTATAGCACGTGAGGTGAAATTGATTGATCAGTGCCGGTAATGACTTCTTGTAGATGTTGAAAAGCATGGGCGAGATGATAGAGCCTTGAGGGACCCCTGCTTTTGTGAAGTACGGTTTGGACGAGAAAGGTGGGGTATGGATGACATTAGTTCTGTCGCGAAGGTAGGATGTGATCCAGTATAGAGCAGTCTCCTCTGTGCCGGCTTCGTAGAGTCTTTGTATAAGAATGTAATTGTCAACCATGTCAAAGGAGGCAGAGGGGTCCAAGAGAAGTAGTGCAGCAACCCCGTTGTGGTCAACTGTGTTCTTCAGGTCATCCCAGATGGCAAGGAGGGCGACCTATCAACACACAGCTAACCCTTGTTAGTGTTATGTGGCATTTACATTGTAAACAATGTGAGTCGTATGGCCTCACAAAACATTTGGGGGTGCCTTTATGACTGCAAATGTTTCCAATCACGGACTGGAATCTGACTAGGTTTTTGCAGATGTGCTGTGAGAAGGGTGAAGGAATATGTCTTTGACAGATTGGTTTGTCAGACTCAGTGGTTTGTGATCTTGCCTCGCATTTCTTTATTGAGAAAAACACAAGATCTAAACAATGCACAGTACAGTAACATATCAGGCCACAACAGATATATGAACAGCACGTCTCTCAATATTGGGGGGGGGTGGATGAAGGAGAACAGCATGTATAATCACCAGAGGTGACAAAGTCCCAAAGGACCACAGTAGCACAAACAACACTGTGGCGAACATGAGTCTAGGTACCAAGGGGTTCTTTTGATGAACCTAGGCATATATGACAGATGTTCCAAGGAGAGCGTAGTACTGGTGTAAATACTGAGAAAAGCACAGTATATAACAAGAAACAACCAAACGAAATGAGGAAGTGTTCCATATTGTATCTGAACAGTAACAGAATGGTCAACCGGGAGACATTCTTGTTTTCATCTACTACACTACAGCACAGAAATAGAAAGTCTCTTATCACAATACATCCTGACATAGGGTAAGGGGGACAGTTTATTTACATCAATGAGTGCCCTGGCAAGTAGTCTTCCCTGAATCTTTCTATACTCAATGAAGGGGATAGGGCTTCACCAAGGACCACTGAGTCCCCGCCTTAGTGCCCCATTGTGTTGAGGAACCTACCTCATATCTCTTCAAATTGTGAGAGCATATCATTAATTTTTGTTTCCAAAAGATGCCTTTGTAAACATGTCCACTCAACATAAGTGGGAATTAGTTTCATTTTAAATATCTCAAAACCCACATTTTAGCGACCCCAAGTGCAGTAGCCATCTATCGTGCTAAGTGAGGGGGTAGGTCAGGGTAGTCACTCATGTCAAAGAGAAGAGACACTTGGGTCCTGTTGGACCAAGAGGCCTTTTTCCATACAGGTCCATATTAGAGCCCAATGCTAGCATACGTGGGAACAGTTCCAGATGATATGTACAATGTTGCAGTCTGAGTCAGGACTTAAGTTGGCCCTCTGAAATTTGGTATGGGACCATTGCCATCTATGTATCAGTTCAAAATAGCCATATTGCAGGCCAGACTCGTGGCTCCTTGTTATAGTGAGCTAGTATTGCCTCTCAGTCTCAACCACAAATTGAAACTGCAGGCGTTCTTCCCAACATGTATGTAACTAATTAGTCGAGGGAATAGAGAACTGGACATCAATCTGTAGCGAGTAGAGGCCTCTTTTTGTGCCTTTAAAAGCCTTCCACACCCACATGGAAAGAACTATAGGTGAACGTGGCAACGCTATATTGTGGCGCCTAAGAGATTGTGAAAAGCATGTGATTATTGTGCATATCTCCAGTATTGAGAGTGCAGTAAATCGTATTCCTGTCGGAGTTCCGGGAGGGTTTTCAAGCGTCTGTCTGTTATCAGGCCATCTAGACGTAAGAGTCGAGCCAGTCTTCATAAAACCCAGCTAATCTCTTCCGTGTCTATAATAAGTGCCGCATTGTGCCATATAGGGGCGCCAGCGTGGAGGTATTAGGGCACTTTCAGAAATGTGCGTGTTCTCTTCCACACATAGTGTGAGGCAAAGATCATGGGATTTATGAGTGCTAATTCCTGGGGTCGTTTTGAGTAATATGTAGCCAGGTCTCTCCTAATTACTAATGCATAGTTCTCCATAATTACCCAGTCTGGCGTTTCCCAGTGTGTTTTAATTGTGCACATTAACCGATACAGTAGATTGGCCAACCAGTAGCTTTCCATATGGGGCAGGAGGAGCCCCCTTTTAGTAGTGGCAACGTATAGTTTAGAGCTCCGTAGTCTTGGTTCTGTGAAGCGCCATATGAATTGGAGATTCAGTTCGACAATATCATTAAGTAGTGGACGAGAGATTAGCAGTGAGAGCATCCCAAAGATCTAGTTAAAGCAGGGAGGTATAGTCATTTTAATGATTGGCACTCTGCTCCATAACAAAAGGTTTATAGCAGACCATTTCTGGAAATCCCCTTTGTCTAGCAGCAGGATGATGTTGTCATGAACCTTGTTCTGCAGGCCTCTGTTAACGAGTAGACTAATTATTTAAGATTCTCAGTTTTTCAATGAACTTTTTGGGAACCCAGGGAAGCCCAGGTGGTGGAGATGGTAAGTGGCAGAGCCTCACATTTGGAGCTCTTTATTTTATACCCGAGAGAAACTCATGAAGAGATCAATCTGATTCATCAATGGGGGAGACGATTCTGGTGGGCGAAATAAGGTGAGCAAGATGTCCTCAACATAATAGAATGCTTTAAGTTCTCCCGCAGGTGTCAGTATCCCTTTAATTTATGTCTTATGGCTATGGCCAGTGGTTCCAAGGCTAGAATGAAAAGTAGAGGGGAGAAGGGACATCTGTGTCTCATGCCACAGTGAACTGCAAAGTACAGGGGAGCTAGGACCTCCACAAGTAACCAATGCAGAGGGAATGTGGCATATACTGTTAAAGAATCTAAGAAAATTACCCATCCGTTCCAGAGTTCCAAATCTATATCCCCATTCCACTCTGTCAAAGGCCTTTTCATCATCCAATGAAAGATTGACTCTCCCGTGAAGGCCATCACGTTCTTGCCAGAGTTTGGGGGAGAGAGTACAGAGTTGATTCATCGACGAATGACCTGGTACGAACCCTATTTGAGTGGAAGGTATTAACAGGTTGATGACCATTTTAAGAGGATTGGCCAGGACCATTGCCATGATTTTAACATCCGTATTAATGACCAATATGGGCCTGTAGTTGACAGTCCAGGAGGTTCCTAAAAGGTTTAGGGAGCAGGGAGATTCTGGCTTTGGTGAAGTCTACCTGGAGATAATCTTCCTCAAGTATTTCTTGGAACACAGAGGACAATCTGTGATTTGGCACATTTATAAAATTCTACTGGGAAGCAGTTATCCCCTGGGGCTTTATTATAGCCACAGCGAACACCTCCTCTGATATGGGGCCTTCCAGGCTTTTCTACTTTTCTAATATCAGTGAGGGGATAGGTATCATCTGAAAACTAAATTATCAATTCTCCCCTCGCCATACCCGTAGCCACTGCCTCTGACGCTGCCCCAGTTGTGAAAGAATATGTTTTACATTATCTGTGCTCCAAGCCACACTCGGCAGCCTTCATCACCTTGCTAAATTCAACGATAGTGAAAGAACCGACGCAATGAATGCGCCCTTCTTCGCAACATTTCTCTTCTACCTTCCCTGCAGACAACATATTTTATTCTGATGTTCTGAGCACCGCGGCCGTGAAAGCGAATCCTCTATCACGTAGAACTCACTCGCCATTCTCAACTTATTTTCCTCTGTGCACCGCACCCCCCCAGCCTCTGGTCTTATCCTGCTGTCACAAGTGCGCTTTCTACTAACTTTATACTGTCCTGTGCCCAGTGCTGCCTGAAGTTTTGCTTGTTTTACATTTCTCACGCTTAATTGTCGACCTTCCCATTTGTATTGATTTTCCCAGACAAGCTAGAAACAAAAGGGTTTTAAAAAGCTGATACCTGCTCATGGTGCGTCCTAAGTTTCCTTTCTTCACATAACCTCCTTCGCTCCCGATGAAGAGCTGTTCGATGTGTTCTGATGTTCATGTTCTTCCCTTGAGGGATTCTGGTCCAAGTTTTTAGTTTGCCTATGTTCGACATTTCAATGTTTTCACCCTTATGTATTACGGTCTAGGGAGCATTTTATTGCAATATTGTCAGTTGCATCTTTTTGGCAATGTAATTGCGTTTAGACAAAATCCTAGAACAAGAAGTGATTTCGGTTAAAATACCATGTACCCATCACACAGGCCACTTGATAGCTGTGCCATAGGCTCCCCGTGGCCCCGTTACTCCTCGCCTACACATGCACACACAGTTTCAAACACTATAAATTGTTGTATTAATTTTATTTTTGCAAACATAGATTTATTACCAGCAAACCTATTTTAATCTGTTACTTGAAGGCTCCAATTGAAGGGAACCAACACTACAGTAACCTTAAGGAGTAATAATGTTAACTGAATGCTCATGAATAGACCACCCACCACTCAAAAAAGAGTCATGAACCAACAACCACCTCCCACACAACAACCAATGGTACTTTAAGCATGTTAAAAATGATTAAAAGTAATTTAAACTGAAGGGCTGGAGCCAAGTGAGAGGGATGCTGATGCTTTCAAGACCTTAATGCAGACAGCTCCACGCTCCCCTTGATACTCTGAGCCTGGGCCCAGTTCCCCCAAGAAAAAGTTGGCCCAGTATTTAGCGAAGAATGTGTAATTTGGGCTACTTAATTTTGTTAGCCATGGAACCAAAGTTATAACTTGACCAGTCTTTTAAAACGAGTACAACATCAATCAACTTTCTCTGTTCTGGTGTGAAACCATATCATGTGTGACACAAGGTAGTCCTGGTCTTTGCTGGCAACAATACTTTGCATTCTGTGACATGCAGTTTTAATTTTTATCATCAAAGGGGCTCCTAAGTTCCAAAATTCTAGTGTTATTGCTTTACACTTCAGATTTGCCTACCAGTGTTAGAAATCCAGCCTCTGATATAATGTAAACATTCCATCAGTTTTTGATAAATAATAGTGTATATTTAATGCAGTCAGTCAGTCAGTCAAATTATCTTTATTCGGCTTACTTACAGCCAGAAAAAGAATACATTAAAAGATTAAAAAACATTTAAGATATAAAGCCAGCAATGTGTGATAGACTTCTTGACAACAGCAATTCATAATCAACAAAGTAACAGTGAGAAGTTGAATTAATATTCCAACAAATAGCAGCATGGCACTAGTTAACAAATAAAAAACAAAGATAAAAATTATTGTACAACTGTCATAGATCAACATAAAGACAACATATATTAATCTTTAAAACAACACTGTAGCCCTAAAAACCATGATGTACAAAAACAGTTCGTTAAAATCAGATAAAAAATGTAAGGGTAATTTCCCAACCTGATTCCATATGCCTACAGCTGTAGAAATATACCTGTAAACCATTAGACATGTATATTCATCATTTAAGAGCTGGAGGTGGCATAAGGCCGGCCGACACTTCCTGATATTTAAGAGTTTTAATAGGGGGATAATAAAATCCCGCCTCGGTTTGGTATACATAAATATATAAATAATATATATAAATTGGTATACAGGCGACAAAAAAACAGGAAGTGCAACGTGTTCTGTATTGATTTAGAGTCACACTGGCATATCCAGTTTAGCATCACAATAAGCTTTGCGTGGGTAGGAAACCAAGAGTTGTGCGATGCAAAACCTGAATCTAATAATATAAAACATTTTCGCATGACAAAAATAAAAAGAGAGGTAGGGCTCAACACTTGGGGAGCGTACTAGAGGCAAATATTCCATAACTCTCTTTTTCCCTAACTCCAGGTGCTCACTGGTCGACTTTAAAAAAGATACAAGGTCCTTTTTCAGCTGAATTTGTGGGATTTAAACAAATTGTTCTGGGTTGTAAAAGCAATCCCCCAACCCCACTGTCTCCAACTGATTTTTCATATATTTGAGCCATGGTATCTTCTGCATATAATCAAGTCTAAAACAATCCTAAATGATTGCGCGATTAAGGGCCGGCTCAACTTTTGCCCATGCTGAATGCCATAATAAGATTGGCGCAATTTGTATACGATGAGCTAAGGGAGTCAATCCAAGTTCATTATGACAAAAGATAATGAGGAGATTACTTGAAAACTGTTAATAGGCGTCTAAGAAAATTATTCTCAGCTGTCTGGAGATGTGCCGGGTTACAAAAGCCCCACACTCCAGCCCCATACAAAATTACAGAACACGAGCGAGCCTTGTAAATATTAATTATCGGTTCAATGGGTCTTGAACCTAATTTCTTTGTAAACCTAAACACTGTCTCCAAATTTTGGTTAAAACTACTGACCCTTGTTTCAACTAAATGATGCCAAGTACTTTTCTGGTCAAAAGGGATTCCCAGATATGAGAAAGTTGGAACATAGAACAACCTTTCATTATTAATAAAACATGATTTTAAAAGGGGGGAGATTTTCCAGCCACCATAGTTTATGACTTGGCCGTGTTAGTCTTTAAGCCCAGATCAGTCATAAAATCATTGAATTTGGTGACGAGTTTTTGCAGACCCACACTGGTTCTGGACATTAACACACAATCATCTGCATAGAGTAATGCCGGAAGATTTCTAGTGCCTATTTTGGGAATGTCAACATGCCATTGATTAATATAGCTTTCTAAATCATTAACATAAAGACAAAATAAAAAAGGGGCAAGGACGCACCCTTGACGGACCCCATGATTCATTTTAATGGGTGCAGTGAGTTCCCCGTCCACCCTGTACCTGACCCCCCCAGTCACATCCTGGTGCATCTGAGCTAAAAAATGAACCATTGGATCAATACCCAGGGCCAGCATTTTTTCCCATAGTTTCCCTCTCTGCACCCAGTCAAAGGCCGAAGTAAGACCCATAAACCCAAGAAAGAGGAAACCATTCTTGGCTAATGTGTACTTACTTATGACCAGGTGGAGGTTGAGACACTGTTCAACAGTTCCCAGGCCCCTCCTGAAGCCATATTGTATATCAGAGAACTTCCCACTTTCAGTTACCCAAGTCTCCAGTCGATCTAAAATGACCCTGCCCATCAATTTACAAGTACAATCAATTAATGAGATTGGGCAGTAGCATCTTGGGTCTAACCTGTCCCCTTTTTTAAAGATGGGAACTATGATCACTGTGGCTCAAGATTTTGGGGGGCCCTGAGAGGCTATACAGCTTAGAATATTGGTCAGCCTATCTTACCTTCAGTTGGCACACAGCACTTTATCCGAACGCCGTCACCCTCGCGGCACCGGCAGGTCAAGGGACTATATTGCCCAGCAGCACTTGCGCCAGGAGGCGCCAACGCGTAGTGTTCACGCCGCGTCAAGCGGCGCTCAAAAGCGGCTGCGGGCTCCCGCGGGGCAGGAGCCCGTCTTACCTTCAGTTGGCACACAGCACTTTATCTGAACGCCGTCACCCTCGCAGCACCGGGAGGTCAAGGGACCATATTGCCCAGCAGCACTTGCACCAGGAGGAGTCAACGCGTAGTGTTCACACCCCGTCAAGCGGCGCTCAAAAGCGGCTGCGGGCTCCCACGGGGCGGGAGCCCATCTTACCTTCAGTTGGCACACAGCACTCTATCCAAACGCCGTCACCCTCGCGGCACCGGCAGGTCAAGGGACTATATTGCCCAGCAGCACTTGCGCCAGGAGGCACCAACGCATAGTGTTCATGCCGCGTCAAGCGGCACTCAAAAGCGGCTGCGGGCCCCCGCACCACGGGAGCCTGTCTTACCTTCAGTTGGCACACAGCACTTTATCCGAACGCCGTCACCCTCGCGGCACCGGCAGGTCAAGGGACTATATTGCCCAGCAGCACTTGCGCCAGGAGGCGCCAACGCGTAGTGTTCACGCCGCGTTAAGCGGCGCTCAAAAGCGGCTGCGGGCTCCCGCAGCACGGGACGCGCGCGGGCGTGCCCGGGCCGAGCCTTGGCGAAGCCCGGGCCTTGTCCACGACCGGACAAGGCTGGGCTGGGTCAGGTCACTTGGTTTTGGTTTTACGCTGAAGGAGCAAGGACAATATTTTGTCAAAGTAAGTTTATCCAAAGGTAAGGAGATGGGGAAACGCAAAACTGTTATGCCCTCTGCAAAGGAGCATCCCCTAACAACATCAATTACTAGTTTCCTTACAACAGCAATGGGGGCGATTACAAGTGAAATCGAGTCTGTGGAGGAGAGACTGGGGGCCACACAAAGAGCATTACAAAGTGGCATATCGCTAGAGCCAGTTCCCGGGCAGGAGAGTGCGATGGAGCGCAACACTGATGGCAACGACCCAGGGAATATTGTTCAACTTTCGGGGGCCCCAGTACCTAATGACCGTGAAACAGGCAGGACTATAGTAAACATCAGCACCACACAACAAGGGGGTTTCTTAGACACTTTACGTCCCCCTCCCTCAAAAAAACCTAAGGTTTGAAGTAAGGCAAAGAAAGACGCATTGCCGCCGGTCATACGAAAGAAAACCCCGGTACCCCTCACAAGGAGAGCAGGTAGGGCTCCAGCCCCAGCCTTAGTTACTACTCTGGGCTCTAAAATTATTGAGCCTACAAGGGTTTCTGGGGATTCCGTGCCACTTACACAGCTCACCAGCACATTGGAGACTATCATTAAGTCACTCCTCGAACCACTCTTGGGAGTGCTGAACAGCATTGACACTTCGTTAAAAATATTAATTGGCTCCACCGACCCCAGCGCCCCCAAGTTGATCTCCAGCCCAGGAAATGCTTCAAATGCCGCTGTTAATCTAAGTCAGGATATATTAAAAGTAACGTCTTCTCACTTGGTACCCCCAGACAATGATTGTTCCTCCAATATCCCTCAGATTGCATCCCGGCTAGTGATGCCGCAACTGGCTGGAATTCAAACACTGGGGGATGCTCGGATAGGTATAACACCTCGGCACAAGGAGACTGGAGGGCCCAATCCCACAGTTAGTCAACGTAATATACGTGCAGATGGTAATCGTAAGGACGTTAATAGAACACTTCATCTCCCCCCTGATGCTACCCCTTATGTCATCGTCCTCAAAAATGTTCCATCGATGCCAGCTAATAAGGAAGAGGACTGGCAGCAGCTCAAGAACAAAACTGTCCACTGGTTGGCAAGAGCTGCCGACTGGCCAAATAGTGATGACTTGTATCATAACATAAACGATGTTGAACGGGTTTCATGGGTGGGTTCACAGCCAAAAGTCGAAAGAGAGGATTGTATTGTTGTCAACTTTAGGGACAGGTCCCTAGTGCGCTGGCTCATGGATAGGCTCCTCTGGAGCAATAACGCGAGGGGCCCCATTGAGGCAGTACCACTGGGGTATTCTTACAAGCCGTCAACAAACAGAGGTCCTGGGTTTGAACATATAGTAGCCAACACATCATCTGCTTTTGTTATCCCAACCTCTAATCGTTTTTCACCCCTAGATTACGTGGATTGACTGTATCCAATGGCACTGAGTTTGCCTGAAGTCAAATATGGCTTATCCCACACATCGTCTAATACATTGTCTAATGCCCGGGTGCCTAGGAAGGCTAATTTATCATCTAGCCGCACAACCTTGTTATATAGTGCTGACTCCCCAGCTTTTGTAGGCAATTTGTTAACATTTCCGAAAATAATTTGCAAGGAGAGCTGCATTACGTATGTGTAAGCGGTTTGGACAATTCATTTTCTCCTGCCTTGCCTAAATCAGCCAGCATCACTTCTTATGTACCATCAGAGAGTACTCCACCACAATCTAAATCTATGTTATGCGGAGAGCAGGAACTTCCAAGGGCAACATTTGACATGGCGCTCAAAGATGGCCAAACTTTATTTTTGCCTTCCTCTGGAGAGGGGCGCCCTAGTCATAAAATTATGATTGCTCATGGAAGTCTTTTTTGGAACATCGCAGGCCTGTCGCACAAATTAGAAGTTAGAGAATGGCTTGCCTTTATTAAAAACTATAGTATAGTATGTTTCCAGGAAACTTATTACACATATAAATGGCTTTTTTTCCATCCATACCCCAGCTAATCTCTCTCCAGGTGGTCATGCTAAAGGAGGATTATTGACTTTGGTCTCAACGACTTTGAACGCCAGTTTAGGAAAGATAAAGACTGATTCAGCGCATTTCCAGATTATTAATATCTCTCTTGGGAAAAATTTGACACTGGTACTAGTAAATTTTTATCACAACAATTTTAATGCTACAAATACAAGCATCGCCCAAGAGCTGGAAAATGCATTGTCAAGTCACATAGAAGAGATAAATATGGATTTTGTAGTGCTTTGGCGATTTTAACTGTAAACTTTGTCCACTTTCAAAACAGGCCGCTTGTCACTTAGTAGTTGGGGCTACAGACGGCAGCTGTCATTTTAATCACAATCCCTGTGGGAACATTTTTAACTTAATATTGTCAAAATTTTCTCTTTTTCTTACTGTGGATCTCATAAATTCTTTAGGCACTGATTTGGTAACATATATTGGGAGAGGTCAAGGCACTTTAATTGATTTTATTGCCTTTTCTGAGTATTTTAATCCCCACTCTTTGAATTTTATTGTTCATAAAATTGGCTACAGCGATCACTACCCTATAGCTCTGGAACTGGTGATCCAATCAGATGATCAAATTGCCCCTGTCAGTTCAGGCCCTTTAACCTATGTTAAGAACCAAGGGCTACTACGGAAGTGGTCTACCATAAACCCTGATCAGGTGTCATGCCAAATTTTAACAACTAACTTGACTCAAGTATTAGACTGCCTGGGGGACAATATAAATCCTGTAGTCATGTTAACATCACTTGCGGCAATAACAGAGACCATAAATGCCGTATTAGCTAAGAAAATTAAGCCCAGGCAACAGAACAACAAAAGGTGGTTTAATAGTGACTGCACTTTTTTTCATAATAAATTAATTAGGGTTTTGAAAATAAAACCCCGAAACACAGTCGAGGTAAAGCAGTCACGCCTTGAGTATAAGCAGGCGCTAGAGAAGCGCAAGCTAGAAATTAGACAGGAGGCCTGGGAACAACTCCACGTAGCTTGCCAGAGCAGAGACTCTAAACTTTTCTGGCAAACTGTTAACCAGGACTACTTTTATGGCACCAACAGTGGTAAAATTGACGTGGCAATTATGCCTGAGACTTGGGTTAAACATTTTGCATGTCTTTATAAAACTGGTAGTGATCCTGATTTTAGCATTAACATCACAAATGGGGCTTCAATCCTGGCACCCCCAACATTAGATGAGGTGGATAGGGCTTTAGCTCAGACTGCGAAGAACAAGGCCTCTGGCCCTGATGGCATCCCTGCGGATTTGTTTTTAAGTAATACTCCCTTGTGGCTCCCACTGCTAACCAATATTTTAAGCTGCTATGCGATTCAAGGACCCCCCGACTCCTGGAGATCTGCAACAATAGTACCTATTTTTTAAAAAGGCGATAGGGCAGATCCCAAATGTTACCGGCCAATATCTTTAATAGATTGCACCTGCAAGATCATGGGCAGAGTAATTCTAGAAAGGCTCGAAGCTTGGGTTTTGGAAAACGGTAAGTTTTTGGACACCCAATATGGTTTCAGGAGAGGGTGGGCACGGTAGAACAGTGCCTTAATCTGCACATGGTCATAGGCAAATACACCTTAGCCAAGCCTGGATCACTTTACTTAGGGTTCATGGACTTGACGTCTGCTTTCGACTGTGTGCAGAGAAGGAGGCTCTGGGAGAAGATGCTGGAAATGGGCATCGAGCCGGCTATCGTGCACTTCTTAGCAGCTATGCACTGGGATGTCACAGGGAGAGTTCGTTATGGAGCTGGCGGGGAACTCACTGCCCCATTTGAAATGAGCTCTGGGGTACGCCAGGGCTGCGTTCTCACTCCATTTTTATTCTGTCTGTATATAAATGATTTAGAAAGCGACATAAAAAATGGGAATGTGGACGTTCCTCAGATAGGTCGTTACCGGCACTATTATATGCAGACGATTGTGTTTTAATGTCTAGAACTGGGGTGGGGTTGCAAAGGCTTTTAACCAGTTTTAACAATTTTATGACTGACCTTGGCCTGAAGACCAATGTAGCGAAATCCCATGTCATGGTGGTGGGTAAACCCCCCACAATTTTAAAGACATGTTTTATATATAATGAGAAATTGTCTTATGTGCCCTCCTTTTCCTATCTAGGGATTCTTTTTGATTCAAAAAGCACTTGGCACCACCTAATAGAGGCAAGGACTAGGGGTTTCAATCAAAATCTGGAGGCCATCTTTAGATTCGCCAAGAAACTAGGCTCCCGTCCCATCAAGGTAATTATCGAAATCTATAAAGCACGCATGTGTGCTGCTACCTTGTATGGTGCTGGAGTCTGGGGTTTTTGCAATGTTGCAGGCCTACAGAGAGCAGAAAACATGTTTTTAAAATGTTTGTTGACTGTTCCTACAAGTACTGCTGCTACTATTTGTCATAGCGAACTTGGCGTATCCCCCTGTCTTTTCGTATACAATTAGCTCCTCTATTATTGTGGCACAACATCTGGGTAAAGGAAGAAGCGGTTCTGAATCGTGCCGTTATGACAGACTGCTTAAAAATGGAGTGGGCGAATAAAATTCTATGGATCTCTTATGTTAAAGTTCAGCTGGAGAAATTAGGATTGTCGGATTGTTTCGACAATCCCGGAAATATTGCCAAAATCTCAAGGGCAAAGCTGAAAAGAGAATTCCTGGCTCACTCCTTTTTGATAAGAGACACTTGCGAGATGGCAAAAAAAAGGGTTGTTGATCACTCCACTTCTTGTTTGTTCCTCAGGCATTGAGCCTTACCTCTCTTTTTATTTTAGCCATGCCAAACTGTATTATTTGATTAGGTTATGTTTGGCACCTCTCATTTTTTGGTCTCATACCCTTGCAAAGCACATTCTGCTGCTAAGCTGGACCTTTGCCCATGTAATTCAGAATCGGTTCAGTGTACGCTGCATTTCATGTTTTTTTGCAAGCTTTACATTAACCCAAGACGTGCCTTTTTAAAACCGCTTTTAAAATCCCTAAATATAAGAAAGTGTTGGGCCGCTTTGCAGTACCTTCAGCTTTTAAAAGATTAATTTATCTGCCTAATGGTTTATAAATATATTTCTTCTGCAGTTCGGCTTAGGAACATTGTTGGAAAATGATTTTTCTTTTGTGTATTTTATTACAACTTGCATGTTCCCACAGTGATATGTGATGATATTTGAAACTGTTGCTGATAAGTGTCATGTTTGTAGATGCCCCCTTTCTTTGTCCTTTTTTTATCTCCAGTTTAAAGATTGGTGCGTTTACTAGTTTTGTAGCACTTATTTGCAGAGATTGATTTCTGGATACTGGCTAACCGTTTTTTTCTTACTTGATGTTTGTATTTTTTAATTCTATTGTGCTTTTAACCAGAAATGCTTTTTTATGATGTATTCTTTTATGGCTGGCATACAGCCGAATAAAGATTTCTGACTGACTAACTGGTCAGCAGTGGGAGCCAGAGGTCAGGATTGGCCAGGAAGAGATCGGCAGGGACGCCATCTGGGCCAGATGCCTTGTTCTTTATAGTCTGATTTAAGGCTTTTCGAACTTCGTCAAGCGTGGGACATGCCAGCTCAAAAATTCCCTGACCAATTTTTGTGTCCCTATAGTTTGATGGAGAACAGTGCTCACCATTATTGCTATATAGGCTAGCAAAATGTTGAACCCAGGCATCGGGCAAAATTGCGGTATCAGCACTGCTATTGTGGGAGCTTTGGAAAAAAGTTGAATTAACAGTTTTCCAAAAAAGTCTAGAATCTTTGTCGAGACTAGCTTCATGCACTTGTTCCCATGCCTCCCTTCTTATATCCAGTTTACATTTCACAATGGCCTGTTTATATTCATTTCAAAGATGTTTTACCACTAGACTATCCCTTTTTTTTTCAATGCCTTAATAAGATTGCTGTGGAATTGTGAGCAGTCACTGTTAAACCATTTCTGAGGCCTCTGGGTTCTCGGTCTCCTTTCACCTCGTTAAACAGTGTTAATGGTCTCGGTTATTTCAGCGAAATCCCTTAACATGGACGGGGGATATAATCTACTTTCTAGACACTCCAATATTTGTGCCAATATTTGTGCCTTATTGATAGTCAAAATCTGCTGGAGGACAGAGTCTGGGTCTACCAGGGACCACTTACGCAAGAGACCCTTGTTTTTATTATAAGTTATTGTGTGTAGATTTGATTTCCCAGAGAAATAACCAATCTGGCTCTCTAAACAGAATGGTCCTTGTTTATAGTAGTCTCTGGACAAAAATGAGGAGCATAACCGGAAATATTTCATCGTAATTTATCGTTTTAGGTTTGTGTTGGAAATACATCAATTTTGTACATTATTTAAAATTAAGGACATTTCATTTAAAAATGTTGAAGTCTGTTTACAACCTTAAATGTTGATTAATACTTTACAGTGTTAGAACGGTCTTATCAAAACAATGCCTTGTAACATAGTACATTTTACATACCATCATCAAAATAGTTTATTTCGGATATAAAAAACCCATAAAACACCATACATAAAATAGCAAAGTATGAGAATAAAAACAGGATAAAACATTAATAAGATTAAAAGCAGTATATAGTAGTCGTTACATGCAAGGTGTCAATGCAACAAAAGTACATTTGTGCATAAATGTAAAATACAAAGCAGCACAGCATTTGGTTGAATACAAGTAAAAAAAATAAGAACTTAGATCCCAAGTACAATAAAAAATGCACTGGTAATAGACACACAATAATCAATACTTCATTACTGAGCACCACAAATACGGGAAAGCCAGGCAGCGCGCAGAAACTTGGCCATTGCAACCACAGTCACCTCACTGGTATCGGAACGCAGGATGCGAAGTGCAGGCGCATACTGTCGGAAGCCCAAAGGTTTGCACAAAGGTTTTAGCCATTTCTTAAGTGGTTTGGCATAAGCGGGGCAAAAAAAGCAAAGTGGTGGATGGATTCTTCCGCATTGTTACAGGAGGGGCACATACTTGAGGTACAGTACTTTTTGTGCTACTTCACACAAATACTGTTCACCGGGAGAATTCCATACCTCCATTTTAAATAAAGTTGTAATGGGGTAGAGCCAGGGAGAGTGTCCAAAAACGATTCATGTAGGTTTAATCTTTATATCCAAAAACAAATCAGTCATACTCCCTCCTTTGATGCTTTTCAGTTCCCTCAGCTACAAATGCTCCTTTAAGCGATTTTTTAATCAAGGAGCGTGAAACAGACTTAGCTGTCCCTGGTGAATCCCATAGAGAGGTTATACCTAGTTCGTAAAGCATGGGTTTGATATAAGCAAGCCAGGTGATCTCCTCATAGCCCCGGAAATTTAACAGTGCCTTGATCAAAGCTCTGTAGGATTCTAGTTCCTCTACAGACCAAAGTCTATGCCAGTACCTGATGTGTCTAGCCATGATAGTGGGATTAATAGGGTACAAACCCATGTCTAGGAGCTGGGGAAGACAAGGGGCACTCTGCAGAAGGTTAAGGAAACTCCTCATAAACCTATTTTCTATTTGACAGAGTTCGTCAGACTAAGCGTGTTCCCTGAGTTCTGCACCATACATGGCTGAGCTTTTCACTTTGAGATTGTAAATCTCCACCACTGGGCCAAGAGAGCATGCATGGGCCTTCTTGCGCAGCTTAGGCACAACCCCAGCTTCTTGTTGGAGTTTCAGTGTGCTTTCCCTTATGTGTGTGGACCAGCGCATTTTATGAGTTAAACATCCTGCACTTGTTCAAGTGAAACACCCTGTGCCACAGTCTTGGCCCTGGCTGATTTATAAGGATTAAGCACCATGAATTTTGTTTTATTGATGTTGAGCTCAAAGCCTTGTGTGCTACAAACATTTTAATTAAAAACGATCTACAATTGCCTGCAGACCACGCAGAGTTTTAGATATTAGGCATGTGTCATCTGCAAAAAGCCACATAGCAATTTTATGGGGGCCCAACTTAGGTGCGTCATTACCTGGGAAGTCGAGTTCCCGAACTAGGTCATTAATGTAAAGTGTGAACAATGTAGTGGCCAGCACACATTCCTGGTGAACACCAGAGTCAATGTTAAGAGGGTCAGTGAGCTTGCCATTATTGCCATATCTAACCCTGGCCGTGTTATGTACATATAGCCTGATTAGAACAGACAAAAGGTTGTGGGGACGCCCATCTCCTTCAGCACCTCCCACAGCTCACCTCTGGGGATGGAATCAAAGACTCATCCACTCCTCAAAGACCAGATGCCAAACCTCCGACTAAAAAGAGCTTCGCAAAAGACTTTTAAAAGCAGGGCAAATGAATACATCGACAATTCATCGTTACTTTTGCATACAGGAGGGTTTTTTTTTCCTGGGACCATCAAGAGTTTTGACTCTGAATTGTGTAGCTGCTGAAAGTTTTGTCTCTCAAACGCCGATTTTGGCAGAAAACCCACCCACCCACTCACGGATTCCCCCGGGCAGGTGGCCATCCATAATAGCAGCCTGTCAGGCACATACGCAGCCTGAGAGGTGAGAAAGAGGTGCATACTAGCAGGCAATGTTTACGGCTCACCGGTTGCATGTGTTGTCTAAACTGATGCTCTCAGCACTTCAAAGCAATGTAACCTTCCTGCGGCTGTCTGTAAGCTATGTTTTCCAGAAGGGAAGAGGGCCAATAGTGAGGTTCTGTTTTTAATTTTTTCAGTAGTTTCTGGTCAAGGTCTCTAGAATGACTCAGAAGATAGCAATACAATTTCAGCAGAAGCCACTGACGGTCCTGGAGAAGGCAAGCAGCTACAGAGGCTGCACAAGCTCGTAGCATGTGTTGAGACGGCAGCACTCACAGTGCTTTCAAAGCAGAGAAGATGCAGCAGAGGTCCAATCAGGCCCCAGGCACACTCGGAGGCTGGGCCACCAATACACTTCACTGGGGGAAAAGTAAACGTGGAAGAGGCTGCAATCGAAGAGTTAGAGAAACTCACTCTCAGCTGGATCAGATGATTTGCGTGAGCATTCTGGGACTTTGAGGGAATGCGAAGAAATTTGCTGAATGAGTTAGTGAGGAAGCAAGTGATGGTGTGCTTTGTGGTGACACACCCTCCAACCAGACTGAAGTATTTATATAGTTAGAGAGCAGGAAAAGGAAATGACATCAAACTTCACATGAAAGAAAACTTAAAGGATTCTGAAAACCAGAAAGGACTCAAGGAAGAAACAGCCATGATGGAAAAGGGAAAGAAACAAGAATGAAAACCTGAACCCAACTGTAAGGTAATTACTCTTTTTGCATGATCACTTCCAAGGTTTTGGACTGATGCTGTTGGTTTTTCGACTCTGAGAGTGCACTGAGGCCTGCTACCCAGACCTCATTGCCAGTACTTTGACCCTAAAAGGGTATATTTTTAATTGGCTTATACCTAATTGCATACCTTTACTTACTTATAAGTCCCTAGTATATGGTACAAGGGGTACCCAGGGCCTGCAAGTTAAAGTGTGCCACCACGGCTGCAGCACCTATTGTGCCACCCTGGATGTGACAATATGAAAACATGTCTCCCAGTCTGCTACTGCAGGCTGGCAGAGCAGATTTAAACTGCTAACTTGACTTTGCCATTCAAACTGATGGCTAGACCCAAACCTCCCTTTTTAATTTATATACATCACCCCTACAGCAGGTCTATCAAGTCCTAAGATAGGATGCTGCATATTAAAAAGTAGTACATGTATTTTATATATCCCAATAGTAAAAACGCCAAATTGTCTTTTTTACTGCAGAAAAGCTAGTATCCCCATTGGTGAGTACAGGGTTACCCACTGACAACTCAGCTGTGCTGACTTCTGAATGGGACTACTAAAGTTGGTACTTCAAGGTATCAAAATAATTGTTACATTAAACCGGACTTGATGTCCAAGTCAAAGTTAATGTAACTTTTTAAGAAATGCGACTTTTATAAAGTTGCCATTCTGTAGCCCAAGTTTTCCAATGCCAACTCGCAAATGCTGGCCACAAGACAGCATTCTGTCATCCTAGGGTGAAGTGTGAATGACTTCCAAGAGCGGGAACAATAGAGGCCAGCCATTGGAAGAGGTGTCACCTCTCCCTGGCAGGAAGCCACACAGGGTGTAAGCCTAAAAGGGCGAGCTTCAAAGGGGAAGCTGCCTTAGTAGGACAAATGGTGGACACACACGAGAGGGGCTGCTCTTTTGTTGAGGTAGACAAATTAGTGTTGGGGACGGAGAGGGGACACTAGTTGCCAATAGTTTTTTCCATGGGCGTGTAGCCCTTAGTAGCTACCCACACTGAGCGAGGCGTTCTGCCATCTTGGGAGTGGGCAAAATAGTGCACTCTGTGGGATAGCTAGATGCCACACAGTCATCTTCAGAGGGCACTTTCTGGGCATAAATGGGACATCCCTGGCACCCAGGCCTCAGGCCACATCTGGAATGGACAGAGCGCCCAAGAAGGACTGCCCTGCTGTTCCCAGGCCTTGGCAAGAGAGGCTGCACCAAGCGCTGGACTACACCAGCTGATTCTTGGGCTGGCAAAGAGAGGACAGTGCTTGTTGTGCCGGGCTCATGGAAAAGTCACTCCCGATCCCCAGACAGATGCGGTGAACGCCAAGAGTCAGTTGGCTGACTTCCTATTACAGCTCCAGGGCCACTAAAGCTGAAGAAGCTTGTTCTGGCCAGGCAGTAGCCACAATGGCTATGGCAGCTGATGTGCCGCCCGGACAGCCAAGTCCAGATGCTCTAAAGTTGCCCCTGAGTCTGTTGGACCTGGGAGAATCATCTGAGTGCAGTTTGGTTGCCTAGGACTAACACTAGCTTTCACCAAAGGGAACTGCTGGTTTTGCTGTGACTGCAGTAATCCAGTAATTTCCTGTTAACTGGACTTTTGATGGACCAAAGAGGACTTCGAGGGACCAAAGTTGTCCAACCTACACCATGGACCAAAGAGTAGCCCCAGGAAGACTCCAGTCGACCGCACATCATCGTCAGCATCCTACATCATCTTAAGCATCCTGTATCCCTTGCATCAGGACTACTTTGTTAAAGTCTATGGTGGTTCTTTCTTAGAGCCTGGTACTGGACTTGAGACTGCTTTGGTGACAAGGTAACCGCCCTATAACTCCTTACTGGTCCCCTTGACCTTCCCCTACTGGACTTGGTCACCCAAAGCGGGTCAGTGTAGCTGAATACAACTCTTTAAAAGTTTTACAAAGTTTCCAAACTTTGCATTTACCAGTGCTTGATGGAATTTTGCAGTGATTTTCAATTTACTTAAAAATTTATATCTCCGGAATCCTCTGGTCGATTTTGTTCATTTTGGTGTCTAAAAATTCATATAAATAAGATCTAATTTTAAAAATTAGTGTCAGATTTCTTTCATGTTGTGTGACCTTCTCATTTTATTGTTTTGGTGCTTCTAAATGCTTCACAGTTGATCGTTTGTTTAAGCCTGACTGCTCTAGGTCACAGTTACCCAGGGTTAGCTGCAGTTTAACAAACAAGCCTGACTGGACCTAAGTTGGTATTGTGAGTGTATCACATGGTGAGTTCGCACAACCACACCATATGACACCACTTTCCTGATATGGACTATCTGTGGAGCAACTTTAAAAGGCAGTTGCGAACCCTCAAACAGGTGATTGCCATTTTGGAGCTGGAGGAGCAAGGAGCAGCAGTTAGGATTCCAGGAGCATGGAGGAAGGCAGCCCTAGGTGAGTGAAACTTACAGACAGCGGCTGTGGGATTAAAGTGGTGTTTCCTGAGACCTGGGAACCCCTGGGCCATGCAAGGTACCGTGGTTCTTGGGTGCCCAGGCAGCCAAGACACCATGGTCTCAACACTATACTGCCCTCCTGAGGCCTAGGCTTGTCAGGGGCAGCCAGAAAAAAATGACAAACAAATCTAGAGGCATGGACTAAACAGGCAGGAACCCTCAAACTCTCATTATCAAGATAATCCTGTCAGTGAGTGAAACTGTGAACAACTGTAAGCGGCCTCAGAAAATCTGGGAATTATTGATCAAACACTGGCTCACCATATTCCAAAACAGGACGGGGAGGAGAACTCCAACGAAAATGATCAGGCACAAAGGGCTTCACCTGGCATACATGAAAAGTAGGATGAATCTTCCAAGAGTTTGGAAGGCAGACCTAAAGGCAACAATTTTGATTTGTTTGGTTATTACAAAGTGACCAGAAGATCAAGGACAAAGCCAGACTGGCATTTTTCCAGTGGGCAAGAACGTGGAAGACAGCCAAGCCTTCTTACCCACTTTAAAGTTTGAGATCGATCTTCTAAATGTATTGGTTCTTCATAACAGTTTTAGAATCTCGTACATGCAGGGCAAACACTTTTTTTTAGACTCAAGTGTCTCTAGTAAATCAGCTGCAGCAGGCACTACAGGAATGAACAGTGCAGAAGATGGAAAGGAATGAGTATGGAAACCCCGAATGCAATAGAATGGAGAGACCTTGGTAGCAGAGTTAGGAGAGTTGTCATACAAAAGCTCTGCTAAGAGTAAGAATTCTGCCCAGTTGTTTTGAGTAATCAAGGAACAAGGGAACCCTGTAAGTCGAGAGGGACCAAGGCTGACTTATATGTTATAAGAGACAGTGGTCCCTACCAAGACAACATAAAGTCATAAACACAGAACTGCAATTAGAGTTGTGTGGGTATGTATCCAAATGGAAAGAATTGCATTTATTTACACATCAAACAAACACAGAGAGCACATAATATTATAACACAGTGGGCGACAGTGGCGGGTAATGGAAATCACCAGATTTCCAGACCTCAGGCATTTGCTTCTAAGGTGACTTTTAGTGATACAATTTTACAACAGTCACAATATAAAGACATCTTGTGCTCCACCAAAATTATAAACAATGGTAGGAGTCAAGATGTGATTGTCAACGACGTTTCGATCCCAACTACAATCGGGGGATCATCATGAGGACAGAAGGATCTGAAAGCCTGAAAGGTAGCCTAAATGAGACAGGAGAAGGGCCAGAAGAGCGGGTGGAAGGAAGGGGAAGGTGGGAGGGAAAGGAAGGGAGGAATAAAAAATAAAAGAGGGGAGAAAATCAGGTTTAGAAAAAAGGTTAATCGGGCAATGACCAAAACAAGGCATGCAAAAAGGTGGTAGTGTTTTATTTTCTCCAAATAATGCAATCAGTCAAGAGTAACCAATACATAAAAGAGGCAGGCTTAAGGGCCAGTGCTACAGTGAATCAATTACTACAATAGTATTCAAATGAGCTGTTCGGCTGGGTAACGAGCTTGTGAAGCCATGCATGGTGAGGTGCGTGGTTCACAATGTAATGTACTGGAAGCTTAAGGCCCGGGGATAAACAGTGACTAAGTGTCCTCCAAAAACTGGAAAACCAGTAATACAGGAGTGAGATTAATAAAAAATTGCCAGCGGTGAAATGTGGGTGGAGAGCCGTGGGAAAATAACAAACTTACTGTCCAGTGAGTAGTGGGACAGCATTCTGAAGCGGGTCAAGGAGCAATGTCCTGCCCGAGGTGCCCTGGGGCCAAGGCTCGCAATCGAGCAGCGCTAATTGGTGGACCTGAAAGTCACAAGGTTCAGCGGATCAGAAAACATACAACCGGGAGGTCAAAATTAGCAGGTGAGTGCACGATGGAATAGCTTACCAGTGAGTCTTGTATTCGTGAGAAGTGATCACGATGATACGGGCCTAGGCAAACACTTTATTGTAGCGCTTCAGAATGCTGTCCCAGTACTCACTGGACAGTAAGTTTGTTATTTTTCCACGGCTCTCCTCCCACATTTCACCGCTGGCTACTTTTCATTAACCTCACTCCCTTATTACTGGTTTTCCAGTTTTTGGAGGACACTTAGTCACCGTTTATCCACAGGCCTTAAGCTTCCAGCGCATTACATTGTGAACTACGCACCTCACCATGCATGGCTTCACGAGCGCGTTACCCAGCTCACTTATTACCGACCAGCTCATTCGAATACTATTGTAGTAATTGATTCATTGTAGCATTGGCCCTTAAGCTTGCCTCTTTTACGTATTGGTTACTCTTGACTGATTGCATTATTTGGAGAAAAAAAAAAACTACCACCTTTTTGCATGCCTTGTTTTGGTTATTGCCCGATTAACCCTTTTCTAACCCTGATTTTGTCCCCTCTTTTATTTTTATTCCTCCCTTCCTTTCTCTCCCACCTTCCCCTTCCTTCCTCCCTCTCTTCTGACCATTCCCCTGCCTCATTTAGGCTACCTCTCAGGCTTTCAGATCCTTCTGTCCTGATGATCCCCCGATTGTAGTTGGGATTGAAACATCGTCGACAATCGCATCTTGACTCCTACCTTTGTTTACAATTTTTTGTGGAGCACAAGATATCTTTATAATGTGACTGTTGTAAAATTGTATCACTAAAAGTCACCTTAGAAGCAAATGCCTGAGGTCTGGAAATCTGGTGATTTTCATTCCCCACCACTGTCGCCCACTGCGTTATATTATTATGTGCTCTCTGTGTTTATGTGATGCGTAAATAAATGCAATTCTTTCCATCTGAATACATACCCACGCAGCTCTAATTGCAGTTCTGTGTTTATGACTTTATGTTTTCTTGGTAGGGACCACTGTCTCTTATAACACAGTTGTTTTGAGTGGCATTGTTGAAACACCTCAGATATTGTTCAGTACACCTGATTGACCCTCTCAATCTGTCCATTGGAATGCGGATGGTAACCGGAGGACAGAGTTTGATGGATACCCAGAGTAAAGCAAATTGAGCGCTAGAACCTAGAAATGTACCGAGAGCCCACATCTGAGATTATAGTATAGGGGATCCCATACAGGCAGAATATATCATCCAGTCATCCAGATATGTCCTTGCCATTGCTGGCAGATGAAAGCCTCTGGAACAAATAAAAGTGAGCCATTTTAGAAAAGAGATCTGCTGTGAACATGATCACTCAGTTTCTTGCTGAACGGGAAAAGTACATAATGAAGTCAGTGAAAATCATGTTACTGGAATGAGGAGGGACACGCAAAGGCTGGAGAAAGCCAAAAGGCTTATTGTGGACTGCCTTAGGTTGTGCACAAAAACAACATACCATTAACATCTACATCCTTGTGAACAGTGGGCTCCCAGACGGAACGTATGACGAGCTCTAAAGTTGACTTAACTCCCTGATGACCTGCAACTGCATTGTTATGATAAATTCCCAGAACCTCGGTTTGAAGGACCTTAGTAGAATCAACAAGCCCTGCTGGAAAAAATATAGATTCCGGTGGTAGACCAAGGGTACTTGTCTCTTTAGAGTATTAAGGTCTCCCAGAGAGATATCAGCATCTGCATCTCTCAAACACTGTAAAAAGGACCTTGCCAGGTAGACAACTTTGTCAGGAAGCAAAAGGACAGGACCTCAAAAAAAATGTTCAATCTAGACAAGGCATCAGCAAGAACATTCTCTGTGCCAGGAATGTAAGTAACATAGAAATCATATTGAGAAAAGGAACAGTCCCAGTTAGCTTGTCTGCTGTTTCTACATTGCATGCACTGCAGAAACCAGAGGTTTCAATGGTCTTTCCAAACCTCAAAAGCCTCGACTGCTCCCATTAAAAAATGCCACCTCTCCATACAAGCATGCCTGAGGGCCAAGAGTTTGTGTTCCAGAATTGAATACCATTGCTCACATGAATTCAGGACTTAGGAGAAATAAAACAGTGGGATGCTCCAGGATTGTGGTGCTCATGGAGTTGAAGTAACATTGCTCCCAACAGCAATATTTGAAGCATCAGTAACTACAATAAAGTTTCTGGATGTATCTGGGTGTCTGAGAATAGTAGCTTGGGTAAAATCCTTCTTGAGATTGACAAGGCCTCCTATGCTTTAAGAGACTAAGAAAAAACTTTAGTTAGGTTCTCCTTCTTCAAAGTGGTGAGCATATAGCTACTCATTTCAGCAAAGATCTTCATGAACTGTCTATAAAAGTTAGCCAGTCCTAAGAAGCTCTGGGTCTCCTAGAAGGACTAAGGAGTTGGCCAGTCCAAGATGGCAGCGATCTTAAGAGGGTCCATTAATAATCCACTCTTAGAGCGGTGATCCTCAAATACTACACTACTGATCTTTCAAACTCGCACTCCTCCTCTTTACAGGATAAATGGTTTTCCCTGAGACATAGAAGGATGGAAAGAACATGGACTCGATGTTGAGGAAAGAAACCGGAAAAGATCAGGATGTCATCCTGGTACACCACAGGAAAAATGTTCAGGACTCCAGAGAACATAATATTAATGAATCTCTAGAAAACTGTTGGAGCATTAGTAAGGTAAAAAGGCATAAGCTGATATTCATAGTGCCAAAAGGGTGTCCGAAGGCCGTATTCCATCCTCCTTAAACGGAGCACATGGTAAGCTCCATGAGGTCTGACTTTGTGACATATTTAGCACTCTAAACAGACTCAAGGATGTCCTTGATGAGTGGAAGAGGGTGATGGACTTTAATTGTGACCTTATCCACTCCATGATAATCAATGCAAGGTCTCAGCTCTTTGGACATCTTTGGGATGAAGAAAAGAGGAGCTCCGGGGGGTGTTGACCAGACATTGTGGCCATTGAAGAGGTTTTCGTTCAAATATTCCTTCAGAGACTGCTTTTTGTGCTGGGAAAGAGAATATATTCTGCCATAGGAGATTATGGTTCTGGGTTTGGTTACAATGGCACAGAACAAATCTCTAAAAGGAGAGAGTGACAGTGAAGTAGGCGTCTGAAAGACCTCAAGAGAATCTTAATAAGTCCCCTTCAAATCGTCCACTAACGATAGCTGTCACAACTCTTCATCCTTCAAGTCCCATATGTAAAATAAGTCACTGGGATAACTGGTCCAATTCTAGGGTCTGTTGCTGAAGGACAGGGGCCAGGTCTACACCAGGATCCATGCTGGAAACAGTCAGTAATGTTGGGGTCACCAAAATTTGGTGTTCAGGTCAGGGTGATTACCCTTAATCTGCTCCAGGATTTCCACTGTCTGATGTACTTTTGAATGTCACCATACAATGGAATATGTGGAAGGCAAGTGCCTTCGAGATGCTGCCACCTTCTCCGTAGGAAAAAGCCAAATACGTAAAATGCATCCTTGCTGTGTGAAGACTTCAGAGGATAGCAGGAAACCAGGAATCTGGAATCAGATAATGGAATTCTGAAGGAGCAAGGAGTCAGAATTAGCAAGTGGAGGGAGCGATGAAACAAGCAAAGGAACATGGCTTTGTTGCGACGCATCCTTCAACCAGACTGAAGCCTTTATATAGTGAGAGGACAGGAACAGGAAATGTCATCAAATATCACACAACAGGAAACACAAAGGATTATGAAAAATAGAAAGGAATCAAAGAAGAAACAGCCATGATGGAAAAGGGAAAGAAACAGGGATGAAAACCTGAACCGGACGAGCTGCAGCCAGGATGCCAGGAGCACAAGGAAAGGTAGCCCCAGGTGAGTGAAACTTACAGTGTGCAGGCTTCACGTGGCGTTTCAGGAGACATGGGAACTGCCGGACCTGGCAAGGTACTGCGGTTCTCGGGCAGCCACATAAGCCAAGATGCCATGGGCGCATCATCCCGAAATGTTTAGCTTTAATAAATACATGTCTCGGATTTTGAGAAAGGGTCTGGTGAGAGCGTGTGCTATTTGCAGTTTATTGCATGTTCATGATTTCACCAACCCTCTTCCCACACCAGTGTCTGACCTGTTCTTCTCTGGCTATCAGATATGATCGGACAGTGGTAGTTTTGGATAGCAAGGCTTGAGCCTCATCACATCTTATTCTCTTTGAATTATTTAGTCACAGTTTTGTTTTCTTGTTGATCTGTGACACATTGTTACAGGTTCAGTGCTGTGATAAATCTCAGGTAATGGTCAAAAGTATTTCCAGATATCTCAGCAAGTTTCATGGTCAGTGAGTTTCCTTTTGATCAAGTGCTTTGTATTTATTTATTTATTTGTTTATTTTATTTATTTGAAAGTTTTATATAGCGCGAACCACACCCTTGCGGGTATCAGAGCGCTTAACAAGATAAGTGACTTAGTTACATAGGTGCACTGTAAATAACATAAAGTTCGATGCTAGACGACGAAAGTGTAGTTATCTTTCCGTAAAGAAGAATGTACATGGTAAATCACAAAATGTTTCCTGTGGATCAAACAAAATATAGATACAGTAACTAGGATACCTGGCTGTCGAGTGGACAATAAATAGATCCGTGTAGCACCTACGTTGGGTCGCCTGGTGCAAGTAGTCCTGCTCAAGTGAGTTTAGCCATAAGAAGCGCTTTCACTTCTTTTTTGAAGGATGCAGTAGAGGGATTAAGTCTAGTTTCTGGGGGTAGTGCCTTCCAAATTCTAGGCGCCAACCCTGAGAAGGTTCGGTTGTATGTCTTCTTCTTGTTGAATCTTTGTGGTTTCAGTAGGAGGGTTTTAGCACTTCTTGAGGATCTGAATCCACATGAGGGCGCCAGTTTCTGTGCAAGATAGCTTGGTGTTTTGTGATGTATGGCTTTATGTGTCATACATGCTATTTTCAGATGAATTCTGGCTTCAAAAGGTAGCTTATTAAGGGATTTTAAGTCAGGGGATATGTGGGAGCTTTTTTTGGAACCAGTGATAAGTCTCGCTGCGGCGTTGATTGAGGCTCTTAGAGGGGCCGTTGCAGCTCTGGGCAGGCCACATAGGGAGACACTTCCGTATTCCACCCTCGGGATGACTAGAGCTTGTACTGCCAGCTTGAAGTCATTTTCAGGAAGGAAAGGTTTCAATTTTCTCAGTGTGTTTATCTGAAAGTTTGCTCCTTTTGTTGCGTTGCTGATGTGTTTTTGCATATTGAGGTTTCTGTCCAGTGTTATTCCCAGCGATTTCGCTGAGTCAACCATGAGAGGTTGGCAGTTGAGTGCCGTAAGGTGTTTGATCCAGTCTTGCATTATGGGTACTTGTGCAGGAGGAGCGATTAGGAGGAATTCAGTTTTTAGGGCGTTCAGTTTTAAGTGGTTTTCTGCCAGCCAGGTCTGAGTTTTTCCGAGAGTTGTGTTGAGCGACTTGATGTCTTCTAGGGTGTGTATCTTAAGGTATAGTTGTGTATCGTCAGCATACATGTGAAATTGAATGTTAGACGAGTGGAGAATTTCAGTGAGTGGTTCCATGAATAGATTGAATAGTGTTGGAGATAGAGAGGATCCTTGTGGAACTCCTAGAGTGACTGGGACAGATTTGGACACGGAATGGTTGACCTTGAATCGTTGCGATCTGTTTTGGAGGAACGAAGTAAACCAGTTTAGAACTGATCCTGAGAGTCCCATTCTGTGTTGCAAAAGGTCTATCAGGTTATTGTGTTTGACGGTATCAAAGGCCGAGGAAAGGTCAAGCAGGATGAGTAAGCAGACTCCGTTCTGATCTAGGATTTGTAAGGCATCGTCAATTATATGGGTCATGGCAGATTCAGTGCTGTGACCTGCGCGGAAGCCTGATTGGTATTCGTTGAGTAAGTTAAAACGGTCTATGTGCCTTACCAATTGGAGGTGTACGCATTTTTCTAAGAGTTTGGCCAGGGTGGGGATGTTGGATATAGGGCGGTAATTGTTTAAGTCCGTAGGGTCAGCCGTAGGTTTCTTTAGAATGGGGGATACCTGCCCGGCTTTGAGGGTGTCAGGGATGCATCCTTGGCATAGGGAGTTGTTTATGATCTTGGTCCAGAGCGGTAACAGCAGCGGGGTGAAGTCTTTTACGAGGTTTGCTGGGAGAGGATCAGTGAAGTGATTAGCCGGATTAAGGACCGTAAGCATTTTGCGAATAGATTCTTCGTTGTAGGTATTGAAGGATGACCAAGATGCGTTATTTTTTAGGTCGAACTTTGATGAGTTACGGTGTGGGACGTTTAGAAGGGATGGTGAGGGTTTTGTATGTGCGACCGTGTGTGTGATTAGATCGTTGAGAAGGTCCTTCTTTATGCTCTCGGTCTTCTGAGTGAAGAAGGAAGCAAATTCTTCACAGTTGGGTCGCGGGCCTAAGCTATCTTGGGGTCGGTGAGGTGCATCCTTAGATTGCGTTTTTATTAGCTCGAAAAGTTTTTGGGGACGATTTTTTGCCTGGTTTAATTGGCGGCTAAAGAAGTCTGCTTTAGTGCGCTTGATCTTTCTGTAGTATTTGTTTCTCTTCTTTCTTAGCGTCTTGAGATGATTGGCGGATGGAGCTGATCTCCATCTGCGTTCAGTTATTCTTAGGGATCGTCTGTCCTCGTTGAGTCTTCCATCGTACCAGGGCTTAGACTCTTTAGTGGAGACTCTCTTTAGTTGAGGAGGGGCTACCTCGTTTAGTATTATGTTGATGGAATTGAAGTAGTGGTTGGTGAGATCCTGGACATCAGCTATCCCTTCAGAGGGAAGAAGTAGGTTGGAGCTGCAAGTTGGGATTATGTTAAGGTCAATGTTTTTCAGATCCCTCTTCCATACTTTAGGTCTTGTGGGTTGAGCCGCGTTAAGTTTCACTGATTCATTGATGAAAAAGGCGATAATATGATGATCAGACCAATCACAAGGAAGGATCTTATCTAGCTGGATGGAGTCAGCCTTAGAGATTACTAAATCCAAGATTGATCCTTTGTCGTGGGTAGCACTGTTGCAAATTTGGGTGAGGTCAAGGTCTACGAGGAAGTTTTTGAGACTATTGACCACTGCATCGTTGGGGTCATTCCAATGTAGATTGAGGTCTCCGAGAAATATTTGGGTAATCTGATGACTGGCATTAGTAGAGACTATGTCCATGAAATGCTTGGTAAAGGTGAGATTATCACCTGGTGGATGATATAGAGTGTGTAAGAAGCATACCAGTTTGCCATTGGTGGTGATGTTGAGGCATATGTATTCACAAGAAGGGAAAACAGGGGATGGGGATCTGTGTACTGAGATATTATTCCGGTGTATGCAGGCGATACCAGCCCCAGTCTTCACAATTCTATCCAGTCTAATGATGTCATAGTTAGGGGGTACAAGTATATCAATGATGGGTGTAGAGGATTCCTTAAACCAAGTTTCGGTTAGAATTAGCAAATCCAGTTCTTGTGTGAGAATGAGGTCAGCTATATCGGCTGCGTGTCTTGAGGCCGATCTACAATTTAGTAGTATGCACTTAAGACGGGGCGTGGTGTGGGATGTATTGGGTTCCTGGGTGAGTGGAACCTGTCTAAGGTTGTTATCATTGATGCCTCTAGGGTTGTGCTTAGTGGACCTGTGGGTGTTGGAAAGTATAGTTGGGATTGGAACCATTTTGGGCGGGTTATCTAAGGGCATGGTGTTGTGATTCCAGTGTGGTGGCTCATATGAATGGAGTAGAGAAAGTAGATCTTTCTCCGATAGCGGATTAGTCCTGCGGTTTGGGTGGGTTAAATTGTTGTGGAGAGGAACTGAATTCCACCTGGGGGTCGAATATTTTGCAGTGACTACTGAGCGGGTTAAATGAAAGTTTGATTTGGTCTGTCGTGCCGATCTAGTGTTCCAAGGTTGACTTAAGAGAACCTCCGATACCACTTGAAGTTCTTCTTTGATTTGCCTTAACGTGAGTATGATTTCGTCAAGTCTTGGGTCTGGTGATGGTGGGAGTGAGATTGGTGTATGACTTAAGGGTGTAAATGGCCTGCTGTTGTGGGCCGTACTATCAGGTTTCGACTCCAGGTCGGGGAGGGGTGGACTGGATTGGAGAGTGAGTGTAGGAGGTGTTGGGGTGTGCGGTGGGAATGTGGTCCTGGATGTGATGGAATTGCAAGGGGTAAGACCCGTTGGATGTGATAAGGTTATTGTTGTTGTGCTCCCTTCCCCTTGGTGTAAAGAGGGAGGCGGCGTAGGGGTGTGCGGAGGGGATGTGGTCGTGGATGTGATGAGATTGTAGGGGGTAAAACCAGTTGGATGAGATAAGGTTGTCGTTGTTGTGCTCCCTTCCCGATGGTGGGGAGAGGGAGGCAAGTATTCTGGGTTGTTGTACAGCGTCCTACCTGGTTCCCTCTCCGGATAGGTGAGTGGTGGGCTGGAGTAGAGAGTCGATGTCGGAGGCGTAGAGGTGTGTGGGGCTGTGATCATGGGGGTGATGGTTTCACAGGGGGTGGTGCCGAGACTGGGGGAGGATATGCCCGTTCCAGGGTAGGGTGCTGAGTCTGTGCTGGGTGTAAATGCTGGTGCAGTGGTCAGGGGGGAGTGTCTTATAGAGGAATCTAGAAGGGAGGGGAGCTTAATTGTAGCTAATGATCGGGATATCCGTGTAATGGTGTGTGAGTCTGTGATGGGTGTAAATACTGGAGTGGTGGGAAGGGGGGAGTGGATTACGGATGAGTCTGACAGGGAAGGGGAGGTAATATTGCTCACGGGTGTAGATATTGGTCGGGTTAATGGTGAATCGTGGCGAGAGGTAGAGATTGGTGATGAGATAGGAAGTGTGCTGGTGGTGGGAGTCGACTGGAGGGGGGTTAGGGGTTTATTCACTTGTTCTCTGATCATGGGGAAGATGTTGTCCAGCAGATTTAAGCTGCGGTCTGTTGATTGCATGAGAATGGTTCCGTTATTGTAAATGGTGATGGTTGCTGCCGCATTGAAGATTTGGGAGGGGGAGATAGCGATTATGTGGCCATATGCAGTTTTCCTAGTGGAGGAGATCGAAAAGATAGCTAGGAATGCTTTCCTCCATTGTGCTCTTCTTTTAGTGTAGAAGATGATATCAGTGGTTATGTGCCCCTTATTAATTGAGAAGTAGGGATCAGAGATGGGCGTTTCAGGGTGTAGTTTTAACATATTGTGTTTAAAGCGTTTGGCTGCTTTTTTAGAGAGGTTGGGGGGTAGTTGATGGTGTGGGTATATGCGCCTTTGAGCTCCATGATGGGGCAGGCACTGTTAGTGTGGGATAGGGCGTTAAGTAGCGATATGTGTGTATATGTGCAGTGAGGGGCTTGGGAGGGAAGGGGGGCGTACGAAGTAGGGTGATTCCTCAGCTGTGGTGGTGGCTTGTGTTTAGGCAGAGGGAAAGAGGACGGATGGAGGGGTAAAGGTTGGTTCAAGTGACGAAGAAGGTGTACCGTGGTGGGCGGATAAAAGATTGGGGGTGAGGTAGGAATAGTGAGGACTGAGATTGTGGGTGAGGTTGTGGGTGAGGCAGGAGCAGTAAAGAATGGGACAGAGATAAGTAGGTATAAATTAATTAAAGTTGAAATTGAGATTCTGACCTGTATAAGATTGGGGGTGAGGCAGGAGTAGTAAGGACTGAAATTGGGGGTGAGAAAAGTAGGGATAGATTAATTAAAGTTGACAATGGGGTTCTGACCTGTATAAGTGGATAGGGCTATCCGTGGGCGTAGGCGAGCAGCGTATATGAGCTGGTCCACTGTGGGGAAGTCAGTCCAAGATGGCCACCTCATTAGGAGTGGACATCATATGTCCAGCGAGAAAGTCCTGTGTCTATTTCCATTACCTAGGCTGGGTTGGCAGTAGTCTTATTTCGATTTCTATCGCTTTGTTGGTGATTTTAGTCCTTTTTCAATTCCCCTCATTAGCTTTCTTAGAGGGTCGGAGTCTTTCTCAGCCTAAAACCACAACAAGCTGGAGGCAGATCCCCAAGTGATGATATATATGTGGGCCGCCATTTTGCCCAGAAAGATCATGAGGCAGATGTTGCCCGAGCCTAGTAAAGGTGGTGCCAAATGTAATGCACTTGATTTCCATGCGCGGGAAGATAACATCGGTTTTTGACCCGTGTAGCAATAATCATGAAAAGATCTCTGTATGATGCCTCAACGTTGTCGAGCATGCCTGAGGGGGCGGGGTTGGGCTGCGGTCATCGTTTGCATTTCGTTCCGATGCAGGGGAACAACAAACACATAACTGCGGAAGCAAAGCTAAATGAGCTCGTTTGTACCTCGCCACCGACACTGAAACAATGTATCCCGCAGAGGCTGCACTCGTTGCCTCGGCGCCGCTGTGGGTCGCATCCGATGCTTCCAATCTGAGCAGAGCCGCGCTGTCACATCTAAACTGTTCTGGGCTACAGCTCCGTACAACCTCGAGCCGGGGGCTTGGTCCGAGATGCTCCTCGGTGCACCACGACGGCACAGCCCAGCCGGAGGTGGAGCGGGCAGAGCTGAGCCCTTCCTCCACTATCACCGGGGGCAGCGATGATCAGGCAGCGATGCCCAGGCAGCGATGCCCAGGCGGCTGTCCCCTTCAGACTCTGCTTCGTTGACGGCGATCCACGTTGGACGGCACAGCCCAACTGGAGGTGGAGCGGGCAAAGCTGACTCCTTCTTCCACTATCGCTGGGGGCATCGATGTTCAGGCGGTGGTCCCGTTCCGACTCCACATCATTGATGACTATCCACGTTGGCACAACCCAACCGGAGGTGGAGCAGGCAAAGCTGACCCCTACCTCCAATATCGCAGGGAACAGCGGTGTTCAGGCGGCGGTCTCTATCAAAATCCACTTCGTTGTCGGCACAGCCCAACTGGAGTAGGAGCGGGCTATGGTGGGCTACGCTACGATTCCCTGATGCTTATCCGTTGTCGGTCAGCCCCGTAAGAGGACAGAGGTGCGATCCAGGGTAGGTACAGATTGCGTTTCCACGAGCTTAATCGTTGTTTGAAGTATTACTTGTTAGGTTCTAATGTTCCAAAGTTCCTGTTCCACAGTTCTGTTCCACTGGTCAGCCGCCGCTAGTAGGGATATTCCGGACAAATAGATCCCAAGCGCTCGGAGCTCCTTTGGTGAGCTCCTACCAGTCTCCCATTTTGTGATATTGTATAATTTCTCATTGAGTTTGCTAAGGTGGTTATCCAATATATCAACTCCTAGATTCTTGTGAAGCAAGGAGCAGCTGCAGCTATCTGTAGAGCCTTGTTTTGCAGTTTTTGCAGAGATTCCTGATTCTCTGCCAGAAAAACATTCCACACCTAGAAAGCATACAACATTCTGGGTTGGATAATTGCATTGATTGTCCTCACCTTGCTCCACATAGGCATTGACTTCCTACTCAGGAGCAGATATAATGTTGCCAGTGTGGTTGATGCCTTCTGGTAAGTTTTCTAAATGTGGTTTCTCCAGCTGAGTTTACAGACGAGTGTCACCCCTGGGTGGGAGCTGCTGTTTTCTGACTTTATTGCCTCTCCATTTAGATGATATGTAATGTTGCTGTGATTTTGTTTGTGTTGAAGTCTTCTTTAAGCCTGTGGGAATATTATTTGTAGAAGGATTGCTGAGAAATAGTAAAAAAACTGATTCCTAAGGCACCTGATAAGGATAGGCCATACTGTTGAGCATTCCTATATTTGCCCTGTAAAGCGCTCTGATACCCGCAAGGGGCTTGTTCGCGCTATACAAAACTTTCAAAATAAAAAAACTCCTCTCATACCATTTGGTGAACAGTGATTTCTGTCAGGTAACTAGACAGCAAGTAGATCAGGTAGCCTGGAAACTTGAGTTTAATGAGCTTGAAGATCAGCCCTGTACGTCATACTCAGTCAAAAGCTTTCACTTTATTTAGAAATATTGCTCCAGTTGATTTGTTAATGTTAAACACAAACTTTATAATGTCCACAACTGAGCAGTTGATGATTTGCTGAATGTTATTTCCAGAACCCAAGACCTTCTTTTGAGAGAAGGTTTTTCCTAAATTCAAAGTGGATGAGATGGGCAAAAATGTACCTTTCAAAGACCTTTGGTAAGCCACATAGCATGATTATAAAGCAGTAGTTTGCAGAATGTTTCAGTGGTTTCCTGTACTTAGGAAATATGTTATACTTGCTGTTGGGGAATGTGGAATATCTCAAACTGATGGAAGTATTGTCGGTGCATTATGGTGTTTTATTGACGAGGGGTGACTTGTTTATTCCTCCCCAAGGTTTCAGGAGGAGGCTTGTTGAGTTAGCGCACAAAGGGCACTTGGGTCAAACCAAGACAAAGAAAAGGTTGCGTGTGGATTGGTGGGTGGCCTGGGATGGATACTGATGTAGATGAGTCAGTGGAAAAGTGTGTTGTGTGTAAGGAGAGGGAGAAACGGTTGAGAGTTGGAGTGCAAAGAGACTTGGGGCACATAAGTGATCCTGGTCAGTCTTGGCATACCATCAGTGTAGACTTCATTGGTCCCATGCATGAGTTAAGAGGAGAATTGAGATTTTCCATGGTAGCTGTGGATATGCATTCTAGATGGCTTGTAGTTAATTCATGAAGGAGGTTACCACTAATGCGACGGTAGCCATGCTAAGGGAAATTTGGAGTGAGGAAGGTTTGCCATCGCTGGCCATTACGGATAATGGTACGCAACTGACATTGCATGAAATGCAAGAGTTTTTGTAGACGTCTGGTATCAAGCATAATCACACCTCACTTCACAATACCCAGGGTAATGGAATGGTCGAGAGGGCTAATCGCAAGGTTAAGGGTGCTATTCAAACGGCTTTGGCAAGTGGGAAGAATGTTAGTGGGTTGGTGTCTGAGATGTTGTGGGTGTATCGCTCAAGTGCACATGGGATGACCAGCAAGACACCATTTGAATTGATGCATGGTAGGTTGCCGGGGACGAAGTTGGTTCCTGCCTGGAGGAGAGAAATGATGTGTTTCCACTGGTTGTGAAAGTTCTCCAAGAGACAGTGGTCCCCAACGCATCTGTCAAGGTGATTGGGTGAAGCTATGGAGTGGCAGGTGTGGCAGTGGTTTATTCAAATTTAGGGGACCATTTAGAGTAGTGCGCGCCTTACGCCATGCTGTAGTGTTGGAAAATGGGGAAAGATGGAACTACAGACGTGCAGCATAGTATCAGAAAGGGGTCTCGTGTTGTCAGTAAGAAAAACGATGGTCAGCTCACGAACAGTGCTTTTATGCTTATGTCAGACAATGAATTGTCACCCTCTCAACGAGGTAATCCCAATGCCACAATGCAGTCCTTAGGCGGTGGTGATGGCATTGTTGACTTAGATCATTCCAATCCTGTGGTACAAGGAACTAGAACAAGGAGAGCCCGTCATCCCCCTGGGTATCTTGATGACTATGTATGCACATGATGTTGTCAAGCTCACTCCTCTTGTGACTCATTGCTTGACTTTGTTTTTTTTCATGTTTTGTTTAGGTAAATTGCACGCATTATATATTGCCATGTTCATCCTTCGTTCATCCAGTGTTTAGTTTGGTTATTGTTATTTGTATTTTTTTTATCATGTTGTTTTGTTCAGAAATAATTGTTTAAATGTAATAAGAAAAGGGGATGTGTTTATACTTGCTGTTGGTGAATGTGGAACCTTACCTTTTACCACGGTCTGGGTTCCTGGGTGGTGAAGTTTCTATGAGGTCAGTTGGAGCCCAGCTGGCAGAGGGACGGCTGCGCCGGCATTGCAGGGAAACCAGATTCATAACAAACTGTTTTACATGTATCCTGTTCATGGACTGCATTTCTTTTCCGTCACAAGAAAATACAATGATTCTTGCTCCTCCCCAGGCCTTAGGGAAGTATTGGTGCCACAAGCATACATTGAGGATCTCAGCAAGACAATCCCTTTCAACAATTGGGAGCAGCATGATGGCCCCGGTTTTTATTCCATGTCTTCTTGAGGAACTTTTCAGTTTCTTTACGAGACTTAACATGTCATCTCTTCAGTATTCCTCAGTGTTTGCAGCTTCTATTTTGAGCGGGTCCTATAAGAGGTGGTTCGCAGCTTCTGGTTCTTCTGGTTGTTAGTTTGGTGGCCTGGTTAGGCTTGAAGCATGCCTTGTCCATTTTGCTGCATGACTGATGAATCTTGCCTTGTATTGGCGGATTTTGTTCCTTTTTTCCTGTCAAACAACATGGCATTCTCCGGAAATAGTTGTCTGAGTGATTCAGGTCAGCTGTAGCTGCTTCCCATTTTCACCTCTATTGTTGCCTTATTTGCTTCTTCAGCAACTTAGTGAGCATGTTATACACATTCTGAAGGTCATAGGTGCAATAATTCTGACACTATCTTCTTGCTCTGTTTATTACAGCTATTGATTGCTTGATACCTTTCATAAAGTTGTAGATGGAATGTATTGGGGTTTCTGTTGAGGGACTCTGTATTCAATAGCATTGTGTCAAAAAAGAGGGACCACTTGCAACAAGGGGACAGGATGAAGGAAATGACCTGATTAGCGCCACCCGGGTCACTCTCTCGACCTCCTCTAGCCTTCCACTAATGAAGAGTCGATGAAGCAGTAGAGAATGCAAACAAACTAGTTTATTCACAAAATACACTGCAGTGGAGTCCAATCTGACCAGCCTCCTATGAAGGCTGACGAGGGACTGACTCTAACAAGCATAAAGTTACATTATGTATGTTGCGGAGCCCTCAAAGACCCGCCTACTATGGAAAAACACTGGTAGCTGTCGTAATACAATAGGGGTACAGAACAGAGGTTTCCATTCTGCAGCCTGGCACAAGTTATCTACTACCCAAGGTCGTCTGGCTTATCCTCCCCACTAGACAGGTGGGAGAAGGCCTCGATGTAACAGAAAAGGCATGCGTTAATGAGCAAGATTCAGAATTGAAGAAACTAAACTTACCAAGGACCATTGCTCGTAAATGATCAAGTAACAGTTTCGATTATAATACAAAATGGCGTCCCGAAGAGACAAAATGGGGGCACAGATGCCAACCTAACAAACGCAACATCTGCATTCACTAATTGTGTATTCATACAGTATGCATATTTAACGTATTAGCTATATAAATGCTAACATGATATTGGGTAAAATACGAGTAATATGGCAATTTTTCGTTTCAATTCTAACAGACCCTCCTTTTAGCATTATATGCTAATACGCACATCTTTATTCTTGCTATCAGGAAAGGGTCTTTACAATTCTAACAGTAAAAAATAAAAAATACAGTCATTCCAACAATAATATGTCAGGTACGAATATGTATATATGCATAGCCAATCGTAAAGAAGAAAATGACACTAAACATCAGCAGTAGAAGTGACATCAGGAATTGAACCTGCAAGAGAAGTAGTAGAACCAAAGACCCCTTTGTCAATGTGCATGATATCATCAAACTCTTTTCGGAGCATTATAGTGGCGTTGGTATCATGAACTGAAATCCTTTTGGGAGTGAGATAAGTAGCACAGTATGAGCAGCATAAGGGAAGACACTGGATCAAAACACAGCAACAAATTAAAAGGACAATGAAATATATCACTTTTTCTAGAATCCAACCCCAACCACCAAATAAGGACCAGCTCCAATTACCGCTTTCCATCCCTCTAACATTTTCCAAAATATCTAGAATGTGCTGAGTGATATTCTTTTCCATATTTGTGATACCGACTACACACTGCTCTCCTATTTTTGCACATGCACCACCATTCTTAGCTAAAAAAATTCAACTGCATATCTCATTTGTTCGGAGTATATGCGCATACTTTCCAACTGCATGGTGATGTCCCGTAAAGCTGCCACTGTAGAATTAGATACAATTTGCAACTTACACCCAAAATACTCTCTAGCTCGTTCACCCTGGCCATGGCAGTACCACCAAATGTAATAATAGAGGAAAGGATGTATCCAAAATTAATACCATTACTATAATTATTAACTTCCAAATCGGTGACGCCCTCACAAAATTCTTTGGTCAATGTTCTTTTTACCCATCTTACATTTGGTTTACTGTACTTGCAAGGCACCCCAAGAGGTAGACCCATTCCCAAGGCCACGTTCTCTGTACCATTGTACATATTAGAATATGTACCATTTGATAAAAAATAAATGCCTGGATGTGCATAAAGTGGACCTTTATAATCTAATGGAGCATATCTAGTATTCATCTCCTTCATACTGGGATCATCCCTTTTTCCTAAACGCATTACATTTTTGTACACTACTTCTCCAGAACAATTGAGATATAAATAAGCATCAGTACTATTTATTACAGGGCAGCACGCGGGATAAATACCTGCCTCTTGAGTAACAGTCAGATTTTGGTAGTGCCAACCTGTCAGGGTCATATTTCTTTTACCAAGATACAAATCACCGCAATACATTTCGGGCATGCACCCTGGGTACCCTGTCCCCCTCGGCTTTCTATAATATAAGCAAGGTCCAGGATATCCCAGGCCAAATTCACCTTTTGCCTCTACGAAATGGGGAGGGCGAACATATGTATAATTTACCAATGACAATGGATAAGCAGTCCATAAGCTTGTAACAGTATCAGTGGGGTAACAAGCTGTGTTATCCCCAAAGAATTTCCGGTGTGTATCTAGGAAAACATTGCTATGCATTGTTCTTTTACTACGATCTCAGGTAACTGTTTTATTCAAAACACATGACGAGGTAACTCCAGAAAAACACTCTAGTGTCCAGAACAGCCCCCCTCCCACTAGGAAAAACAACAATATGACCATAACCCAAAACAGTTTCTTTCTGAGCAACCATTCAATACTGATCTGCCCCGGTCGCAGGGCAACAAAACACTGTTCATCTTCTACACGGGGACGACCAAAAAGATACATGTTTGCTATAGAATTACAAATGAAAACACCAGAGAAAGAGACGTCATATAATGGAACCAACGGTGGAAAGGACATAAAAAGGAAACATTGAAAAAAAATGGTGAGAAGATCAGGGTCCGTTAAAAGCATCCCTGGCAGGCTTCTATTGTTCAATCCTCAGTGGTGCTATTGAGCACTTTCGCGGTGGAGCCACACTATTGCAGCCATTGAGCAAATGTTCACTGTTCTCAGGATAGGGTGCTCTCCCTCCTTGGAAGATACCCTCAACTTATCCTGTCTTGCGTCTCAAACAGTGCACCAGTCTTCGGATCCCTAATCTAATAGAGTAAAGCAAAAACAAGGGGCATTATCACTAATCTTATCCACAAAGTCCATCCCTACTACACTCACTTCTCTTTTGGTGCACTATCCTTCCGTCGAGGACGCAAATTATGCCTTTCTACTCCAGGCACTGTCTCATCACGGAGAAGGATCTGAAATTCAGGGGGTCTTGGAGACCGAGACTTAGGCTCCTACAAATCAGATGAAGAAGAAGCCTGTGCAGCCCTAATTTCTGGGGGGACTGCCGCTGTCAAAACTGCCTCGCTCTCTTCCTCCGTCTGCGCCCAAGTCAGCTGGGCGTCGGAAAAGGGAACAAAACTTGGAACCTTCTCAGTTTCGTGGTCCCCTATCCTCTCTTTCATCCAGCGATCATAGGGGAGGGGAAGCGGCACTCGCCGGCAGTGAGAGGCGTGGATCCAATGCTTCCGGCCGTCCACTCTCACTGCCGTCCTTGTCGTGATGCAGACCAAATGTGGTCCTTTCCACCTGGGCTCCAAGCTGTCTCGTCTCTGGTAGTTTCTCACAAGTATGTAGTCACCGGGCTGTATGGTATGCCCGGGCCCCTCTGGTGCTGGAGGCAACGCTTCATGTATCTGTTGGTGAATAGAACGCAAACTTTTAGTAAGATCATATAAATAATCGACTAACAGAGGATAATCAATTTCAGAATTTTTTTTCGGTCTAGGGACGCCCCACACATTTGCGGGATGGCCAAAGACCACTTCATAAGGCGATAATTCAGTTCCAGAATGGGCTGTCATTCTGGTGGACAATAGAGCAAGGGGTAATGCATCTGGTCATTGCAACCCAGTACTTTCCTTAATCTTTGCCAATTTTAGCTTGAGAGTACCATTGTACTTCTCAACTAAACCTGCTGACTGAGGATGATTTGCTGCATGAAATTTCTGCTTGATGTGCAGACCATCGCACACCAATTGGATCACTTTTGCGTTGAAGTGACTTCCATTGTCACTCCAAAGCAAATGGGGCAAACCATAGCGCAGGAAGAACTCTTTAATAAGAGCTTTCGCCGTAGCCATGGCTGTGTTTTCTTTTGTTGGGTAAGCCTCAATCCATTTGCTAAATGCACAAACCACCACTAACACATACTTCAAATTATTAACTCGCTGCATCTCTATGGAGTACCTCGAAAGGGAGAGAAGGTGGCGCAAAATTACCAGAAGGTGTAGGGGTACCTTTTCCAGGATTGTGTTTCAGACAAATCATACAATGTTTCACTAGGTGCATAGCAACCTTTAGGATATTATAATTTTGCCACACAGGATCCAATATCCTACACATTCCCCTAGCACCAATATGAGCTGGACCATGTGCCATGGTAACTACAGGAAATACATATGCATCAGGCAACATCCATCTCTGCTTCTCGGACTTATCAGTCCAGCAACTTTCCTCATCTAAACGCCCTGTACTTTCCTGCCAAGCCGCCAACTCCTCAATTGTTGCTTCACTCTGTATTTCCAGATCACTCTCTAGTGAATTTTCAAACATGGTAACATCTGCTACCCATCTAGCAGGTCCTGCCACAAACATCCTTGTCGTTTTTGACCTGGCTGTCTCTTTCACTATCTGGTCCGCAAAAGCATTTCCCCTCCCCATATCATCAGTAATTGCTTTATGAGCACTACACTTCACTATTGCCAATCGTTTGGGATGGGTCAAGGCTGTCAAAAGCCTTTCTATCAGCGGACCATTTTGAATTTTTGTTCCATGTGAAGTCAAGAATTCTCTCTCTGCCCAGAGGCGTCCAAAATTATGGGCCACCCCGAAAGCATACTGGCAGTCAGTATAAATATTGACAGTCAGTCCTTCACTCAATTCACATGCTCGAAAAAGGGCTATCAGCTCCTCAGCTTGCGCGGATTGGTAAGGAATACGTAAAGTCTCAACTACAGTACGCAGCGTAGTAATAGCATACGCCGCTGCAGTGGTGCTATCTGACAATTTGAAACAGGAACCATCGACATATAGTTCCCCTTGCGGGTCAGATAAGGGAACATCTGTCAAGTCTACCCGTCCCTTCGTCTCCTCCTTGGTCCGAAACAGACAATCATGGACATCTGTATCCTCATTTTCCGAAGGGAGGGGTAGTAACGTGGCTGGGTTCAGAATGGCACATCTTTTGATAGTAATATGAGGTGCAAATAAGGTTAATTCATAGCCGGTCAGACGAGCCCTGGTGAGGTGCTGCGTCTTTGTCTTGTTTAAAAGTACATCCACAGCAGGAGGTACCATTACTGTGAGATCATGATTGAGAACGAGCCCTGCCGACTGTCGTACAGAGACCGCCGCAGCCGCGGCAGCTCTTAAACAACTCGGGAAGGCTCTGGCGACAGGGTCAAGCATAGCAGAAAAATAAGCACACTGCCTCTGCTTACCTCCAAAGGCTTGTGTTAACACCGAAAGCGCACACCCAGCCATTTCGTGTACGTACAGCACGAAAGGCTTCTTATAATCAGGTGTACCAAGCACAGGTGCAGAGCAAAGCGCAACTTTTAATTGCTCAAAAGCATGCTGACATTCATGCGTCCAAGGCAAGGGTTCATGCACATCTTTAGTTGTTAAGCGAAGCAAGGGCTGTATTAATAGAGAATAGGCGGGTATCCAGTGTCGACAATACGAGGTGATGCCTATGAAAGCACGCACATCCCTCTGAGTCACAGGGACAGGCATCTTAACAATGGCATCAACTTGTTCAGGTGTCAGCCTCCGACCCTCCTTCGACAGCAGGTGACCTAAATAGGTGACCTGCTGTTGACAATATTGGAATTTGGAAAGGGACACTTTATGTCCTTTGTTTGCCAAATGCTTTCACAATTGTACCGTGGCATCCCGACAACCCTCTTCGGTATCGGAGGCTATCAAAATATCATCCACATACTGCAATAATACATTACCTGTGGGAGAGAGAGAGAGTCCAATTGACTTTTCAAAGCTTGACTATAAATACTGGAACTTTCTGTATACCCCTGAGGAGCTCGACAGAATTGGAAGCTTCTACCAGCCAAAGCAAATCCAAACAAATACCTGCTGTCCGGATGAATAGGAATACTAAAGAAAGTGTTTTTCAATTCAATTACAGAAAAGAATTTGGCGGTGGAAGGAATCATTGTCAAGAGGGCAGTAATATCTTGTACCATCGGGAACTGGGGAACTACTATCTTATTAATTTCCCGGAGATCAATCACAAAACGATAAACATCAGGATGTGTATCAGGGGAATCCAGAGGTGCCTTCTTAAGAATAGGGAGAATGGGGCTATTGCATACATTTGCTACTGTCTCCTCAACCACCCCCGATTTGATCAGGTCCTGTATAATCTACATCAAAGCCTGCTCCCCTGCTTGCGATATTTTATACTGGGGAATACGAGGGAGCACAGCGTTATATTTGATCTTGATAGAAACTGGTGGTATCTGCAACAACCCTACATCCGAATCTCCTGTGGCCCACAATGAGGATGGCACATCCTTAAATTCAACAGGAACACTGTTTTGCACTAACCACATTAGGTCCAAGAGTCATGTAAACACCATCCGGGGAACAATAAATGGTAGCATGTAGCTTTTTCAACAAATCCAATCCTAATAAATTTTCCCCACAATTCGCCGTTAACAAAAATGGAGAGTCCACAGTAAAAGGACCAACAGTCAAAGCAAGAGGTTTTGAAATGGGGCCTCCCAACCAGTACACCTGAAAAACCTACCGAAATATTATTACGGCCAGACAGGGCTGCCCCGGGGACCAGTGAACGAGAAACAGAGATATTCATTGCGCCTGTATCCACCAAAATGTTTTGTGCCGAACCATGTAAATCTGCTGTGACATAAGGACCACGCTGATCTACAGGAATTTGAACTGGTCCCTTTCCCTGTCCCTGGCTGTCCTAGACATAGGACATCCCTGCAGCTTCATCCATATCATAATCATCATGATAGTACTGCCTTCCCCAGGGGTCATCAAAATAGTTCTGATCAGACCGACCCCCTGAGGATGCACCTGTTTGAGCCTCATCCCGACCAGCCTCATAACGAACCCTTCCACTCGTACCCCGCCCTCTAGGAACTGCAAGTTTTTGTAATAAATCTGGGCACTCACTTCGCCAGTGTCCCTTCTTTTTACAATATGCACACTGATTCGGCCCTAGGGGTGCACCACCTCTACCAGCACCCCGTGACCTTTGAGCCGGACCAGTGCTTCGTCCCCTTCCGGACCCTCTTGTAACTTGCTGCAGCAACACCCTCGTTTTCAAATCCTTACTCTTCTTGTCTACCTTGTCCTTTTTCTCATTTTCTCACTGCTGATAGTACTGAGCCATACTCAATATCACCGAAGGGCAGGAAGTAGTCCAAGTGCTCTCCGAAGCTTGCAACCGGGCTGCAATCTCCAGAAGCAAATTCGTAACAAACTTGTTAACAAACAAACGAACACCACCTTCAACTGACAAATCCTGACAAATCCTGCCCACTAAAATCCAAGAACACCCCTTCAAACCTAGTAAAAAAATCAGACAAAAATTAGAAACGTATTCTCTGCTACTTGGAGTGATTTGCAATTTACGTGTTCCCACACCCCGGCCCCAAAGGTTACTACAGAAATGCTTTTACTCTTGTAGACACATAAAATCTCCTTAATCGGTTTATGTCCCAGTCTTTTAGCAAATCTAAAAATTGCATCAATAGTTTTCTGAAATTGCATAATTCTAATATTTAAAACATGTTTCCAATTAAAATCAGCATCAAATGGTACCCCCAGATAGGTAAAATATGCGACCTTCTCAATTTCTTCGCCCCCCAGTAAAAATGGTCTTGTTTTGGCTTTTTTTGGGCCACATTTCATGATGAAAGATTTTGTGCGATTTACTTTTAGCCCTAGATTGTTGATAAAATCATTGAATGAATCTAACAATACTTGTAGGCCATTTGCTGTCATGGCTATCAGGACAGCATCATCAGCAGACAGGAGAACGAGGATTTGGCACATATTACATCTTGGTATATCTTTTCCCACCTTACATAGTTGGTCTCCCAGCCCATTAATGTATAGTAAAAAGAGGAATGGGGCCAGGACACAACCCTGTCTTACCCCAATATCTGAAGAGAATCCTTCAGTCAAATCTCCCAGATTATTATAGCGTACTGAGGCTGAGGTATATTCGTGAAGCCTACTAAGCAAGGTGACAATTGCTCCATCAATCCCCATTTTTAACATTATGGACCATAATTGGCTGCGATTCACTGTGTCAAAAGCACAGGTTAGGTCCATAAACGCTAAGTGGATACAGCCATTTTGTGCTTTAGTGTACTTTTGAACAATTAAGGCCAGATTTAAAGATTGTTCTACAGTTCCAAGTCCTGGACAGAAACCAAATTGGTAAATTGAAAGCACCTGATGTTCCAATGCCCAAAGTTCTAATTTAGCCAAAATTACCCTGCCCAATATTTTTACTGAACTATAGAGCAGGGAAATTGGGCGATAGCAGTGGGGTTTGGTTTTATCCCCCTTTTTAAAAATCGTCACTATAATGGCTTTTTGCCAGGTCTGGACTTGGGGGCCCACTATTGCAGCTTTTAAAACATTTGTAATCAATGAGCCCAAAAGTCTGATAAATACTTATATAGGTCCACAGGAATTCTATCTGGTCCCAGGGCTTTCTCTGGGTGACTATTTTCTATAGCTAGTAGTACCTCGCTCACCTCAATTGAGTTACTTAGGGCACGGACAGCTCCTATATCACAAGCAATTTCTGTGTCCGGCGATAAGTTAACTGTCCTTGGCTCTGGGGAGAAAATTTTTGAGAAATGATTAACCCAAGCTTCGGCTGGAACTACAGTGTCTATTTTAGGCATTTCATCAGCAGACATGGGAACAGAATTAACCACCTCCCAAAAGGCACGGGAGTCTTTTAAGGACGATGCGTTTTTTATGGAACCATTCTTTTTATTGTGAGGTCTGAGAGATAAACACAGCAATATGCCTACAACCCTGGGGCCGGCTGCATATCAACTCTACCTAGAGTACACAGCTTTCATGCCAACAACCCAGTAGGCAGGCAGCGATCGGGAGTCACATAGGACCAAGATAACAAGTAAGGAAAGCAAACATAGGAAAACCCCAAATCAGGTAGGGAAGAACAGAGAGAAAAAAAAAAAAAAGGAAAAAGGAAATAACACCCTCCCTCCACCCCCCCTGTCCCTTCCCCCTTACCTACCCTCTGTTCAGCAGTGAAGCGCTATCCATTTAGTAAGTCTATCTTCTACCCACAGCCTATGGAGGCCTGCTGCCTAAGCAATCTGCTGGTTAGCGGATCAGAAGGCCCAATCAGCTTGGGATGAGTCTCAAAATCTTTAGATATTGCGGACAAGTAACCTCCCACAGTTCCACTGAGAGTATCTGGATGAAAGGGGCCCAAAGGTCGCTATAGGTTTCCTCCTTGTGGTCCGCCACCAGCGACAGGCGCTCCATTGCTAAGGTCAGCCTCAATTTATGTAGCCAGTGTATATGGTCCGGGACATTCGTCGTTCCCCATCTTGCCAAAATTACCTGACGCGCAGCTAGTAGAGCAAGGGCGATTTGGCGCCCTCTCAAGGAGTGCAGAGGAAATGTTAGTGGATTCGGCAGCCCCAAGAGAGTGTAAGCTGGGAAGCGTGGGATGGTAGTATTGAAGGCTCTGTCGATATCGTCTAGAACGCCACCCAAAAGTGTTCCAGTTTAGGGCAATGCCAGAGCAAATGGACGAGGGAACCTGTCTGACCGCAGCCTCGCCAGCACTTCTCAGACCTGCTCTTATCCCAACTGTGCATGCACACTGGGGTGAGATACCAATATGAGAGTACTTTGTACGTGGATTCTGCCCCTGCGGTGCTCTGCGCTGTGTGGGTGGCTCTGTAGTGGATATCTTCCCATTCCTTGTCTGAGAGAGCCCACCCCAGTTCTTCCTCCCACCGCTACTGGCCTTTAGTACGTCCCCCACCCGCCCGATTTGTTAACATCGAGTATAGTTCAGAAATAAGGTGTTTATCAGCTGATTTGCATACTACCCATTTTTCAAAGATCGTCAGCTTTCGCGATGCTGCCTCCCGGTAAACGGGCCCTGAGACCCAGTGACGCAACTGACGGTATGAGAAAGCGTCTGCCTGGGAAAGCCCATAGTCTTGTTTCAATCGGTCAAAGGGGATTATGCCATCCGGATCAAAGAACGAACCGACCCGTTTACAGCCCTGCTCTCGCCACTTATCAAAAACCGTAGAGTTGCGTCCCGGTGGAAAATCAGGGTGCCCAGTGATTGGGGTCATTGGTGAGAGAAATGTGGTCAGGGTTTTGGCACATGCTACACTGTCCCAAATTTTCATCGTGTGGGATGTCACTGGGGAGGAGTATAGCCCCCATGCTCTATGCTTGCGGGGAAGCCAGATTTCCCTCCAGATGTTAACCCCTGCTGCTGTCTGGTCCATGAATGTCCAATACTTTTCGGACAGGGGACGATTCCATTCGAGTATGTACCTAAGGTGTGATGCTTGAAGGTATCTGTGGATCAGGGGGAGACCCACTCCGCCTTCCCGTTTGTGTTGTGTCAGTTGGGTACTGGTTAGCCGCGCTTTCTTGCCGCCCCACACAAAGTTGTTGATGGCTAGCTGTAGCAAACAGATAACTTTAGGGGGGGTGCCGCCGGGATGGTCTGAAAGATATGCGCGGCAAGATTGTCATCTTAACCGCGGCCACCCTACCAAACCAGGAGAGGCCCATCCGGCTCCAGTTGTTCAGAGCCTGCGACGTTTGCGCCGCAAGAGCTGTGTAGTTCATTGTCGATGTCTTGGGAACAGTGGTGGCAAGTGAGATACCCAGGTAGGTAATAGACTTTTCTGTCCAGGAGTGCGGGAACGTTCTCTCGAGTAGTTCTCTCTGGGCGGGGGCCACTGAGAGGTTCAAGATCAGGGATTTACCCAGGTTAACTTTGAATCCCGATACCTCCCCGAAGTGGTCCATCTCCGATAGCAGGGCCGGCAATGAGGTTTGTAGCTGCGGCAACGAAAGGATCACATCATCAGCATATAAGCTGATGGTGTGTGTGTCTGCGCCGAATTTAATACCGCTAATCTGAGGGCTGTCCCGCACCTTCTGTGCAAAAGGCTCCGTATAGAGCGCAAAAAGAAGTGGGGACAAGGGACAGCCCTGTCGAGTGCCTCTGGCTATGGGGAACTGGGTTGACGACTCCCCATTTACCCTCACAAAAGCTCTGGGAGTGCAATAGATTCAGGAGACCCATTTGATAAAGCCCTCCCTGAAGCCGAAGTGACGTAGCGTACCGAACAGATAGGACCACCTCACTCGGTTAAATGCTTTTTCAGCGTCTATGGCAAGGAGTGCCGCCTCCCTGCCCGATCTGTGGATAACATCTGTAAGGTGTAGCAACCTTTTCGTGTTGTCCCCGCTCTGCCGGGTGGGTATGAAACCCGATTGGTCCGGGTCAATCAACCCTACCATCAGTGGGTTGAGTCGGGCCGCTAGTATGCCAGCGAATATTTTCGCGTCGATGTTTAATAATGAGATCGGGCGATAGGAGGCACAATCAGCCGGATATTTCATTGGTGTCAGGATAACGGATATCGAAGCTTCCAGCATCGAATCCGTCAGAGATCCAGTTTCACGGAAAGAGTTAAAAACTCGGGTCAGCAGGGGAGCCAGTTCAGGACAAAATAATTTATAAAATTGGGCCGTGAACACGTCCAGACCCGGTGCCTTATTACTTTGGAGATGTGCAATGGCCGTGATCACCTCGTCCGTGCGAATAGGGTTGTCCAATTGTTCTGCAATGGTTTCCGTCAGTCTAGTGACCTGAACATCCCGCAAAAACAAGAGAGGGGACACTCGGGGTGTGTCATCCTCCGCGTACAGTGAGCGATAGAAGATTTGAAATTCTCTTGCTATGTCTCTATCTATTTGTACTGAAACCCTGGACACCGTTCTGATGGAGCGGATCGTGGTCGTCATGGTCTTGGCCCTGAGTCTTTGCGCTAGCATTTTGCCGCACTTGTCGCCGCTAATAAAAAATTTATGTCGAAGACGTAAAAGTGCATATTCTGCTCTATCAAGGTCTAGACGGGACAACAGGAGTCTCTTTCTTTCCAACTCCCTCCATACTCTTGGAGCCCCCGTCCTTTTATGGATCGCTTCCAACTCTCTCACTTCCTGCTCTATGCTCTGCCTTTTCTCCCTGCGCGCTCTATTCTCTCCAGCAGAGATCGCTATACACTCTCCTCTAACTACCAGTTTCAGTGCTTCCAACACCGCCGCTAGGGAGGTAGTCCCTGTGTCATTGATCTGCAAATAGTCTGTGATATGGTCGCGGACCACCTCTACCTCCGGTTTGGATTGCAGGAGGGTGTCCCCCAGTCTCCAACCCCCCAGGCATGGAGTATGTGTTTTCTTCTGCAGTGTAACCGTGATCATGGCGTGGTCTGACAAAGAGCGGAGTTCGATGGTGGGATCTGATATGGTCGAGGTCAATGCCGGGGAGGCCAGGAAGTGGTCAATGCATGCATAGGTTTTGTGCGCTGGTGAGTAGTATGTGTAGTCCTTGACGCCCGGGTGATGGGTGTGCCATACGTCTAGAAACCCGTGTTCTCCCGACCAGCGCCCGCCCTCGTCCTACAGGGACGTGGGTGTATCGTTGTCCTGAACGATCCAGAGTCGAGTCCATTACTAGGTTAAGATCCCCCCACTAGTATGTCTGCGTCAACGGACACCAGGACCTCACCCAGGGCTTTGGGAATGAATTGTTCTTGTTGTGTGTTCGGGGTGTAAATATTGGCGAGTGTGAACTGCAAGGTCTCCCACTGAATCCTGACAGCCAAAAGTCTCCCCTTTATTTCTGCAATGGTGGCCAGCAGCTTGCCGCTAAACTTCGCACTAAAAAGAAATGCGACCCCATTGGTCTTTTGGCTTGTATTGGACGACCAGACTTGGAGGGGGAAGCGCCGGGAGCGCATGCAGTGTGTATCACGCTGCAAAAGGTGAGTTTCCTGCAAGAGACAGATATCCCCTCGGGAGCTTTCAAGAAGGGACTGAATTGCTGTTCTTCTCACCGGGTGATTCAGGCCCTGGACCTTTAGGCTAACAATTTTTAGAGCTTTACCCGTCATCTGTAAGTGTGTAGGGGGGGCTTGTCTATGTGTGTGTAACTACTGGCACGCTTAGGTCGCCCAATCCATAGTCTCTCCTGCCCAGCTAGGACAGCGTCTTTGTCAGGTATCGGTGAGGAGAAGGGAAGCAAAGACCGGATAAACAAAAGCAATAATAAAACCCAGAACTTAACCCGAAAAAGTCCCTCCCCATAAGAGCAAAGAAAAATCAACCTCATCTCAACAGGAGACAACAGTTCGTCAGAAGAAAAAGCACGGGAAGCGTGGGTCGGCCTCGCCGAGTGGATCTTCAGTTGTGGAATTGGTGAGATCCCTTGACTGGCGCCCAGGAAGGAGGAGTCCGATGGTTGGGAGTTCCCCGGCGCCATCTGAGATCAAGCCGTACGATGCCCATAAGACATTTCAAGGGGAAACAGTGCGTTCAGGTGATTTGGCTAGGGCTTTAATCACTGCCTTTCTTTCGCTGGCGATTGTTTCTGAATCAGGTTTGTGGCTAGCGGGGGGACCCCCCACCCATCGCCACCATGAAACAGGAGCATTCATGGTCTTCCTACGCCTGGAAGTTTCCACTTGAGGAGGTTCCTCGGGGAGTCCCAGCACCTCAACTGCTTCTTTCAGCGATTTTATTTGCCATAACTTGTTCTCGAGCCGAAAAATGATGCGAAAAGGGTGACCCCAGGAGTACGCTATTCCCCTTTCTCCCATGTGTGTGGTGACAGCTCGGAACTCCCTCCTTTTGGCGAGTGTGGTCAGGGAGAGGTCCTGCAAGAAAGTCAATGTGTGACCCCTGAACTAGACCGGACGAGCCTTTCGGGCTTGAAGGAGAATGGTTTCCTTGAGTTGGAAATCGAGTACACACACAAGGATATCCGGTGGGGGAGATTTGGCTCCTTTGGGCAGACCCATCCGGTGAACTCTGTCCATCTGGATATCCGAAGGGCATTTATCGTCCAGCACTTGTTTGAAAAGAGCCAGAACGTATTTGCGGATGTTATCTCCTTCTGCTCGGGAAGGCGCCCCTCTGATGCGCACATTGTTGCGGCGCGAGCGATTTTCCAAATCCTCCGCGGCTGCTTGCAACTCGATGTGCTGCTCGCGTAGTCGCAGTATCTCTTGCTGCATCATTTCCATCTCTTCGTCCCTACTAGTTTCTCGCTCTTCCAGGGATGCGACGCGATCTCCCACCTCGTCCAGGTCCTTTCTAACATCTTTCAAGTCAGCCGATAGCTGATTTTGCATGGTGAGCAGGTCCTCACGGAGGGACGAGAAAAGCTTGGACATGAAGGCCTGGGTTGCAGGAGCATCCTGAGCTTCCAGATCTCCCTTCAGTTCCTCGTCCTTCGCTGGTTCGCTCAATGTGGAGGACGAGTTAGATTGCTTCAGCAGCATATCCTTAACGGATCTGTCTTTCTTATTCCTGGCAGAGGCCATTGGAGCAAAGGAGGGCGTCGGCTATATGAAATTTCCCTCCAGATGTTAACCCCTGCTGCTGTCTGGTCCATGAATGTCCAATACTTTTCGGACAGGGGACGATTCCATTCGAGTATGTACCTAAGGTGTGATGCTTGAAGGTATCTGTGGATCAGGGGAGACCCACTCCGCCTTCCCGTTTGTGTTGTGTCAGTTGGGTACTGGTTAGCCGCGCTTTCTTGCCGCCCCACACAAAGTTGTTGATGGCTAGCTGTAGCGAACAGATAACTTTAGGGGGTGCCGCCGGGATGGTCTGAAAGATATGCGCGGCAAGATTGTCATCTTAACCGCGGCCACCCTACCAAACCAGGAGAGGCCCATCCGGCTCCAGTTGTTCAGAGCCTGCGACGTTTGCGCCGCAAGAGCTGTGTAGTTCATTGTCGATGTCTTGGGAACAGTGGTGGCAAGTGAGATACCCAGGTAGGTAATAGACTTTTCTGTCCAGGAGTGCGGGAACGTTCTCTCGAGTAGTTCTCTCTGGGCGGGGGCCACTGAGAGGTTCAAGATCAGGGATTTACCCAGGTTAACTTTGAATCCCGATACCTCCCGAAGTGGTCCATCTCCGATAGCAGGGCCGGCAATGAGGTTTGTAGCTGCGGCAACGAAAGGATCACATCATCAGCATATAAGCTGATGGTGTGTGTGTCTGCGCCGAATTTAATACCGCTAATCTGAGGGCTGTCCCGCACCTTCTGTGCAAAAGGCTCCGTATAGAGCGCAAAAAGAAGTGGGGACAAGGGACAGCCTGTCGAGTGCCTCTGGCTATGGGGAACTGGGTTGACGACTCCCCATTTACCCTCACAAAAGCTCTGGGAGTGCAATAGATTCAGGAGACCCATTTGATAAAGCCCTCCCTGAAGCCGAAGTGACGTAGCGTACCGAACAGATAGGACCACCTCACTCGGTTAAATGCTTTTTCAGCATCTATGGCAAGGAGTGCCGCCTCCCTGCCCGATCTGTGGATAACATCTGTAAGGTGTAGCAACCTTTTCGTGTTGTCCCCGCTCTGCCGGGTGGGTATGAATCCCGATTGGTCCGGGTCAATCAACCCTACCATCAGTGGGTTGAGTCGGGCCGCTAGTATGCCAGCGAATATTTTCGCGTCGATGTTTAATAATGAGATCGGGCGATAGGAGGCACAATCAGCCGGATATTTCATTGGTGTCAGGATAACGGATATCGAAGCTTCCAGCATCGAATCCGTCAGAGATCCAGTTTCACGGAAAGAGTTAAAAACTCGGGTCAGCAGGGGAGCCAGTTCAGGACAAAATAATTTATAAAATTGGGCCGTGAACACGTCCGGACCCGGTGCCTTATTACTTTGGAGATGTGCAATGGCCGTGATCACCTCGTCCGTGCGAATAGGGTTGTCCAATTGTTCTGCAATGGTTTCCGTCAGTCTAGTGACCTGAACATCCCGCAAAAACAAGAGAGGGGACACTCGGGGTGTGTCATCCTCTGCGTACAGTGAGCGATAGAAGATTTGAAATTCTCTTGCTATGTCTCTATCTATTTGTACTGAAACCCTGGACACCGTTCTGATGGAGCGGATCGTGGTCGTCATGGTCTTGGCCCTGAGTCTTTGCGCTAGCATTTTGCCGCACTTGTCGCCGCTAATAAAAAATTTATGTCGAAGACGTAAAAGTGCATATTCTGCTCTATCAAGGTCTAGACGGAACAACAGGAGTCTCTTTCTTTCCAACTCCCTCCATACTCTTGGAGCCCCCGTCCTTTTATGGATCGCCTCCAACTCTCTCACTTCCTGCTCTATGCTCTGCCTTTTCTCCCTGCGCGCTCTATTCTCTCCAGCAGAGATCGCTATACACTCTCCTCTAACTACCAGTTTCAGTGCTTCCCACACCGCCGCTAGGGAGGTAGTCCCTGTGTCATTGATCTGCAAATAGTCTGTGATACGGTCGCGGACCACCTCTACCTCCGGTTTGGATTGCAGTAGGGTGTCCCCCAGTCTCCAACCCCCAGGCATGGAGTATGTGTTTTCTTCTGCAGTGTAACCGTGATCATGGCGTGGTCTGACAAAGAGCGGAGTTCGATGGTGGGATCTGATATGGTCGAGGTCAATGCCGGGGAGGCCAGGAAGTGGTCAATGCATGCATAGGTTTTGTGCGCTGGTGAGTAGTATGTGTAGTCCTTGACGCCCGGGTGATGGGTGTGCCATACGTCTAGAAACCCGTGTTCTCCCGACCAGCGCCCGCCCTCGTCCTACAGGGACGTGGGTGTATCGTTGTCCTGAACGATCCAGAGTCGAGTCCATTACTAGGTTAAGATCCCCCCACTAGTATGTCTGCGTCAACGGACACCAGGACCTCACCCAGGGCTTTGGGAATGAATTGTTCTTGTTGTGTGTTCGGGGTGTAAATATTGGCGAGTGTGAACTGCAAGGTCTCCCACTGAATCCTGACAGCCAAAAGTCTCCCCTTTATTTCTGCAATGGTGGCCAGCAGCTTGCCGCTAAACTTCGCACTAAAAAGAAATGCGACCCCATTGGTCTTTTGGCCCGTATTGGACGGCCAGACTTGGAGGGGGAAGTGCCGGGAGCGCATGCAGTGTGTATCGCGCTGCAAAAGGTGAGTTTCCTGAAAGAGACAGATATCCCCTCGGGAGCTTTCAAGAAGGGACAGAATTGCTGTTCTTTTCACCGGGTGATTCAGGCCCTGGACATTTAGGCTAACAATTTTTAGAGCTTTACCCGTCATCTGTAAGTGTGTAGGGGGGGCTTGTCTATGAGTGTGTAACTACTGGCACGCTTAGGTCGCCCAATCCATAGTCTCTCCTGCCCAGCTAGGACAGCGTCTTTGTCAGGTATCGGTGAGGAGAAGGGAAGCAAAGACCGGATAAACAAAAGCAATAATAAAACCCAGAACTTAACCCGAAAAAGTCCCTCCCCATAAGAGCAAAGAAAAATCAACCTCATCTCAACAGGAGACAACAGTTCGTCAGAAGAAAAAGCACGGGAAGCGTGGGTCGGCCTCGCCGAGTGGATCTTCAGTTGTGGAATTGGTGAGATCCCTTGACTGGCGCCCAGGAAGGAGGAGTCCGATGGTTGGGAGTTCCCCGGCGCCATCTGAGATCAAGCCGTACGATGCCCATAAGACATTTCAAGGGGAGACAGTGCGTTCAGGTGATTTGGCTAGGGCTTTAATCACTGCCTTTCTTTCGCTGGCGATCGTTTCTGAATCAGGTTTGTGGCTAGCGGGGGGACCCCCCACCCATCGCCACCATGAATCAGGAGCATTCATGGTCTTCCTACGCCTGGAAGTTTCCACTTGAGGAGGTTCCTCGGGGAGTCCCAGCACCTCAACAGCTTCTTTCAGCGATTTTATTTGCCATAACTTGTTCTCGAGCCGAAAAATGATGCGAAAAGGGTGACCCCAGGAGTACGCTATTCCCCTTTCTCCCATGTGTGTGGTGACAGCTCGGAACTCCCTCCTTTTGGCGAGTGTGGTCAGGGAGAGGTCCTGCAAGAAAGTCAATGTGTGACCCCTGAACTAGACCGGACGAGCCTTTCGGGCTTGAAGGAGAATGGTTTCCTTGAGTTGGAAATCGAGTACACACACAAGGATATCCGGTGGGGAGATTTGGCTCCTTTGGGCAGACCCATCCGGTGTACTCTGTCCATCTGGATATCCGAAGGGCATTTATCGTCCAGCACTTGTTTGAAAAGAGCCAGAACGTATTTGCGGATGTTATCTCCTTCTGCTCGGGAAGGCGCCCCTCTGATGCGCACATTGTTGCGGCGCGAGCGATTTTCCAAATCCTCCGCGGCTGCTTGCAACTCGATGTGCTGCTCGCGTATTCGCAGTATCTCTTGCTGCATCATTTCCATCTCTTCGTCCCTACTAGTTTCTCGCTCTTCCAGGGATGCGACGCGATCTCCCACCTCGTCCAGGTCCTTTCTAACATCTTTCAAGTCAGCCGATAGCTGATTTTGCATGGTGAGCAGGTCCTCACGGAGGGACGAGAAAAGCTTGGACATGAAGGCCTGGGTTGCAGGAGCATCCTGAGCTTCCAGATCTCCCTTCAGTTCCTCGTCCTTCGCTGGTTCGCTCAATGTGGAGGACGAGTTAGATTGCTTCAGCAGCATATCCTTAACGGATCTGTCTTTCTTATTCCTGGCAGAGGCCATTGGAGCAAAGGAGTGCGTCGGCTATATGAAATTTCCCTCCAGATGTTAACCCCTGCTGCTGTCTGGTCCATGAATGTCCAATACTTTTCGGACAGGGGACGATTCCATTCGAGTATGTACCTAAGGTGTGATGCTTGAAGGTATCTGTGGATCAGGGGGAGACCCACTCCGCCTTCCCGTTTGTGTTGTGTCAGTTGGGTACTGGTTAGCCGCGCTTTCTTGCCGCCCCACACAAAGTTGTTGATGGCTAGCTGTAGCGAACAGATAACTTTAGGGGGGGTGCCGCCGGGATGGTCTGAAAGATATGCGCGGCAAGATTGTCATCTTAACCGCGTCCACCCTACCAAACCAGGAGAGGCCCATCCGGCTCCAGTTGTTCAGAGCCTGCGACGTTTGCGCCGCAAGAGCTGTGTAGTTCATTGTCGATGTCTTGGGAACAGTGGTGGCAAGTGAGATACCCAGGTAGGTAATAGACTTTTCTGTCCAGGAGTGCGGGAACGTTCTCTCGAGTAGTTCTCTCTGGGCGGGGGCCACTGAGAGGTTCAAGATCAGGGATTTACCCAGGTTAACTTTGAATCCCGATACCTCCCGAAGTGGTCCATCTCCGATAGCAGGGCCGGCAATGAGGTTTGTAGCTGCGGCAACGAAAGGATCACATCATCAGCATATAAGCTGATGGTGTGTGTGTCTGCGCCGAATTTAATACCGCTAATCTGAGGGCTGTCCCGCACCTTCTGTGCAAAAGGCTCCGTATAAAGCGCAAAAGAAGTGGGGACAAGGGACAGCCCTGTCGAGTGCCTCTGGCTATGGGGAACTGGGTTGACGACTCCCCATTTACCCTCACAAAAGCTCTGGGAGTGCAATAGATTCAGGAGACCCATTTGATAAAGCCCTCCCTGAAGCCGAAGTGACGTAGCGTACCGAACAGATAGGACCACCTCACTCGGTTAAATGCTTTTTCAGCGTCTATGGCAAGGAGTGCCGCCTCCCTGCCCGATCTGTGGATAACATCTGTAAGGTGTAGCAACCTTTTCGTGTTGTCCCCGCTCTGCCGGGTGGGTATGAATCCCGATTGGTCCGGGTCAATCAACCCTACCATCAGTGGGTTGAGTCGGGCCGCTAGTATGCCAGCGAATATTTTCGCGTCAATGTTTAATAATGAGATCGGGCGATAGGAGGCACAATCAGCCGGATATTTCATTGGTGTCAGGATAACGGATATCGAAGCTTCCAGCATCGAATCCGTCAGAGATCCAGTTTCACGGAAAGAGTTAAAAACTCGGGTCAGCAGGGGAGCCAGTTCAGGACAAAATAATTTATAAAATTGGGCCGTGAACACGTCCGGACCCGGTGCCTTATTACTTTGGAGATGTGCAATGGCCGTGATCACCTCGTCCGTGCGAATAGGGTTGTCCAATTGTTCTGCAATGGTTTCCGTCAGTCTAGTGACCTGAACATCCCGCAAAAACAAGAGAGGGGACACTCGGGGTGTGTCATCCTCCGCGTACAGTGAGCGATAGAAGATTTGAAATTCTCTTGCTATGTCTCTATCTATTTGTACTGAAACCCTGGACACCGTTCTGATGGAGCGGATCGTGGTCGTCATGGTCTTGGCCCTGAGTCTTTGCGCTAGCATTTTGCCGCACTTGTCGCCGCTAATAAAAAATTTATGTCGAAGACGTAAAAGTGCATATTCTGCTCTATCAAGGTCTAGACGGGACAACAGGAGTCTCTTTCTTTCCAACTCCCTCCATACTCTTGGAGCCCCCGTCCTTTTATGGATCGCCTCCAACTCTCTCACTTCCTGCTCTATGCTCTGCCTTTTCTCCCTGCGCGCTCTATTCTCTCCAGCAGAGATCGCTATACACTCTCCTCTAACTACCAGTTTCAGTGCTTCCCACACCGCCGCTAGGGAGGTAGTCCCTGTGTCATTGATCTGCAAATAGTCTGTGATACGGTCGCGGACCACCTCTACCTCCGGTTTGGATTGCAGGAGGGTGTCCCCCAGTCTCCAACCCCCCAGGCATGGAGTATGTGTTTTCTTCTGCAGTGTAACCGTGATCATGGCGTGGTCTGACAAAGAGCGGAGTTCGATGGTGGGATCTGATATGGTCGAGGTCAATGCCGGGAGGCCAGGAAGTGGTCAATGCATGCATAGGTTTTGTGCGCTGGTGAGTAGTATGTGTAGTCCTTGACGCCCGGGTGATGGGTGTGCCATACGTCTAGAAACCCGTGTTCTCCCGACCAGCGCCCGCCCTCGTCCTACAGGGACGTGGGTGTATCGTTGTCCTGAACGATCCAGAGTCGAGTCCATTACTAGGTTAAGATCCCCCCACTAGTATGTCTGCGTCAACGGACACCAGGACCTCACCCAGGGCTTTGGGAATGAATTGTTCTTGTTGTGTGTTCGGGGTGTAAATATTGGCGAGTGTGAACTGCAAGGTCTCCCACTGAATCCTGACAGCCAAAAGTCTCCCCTTTATTTCTGCAATGGTGGCCAGCAGCTTGCCGCTAAACTTCGCACTAAAAAGAAATGCGACCCCATTGGTCTTTTGGCCCGTATTGGACGACCAGACTTGGAGGGGGAAGCGCCGGGAGCGCATGCAGTGTGTATCGCGCTGCAAAAGGTGAGTTTCCTGAAAGAGACAGATATCCCCTCGGGAGCTTTCAAGAAGGGACAGAATTGCTGTTCTTTTCACCGGGTGATTCAGGCCCTGGACATTTAGGCTAACAATTTTTAGAGCTTTACCCGTCATCTGTAAGTGTGTAGGGGGGGCTTGTCTATGTGTGTGTAACTACTGGCACGCTTAGGTCGCCCAATCCATAGTCTCTCCTGCCCAGCTAGGACAGCGTCTTTGTCAGGTATCGGTGAGGAGAAGGGAAGCAAAGACCGGATAAACAAAAGCAATAATAAAACCCAGAACTTAACCCGAAAAAGTCCCTCCCCATAAGAGCAAAGAAAAATCAACCTCATCTCAACAGGAGACAACAGTTCGTCAGAAGAAAAAGCACGGGAAGCGTGGGTCGGCCTCGCCGAGTGGATCTTCAGTTGTGGAATTGGTGAGATCCCTTGACTGGCGCCCAGGAAGGAGGAGTCCGATGGTTGGGAGTTCCCCGGCGCCATCTGAGATCAAGCCGTACGATGCCCATAAGACATTTCAAGGGGAGACAGTGCGTTCAGGTGATTTGGCTAGGGCTTTAATCACTGCCTTTCTTTCGCTGGCGATATTTTCTGAATCAGGTTTGTGGCTAGCGGGGGGACCCCCCACCCATCGCCACCATGAATCAGGAGCATTCATGGTCTTCCTACGCCTGGAAGTTTCCACTTGAGGAGGTTCCTCGGGGAGTCCCAGCACCTCAACAGCTTCTTTCAGCGATTTTATTTGCCATAACTTGTTCTCGAGCCGAAAAATGATGCGAAAAGGGTGACCCCAGGAGTACGCTATTCCCCTTTCTCCCATGTGTGTGGTGACAGCTCGGAACTCCCTCCTTTTGGCGAGTGTGGTCAGGGAGAGGTCCTGCAAGAAAGTCAATGTGTGACCCCTGAACTAGACCGGACGAGCCTTTCGGGCTTGAAGGAGAATGGTTTCCTTGAGTTGGAAATCGAGTACACACACAAGGATATCCGGTGGGGAGATTTGGCTCCTTTGGGCAGACCCATCCGGTGTACTCTGTCCATCTGGATATCCGAAGGGCATTTATCGTCCAGCACTTGTTTGAAAAGAGCCAGAACGTATTTGCGGATGTTATCTCCTTCTGCTCGGGAAGGCGCCCCTCTGATGCGCACATTGTTGCGGCGCGAGCGATTTTCCAAATCCTCCGCGGCTGCTTGCAACTCGATGTGCTGCTCGCGTATTCGCAGTATCTCTTGCTGCATCATTTCCATCTCTTCGTCCCTACTAGTTTCTCGCTCTTCCAGGGATGCGACGCGATCTCCCACCTCGTCCAGGTCCTTTCTAACATCTTTCAAGTCAGCCGATAGCTGATTTTGCATGGTGAGCAGGTCCTCACGGAGGGACGAGAAAAGCTTGGACATGAAGGCCTGGGTTGCAGGAGCATCCTGAGCTTCCAGATCTCCCTTCAGTTCCTCGTCCTTCGCTGGTTCGCTCAATGTGGAGGACGAGTTAGATTGCTTCAGCAGCATATTCTTAACGGATCTGTCTTTCTTATTCCTGGCAGAGGCCATTGGAGCAAAGGAGGGCGTCGGCTATATGAAATTTCCCTCCAGATGTTAACCCCTGCTGCTGTCTGGTCCATGAATGTCCAATACTTTTCGGACAGGGGACGATTCCATTCGAGTATGTACCTAAGGTGTGATGCTTGAAGGTATCTGTGGATCAGGGGAGACCCACTCCGCCTTCCCGTTTGTGTTGTGTCAGTTGGGTACTGGTTAGCCGCGCTTTCTTGCCGCCCCACACAAAGTTGTTGATGGCTAGCTGTAGCGAACAGATAACTTTAGGGGGTGCCGCCGGGATGGTCTGAAAGATATGCGCGGCAAGATTGTCATCTTAACCGCGGCCACCCTACCAAACCAGGAGAGGCCCATCCGGCTCCAGTTGTTCAGAGCCTGCGACGTTTGCGCCGCAAGAGCTGTGTAGTTCATTGTCGATGTCTTGGGAACAGTGGTGGCAAGTGAGATACCCAGGTAGGTAATAGACTTTTCTGTCCAGGAGTGCGGGAACGTTCTCTCGAGTAGTTCTCTCTGGGCGGGGGCCACTGAGAGGTTCAAGATCAGGGATTTACCCAGGTTAACTTTGAATCCCGATACCTCCCGAAGTGGTCCATCTCCGATAGCAGGGCCGGCAATGAGGTTTGTAGCTGCGGCAACGAAAGGATCACATCATCAGCATATAAGCTGATGGTGTGTGTGTCTGCGCCGAATTTAATACCGCTAATCTGAGGGCTGTCCCGCACCTTCTGTGCAAAGGCTCCGTATAAAGCGCAAAAAGAAGTGGGGACAAGGGACAGCCCTGTCGAGTGCCTCTGGCTATGGGGAACTGGGTTGACGACTCCCCATTTACCCTCACAAAAGCTCTGGGAGTGCAATAGATTCAGGAGACCCATTTGATAAAGCCCTCCCTGAAGCCGAAGTGACGTAGCGTACCGAACAGATAGGACCACCTCACTCGGTTAAATGCTTTTTCAGCGTCTATGGCAAGGAGTGCCGCCTCCCTGCCCGATCTGTGGATAACATCTGTAAGGTGTAGCAACCTTTTCGTGTTGTCCCCGCTCTGCCGGGTGGGTATGAATCCCGATTGGTCCGGGTCAATCAACCCTACCATCAGTGGGTTGAGTCGGGCCGCTAGTATGCCAGCGAATATTTTCGCGTCGATGTTTAATAATGAGATCGGGCGATAGGAGGCACAATCAGCCGGATATTTCATTGGTGTCAGGATAACGGATATCGAAGCTTCCAGCATCGAATCCGTCAGAGATCCAGTTTCACGGAAAGAGTTAAAAACTTCGGGTCAGCAGGGGAGCCAGTTCAGGACAAAATAATTTATAAAATTGGGCCGTGAACACGTCCGGACCCGGTGCCTTATTACTTTGGAGATGTGCAATGGCCGTGATCACCTCGTCCGTGCGAATAGGGTTGTCCAATTGTTCTGCAATGGTTTCCGTCAGTCTAGTGACCTGAACATCCCGCAAAAACAAGAGAGGGGACACTCGGGGTGTGTCATCCTCCGCGTACAGTGAGCGATAGAAGATTTGAAATTCTCTTGCTATGTCTCTATCTATTTGTACTGAAACCCTGGACACCGTTCTGATGGAGCGGATCGTGGTCGTCATGGTCTTGGCCCTGAGTCTTTGCGCTAGCATTTTGCCGCACTTGTCGCGCTAATAAAAAATTTATGTCGAAGACGTAAAAGTGCATATTCTGCTCTATCAAGGTCTAGACGGGACAACAGGAGTCTCTTTCTTTCCAACTCCCTCCATACTCTTGGAGCCCCCGTCCTTTTATGGATCGCCTCCAACTCTCTCACTTCCTGCTCTATGCTCTGCCTTTTCTCCCTGCGCGCTCTATTCTCTCCAGCAGAGATCGCTATACACTCTCCTCTAACTACCAGTTTCAGTGCTTCCCACACCGCCGCTAGGGAGGTAGTCCCTGTGTCATTGATCTGCAAATAGTCTGTGATACGGTCGCGGACCACCTCTACCTCCGGTTTGGATTGCAGTAGGGTGTCCCCCAGTCTCCAACCCCCAGGCATGGAGTATGTGTTTTCTTCTGCAGTGTAACCGTGATCATGGCGTGGTCTGACAAAGAGCGGAGTTCGATGGTGGGATCTGATATGGTCGAGGTCAATGCCGGGGAGGCCAGGAAGTGGTCAATGCATGCATAGGTTTTGTGCGCTGGTGAGTAGTATGTGTAGTCCTTGACGCCCGGGTGATGGGTGTGCCATACGTCTAGAAACCCGTGTTCTCCCGACCAGCGCCCGCCCTCGTCCTACAGGGACGTGGGTGTATCGTTGTCCTGAACGATCCAGAGTCGAGTCCATTACTAGGTTAAGATCCCCCCCCACTAGTATGTCTGCGTCAACGGACACCAGGACCTCACCCAGGGCTTTGGGAATGAATTGTTCTTGTTGTGTGTTCGGGGTGTAAATATTGGCGAGTGTGAACTGCAAGGTCTCCCACTGACAGCCAAAAGTCTCCCCTTTATTTCTGCAATGGTGGCCAGCAGCTTGCCGCTAAACTTCGCACTAAAAAGAAATGCGACCCCATTGGTCTTTTGGCCCGTATTGGACGACCAGACTTGGAGGGGGAAGCGCCGGGAGCGCATGCAGTGTGTATCGGCTGCAAAGGTGAGTTTCCTGAAAGAGACAGATATCCCCTCGGGAGCTTTCAAGAAGGGACAGAATTGCTGTTCTTTTCACCGGGTGATTCAGGCCCTGGACATTTAGGCTAACAATTTTTAGAGCTTTACCCGTCATCTGTAAGTGTGTAGGGGGGCTTGTCTATGTGTGTGTAACTACTGGCACGCTTAGGTCGCCCAATCCATAGTCTCTCCTGCCCAGCTAGGACAGCGTCTTTGTCAGGTATCGGTGAGGAGAAGGGAAGCAAAGACCGGATAAACAAAAGCAATAATAAAACCCAGAACTTAACCCGAAAAAGTCCCTCCCCATAAGAGCAAAGAAAAATCAACCTCATCTCAACAGGAGACAACAGTTCGTCAGAAGAAAAAGCACGGGAAGCGTGGGTCGGCCTCGCCGAGTGGATCTTCAGTTGTGGAATTGGTGAGATCCCTTGACTGGCGCCCAGGAAGGAGGAGTCCGATGGTTGGGAGTTCCCGGCGCCATCTGAGATCAAGCCGTACGATGCCCATAAGACATTTCAAGGGGAGACAGTGCGTTCAGTTGATTTGGCTAGGGCTTTAATCACTGCCTTTCTTTCGCTGGCGATCTTTTCTGAATCAGGTTTGTGGCTAGCGGGGGGACCCCCCACCCATCGCCACCATGAATCAGGAGCATTCATGGTCTTCCTACGCCTGGAAGTTTCCACTTGAGGAGGTTCCTCGGGGAGTCCCAGCACCTCAACAGCTTCTTTCAGCGATTTTATTTGCCATAACTTGTTCTCGAGCCGAAAAATGATGCGAAAAGGGTGACCCCAGGAGTACGCTATTCCCCTTTCTCCCATGTGTGTGGTGACAGCTCGGAACTCCCTCCTTTTGGCGAGTGTGGTCAGGGAGAGGTCCTGCAAGAAAGTCAATGTGTGACCCCTGAACTAGACCGGACGAGCCTTTCGGGCTTGAAGGAGAATGGTTTCCTTGAGTTGGAAATCGAGTACACACACAAGGATATCCGGTGGGGAGATTTGGCTCCTTTGGGCAGACCCATCCGGTGTACTCTGTCCATCTGGATATCCGAAGGGCATTTATCGTCCAGCACTTGTTTGAAAAGAGCCAGAACGTATTTGCGGATGTTATCTCCTTCTGCTCGGGAAGGCGCCCCTCTGATGCGCACATTGTTGCGGCGCGAGCGATTTTCCAAATCCTCCGCGGCTGCTTGCAACTCGATGTGCTGCTCGCGTATTCGCAGTATCTCTTGCTGCATCATTTCCATCTCTTCGTCCCTACTAGTTTCTCGCTCTTCCAGGGATGCGACGCGATCTCCCACCTCGTCCAGGTCCTTTCTAACATCTTTCAAGTCAGCCGATAGCTGATTTTGCATGGTGAGCAGGTCCTCACGGAGGGACGAGAAAAGCTTGGACATGAAGGCCTGGGTTGCAGGAGCATCCTGAGCTTCCAGATCTCCCTTCAGTTCCTCGTCCTTCGCTGGTTCAGCTCAATGTGGAGGACGAGTTAGATTGCTTCAGCAGCATATTCTTAACGGATCTGTCTTTCTTATTCCTGGCAGAGGCCATTGGAGCAAAGGAGGGCGTCGGCTATATGAAATTTCCCTCCAGATGTTAACCCCTGCTGCTGTCTGGTCCATGAATGTCCAATACTTTTCGGACAGGGGACGATTCCATTCGAGTATGTACCTAAGGTGTGATGCTTGAAGGTATCTGTGGATCAGGGGAGACCCACTCCGCCTTCCCGTTTGTGTTGTGTCAGTTGGGTACTGGTTAGCCGCGCTTTCTTGCCGCCCACACAAAGTTGTTGATGGCTAGCTGTAGCGAACAGATAACTTTAGGGGGTGCCGCCGGGATGGTCTGAAAGATATGCGCGGCAAGATTGTCATCTTAACCGCGGCCACCCTACCAAACCAGGAGAGGCCCATCCGGCTCCAGTTGTTCAGAGCCTGCGACGTTTGCGCCGCAAGAGCTGTGTAGTTCATTGTCGATGTCTTGGGAACAGTGGTGGCAAGTGAGATACCCAGGTAGGTAATAGACTTTTCTGTCCAGGAGTGCGGGAACGTTCTCTCGAGTAGTTCTCTCTGGGCGGGGGCCACTGAGAGGTTCAAGATCAGGGATTTACCCAGGTTAACTTTGAATCCCGATACCTCCCGAAGTGGTCCATCTCCGATAGCAGGGCCGGCAATGAGGTTTGTAGCTGCGGCAACGAAAGGATCACATCATCAGCATATAAGCTGATGGTGTGTGTGTCTGCGCCGAATTTAATACCGCTAATCTGAGGGCTGTCCCGCACCTTCTGTGCAAAAGGCTCCGTATAAAGCGCAAAAGAAGTGGGGACAAGGGACAGCCCTGTCGAGTGCCTCTGGCTATGGGGAACTGGGTTGACGACTCCCCATTTACCCTCACAAAAGCTCTGGGAGTGCAATAGATTCAGGAGACCCATTTGATAAAGCCCTCCCTGAAGCCGAAGTGACGTAGCGTACCGAACAGATAGGACCACCTCACTCGGTTAAATGCTTTTTCAGCGTCTATGGCAAGGAGTGCCGCCTCCCTGCCCGATCTGTGGATAACATCTGTAAGGTGTAGCAACCTTTTCGTGTTGTCCCCGCTCTGCCGGGTGGGTATGAATCCCGATTGGTCCGGGTCAATCAACCCTACCATCAGTGGGTTGAGTCGGGCCGCTAGTATGCCAGCGAATATTTTCGCGTCGATGTTTAATAATGAGATCGGGCGATAGGAGGCACAATCAGCCGGATATTTCATTGGTGTCAGGATAACGGATATCGAAGCTTCCAGCATCGAATCCGTCAGAGATCCAGTTTCACGGAAAGAGTTAAAAACTCGGGTCAGCAGGGGAGCCAGTTCAGGACAAAATAATTTATAAAATTGGGCCGTGAACACGTCCGGACCCGGTGCCTTATTACTTTGGAGATGTGCAATGGCCGTGATCACCTCGTCCGTGCGAATAGGGTTGTCCAATTGTTCTGCAATGGTTTCCGTCAGTCTAGTGACCTGAACATCCCGCAAAAACAAGAGAGGGGACACTCGGGGTGTGTCATCCTCCGCGTACAGTGAGCGATAGAAGATTTGAAATTCTCTTGCTATGTCTCTATCTATTTGTACTGAAACCCTGGACACCGTTCTGATGGAGCGGATCGTGGTCGTCATGGTCTTGGCCCTGAGTCTTTGCGCTAGCATTTTGCCGCACTTGTCGCGCTAATAAAAATTTATGTCGAAGACGTAAAAGTGCATATTCTGCTCTATCAAGGTCTAGACGGGACAACAGGAGTCTCTTTCTTTCCAACTCCCTCCATACTCTTGGAGCCCCCGTCCTTTTATGGATCGCCTCCAACTCTCTCACTTCCTGCTCTATGCTCTGCCTTTTCTCCCTGCGCGCTCTATTCTCTCCAGCAGAGATCGCTATACACTCTCCTCTAACTACCAGTTTCAGTGCTTCCCACACCGCCGCTAGGGAGGTAGTCCCTGTGTCATTGATCTGCAAATAGTCTGTGATACGGTCGCGGACCACCTCTACCTCCGGTTTGGATTGCAGTAGGGTGTCCCCCAGTCTCCAACCCCCAGGCATGGAGTATGTGTTTTCTTCTGCAGTGTAACCGTGATCATGGCGTGGTCTGACAAAGAGCGGAGTTCGATGGTGGGATCTGATATGGTCGAGGTCAATGCCGGGGAGGCCAGGAAGTGGTCAATGCATGCATAGGTTTTGTGCGCTGGTGAGTAGTATGTGTAGTCCTTGACGCCCGGGTGATGGGTGTGCCATACGTCTAGAAACCCGTGTTCTCCCGACCAGCGCCCGCCCTCGTCCTACAGGGACGTGGGTGTATCGTTGTCCTGAACGATCCAGAGTCGAGTCCATTACTAGGTTAAGATCCCCCCCCACTAGTATGTCTGCGTCAACGGACACCAGGACCTCACCCAGGGCTTTGGGAATGAATTGTTCTTGTTGTGTGTTCGGGGTGTAAATATTGGCGAGTGTGAACTGCAAGGTCTCCCACTGGCAGCCAAAAGTCTCCCCTTTATTTCTGCAATGGTGGCCAGCAGCTTGCCGCTAAACTTCGCACTAAAAAGAAATGCGACCCCATTGGTCTTTTGGCCCGTATTGGACGACCAGACTTGGAGGGGGAAGCGCCGGGAGCGCATGCAGTGTGTATCGCGCTGCAAAAGGTGAGTTTCCTGAAAGAGAGAGATATCCCCTCGGGAGCTTTCAAGAAGGGACAGAATTGCTGTTCTTTTCACCGGGTGATTCAGGCCCTGGACATTTAGGCTAACAATTTTTAGAGCTTTACCCGTCATCTGTAAGTGTGTAGGGGGGGCTTGTCTATGTGTGTGTAACTACTGGCACGCTTAGGTCGCCCAATCCATAGTCTCTCCTGCCCAGCTAGGACAGCGTCTTTGTCAGGTATCGGTGAGGAGAAGGGAAGCAAAGACCGGATAAACAAAAGCAATAATAAAACCCAGAACTTAACCCGAAAAAGTCCCTCCCCATAAGAGCAAAGAAAAATCAACCTCATCTCAACAGGAGACAACAGTTCGTCAGAAGAAAAAGCATGGGAAGCGTGGGTCGGCCTCGCCGAGTGGATCTTCAGTTGTGGAATTGGTGAGATCCCTTGACTGGCGCCCAGGAAGGAGGAGTCCGATGGTTGGGAGTTCCCCGGCGCCATCTGAGATCAAGCCGTACGATGCCCATAAGACATTTCAAGGGGAGACAGTGCGTTCAGTTGATTTGGCTAGGGCTTTAATCACTGCCTTTCTTTCGCTGGCGATCTTTTCTGAATCAGGTTTGTGGCTAGCGGGGGGACCCCCCACCCATCGCCACCATGAATCAGGAGCATTCATGGTCTTCCTACGCCTGGAAGTTTCCACTTGAGGAGGTTCCTCGGGAGTCCCAGCACCTCAACAGCTTCTTTCAGCGATTTTATTTGCCATAACTTGTTCTCGAGCCGAAAAATGATGCGAAAAGGGTGACCCCAGGAGTACGCTATTCCCCTTTCTCCCATGTGTGTGGTGACAGCTCGGAACTCCCTCCTTTTGGCGAGTGTGGTCAGGGAGAGGTCCTGCAAGAAAGTCAATGTGTGACCCCTGAACTAGACCGGACGAGCCTTTCGGGCTTGAAGGAGAATGGTTTCCTTGAGTTGGAAATCGAGTACACACACAAGGATATCCGGTGGGGAGATTTGGCTCCTTTGGGCAGACCCATCCGGTGTACTCTGTCCATCTGGATATCCGAAGGGCATTTATCGTCCAGCACTTGTTTGAAAAGAGCCAGAACGTATTTGCGGATGTTATCTCCTTCTGCTCGGGAAGGCGCCCCTCTGATGCGCACATTGTTGCGGCGCGAGCGATTTTCCAAATCCTCCGCGGCTGCTTGCAACTCGATGTGCTGCTCGCGTATTCGCAGTATCTCTTGCTGCATCATTTCCATCTCTTCGTCCCTACTAGTTTCTCGCTCTTCCAGGGATGCGACGCGATCTCCCACCTCGTCCAGGTCCTTTCTAACATCTTTCAAGTCAGCCGATAGCTGATTTTGCATGGTGAGCAGGTCCTCACGGAGGGACGAGAAAAGCTTGGACATGAAGGCCTGGGTTGCAGGAGCATCCTGAGCTTCCAGATCTCCCTTCAGTTCCTCGTCCTTCGCTGGTTCGCTCAATGTGGAGGACGAGTTAGATTGCTTCAGCAGCATATCCTTAACGGATCTGTCTTTCTTATTCCTGGCAGAGGCCATTGGAGCAAAGGAGGGCGTCGGCTATATGAAAGGCGGGAATCAGCAATGGCGGCTTGAGCTGTATGCCCTGAACGGCGTTCCCTTTCACAGCTTCTCTGAGTGCTGCCGGTGTGCAGGAAGCCACAATCGGTTCTAGGCCTCCTGGAGTCTGACCCTGTCCACTTTTGTAGGTAGTGCGAGCAATATGTATGGCGAGGGTTACCGCAACGGTGCCAACTGAAGGAAAGAGCCGCTTCCAGGGGCCCCTCCCGGCGCTGACCAGGGCTCTGCAAGGTAAATCTGGGGGAGTCACCGAGCACTGCAAGCGGGTCTCGTAGGTAGTGTCAGCCGCACTCTGGAGCGGTGTAGTTCTTATTAGCCGGTGTAGGCCTTCCTGCGACTTCAATGATTCCTTGGTTCACCCAGCATGCACCCTCTAGGCATCTCGGGTCTCGCCGTGCCGTTTCAGGCGCCTACTTCCTCACTGGGGACGCGCCTTATCCCTTGAAGCTTGCCAACGCAAGTACTCCAAACCCCACTGGGGGTCTAATATCCCTCCCTCAGGGCCTCTTTCTGTGGATGCGCGGCCCGGCGGGCCCCGGCGACTGAGTCCTCGTCTGCGTGTTTCGGCACTGCGGTCTAGGGCCAGCCACTCTTCCCTCCCGCACACAGACCGCCACCTCTCCGTGATGCACCAGCTCTGCCGAGGGGTGGAGGTGATTATAGCCGCACCCCGGCACCTGGAACTCCCCGGGGGAAGACTCACCGGCCCAAGTGACTCACGTGGCCATCAATATCTCGCCGCTGCCATAGCTCAAATGCCCGTTGATGTGGCCGAGGCCTTTCACCCAGAGGGACTTGGGGGATTCTCTTAGTGCTGGCTCCTACGATTTAACCTCTCCAGCCTGGACGTCTGCAGTGAAGCACACAGTGATCCCCTTGGTCGGGGTGCCCGGCGATCTCCCGCCACGCCAAGCATCTACCCAGGGGGGGTCCCTCCCGGTGCTGCGCCTCCGTGCATGTTGTCGACCTATCTTTGCGTGGCTTCGGCCTGCAGCAACGGCCCTCGCTCAGCTCCGCGCCGGCTGCGCATCCAGGTTGTGCACGAAGCGAGGCCGCTAGCTCTGTCAGGCCTCCACTGCACGCCGGCCTCACCTTCGCTCTGGGCGCCGCCGGTAGTCAGGCCGCAGCCCGAGCCCTTCTCCCAGCACTGCCGCCGGGGACCCCGGCGGGGGAACTCACCAGGCCGTCTTGCGCAGCAGGCCCACTCTTCTCCCTCAGGCTCCGGTGCCTCGACGTTGCTCCGGGCTCAGGCTCTCCGCAACGTTTCGGCCCTCAGCAGCGGCCCTCGCTCCACACTGAGCCGGTCACGCACCTGGGCCGTGCACGAGGCGAGGCCGCCAGCTCTGTCAGGTCTCCGCTGCGCACCGGCCTCACCTTCTCTCTGGGAGACCCCGGACATCAGGCAGCAGCCCGATCCCTTCTTCTTCCACTACCGCCAGGGACCCCGGCGGGGGATCTCACACAAGGCCGACCTGCAAGGCGGGTCCGCACCTCTCCTTCAGGCCCCAGGGCCTTGATACGACTTTGGCGTCAATCGCTCTGCATCCGCCGCAACGGAGTCACGAACCCCGCTGTAAACCTTTGGGACCATGCCCTTGTGCAAACGGCTCATCTCCCACCGCTGCAGGTGCCGGCATCGGGCTGCAAAATGTAAGCTATTTGACGATGGCGCCGGAGAGACTCACAGAAGCGGCTCACGCAGCGGCCATCTTGGCCACGCCCCACGATGCAGTTTTTAAATCTTCCCAAGCCTTGTCCTTCAAAAAGCGCTTCCTTTCTCCAATTGCCTTTCTATAATCCTTCCTTGCTTTTATTTCATCCTTATTTCTCGGGGTCTTTTTTAATGCCACCCATAGCGCCTTATGTGCTTCGGAGCAGATCTTATTGAACCACCTTGGATGTTCAGGGAGTTTTCTACTGCATTTGGTCAATTTATCTGCCATGAAGCTATTGAGCTTTGTAAAGGCCAATATGACGTTCTCTGGGGGGGCAGGATCTGAGAGTACTGTCTCTATATCTGCCTTGTTATTTGTTATAAGGTCTATAAAGAAGGCCTCCTTATCAACCGTTTCCCATTTGATACTAAGGCCCTTGTTTCTATTATATGTAACCCTAAGTTGTTTTTTCTTGTCCCTCTCTTTTTTTAACACCAGTAGATTTAAGGTTAAAACAATGGGGTTATGGTCACTCAAACAACTTGCCTTAACTACATATCCCTTAAAGAAAGGTACTAGATATTTACTAATTAAAATATGGTCAATGGTTGAGGATGATAAGGGACCTACATATGCTGGGATTGGGGGGTGATAGTCACACCCAGATCTTGTGCAAATTTCAGATCCTTAGTGCTGGTAACTCTGTTCAGTGTATCCCCAAACGGCGTATGTTTAAAATGATTCAGGGGCTGATCCCTCTCATCACAAATGCCACAGGATTCCTGGACCCTAGGATCACAAGTTCCTATATTAAAATCCCCTGCCCAAATTATTTGCAGATCCTTACTATGTTTTTTCTGAGCATCGGTTATGGCATCCTCTAAGTCATCTATAATATTTGTCACAGTTGGATCAAAAATATTATAATAGAAATTAATTAAAAGCAGATCAAACGACTCTGATGTAATAATTAGAAGCAACTGATAGTATTGAGAATTACACAGTTGTCTTATTGGGATGTCTGTCAGTGTCAATGACATGAAAGTAACCAAGCCCCCTTTTGCTCTATCAGCTCTGGAGGGGACAGCTGGTATATGATAGGAGGCAAAACCATCAATATGCAAAGGATCCACTGTCCAGGTCTCTTGGCAACAAACAATATGATATTGTTCAAGCAAAGCTCTCCAGTCAGGGTTATTGATCTTGGACCGAAGGCCCGCAATGTTCCATGAGACAATACTGAGACCCTCTATTCGTGTATTAGATGCGGGGTAACTTGCTGCCGATAGTGCCTTAAAATCCTCTGGTCGAATTCCTTTGCCCTCTAAGTCCTTTGCATAGGAAGGTGATTAATATGCCTCGGAGAACTCTGCCTCTGCCTCGGCGTCCGGACGATGGACCTACGGGGCTCGGAATCATACAGTATGCATATTTAACGTATTAGCTATATAAATGCTAACGTGATATTGGGTAAAATACGAGTAATATGGCAATTTTACGTTTCAATTCTAACAAGGATTCCACCAACCAAAGGGTCATGAAAACTCTTCTAGGTATGATAATCACATACAGCTCTCTAACTTCACTATACATGCACACCCAAAGTCTAATAAAATGCTACAAACACAAATGCCACTGAAGTTAAAAAACAAATATATAGCTTTAATCCTATTTTATAAAATAATTTCACCCTTTAAATCTCTTATAAAGTAGCAAATTTATGGCTACGACACATATACATAACATGACATAAAATAAAATATAATAACATAAGGGAGAACATCTGAGACAAAACAGTTAACCTTCACAAAAACACATATCTGCTCTTCATTCCGACAGGTGTCCAATTATTAACGCCTACGCTGCGATCGGAATTCCGCCCAGGTGCTGGACATTCCGATCGAGGGCGTGGTCGTGACGAGCTCAGCTCGTCATGCGGACAGCCCGACCGCGCAGCATGACGAGCTCAGCTCGTCATGAGCAGGGAAGGGGTTAACTAAATCACATATGACTACCCATTGTACACTGCAGATCCTGCTTTACTGATCTGTTGGTGCGTTTCAGTGGACACTATCAATGCCAACCACCGTCTTCAGGACTACATATATCTCTTCCCAAATGTCTTTACATGTAACATCAAATAGTGATGTTGATGTTCAAAGTTATCAAACACCTACAGGTCCATTTCTCCTCAATAAGAACTGTCTGGGATCTTTGCCACTTTTTTTTTTTTTTTTATTTGTTTATTAGCATTTCGTAATAAAACATGACAATTATTCATAGAACAACAAACAATACTGGTGCACTGTTTGAGAAAATATCCCAAAATTTACCTTATATCCATTAGCCAATAGCTTACAGTCGTGATGTGTCTGTGATCATGTGACATCCTAGACAGCTAGCATGCATTGATAGTGTTCCAGAGGTGACAGCCCTGAAAGCAATCTCGTATTATCCATCCAGCCCCGGTTCCTCTCCCATTGTACATACCCTATCGTTTAGTACGATTTCACACACACTCGGGGGGGTTCGCATCCATCCGACCCGCGTCAGTTACATTCAAATGTTCCCGGACCCAGGCAACAAATGGTTCCCATATTTCCCGGGGTCTAGAAGCAGGGGGCATCAAGTCCCAGAAAGTAGCTAGCTGGATTTGACCATATGTCGCCTCCCTGACCCATTCCATAAGTGTAGGCCTACACCTCCTCCCCCAGTGTACTGCAACCTGCCGCTTAGCAAATAGTAACAGCAGGGCATGTAATTTCCGCTTCCTTATGTGTGTGTCCTTTACGTATCCCAGTAGGCCCAACAGTGGAGATGGCTGCAGGGACAAGCCCAATATTTGATTAATGGACCTAAAAACCTGTGACCAAAAATCAGTCAATTCGGGACAATCCCACGCCATGTGGAGAAAAGAAGCCGAAGTCGCCCCACATCGCCAACAAGTGTCATCCTCTCGCAATCCCATACGGTTTAATGCAGCGGGTGTCCTGTAAAACCGATGTAAGAATTTAAAGTGGATGAGCCGAAGCTTGTAGTTGGGCGACAGCTCAGTCAGCTGTTGGCAGCAATATATCCATTGTTCCTCAGTCACTGGGGGGTTCAGTTCGGCATTCCATCGTCCCAGTGCAGTCGGGCGCGTCACAGGGGCATCTGCTTGCATAGTCTTGTAAAGTCTGGTTACAAGACGGCGTGGGGAAGGCGAGCGAAGCAAGACCTCCAATGCTAATAGGGTAGGCGGGGGGGCCGGAAATGCGCTGTGCAAGGCGCGGCAGGAAGCCCGCACCTTGTGGTACAAAAAAGCTTCCCCGAACGGCACTACCTGCCCTTCCTCCGCATCTGGAGGAGCCCGAAAAGTATCCTCCGGGTAGAGATCTGCAAATGTATGTAGCTTCATTTTTTGTGCCATTGCTTTGCTCAGCTCATCTTTGATATTTGGCAACATTGGATTTTGGGCCAAGGGGATAGATGGGGCGTACAGTATTTGGGCACCCGCCCGTCGCCTCAAGCCATCCCAGGCCCAACGCAGGGTCGCAGTAGTGTCAACATCTGTTGTGGAGCGACGATATGGTTGGTATAGTGCGACCGACAGTGGTACCGGCGCCACTGCATCCCTCTCCACTGCCACATGCGGTTGGTAGGGCGTTGGGTATACCCAATGGTGCAAGAAGTGCGCCTGCGCACATAGTGCATACAGTTTCATATCTGGGGCTCCCATTCCTCCCTGCCTCAGCGGTAAGGTCAGTAATTCCCATGATATACGGGCTTGACCCCCGGCCCATACCAAAGAGATGAGCAATGAGCGTAATTTTGTGAAAAATGATTGCGTCAGCATGAGTGGCAGGTTTACAAAGAGATACCAAAAATTTGGCAATATCACCATCTTTGCCAGAGAAATTCTACCCGCCAGCGATAAAGGGAGCTTAGTCCATATAGCCACCTTCTCTTCCAGCCAGGTAATGGTCCTACCATAGTTTAAGGTCCACAATTCTTGTACGTTACGACTTATCCATATCCCCAAATATTTCACCTTCTCTTGCTCCCATTTCAGCGGGAACTCAGAGGGCACCCTGTCAGTCGTGTCCGTCAACGGAAATATTAATGACTTTCCCCAATTGATTGATACCCCAGCCAGACCACCAAACTGGATGAATTCTCTCAGTACAATGTCAAGGTTTCTTGCCGGGTCCACTATGTATAGGGTAACATCATCGGCATACAAAGATATCAGAAGGCTTCTAGAGCTAAATCCTATTCCCTTGTCGGTGTGATGTTGACGGACACGTGCTGCTAGAGGCTCCATCGCCACTGCAAAGAGCAGAGGGGACAGGGTGCACCCCTGCCTCGTGCCTCGCGTAATCGAGAATGGCGCTGACAGGAGACCATTTGCTCTGACTCTAGCTTTGGGCTCAGTGTATAACAATTTAATCAATCCAATAAAAAGAGGGCTAAAGCCAATGCGTTCTAATATCCCAAAAAGGTACGGCCACTCTAGAGAGTCAAACGCCTTTGTCGCGTCTAAAAAAAACGCTGCCGCTTGTACCTCCGGGTGTAAGTAATGTAGGACCGAAAACACTGTCCTAAGATTGTGAGAGGTAGATCTGCCTGGTATAAAGCCCGATTGATCGGGTCTGGCAATGAGCGGGAGCATAGGTTGCAGTCTGTTCGCAATCAGTTTTGCCAGGATTTTAACGTCGACATTTAGGAGCGACAGGGGACGGTAGGAGTCAGGGTCCGTTTCGGGCTTCCCCGGCTTTAGCAGAGTAATAATAACCGCTTCTCTCATGGACGGGGGAAGTACCCCCGTCTCCTGGGCCTCAGCATATACAGCAAGGAGCCTGGTCGCTAGCTCCTCCACATATGTCTTATAAAAGGAGGTCGTCAACCCGTCCGACCCAGGGGCTTTATTTGAGGGCAAGCCTTTGATCACTTCCGCCACATCAGAAACCGTGAAGGGTAGATCCATATACTCCCTATGTCTTTGGTTAAACCAGACTAATTCCAGAGAATCTAGAAACTGCTTCATACCCTCCATGGATTTCGATTGCTGTGTAGTATATAACTGAGTGTAAAAGGATGTAAATTCCTCGAGGACTGCTGTCAGGCCCCGAGCTATGCCACCGTCCCCTGTGATCAATTCAGGTATGTGGGCCGTAGGTTTCGACGGACAGAGCATGCCAGCCAGTGTCCGACCTGGTCGATCGCCCTCCCCATATCTACGCGCTTCTGCATATTTCCCCAGAAATTTCACCTCCCTCTGTGCTTCCTCACTATATTCTAGCAATTTAGCCTTCAATTGGGCCAGATCTACCGGCGCACACTCTAGATAGAACTTCGCTTCTAATTCCTTTATTTGTGCCTCTCTGACGGACAGTGTTGTACGTATAGCTTTGAGTACCACAGCCTGTCGTGATATGCATTGTCCCCTTATCACCACCTTAAACGCCTCCCACAATGCCGCCTCTGTGTCGACCGTCCCTGAATTAAGCGCAAAGTAGTCAGTGATATCCGTGCGTATCTCCTCCCTGAAGGCGTCATCAAGTAGTGCATGTGGGGGCAACTTCCACGTGAATGCCCTACGTGTGGTATCTGGGAGCTTCAGGCTCATTAAACAGGGGGCGTGGTCCGATAGTGTACGCGGCAAATGTCTCACTTCCACCACCCAGCTCGCTAAATCCCTCGTCACAAGCCAGTAATCCAGCCTGGACCAGGCTCTGTGGTGTTCGGAGAAACATGTCCCTTCCCTAGTGTGTGGGTTATGTAAGCGCCAAATATCAATCAAATCACCATCTTCTATTATAGCGTTTAACATTTTCCCAGTGGCAGCATGATGCACCCGCGCCGCACCCTGTCTATCCAAGTCATCCCTCAACACAGCATTAAAATCACCCCCCCATAAGATCGTAGTGCATCCCGTCGCCTTAATCTTAGCCCAGAGTTACTGAAAAAACTCAGGGGAGTCCACATTGGGGCCATATATCGCAACCAGGACCATGTATACCCCTCCCAGCATGCCCGACAGTATAACATATCTACCATTTGGGTCTGTATGCAGTTCCTTTTCCTTCCATTCAGTACCTCGCTTAATCAAGACTGCTACCCCACGTGCATAATTTGAATACACCGCCGAATAAACCGGCCCCCATCTAGTATGTTTCAATCTCGGGGAGGGCGTGACATGTAAATGCGTCTCCTGTAACATACATATGTCTATATTGTGCCTAGCTAAATAGGCATGCACCAACCTGGCCTTCCTATTGTCATTTATACCTCTGATGTTCCACGATAAACAGTTTATCCTGGGTTCAGCATGCATGATGTATCAACAGACCTTTTCTTACAACAACTCCACACATATATAGGTAACATTGGATCGGGTGTAGATAGCGACCTGCAATGTTTCAGTACACCAGTAACACAACTAGCAACTCTCCCCCCCACCTCCCCCCACCCATACCAACCCCCCAATCAGGTTGAAGTGGACCCCCCCCCCAAGCAAACCGCCAACATAAGAATTGCTGGGAAACCCCATGGGGTCGTGTGAGTGCCAGCTCTCGTCCCTACCGTGGCAGGGTGGCCGAGAAACTGCAAGGGAGCTAAACCTGCAGTGTAATAAACCATTAGAATTAACGTTACCCAACAGTTTTTGAATCATACCTTCCTGTGCTAACCCTTCAGGATCAAATTGCATAACTTGGTTATGGAAAGCCAGACATTCACATTGTGGGAGGCGACCTTCTCCCCCATCCCCACCCCCCCGATATAAGGTCCCCGGTATCCATAAGGGTATCAGCCCATTAGGTCCACAGCAGAAGGTCTGAACTATGCGCAGTACTTTACGACAGCAGATTACTAAAAAGGACAAAGTAGTGCACAACAATATGTCCTGTGTGTTGTTGTAGGCTCTGATGTTATTACAATTAGTCATTGTCACTTAGCTGATTTCCAGGTGGTTCCTCCGCACTGGACTTGGTCTTTGTACGCTTGCCTCCCACATGTTTAGCAAACTTAAGCGCAGACTTAGCGTCTGTAAAGAAATGCGCTGACCCCTCATATGACACCTTGAGTTTTGCAGGGTACAACAGCGAGTAGGGGATCTGCGCCTGTAGCAGGAGTCTTTTCGCGGGCAAAAATTTGCGTCGTGCCGCTTGCACTGCTGGTGTGAAGTCCGGGTAGAATGCGATCTGATTGCCTTGATGCGTTATAGTACCCATGCCTCGTGCCAGGCGCAGCACCGTGTCACGGTCTTGATAATTTAAAAGTCTCGCCAATATGGGTCTAGGCGTAGCTCCCACTGGTGGTCTGGGGCCCAACGTACGGTGAGCTCGTTCCACCGCAAAGACCGGCGACAGCTGTTCGGCAAACTGCGCACTCAGGAGCTCCGACACGTACACCTCCATTTTGCCGATGGCCGTGGTTTCAGGAATTCCTGTGATCCGCAGGTTATTGCGCCGTGATCTCGCCTCCAAATCCCGTTTTTGGCACGGATAACATTAAGCAGCTTGTCCATCTGTAGCAGTTGATCTTTGGTCTCTACTTGAAACTCGTGGGCGTCGATCTGTTTGGTTTCCAGCACATCCAGTCTCTGCTCGTGAACTCCCACCTGTGTTTTCACAGATTCCATTTGCGACGTCAGCGTATCTAGCTTCGCATCTATTGTGCGGAGACTCGAGCGCATCTCCAGCATCAGCGGGCGCATATCTTCACCTTGGTCTCCCAGTTGTCCCTCCAGAGAGACGCCTGTAGCGGACTCCGGATCCGCTTCTGTCAGGCGGGTCGTCCTCCGCTGATCAAAACTGATTTTGGGCTGCTTAGCGTCCTGTTTCCCCATGGTGTGAGCTACTGTACAGTGCAAATCCACTAAAGACAGGAATAGTTGTACCCCACGTCGCAGATGCAGTATCGGCCCCACACCACTTACGGCCTGTTTGATCGTCGTGTATCCATCAAATCTCACCACAGCAGTGCCTTTCACTTAAGCCCAACTCCAGGCCTCGCCCCGCACCTTATATTTACTCTGCGCCTCCGCACAGCTTCAGGTGTGTTCAGGTCTTCCTCGTCTAGTGACCAGCGGCACAACGTGTTGCATTCAGGGCGCGCTTCTAATTACAATGCTGGCACCTTATATGCACACCTCATATCCTCCCGGTCGCACCCTCGTGTTCAGGCCTTTCAGATTCAATGCCCAGCGTCTCGGTACGGGTTGAGCAGCGTGCAAACGGGGCCCCAACCGCACCAGCACAGGGGCGCAATCACCACGCGGCCCGCGTCCGCACAGGGAACCCCGTCACCTGTTAATGCGTACTCGTCGTGTCTCCGCAATGTTCAACTTCAGCTTTCCTTCGCAGACGCTCCCGTTTGTAGAGCTTTCCCCGTTGCGCAGCAGCCACCTCCACAGTCAGCAAACACACAAAATGGCGCCCGCTAGCTCTCACCTCGGGTCCCCGCAAAGGATCCTAAGCACAGCTCTACCATCAGGGGCCCGCTCGGCAGCCCGCACGGTTGATCTGTAACTTTGCGGTCCGGTTCTGTACAATTTTCCGGCGATTAAAGCTGGTCGCTCTGCAAGCCTCTCCTGAAGCCGCGGCCTCACGTAGATCTCGTCGCCGTCTCGCCTCACCCCTCAACGTGCCGCTATCTCCGCTCGCTGCTGCCGGGGTTGCAACTTCCCTCAGAAGCGGCTGCGGCGGTCCGGAATTGCACCGCTGGGTTCCCCAAGGATTTCGCTTCCGCTGAAGCGCCAAATGCACTGTGGTAGCTCCCACAGATATGCGGATTAATGCAGGATAACTCCCCGGCCGGCGGAGCTCACTCACAGAGCAGCCATTCCGCGGCTCGGCAAACCACGCCCCCCCGATCTTTGCCACTTTACTGCATTTTGGTGAGTTAAAAAGACTCTTCATAGTCAACTTGGCTGTCCTGGGGTATTCCTCAGTCCTAGTATTGGCATAAATTCTCCAATCAATCCCTTCTGATCAATATGAACTTAAATAGAATCCAGTCAGAATACTCAGTCTCTTCTCTTAGGGAGTCCAATGGAATTAATATAACCGTCTCTATGACAGGAGTGGCCAGCACCGATCGGGGATGGCGGGGGGCTAAGTGGGAGTAAAAAAAGAAAAAAAATAACTTACCCCCTTACTGCGCCTCTCTGCTGCCGTCCCACCGTCTTCTATACTGGCTGGTCTTCCAAACAGGAAGCACCCAGACTGAGGCTCCACTGAGCCAATCACAGCGCTGCAATGCAGCGTTGTGATTGGTTCCCCTAAGCCAATCACAAGGCTGCAATGCAGCCTTGTGATTGGTCTGAGCGCTGTAGTGCGGCGCTCAGACAGGGGCTGGGGGCCTGGGCATGTTCTCCATGCAGACTGTAATACAGCCTGCATGCAGAACATGCAAAGTGCACATGACGGTTGGGCCAGCCCGAGAGGTCCGGCCAAGCAGTCATGGGCACTTGGAGTGGGCAAACCACTCCTTCCCTGCTCCTCTGTCATTGAGCATCCCCGCTCTGCTCTCAAAGCTGCAGTCCGTAACATATTGGTGGAAGTGTCTGCCATGGATTAGTTAGATTAGTTACCTCTACCATCCATAAATTATCTATTCCATTTTTTGACCTCAACATACAACATGAGAATGGTTCTCTTTATACATCACTTTACAGGAAAGTAACAGAGAGGAATACACTTCTGGCCTATAAGAGTCAGCATCCAAGGGCACTAAGAGATGGACTACCATTTGGCCAGTTTCTGCGCTTGCGCAGAAACTGTACACACAAACAGGACAATATGGCAGAAACCGAGGTCCTGAAGGCAAAACTACTAACAAGAGGATATTCTAACAAAATAGTTAGAAGATCATTAAAGAGGGCCTGGTTCTGTCCTAGGGAGGAGCTACTGAAGCCTAAAGAGAAGACTCAGATGGATACATTGATTTGTGTGACTACTTTCGGGGTCCACTCTAACAAAATCCGGAACATGATTCAAAAGAATTGGCTTTTGATAAGGAGCGTAGACAACAACATAGGGATACCCGTGTTCGCATTCAAGCGGGGTAAAAACATAAAAGATCACCTGATACGCTCCTCCGCAGAAACTAGACTGCAGAACAAGCCCAATATACTCTCTGCTTGGAACCTACCAGAAGTGAAAGGACACTTTAAATGTGGAAACTGTGTGGCATGCCCCTTGACATTCAACACAAAAATGTTTGAGCATTCAGATGTAATACACACTTTACACTTTCTATCGAACTGTAACACACGAAATGTGGTATATTGCATTTGGTGCCCCTGTGGCCTGCCATATATAGGCCAGACCCAACAGCCCATAAAAGCAGGAATTGGGCAACACAGAAGCCGCATGAGAAGGTCTGTACAAAATGCACCGCTAGTAGCACACTTCGCAGAGCTAAACCACACAGCCGATGACATCAAATGGCAAATCATTGACAAGGCCAATATACCAGCTAGAGGAGGAGACATGACACAAATTCTACAAAGGCTAGAGTGTTGTTGGATTGAAAGAACCAACTCCATAACGCAAGGTCTGAACTCCGCAGAAGAGTGGAGGGCGTTTGTCACTACACTACTATCATAAATCCCTTGACACCACTACATTGTGCTGGTCAGTATACACCTGCTTACAGGACTCACTAGTGAGACATATAATAATCCTTCTATCCTTATGTTAACATAAGAGGTTTCTGTACTACTGGTTCTGACATCAAAATGACCATCCCCCCTTCACTAGGCACAAATATACCTATACCTTCGTTGTTACTATAAACTGAGCGACTCTGCAGTTGGTTTTACAAACAGGTTTGCCCCCCACACGTGCCTCAAGGTTCTGACTATATTCTACAATTTGCATGTAAACACAAATGAATCGCGGAATTACTGTATTCATGCTTACTGTTCCCCTGTATATATGTCATCTATTTCAACAAGAGATTGTATGTACCCCTCCCTATCATGAACCAGCACTTCTCGGAATTGTTTATTGTGCACCCCTATGGTTAACTATGTTTTATAACCACCATTGAAAAATACATATGGTCTGCGCTATTGCTTTAAACCTCTTTTTTGATAACTGTGCAGATGTTATACGTGGCGAAAAACATTGTTCTCTATGTTAAATATGCCTCACGGAATTAACAACCATACAAATACAATTTTATTTCACAGAGCCTTTATTAAACACGCTTATAGAATTTGCCACGATTTTAAAACGGAACACCGGTCTTTCTACTCTTTCTCCTTTCTCCGGTCTTCCTCACGAACGGCAATCCACAGTGATGCCTGCCGTGAGGACCGGTTCTGGCAGGCAGAGACAGTACTTAACCTTCCCTGGCTGATTCCCTCGCTGTCATCGCACCAAGACAGACGCTTGTGAGGAGACGCGTAGCAACCGCACGCGTCGTTCACTGATTGAATCAGAAGGTGAGATACACGCGTTTCACTTTTTCCTGGACTTGCTGATACTTTGTTTCTTCATCCTACCCCATAACCTAAATTCTGTTTTTAACTATTTACGCCCTTGCATGCCCAGGTACTGTCTGCCCACACGAGGGCTCCCTATTGACACACAGGTTTATATAAAGAAACTTTTCCGCAGTTAAGCAACTGAATGCGTTAACACTACGTGTTGCTCTTTGTGAGAAAGACCCGGACTGCCACCCGATGAATCCGTATATGAAACGGGAACAGCTTAACGAAGGGGCGGTAACGGCACAGAAAGAGTTAACCGCCTTCGTTCCTTCTCCCATTCAGGACGAGGAACTCCCCCTTCCCAGCAACAGCCAATGGAATAACGCTTCTCGGAGGCACGGGGTGGAGCTAGTAGCAGAAAGGGAGATCCCGGAAGACGACGAGGTGTGCGTGTTCGGAAGACGGGAGTCGGAAGGAACAGAACAGAGCACCACGGAGGAGCGAGGAAGAGAAGTAGATGAACCGATCTGGAAACGAGGACGAGAAGAAGACGAGGAACCCCAACGAGGCGCGGAGAGAGGCGGTGTTGAGCGGGAGGAGTGGACCGAAGAGTGGTGGACACCCCCGGAGGACGCTACAATGCCGCCGTAGCTCAGGAGAGCTGCGGCCCCTGCGGTACGTGAATCGGGGCAAGGGACATAGTAGAATGGGAAGGGAGGGGGCGGCGAGTCCAAGGGACTCAGGGTTCACGGGACAAGGGGGGGGGTGATAATTCTGGGCACCTATTCTCTTACTCCCCTCACTTCCCGCTCACAACCTTCACTAAGCCAATCTGTACAGCACCTCAAGCCTTATAACCACGTTTTTCCGAACAAACACCGAGTTGGAGTTGAGGCCCTACTAAAAAAAGGGAGTTCAACGCGAGGAAAAGACCGACAGACTAATAGGTCATCTTTTTCCTTTTGGTTTTGTTCCTTCGTTTTCGCCGTCCTGACAGAACGTACCATGGGTGCACGTAGGATCAGTCTTTTCAAACCTTCCCTCTCCCTATTCTTTCTTTTCTTTTCCTGATTATATTCACGGTGACGGCACGGTCTGCACTTTATGTTCACCTTCCCAAAAGGGACAGCCATATTGACCGCCTTTTCTCCTTTTGTCTACCCGGGGTCGTGTCACCCTCATCCTGAGAAGAAGAAGACGAGTAGAGCCAAGACCAACAGCATCCGGGGCGAAGATGACCACGGTTTTCCCTCCCAACCACCTCACCTTGGACACTTAGACTTTTCTGTTTTAACCCGGTGAAATAAATGAAGTCATCATTCAACGGCCTGTAAGACCTCCTCGCTTTATTTTCCGCCCATCCCTCTCACATCTGGTGTCAGAAGTAGGATCAGGGGAAATGGAGGCAGCCGTGAGAAAGATGGCTGAAAGCCAAGAGAAGCTAGAACGCTGCATGGAAAGGTTTCTGACTGCGGCCGAAGAGGACCGGGCGAACCTGCATAAATCCCTTACGGAACAAAGTCAGACCCAGGAGGCCGTGATCGTAAAATTGGCTGATACCCTAGGGCAACAGAGGAGTACAGCAGGATTCCCTTCTGTGGTTCTACAGAAATATGTCGAAGGAGAGGATCCTGATTTCTTTTTTGCCAATTTTGAACGTATGGCCAGAGCCGCCGAATGGTGCCAAGATAAATGGGGACAATACTTGGGTCCGCTGTTATCGGGAGAGCTCCAAGCGGCCTATCAGGCTGTAAATCCGCTGGGCCTTACACCATATGATGATGTCAAGAGGAACATCCTTGAGAGACTGGGTATAGACGATGACACTTACCGTATACGCCTACGCCAGATCAAGGAGGGTCCTCAGGAGACTCCCTGTGCCTTGGCCTATAGGGTGAGGGATATGGCTGATAGGTGGCTAAAGCCACATCTCTCAACTAAAGAGGAAATTATGGAGAAGGTATATCTCGAGCAATATTTGTCCTCCCTATATCCGCATGTACAGAAATGGGTAAGACAACATACTGGACTGAACCTGGACAGGGCTATTGACATAGCCAGCGCATTTCACAGAGCACAAGAATCCCAAAGGGTATGCGAAGATGTGCATTGGAAACATTCGACTGCTCCGATCAAGTCTTCCAGACCCCCCAACCTTTTCGCAAACCGGAAACGATCACCCTCCATCCCGGGCCCATTGTCATACCTCCCCGAGCCTCCATCCCGCAAGGCCCTAAATGCTTCAATTGTGGTACCATAGGTCACATAGCTCAATTTTGTCCCCAGAGGGAAGAGCCCATGGACGTAGGATTGGTGCGTAATTACTACTGCAGCCCTTCGGGGACACATCTTCCCTACCATAGAACAGTAAGGGTTAATGGGGAAGAACGACAGGCTCTGATTGACACTGGGTGTTTGCAAAGCGTGATCCAACCCCAAGCTATCCCAGGGGGGGACCCGACACCTTCAGGGTACGTCACCATTCAATGCGTGCATGGGGACAGCCGTCAATATCCCACTGCTGAGATAGAGGTCCAACACGACCCCTCCCTGACCGCCCTGCCTTTAAGAGTAGGACTCATACCCCGTTTACCCGAGCCTTTAGTCATCGGAAACGATTACCCGCACATGTCCAACCTTGTACAGGAGACCTGGGTGGACGGGGAGGAATGGAGGAAGTCCGCGCCCTTTTCCCAGGAGCCTGAGCCAGATTGTCCCCCAGGAAAGCCACGAAAGAGCGGGAAACAGAAAAAGAGGGAAAAAAAATACTGGAGACAAGTCATCCTGACCCAGAACAAGGACGTGTCCGTATGGCAGTTCGAACCCGGGTTTCGAGAAGCACAACGGGAAGACCCTGCATTGCGTGAGGCCTGGAATAAGGCCATGGATGAAGAGGATCCCGTGCAAGTAGGTCCACAGTTTTTTGAGAAAAAAGGGCTGCTATATCGTAAGGGGGGGAGGGATGACCCGATTCAATTACTGGTACCCCAACCCTATAGGGAGAAAGTATTGTTCCTGGCCCACAGTCACCTGCTGGGAGGACATTTCGGGGAGGAGAAGACCGAAAATACGATTTTAAAGAGGTTTTATTGGCCCGGTGTCTATTCCCAGGTAAAAAGGTATTGTAGGGAATGCGCTATATGCCAAAAAAACAGCAGGTCCCTGCCAGCCAGAGCTCCTTTACGTCCCTTACCCATTATACAGGAACCCTTTACCAGGGTTGGTATGGACATCATAGGTCCCCTACTACCCTCCAGTAGCGGTTGTCGCTTTGTGTTGGTATTGGTTGACTATGCCACCCGCTTCCCAGAAGCAGTGGCCTTACGCCAACCTAACGCTTCCCACATCGCCAAAGCCATGATCACCTTCTTTTCAAGAGTAGGGTTCCCAAGGAACTGATTACCGATCAGGGAACGCCCTTATGTCCCGCCTCATGCGAGAGGTATGTCTCTCTCTAAATATCAAACAGATTCGCACGTCCGCGTACCACCCCCAGACTGATGGGCTGGTGGAACGCTACAATGCCACCCTCAAGACAACGCTGAAGAAATTGTTAAACCTTGAGACACGGAAATGGGAGGAAATGCTTCCCTTGGCCCTTTTTGCCATTAGATGCCAAGTACAAAAAAGTACTGGGTTTTCACCATTTGAGCTACTATATGGCAGACAACCCCGCACGCTGTTGGACATGCTACGGGAGGAATGGGAAGAAGAGCCCGAGGGGGTAAAACCACTTCCAGAATACGTGTTAAATCTGAAAACCCACCTAGGGCAGATTCGAAGTATAGTCAAAACACACATGGAACAGGCCCAGTCATCCCAAAAGGCCCAATACGATAAAAAAGCCAAAACCCGCTCCTTTGACCTTAATGATTACGTACTCCTGATGATGCCCACCTCCGACCACAAGCTGTTGGGACAGTGGCAAGGCCCTTATCGCATTGTAGAGAAGGTTACCCCGGTTACCTACCGTTTGGAACTAGATCCCCAGAAAAAGACGAACACTCAAATATATCATGTCAACCTCCTGAAGAAATGGGAGGGGGGCATTCCAGTGCAGTTAGGACTTACCCAGAGTCCTGAACCTCTATTTGTACAGAGTATAGATCCGGAACTTCTGGAGGAAAAAAGAGAAGAGTTCAAGACCCAAATGAGATCCCAACAAGAGGTGTTCTCCCTACACCCCGCTAGAACGCATTTGACGGAACATGTCATTTCAACCCGCCCAGGTGCAAAAGTGAAGTTGCGCCCTTATCGTATACCAGAGTCGCGTAGGCTAGCAATAGAGAGAGAGGTGCAACAAATGTTAAAGATGGGCATCATTGAACCCTCCCACAGTGAATGGAATTCACCCATAGTGCTCGTACCCAAACCAGATGGATCCATAAGATTCTGCATCGACTTTCGGGAGGTTAATAAAATCTCCCAGTTTGATTCCTACCCCCTTCCGAGAGTCGATGAATTGGTGGAACGCTTAGGAAATGCCAAATATATTAGCACCCTAGACCTGTGCAAGGGGTATTGGCAGGTGCCCTTGAGCCCCGGAGACCGAGAAAAAACCGCCTTTGCCACCCCCAGTGGATTGTACCATTTCACCGTTCTTCCCTTCGGTCTCCATGGGGCTCCGGCCACCTTCCAAAGATTAATGAACACGGTGCTAAGACCTTGTTCAACGTTTTCAGCAGCGTACATAGATGACATCGTCATCTATAGCTCCACCTGGACTGAACACCTGACCCACCTGAAAAGAGTTGTCCAAGCCTTGAAAGAAGCCGGGCTGACTATAAACCCCGCCAAAAGCAGGCTTGCGGCCCGTTCAGTAAAATACCTAGGCCACCTTTTGGGGGAAGGATATATAAAACCCCAGACCGAGAAAGTAGCATCCATCGCCAATATCCCGTTTCCACGAACAAAAAAAGAGCTGAGGGCATTTCTTGGGATATTGGGATACTACAGGAGGTTCATTTCCAACTTTTCTCAAATAGCCTCTCCTCTGACGGATCTTCTCCAGAAGAACGTACAGACAGAAAAAGAACTAAAACACCCCACTCCCACTCTTCTCCAAGCCTTTCAACAGTTGAAACATGCCCTGACGTGTCACCCGGTGTTACTTAGTCCTGATTATTCGCGACCGTTCATTTTACAGACAGACGCATCCGACACAGGCTTGGGAGCAGTATTGTCCCAATTAGACCCTCAGGGCCGGGAGCGACCTGTCCTATATATCAGCAGGAAGTTATTTCCTCGTGAAAAAAACTATGCGGTCATCGAGAAGGAGGCTCTCGCCATCAAGTGGGCGGTGGAATCCCTTAAATACTACCTTGAGGGGAGGGAATTCACCCTTTTCACCGATCACGCCCCATTAGAGTGGTTGTCCAGGAATAAGGGACACAACGACTGGATATTGAGGTGGTTCCTCGCATTGCAGCCCTATCATTTTCACACCAAACATAGGAAGGGGAAAGAACAGACAAATGCTGACTATCTCTCCCGGTATCCGCTTGACTTTGTTCTTGCTGGCAAGAATGTTAGGGAAGGGAGATGTGAGAAAGACCCGGACTGCCACCCGATGAATCCGTATATGAAACGGGAACAGCTTAACGAAGGGGCAGTAACGGCACAGAAAGAGTTAACCGCCTTCGTTCCTTCTCCCATTCAGGACGAGGAACTCCCCCTTCCCAGCAACAGCCAATGGAATAACGCTTCTCGGAGGCACGGGGTGGAGCTAGTAGCAGAAAGGGAGATCCCGGAAGACGACGAGGTGTGCGTGTTCGGAAGACGGGAGTCGGAAGGAACAGAACGGAGCACCACGGAGGAGCGAGGAAGAGAAGTAGACGAACCGATCTGGAAACGAGGACGAGAAGAAGATGAGGAACCCCAACGAGGCGCGGAGAGAGGCGGTGTTGAGCGGGAGGAGTGGACCGAAGAGTGGTGGACACCCCCGGAGGACGCTACAACGCCGCTGTAGCTCAGGAGAGCTGCGGCCCCTGCGGTACGTGAATCGGGGCAAGGGACATAGTAGAACGGGAAGGGAGGGGGCGGCGAGTCCAAGGGACTCAGGGTTCACGGGACAAGGGGGGGGGTGATAATTCTGGGCACCTATTCTCTTACTCCCCTCACTTCCCGCTCACAACCTTCACTAAGCCAATCTGTACAGCACCTCAAGCCTTATAACCACGTTTTTCCGAACAAACACCGAGTTGGAGTTGAGGCACTACTAAAAAAAGGGAGTTCAACGCGAGGAAAAGACCGACAGACTAATAGGTCATCTTTTTCCTTTTGGTTTTGTTCCTTCGTTTTCGCCGTCCTGACAGAACGTACCAGGGGTGCACGTAGGATCAGTCTTTTCAAACCTTCCCTCTCCCTATTCTTTCTTTTCTTTTCCTGATTATATTCACGGTGACGGCACGGTCTGCACTTTATGTTCACCTTCCCAAAAGGGACAGCCATATTGACCGCCTTTTCTCCTTTTGTCTACCCGGGGTCGTGTCACCCTCATCCTGAGAAGAAGAAGACGAGTAGAGCCAAGACCAACAGCATCCGGGGCGAAGATGACCACGGTTTTCCCTCCCAACCACCTCACCTTGGACACTTAGACTTTTCTGTTTTAACCTGGTGAAATAAATGAAGTCATCATTCAACGGCCTGTAAGACCTCCTCGCTTTATTTTACGCCCATCCCTCTCACACTCTTATATTATCCAGCGTGTATCATCATTGTTATTGCGACCGGAAGGCCACCGGTTTTTGACTCCACTACTTTTACGCGATACATGTCTCTTTCAGACATCCAAGGACGGGACACACCCTGTTCCCACGCCCTCGTTATTATTTCTACCTCTGGCTTGGCTCAAACTAAAGGGAGGCAAAACAAGGGTAAGAACACTGCCCTGTGCCTTTATATGCCGTTTTATTTCAAGTATCAAGTACATGATGTGCTTATTCCATTGACACACCACACCTCCTTTTCAGATAACACCTCCAGAGTTCTGAACTACAGACAGCGGCATCCGCCCTGTCTTATCCTCAACCGCCAGCCTCCCCCTCTACCCCCCTCCCCACACTGAGGTAAGCACTCTCATATACCATTGATAAATTACCATAGCCATCATTACCACTTTTCTTTCATAACCTCCACATTTTTCCTCTTTTGTCTCACTCGTGCAGTACCTGGCTGGGTCCAGTGTGAATATTTTCCCACTTTCTTCCCACTTGACCGGTGTTCATCACTTATTACACGTGGCTGCGCGCATTGTTATAACTTTTTCAGGTACTCCTTGGCCCCTATATATTTTTTCCAAAGTTATTCTTTTATCTCCTTCATATAATGTAGCTTACGTCACTCTCCTTTTTAAATTCCAGATGTCCCTATACTATTAGGTCCTGAAGAGACCCTGCATCACTGGAAGGGTCGAAACGCCGTCGACATATAAAAAACGAATCATTGTATCAGCACTGGTTACTATAGACAGTGTCTGAAAATATTTAAGAATTGTAAATGGTCGTTTTCTGATTGATGGAAACCAAGCTGTAAATGTCACATTTTTTCACTAGTTCGTTTTTTGGTTCCACTGCACACTGGGGACACTAAGCACTATTTGTTGTATATAGTTGCAAAATTTCTAGAAAATTGATATAAACTGTAAATACTCAATCATACTGTACTCGGCCTCCTTTCTGTCTGAAATTCATACGACCCATTGTTATTGCCATTGTGCGTTGCATTATCAATATAGTATACTATTGTTTCCACAAGAACCTTTGTTTCTTGACATACATGGATTAGTTAAGAGCGGTTAGAGACTCACACCTAGGTGTTGTAAAGTAAAACATAAGAATAGTTTGGAGTGGTATGCCCTTGTAATGTGGCAATAGATCGGTGTCTGCCACGGATACGTTATGGTCCATCCTCAAAAGCTTGCATGGTGCCTTGCAGTGCAGTGTGCACATGTTGCTGGCTCAGTTTGTCCGGTTTGCATGCAGTGTTTGGAGATATTTTCCCCTACACAGAATAAAAATCCTGTTTTCTGATGGCAGAATGCAGAGGTGTTGGACTTGGCCCTTTTTGCATGGTTATCCCCAAGCCTTTTGCTTCTTCCTCCGATTTGTTCCTGACCTGTTGTTGTTGGCTTTAGGACTCTGCGCACTTTACCACTGCTAATCGGTGCTAAAGTGCATATGCTCTCTGTGTAAATTGTGAACATAATTGGTTATCCATGATTGGCATTTTTGATTTACTAGTAAGCCCCTAGTAAAGTGCACTGAGTGTGCCAGGGCCTGTAAACCAAATACTACTAGTGAGCCTGCAGCACTGATTGTGCCACCAACATGAGTAGCCCTGAAAAGATATCTCAGACCTGCCGCTGCAGTGTCTGTGCGCAGTTTTAAACTGCCATGTCGACCTGGCAAGTGCATCCACTTGCCAGGCCCTAATCTTTCCTTTTCTTATATGTAAGACACCTCTATGGTAGACCCAAGGTACCCCTATGGGCGGGGTGCAGTGTATGTGAAAGTTAGGACATGTAGTGGTGTGTGTGACAAGTCCTGATAGTGAAATACTGCCCATTTCGTTTTTCACTATTGAAAGGCTATCTGTCCCATAGGATAGAATAGAATGGGAGGTACTTTGTAACATCTTACAAGTATAACTTCCCATTGGGACAAGATAGAGAAATAAAGTTTAGGCTCTCTGAGCTCAGAATTTAATAACACATCTTTTAGTGACGATGGTTTTTAAATTGTGTGTTTGAAAATGCCACTTTTAGAAAGTAGGCATTTTCTTGTTTAACCATTCTGCGAGCTTCTGCCTGTTTGCGTTTTGACTGTCTGGTTTTGGAGTGACAGGGGCTGGGGATGGTCATTCACTGTAGACAGCCACTGGGGAGGTTGAGTCGTCCCTGGCCCTTCCTGGATGACTCAGAGCTGAGCTGAATGGGGCTTGGCTGAATTTAGAGTAGTGGGAGGAGTTTTCCTTGCACCTGAATAGGGCCTGTCTCCCTTGCACAATGCTGTCTCCACCATCTGTGGTCATACTGCACCAGTGAGGACAGAACTGGTTTGGGCTGGGCTCGTAGACTCTTGCACAAAGAGAACAAAGACAAAATGGGGTATAAGTAGTAGACCTTAAAGCCCAGAACTTTAGATTACTACTGGACTCAAGAGGAACCTTTGCAAAGGAGAAGAGCTGACGTGCTGTGAGGAGGAGTATTGCCCCTTTGCTGTGTGCTGTGTGGGGTTGGCCTGCAGTTGCTGTTTCTGCCAAGGAAAGAACAAAGACTGGAACTTTGCTTTCAACCTGCTTGAAGAAGATCTCCAAGGGCCTGTGTGTGCTCGTCTTCTGTTCTGAAGTCTCAGGGACACAAGACTTCACCCCCAGCTCCTCTGAACTCTGGTGCTGAGAGTTCTGATCTGCCAGGAGGTCCTTGTTCCAGTTCTGGGCCTCTGGAGGTTGTTCCTGCTGTTGGGAGCTGGAAGAAACCTAAAGAACGGAAGAAATTGCACCGCTGTGCAAGAAGAATCTCCACCCATCACCTCGCCGCTGCCGAACCGACACAGCGCCTGTCGCCGCTGCAAGAACCGACGCATGGAAAG